>CAJVRN010000064.1:3590000-4790000 GCA_911728415.1 Lagocephalus sceleratus | reverse complement strand
TATTTATTTCTGATATCTACTTCTATGTGGTCAGTGTCTGGAAGTCATGTTATTGTTCTTTGCTGCCTTTTTAATATTTCCAGGCAGTAGTAAAGGGAAGCCGTCTCTGGAATTGGTCCGTTCGAACAAGGAAGTTTCTGGACTAAAGAAGAGTGATAAAACCTGCTCTGAAAATACAACACCAAATAACGCAGTACAAAGGGCAATGATAGAGCAGGTATGACACATAACAGAAATACAATAATAAATAAATAGCACATACATTCTTATTGACTTTTGGAATGTTGCAATGGTCTGTATCTAAAGTATACCACAGCTCCCAGTTTAGCATCAAGCATCCCCTTATATCTGTGTTTCTTTTCAGATACAACTATTCATTTATCACTTATATTTTTAGAGGCTAGTTATGATGCCTATTATGCCATTGGAACAAACATTCTAAATAACACATTCTGTGCCATCTGTTGTTTCTGCTTCCTTGGAGAATTCAAAACATCCAAAACCAGCTGCAGTGGGTGGAGAAGATGCTCTGGGTATTACAAGTTTTCTATTCGACATGACGTTCTCATTTCTCAGATACTCTTTAAAGATCTTCCTATCTTCTACTTACAGAGCATGGTTTTGTGCCTGATACCCAACCCCGAGGCGAGGGAAGCAAGTAAGCTTTGTGGGAACACTCCACTTCAGATTATATCGCCTTTCCTCAGTTCAACAATGTATTTTTCTATTTTATCTCCAGAAAGATCTAAAGATTTTTAAATTTCAGCTCTTCTTACAGGAGAAAACTGTCAGTGTCTGATATGTTGATGATGCCAACACAGAAAATCAATTATTTGCCTAAATCTGGTAAGACAAAACTATTTGTGATATAAAACATTAATTTAGTAAAACTGACAAATATAAAAGGACTTTTCTATTTTTTTTTCCTCTCAATATCTGACCATCAGAAAAGATGGTGGTTAATAGAAGGTGACACTGATTTATATATTTTTTTCTTCCATCAGCATCAACGTCTAATCTATCTCAGATGCAGAAATGTCAGCTGTCAGCAGAAAGAACATCGATTTCTGTCAATTCTCCAACTGTTACCCAGAAACAAAGCGATACTGCGCTCACACAGTGTCCACAGCAGAGGAAACAAGATACCATTCATCAGGACCCAAACACGCATCAGACAAAAAAGGCTGACGAGAACGGTTCTAATACTCGGGCAAATTACCAAGCTTCAAAAAAGCAGCCGATCAAAAGAAATGAGAGAGCCAAAGGAAAGCAGCAGATGTCACCAAAGGTGAATAAAGCGCCGGTCAAACATTCAGCCCCAACAGCTCAAGACCCACCGGAGGGACTTCCATCCACTGTTAAAGCTGACGATGGCAACAACCACTCAAGTAAAGAGAAGGTAGAACTCCTTTAATGGTAGATTGCTACCACAGCAAAGTATGGTCTGCACTAAAGAATAAATCAAACTGCTGTTACATTAATATATAAAAACACGACTAACTTAAATTTAACCTGTTAAAATGTAAAGGTTCCCAGATATAACATCCTGTCTAAGTGTTTTGGCATTACATTGTAGTTGTGTCTTTCCTCAGAAGGACGCAGAGCTTGCAGGTAGAATGGTGAAGCACATCTCAAGCTGTTACAAGGCCACAACAAAAGAGTCCAATGAGAATGCCCCCCAGAATGGGAATCATCATTTATTCAACAAGTACACACAAATGTGTTATTACACTATATAAAATATTTGTTTTTTTCCAGTGAGCTAAAGTGCGGTGGCTGGTCGTTTCAAAAGTTGAATAGACTTTATAGATGCTGCTACAAAAGTAAAACGTGCAAAACTGAAGGGTCATGTATAATTGCACATATCAAAGCTATTATAACTGCTCCACTCATCTTTTTCATAGGCCAGTCTTCAGTATGACCTGGTTTTCATCTGTTAAGGTAAGTTATATCATCATTAAAACTCAACTTTCTTTCTGTCTATAAAAAAGTGTGACGCTGTTGTGTTTTAGAAAGAAGTATCTGGATCTAAAAGCCTTACAAGAGTACACAACAAAACAACAAATTACACTAGGAAAAGGTAATTATTTTGGATAATTGAATTATATATTCTGTATTTGTATCTGATTTTTTAATGTCTTCACTTTTGGTGCAGAAAAGATGTTTTTACATTCAAAACTGGTGAATCATTGAGCACTGAGGTAAATATTGCTTGATTTTTAAACATGATAAATTACCTGGATGCATTAAAATGTGTTTATTGTTCTTAAGGAAAAGTGCAAATCCTTCAGGAATATCTCTGCTACATCTAGCCGGTAAGTAACAGGTGATTAAAAAAACCTTAGAATACCTTAGATGGACCAACATAATTATGTAAAATAAATTAAACCTGCTTAATGTTACATTGTCATTTTATAGAAGCAGCCTTGACTCCACAGTAAATAAGCCTGGTCAGCCTGTGGCAAAGGTATGCTGTTAATAATGCACAATAAGTGATCATTATAAGATCAGAAAGCACCCAAGCATTCAGAAAGTGATTAAATTTGAAATAATGATCCACTCAAAATGAGCTACCTAATAATCTGAGTATCTCTCCGTGTCTTTCCTCTTTATTCTGCAGCGCAAGCGACATGTGACAAAGCATCTGTTCAGTGACACAGACACTGATCATGTCACATCAGAGGTCAGCTGGCTGACTGAGTCAAGCAGAAAATCTAAACCCGAACTTGCTAAATACAGCAGACATGCAGCAGTCAAATCAAAACCTCCACCATCTCACTCAAGTATGCTACACTAAAAACTTGTTTTATCCTTTGCATTTCTTTGTCCATTTACCACTTTTCTCTCCCTGTAGTTGAAGATTTCCCCTCATCTTCACCAAAATCTATAAACGGCATTGTTAAATCAAATAAGGTACAGCAGCATTAAACATGTCTGTCATTTTGTGCATTTATAGCTGCGGTGCAATTCCCCTTACAGCCACTGTGTGTCGTTGTTGGTTAAGCAAAGGAAGGCGGTTGAGAAGCCAGCAGCGCCCGACAGCAAGAGGCCTCGGAGAGCTGCAGCCACCGCCACCAAGACCTACAAGGAGCCCGAGACTGACAGCCAGTCAGAATTAGAAGAAATCCTTGCTCCTAAGGCAAAGAGTCTTTTCCCATACTCAAAATACACGCATCATTTTTTACTTATTTAAGAAAAAAAAACACAACATGTATTGTGCTTATCAGAACGCTGAACCTACAATGCAGAACACAACAAGGATGGTTAGTTTTTCAGAGGTTTCTTTGCCAAACAAGCTGGTAAGAGCACTTACCAGCAGGATTTGGGATAAATCATGAACAGGGAGACAAGGGCAGGCAAAAAAGGCCTGAGAGCGGCAGGCAGGTTTTGGAAAAACAGTCCAAAATAAACATTAAACCACAGAACTTTCCCAATTAACCACAAAGAGTCCTTACCACAGTCCTATCTCAATGACAAACTGGTAGATAATGGGAGGGTGGACTGGAGGAACATGCTGCAGGCTTAATGAGCCGATGAGAAGCAGGTGTGCAGGTGCTTTGGGACTCAGGCTGGCCCCTCCCATCCTGACAGACATGGAAGACGGACACAACTGAACACACAACATGAGGGATAGGGAAACTTCAGGAAAGAACACAGACACAAAACATGCACATCCTAACAATTATGGGTTTTGGCATAAACCAAAAAGTAAGCAGTAAATCACAGGCTTCACACCCTGTCTGCTCACTAATACCCATTATATAATGTAAACACAGTTGATACTAGCAGAACGTACTGATGATGTTAATTGTTGCCTGAGACCTACGTTTTCTTTGTCCACTCTCTAAAGTCTCTCTTGCATTTCTTAATTGTGTTGTACATTTTTTTATTTTAGCAAAGGAAAAATGCAAAGGTATCTTTGGAGGTTGAAGTGAAAAAGAACAGGAAAGGTG
Organism: Lagocephalus sceleratus; assembly: GCA_911728415.1. Classification (NCBI taxonomy): domain Eukaryota; kingdom Metazoa; phylum Chordata; class Actinopteri; order Tetraodontiformes; family Tetraodontidae; genus Lagocephalus; species Lagocephalus sceleratus. Next base: position 4,786,047 of record CAJVRN010000064.1, on the reverse strand, counting down.
CCCCCTCGGAGCGGTTCTCAAGTACCTGCAGGAAGGTGGACAGCAGCATCCACACAGGCCTGAAAAATCCTTCTGGTGTCCAGGTGGGATCGGCAGTAATCTTCAGCTTCATACAGCCTGGAAATCATATCACATATCCTGACTTTTGGAATATTACAATTATACTTACTGACAGTTAACCATAGCTTCTTCTCTCACATATTAGTAACATTACTTAATGCACACGGCTGTTAATAACAGGAAAATAAATTGTCTTGAATGGAAAATGGTTAAATATCCAGACTGTTTGGGGGAACTAGATTTTGGCGAGACAGTCTTGTCTGATCCGCCTTGTAGTCCAGACCTGGTTTTGTGTTAATTGATTATTTATACCACAAACAAATCTCTTCTTCAGAAGCGGCCTGTAAAGCTTGTGCCAGAATCCTCAAAGTTAAATAAGAAAGACTTGTCGCCTGCTGATCAACAGATGAATGCACTGAGAGATTCCTGGGCCACCTGCCAGGACTCTCCCTGCGCCTCTCCTCCTTTCATCGAGAACATGAGATGTAAGACTCACAGGCACACTCAAACATCAGAGCTGGATTGTGCACCTCTGACATAACATCTTAGATATTCATGGAAACTTTGATGACCACTGGTAAATACTTTTTCACCTAATTATTAAAGCTGATGGGAGATTTTCCTGTTGCTTAGACCAAGGCAAAATGTCTTATGTGTGATGTCATAATGTAACGTGAATATTTCTGATGTCAAATATTAACTGTACAGTTGGGATATATTTCAGCATTATCTGTACTTTCCACACATGATAGTTGATTTGTAGAAAAGCATGTACAGCATACACTGACCTGCTTTTGTTCCAATCCTGAGGCCAGCTGCTTAAACATCTGTGCTTGTTTTGACCCTCACAGCTGCAGAGAGGTCAGCCCCAAACATGGGTTTGCCCTGTCCCACTCTCCTCGCACTGCAGGGATCTCCACTCTCTGCCTCTCCAAGCCCTCCTCATCCAGACACCCCCCCTCCCATCCCGCTGTTACCTGACCCTCACTCTGCAGTCAGCAGTAAAGGAAAACCAGAGACCTCCACCATCTACTCCACAGAAAAGAACCGTAACTCTTCCAAGACTCAGTCCATCAAGTCTATCTTCTCTCCCCTGTCCCTGACCTCCACGGGTCCGAATGCAGCAGAGGTAAAACATCACCTCACATATGCTCGGCTTAACTATGGATTTAGTTTGATAGCTTAAAGGCTCATTCAGACATTCCAAACATCTTTACTCATTATTTTTATCTCAGTGCATAAAACTGGGGAGTGTTTTCAAACTAACATGTTAAAGACGTTAGTAGCTCTGAGGTGGGTCTTCACCTCTAACCACCGGTGGGAAGTTTCATCATATTTAACAGCTTCCAGTGATTTACTCACTTTCACATGGCCTTGAAGTCTTTGACATCTTATGGCAGTCGTGAGAATCTCCAGTGTAAGCAGGTAGTGGGTAATAAAATGACACTAATCTATAGTCCAAATATAGTAAAGAAGGTTTGTTACCTAAGCACTGGTGGTTGAAATTCCCAGAATAGCTGAGCAAATATGAGCAGTAAAGGTAAAACGTATCCGTTATGGTGGTTGTGGAAATTGTTCACTAGGGAGTGAGAACATAGTAAACCATTCACAAGCCTAAATAATCTCTTTTTGTCGTAGGTGGGTTTGATTCAGCAGGATTCACCACCTCCCTCCCTTTCGCTCTCCGCACCCTTGTTGACATCCACATTCAGAGAGATGCACAATCCATCCATGCCTTTACCTGCTCAGTCGCCCAGCCCAGGACACACCAGCGACAGCAGCCATTATGCTTTCAGTGACGTGTCTTTGGGTTCTTCAATTTCACCAAGCACATCATCCATTCAGTCGGAACCAGAGTTCATCAGAAGCATAGTTAAGGGCTCTGCTGCTAGCAAGAAAGAGGTAGAGACGTAAAAGAAAGGGTTCTTTTAACAGAGACTCACAGTTGATCCGATAAATATACACCCAAGTGTATCCATCAGATAACTCTTCACTCTCCACCCTAACAGCGATCACCGGCTCTGGAGAAAAATCTAAAGTCTGCAGAGCATTTCACATCAGGACCAAGTCTGAAGCGCCATGGTCATTTTGAGGAGAACAAAGAGAAGAAGTTAGGCAGGATGACAGTTCAAAGTTCTTTTCGGATGAAACCAAGAAAGTTGTTTACATCATGTAAGACTGGCCACTCCCAAGAAATGTTGAAACACCACATCCACAGATGTCTGTTTTAACAGGGATAAGTATACAATCCCCATCAGAGATTTGAAATGATTATGGGATATTAGCCTCAAAATGATTTTTAGTTGAAACAGTTCTGTTATCCCTGAGATGACCTGATCATCTTCATGGTGCTTGTCTTTGCCATTCTTTAACATCTGTTTTTTCCTTCTAACCTCAGTCACTAAGGTTTCTGCTCAGAGCACAGTGAGCCGTTTAACATCTTCCAACGGTGTCAGCTCCACTAACTGGGACCCTGACGAAAGAGACATGGACATGGATGAAGACGTGGAGCTGCCAATAGCTGTTGTAAACCCAAGTGACATCTGTCAGAAAGTCTCCTCTCAGTTGAGGAAGAAATACGAGGTTAGAAACACCAGCCCTCTGAAAAGACTGACGTGTTACATTTAGCTCCTCGGTCGGGTGATCGGCGAGGTTGACTGAATAACAACTTACTGATGTTTTCAACATGTAGAAAAACATCAGTCGTTGTAAATAAACCTTGACAGACAATTCTTGTCTCCTAGAACCGCCACGTGATGTTGGAGGTCTATAACAAGCAGTCTCTGACAGCCATCCAGCAACATCTCACCTCCCTCAACACTCAACTGAACACATGCAGGTATGTCAATATTTAGTTAGACATGTTCGTAAATATATTTCCTCTGTGTTCTTTCATCTGTCTGTGTTGCTCTTGTGCTTTTTTTTTTCATTCCTTCACTGTTCTAATCTGAATTCTGTGCAGGAATGGTAGGCTTGAAAAAGTTTTGGCCGTCCTCTTAGGAGAAATCAACAAACTGGAGCAGGGTGAGGCTCTGCTGAAAACCATGGAGAAAGACATGAGCGTAGGTCACCACCTCTGTTCCACTCTTTTCTCATGAACATGAACGTGAACGTTCTCATGTTCTGTCAAATAAGGGCGCCTCTAAAGGTGTTTATGAGGTCACCGTTTGGTGTCTGTCCTCCTCAGACCTTCTGGAAAAAGCAGAGTGTGGCGTTCTCGTCTCACCAGCAGCAAGAAAAGAAGAGGTGAACACTGCTGCGGAGCCTCGTTATTAATGTGGCCATCCCTCACACGCACTGTTGTTGCTGAGGGGAGTAAATGGATAAATGGGTCCTATCTGAGTGCCTTTTTTCCGTCCTCCAGAACTGAGACCCTGAAGAAAGCCCTGCAGGAGCAGTCTGGTACCAACCTGGACTACGAGGAGCGCCTGTTCACATGCCAGGTCAGAGCTCCAAGCCTGAATCTGCCTTGTGCCGTTGCTAACGTGTTCCATTCGTGATCAGCCATCCTTGCAGTTCAGATTTTTGCTTGCTTGATGGTCTTGTCTGTCAACTGGAGGTTTATTCTAAAATCCACACTGCTTCGTTTGCTGTTTTCAGATGAGTCTGATAAGGAGCGACATGAAGACTGTTCAGGACAGGCTCCTCAACCAGATGGTGAGTGGACATGACAGATTTGACCTTTCAGCATTTGAACTAAACACGTTTCTGCTCTTTCCTTTTTCTCTGAACACATCAGTAAATGTCATTAGATCTCCTGGAGTCAATGTGATTAAACCATGTGTGCTTGCTTTACCTTCCTGCAGCACGAGGGTGAGCTCCAGACTGTGAAGAGGGGTCTGTATGATCTGTTTTTCCCCTGATCCGCAAGTTTTCATCTGAAGTCTGCTGAAAGGTACTCACAGTGCGAGCAAAGACTTCCTCCTCACTACATTTGTGTTCGCTGTGCTGGCTTTATTTCAGAATGTTTGCCTGGAGTTCTAATCTTTCCAGGTCCTGCTTTTAATCCACTGGCATGTGTATCTTACGGTGATTTGGGCGAGTTGTTTTTCTGTTTTACTGAAAAATGTTGCCGTTATTCTCACAATATATTGCTTGTTTGATTTATTTATTTATTTATGACATCTAGATTATATGTTTCTTATGCAATGTGTTCACCATTGCTTTGATGTATTTGCAGATTTTGTGATATGCTGTATGTAGTTGAGTTCAGTTCAGCGTTTTAAAAACAGAATATTCAACGTGTTCATGTATGAACTGTTTTTAAAACCACATCCTCTGCCCACCCCAAATGACCCTCCCTCGAAATAAAATGGATGGACGAACGAGAGAAGCCGTTTTTGAAAAAGACTGTATTTTTAAGACAAGTAGTGCTTACAAAGGTGTTTCCCCCTTCAGCCTCATTCAGATTGACATTCTGTACATACAGTCCATATCAAATTCCCCCTCCACAGACTTTACACAGTCCAAGTGACACATTATTCATCGGTTAAGAAAAGGTGAAGATGGTCACATGCACAGCTTCCCGCCAGTAACACTGAGTCATAACACCTTGTCAACAGAGAGAATGAAATAGTACAAAAAACCCAACAAACTCGATGACAAGATTGTTTTTTTTTTTTCCCCTTCTCTCTGCTCATCTCACGCTGAGAGTCAGAGGCTCCACTATAGTCCTCCGTGTGGCGACGTGTAGTAGTCTCCAGGACGCACTGCCGCCTCCGCCCCTCCCGCGCCGTTGATATGATCGTCGAGGGCGCGGGAAGGATATTAAAGACACGCTGAAGACAAAATAAAGGCTCCAGGCTCTTTGATCCGTAGCAGCTACAGAAAATCCTCCCGGCTCAGCATTTCTTCACAGAAGAAACTTGGCGCTCACGGCCGATGGAACCTGCAGAGGGGAGACACGTCGACGCGTTAACCGCTGGAGCAGAGGTGCCCTTGTCGCTCTGTCTGTCCCTGGGGGGCTATTTTTATCGGATGCGCACGCCACCTCGTCCTCCTCCTGTGGGTCACTGTTACAACTCAACCCACCCCCACGGATTCAGAACAAGCTCATCCAAGGACGGCATTCTGCCACTGCTCTCCGGAGGACCGCGTCCGCTTCCCCTCCCCCACCCAATCACCGTCGTCTATCTTTAGTTACACTTCATGCGGGTTGGGGGGGGGGGGTGACTGAGGAGAGCTAAATATAGATCCCCGCTGCCCAGAATAGAGCCAGCGTGCATTCCCAAACACGCTCCGCGCCGACGGAACTCTGACCTCGTTAGGTGCTTGCTGGAGGCGTGCACTTCCATCTCCGTGCTTTTAAACTCGTTCAGCTCCTTGCGGATGGCAGCCTGCGGGGAGAGAAAAAAGAGCATTAGTGCCTTAAGTGACCACTGGGGGGCCTCTGGGGAACTGAATAACAAACAGAACAAACAGGCACCTTGTCAGCTGCTGACAGGCGGGTCCAGGGCTTGTCAGCCCTCCTGTCGTAGTCCTGAGCTTTGGCCACCTCCACGTAGTCGCTGAAGCGGATCAGAATCTTTCTGTCCCGCAGCTCGTCCACCGTGGGCCGCTGGTTGAGCTGGGACACAGGGGATTGAGAGGAGCGGTTAAACCAGTCTCCCACAATGGTCCCAGTGTGGGGGGGGCACAGAGGCCGCCTTGTTGGGAAGTTGTACCTTTCTGTTGAGCCTCTGTTTGATCTCCCGCCTCTCCTCCTGCTCCGTTTGATCGTTTCTCTCTGGAAATTAAAAACAGAATAAATCAGACCACGGCTAACGGGTCAAAAGAACAGGAAACCGGCACGTTAGGGAGCGCAGATCGTGCCCCAATATGTGTATAATGCAGAGGGAGTCGTGTTTTCCAGCGAGGAGAAAGAATGTGCACTCATGCGTTCTGCTGCTGAATAATGGACACCAGCGCTCTCACTAATGCACCAGCCTGCCCTTTTTCTTGCTTTTGGCGTGCACAGAGCTATTACAAATCTTAGGCGCTGCAGCTGGAAGACATATTTTGGAGTATTTTTCGGGACTCACGCTTCAGGATGTTGCGGCTCTCCAGCTCCTCCACGTTGGGTCTCTGGCTCAGCCTCCTGCGGAGAAACACCAGGACCACGTTTTGAACCATGTCGACTCCCAGCCTCCTCCCCGCCTCGCCTCTAAACCGGTTCTAATTTCTTCACTGCGCGCTTCCTCGTGAGGAACCCCCTATGTCTCCATCTCGCATCCAGACCGCGGCTGTGGTGCTTCGGCAGAGGCGCTCCCCACATCTGGAACGGCCGAAGAAGCGCGCTTGTCCACCGAGTTACTGCGCGGACGGCAGATGCTGCATGTCAGGCGGACACTCCTCTTTACTACCCGACTCTGGCTACAGCACAGGCGCTTTTCAACTGGGTCGTGATGGGCTGCTGGGACGAGACTCCCCTAGTTTCCCTGGTTACAGCATGCATAATTCCAAGGGGGCGGAGCTAAGCAGGCTCTCACTGGCGGCATCCCCAACCTCCCTCCTCCTCCTCCTCACGCACACTGGGCTACTGGCCCAGTAAATCTCCCCGCTTTATCTTATTTTTAGTCAGTCATTCTCTCGCTTTTTTCTTTTTTTTTTTTTTTAGACAAAGGTAATGATTATTTCAAAGAGGGATTTGAATAATAAATACACTCCTGCTGCCTCTTTTTCCACCAACTATTCCAATGCCTTCTAAGCTGTCGCTTCCTTTCTTCATCCCAAACCCCTCCCAAAACCCGCGTTTTCCCGGATTCCTGCGTGCATGTGCCTTTCTCTTTTACCTGCGTCAACAATAAACATTGTTGCACAGCTGGACTCGGGCATGTGCTTGCACACCTGCAGAGACAGGTGGAAAGGACACCCAGCAGGCCCTCCCACACACACACACACACCGTAAACATTCACACACACGCACGCAAAAATTGGAGTGGTCGTGCTGAGCCAGGGAGGCACGAAGATTGGGTGCACATGTGAGCGTAAGCATCGTTTCATCCAGTAAAAGCTGTGATTTGGGGACGTAATTGCAAACTAGGGATGCTCGCGTGTGTTACGCAACAGGCTGCCTTGCAGCTGTCCACCTGCACCGTGCCGTAAATTAATGAATTTATGCATTCATTGATTTATTTCTAACGACACTATCTCCAAGCTTCTGGCTCAGCAACCCGAGCGACCAAATGGAAAAATCATCCGCGAAAATCTCGCCGACCACGCACACTGTTAAGTGACCGGGTTGCTGCGTTGCTTAGCAACACCAGCAGGATCTCTGAGGCCGGAGCGCAGAAATTCCCAGTTTCTGCCTGGCAACACCAGCTTGATCTCCACTCCCACTCAATGTTGGCCCACTCAAGGCACAACTTGTGGCTATTTATAGGAACAGATCACCTTTTGCTCTTGTTTCAACCGTCAACGAAAACACAACGTTAACAATAAATACTGACTGTTAGTCATAATGAAGCAGCTCTGAGAGTCACCACACCGGTGAAGGCAGCGGCTGAATATTTGGTCGATCTTAACTGCCTTTTGTTGCTTTTAAATCACAATAACTGGTAATAATGAGTCACTGCACCAGTGTCTCTCTCTCTTGCCGCAGTTCTGAAAGGTATCCCCCCCCAAAAAAAGAAAAAAATACCACAGTGACGCACATAAACGCCGCGCTGCCTCCGGGGTCTCCGTGTACCGCCCAGGCTGTTCAGTAGAATCGAAAGTCTAATACATCAGCCAGGAGAGCGGAGAAAACAGGCAGGAAAGAAACAACACAGGGCTGCCCGAGCCAAACTGTAATTGCCCGTACTGCAGCGGGCCGCGCCTGACCCCCCCCTCATCATTTCTGCTGATGCGTCTCCTCCGACAGGACACGGGCGGAGAAAGGGGCGCGCACGCTCAAATGCATTATTGAAAAGAGTCAGCGGCTAAGATTAGAAACAGCAGAGTGTGTCTGCAGCCTCTAAAGATAGAAGCTGCTTCCACCACGGACACGCGAGGTGTCACCGAGAGACCCTAATGACATTTTTCTGCTCGACAGGCACTGACTCTGATTTCATTGGGGGGGCACACTGAGGGCAAACGAGTGGCTGATTGAATGTTGGCGGTAGCGCGAGGGAGGACCTCCGGAGGAGGGCTTGAAGGATGGTGTTGTCACTTTGTGTGACCTCTCGGGGGAAATAAACTCCGGGCAGCTTCCTCAGCACTCTCGGCCATATTCTGGCAGGATTTCCTCCCTTTAAAATAGCATCTCAGGGATCCGCCGCGGCCCGATCTTACTGCAGGTTTGATGATGTAAGACCGTCCTTTACAGACGAAGAGGCGGAGACTCTAAATGAGGCTCTTATTCTGGAAGTTCACGCAGTCCAGAGGCCTCGGGGTCGGTCAGAGGCCTCCTGGATCCCTCAGAGTGCAAATCAACAGCGCGGATGTGAACCGAGCTCTTTGTGTACCGGCTCCTCTCACTGCCCTGATACAAGTCGAGCCTGTCTGGGACCCGGACCCTCGTGGACGTTGCGCAAGCGGGAGTCACCCAGCCTCACCTTTACGTAAGCCCGCAACCGCGGCAACAAGCGCGCATCCGAGCGATCCCTTTCCCAAATAACAGCGACATACCGTGCCGTCCCTCCAGTTGCGCTAAAAATAGACGGCGGAGGCGGACTTCTTTATGTCTCACGGGCTAATGACGGATCTCCGGGAAGCACGAGCCGAGCGCTGGGCTCGGCTTTGTTACCGCTCGGCGGGTTACGTAACACCGCCTGATGAGAGGAGCGCTTTTTTGCACATTGGCACAGACGAGGATGCTGCTGTTGGTGGGACGTTATGCATCTCATTAGAGGAGTCGTGTCGCCTGATAAAGGCCCAGCAGGGTATGTGTGTGTGTGTGTGTGTGTGGAGGGGGCAAGTATGCAAAGATCAGCAAACTTGTTGCTCTGCAGACCCTGGATGCTCCTTTACATGCAGCCAATGATTGATTGAACAAGATGAATCCTTTAATCCCCCCGGTTTGGGGAGATCATCGCCTCATACCGAGCTCTGTTAATTAAAATGGGAGCCTCGCTGAATCACCTGCTGTATAACCGAGGTAAAAGGAGCCAGAGACGTGGAGGATTACACCATCTCATCAAGCCTGCGCCCAGTCGTCAGGTGTAATCTGCTTATTTCACCTCCATCTCTTTTATTGCGACGCGCTCGCACGGTCAACTCGGAGCGATGCCCGGCCGGCCCCCCGGGCCCGGCAACGGGGTTCGCGGCGCCGTTCAACGCAGATGCGACGCGCGGCCGTCCCCGCGGCAACAGCGGACCCGCGCGAGGCCGCCGAGGCGAGCCCCCGGGATCGAGCGACGCGGGGCGACGTTCGGCCGCTTACTTGGCAAGTTTCATCTCGATCTGCTGGCGGATTTCTTGGCGCTCCTGGTCGCTCCTGGCCGGGAAGATGTTCCTGTCCTCCAGCTCCTGCTTGCTGGGCCTGTTTCGAAGTTTGACGGCCAGCAGCTCCTTCCTTAGCCTGCGAGGAAGCGTGCCTGCGAGCGTGCAGACACACGGCGGCGTCAAACACTCGGCCGCAGAGTCAGGCCCTAAACAAACACGGCCTTCCTCCAAGGCTCTTCACCAATAACTGAGCTCTTAGTTTGCAGCTTCAGGTGATATTTTCTATTTTGGATGGGGGTGTTGGGGGGGGTTTGTAGGGTTGTGGAGCGCGTTGGGGACGTTCTACGCACCGGAGATGACGGACTCGTTCCAGCCGTCCAGGTCTATGGGGAGGCCCGAGGTGTTGGAGAAGCACTGGTCCAGCCGCACGTTCTCCTTGTTCTCCTCCGCCTCCTTCTTGGGCCAGTCGGACCCTCCGCCTCCCGCGCAGCCGCCCCCCAGGGAGGACGTGTGCTGGTTCTCTGAGCTGCAGGAGCGGGAGAGGCGCCCGTCAGAGCACCACAGCCTGGGGGGCGAGCCCTGCTCGCACCCGTCGTGCACGCTGAAGAGGGGGGGTGGAGCTGTTAGTGAGGGAAACTTCTGATCACCAATCAGTGTTCATAGGTACGGATCACAACCCTCACTCACCTCTCCTGTCTGTTCTTGGAAGCAAAGGCTCTCTGCAGCTCCTCCATAATGCAGCTAGGGGGCATGGGAGGGTGCATCATATTGCCTAGATGTGGAGACCCTGAGGAGTTGAGCAGGGGCCCTCGCAGCGGCAGGGTCATCGAAGACAAGCACTCGGTGGCCCTCGGTGGAGGCTCCTTGGGGAGGTAGGAGTTGGGCAGGTGAGCGGGGAGCGATACGGGGCCTGACTCTGAGAGAGAGGATGAGGAGACCCTTTCGTCAGCGAGGAGACAACAACAGGCACGTCCTAATACAGTTGTGATTAAAACAAACTTGAGAAACGTCACTAATTTTTATCGTTTGACTTTTTTTCAGGGTGACAAGATGTCCTGAGTGGACATCTTGTCACTATGAATACTTTACTAAGCAGGGCCCATTAGCGCGTTCCCCGGAATGTTCCTGTTTTCCCCGGAGGGTGTCATTTGTGACTAACAGCAGGTTTCTGGGAAGTCTGTTTTCTAAACAGGGTAACAGTGCTGGGAAGGAAAACAGGAACACGGGTAGGCAGTCCTTCCTCTCACACTCCTGTCTTCTTCAGGTTTGTTCTCACTAGTTCTCAGCCTGCAGAATTCCTCTAATTTCCCCGTGATCCTTTTTAGATGCCGTTCATCTCCTCTGCCCAGAACATTGAGCGCCTGTTTTGTGTGAACCTCCGCAGTTTAATCCGCTGCCTGGTCCATCAACCTCCCCTCCGCAGGGACGGCGCTCACCGTCTCCGACGCTCAGCTGGGTTAAAACTTTGGGAGGGACTTGTGGAGGAGACGTTCCTGGCGGGCTCTCCTCCTCCGCCCGGTCGTCCACCTGCCCTCCCCCGTCCTGCAGCGCCTCGGGTAGATCCCCGGCGGGGTGCACCTCCTCCCCTCTGTCCTCATCGGGCGGCGGCGGATCCACTCGATCGCAGAGATCCTGCAGAGGTGCGGCTGCTGGAGGACAACGGAGGCAGCAGGGACAGGAGCAGGAAGGCATGATTATATGGTCAGGGTGGAGAGATGCATCACAGTGAGGAGAGGTGTCACCACCACCGTCTCCTCTCGCTGCAGAGCAGCTTGGTGGTGGACATTAGATTGGGTCTGCTGCCCTCTACTGGTTCATCTGACTCAGCTTTGTCAGCCATGAATTCTTAAATGCAGGAATTTGTGATGAAACTGTTTCATACACATTACGTGTATATAGCAACACACATATATTTATCTGTTTCCCTCATTAATCTTTGCTTAAAAAGTACTCCCACCTGGTGACGGAAGATCCTCGTCAGGGCCGAGATATTCGACGCTGCTGACCGTGAGGTTGGAGTGCAACGGTCCCCCGAATCCCCCGAGCAGGATGGTCCCATCTGAGCAGCACCCCTGGGTGGGGGAGTTTGGGTCATGGCACAGAAGGCTGCTGGACAATGCTACATCTGAGAGAAGAGCAGTGGGAGTCACATTTCCAGTTTCTTTTGTTGACCATTATTATTATTGTTGTTATTATTATTATTATTATTATTATTATTATTATTATTATTATTATTATTATATTCACCAACACACGTGATGTACCTGTGGAACTCTGCTTGAGCTTCTCGTTTTTCTTTTTCCTCCACTTCCAGGGCTTGAAGATGCGCCCCAGGCTGGCCAGCTTGCTGTTCCTGCGGATGGGTGGAGTGTGGACCCCCGTCACCAGGCAACCAGATCTCAGCACCCTCTGCTGGTCCACCAGCTCTACTGCCGCTACTGTAAGAGGAGGAGGAGGGGTGGGTACAGTATATCTGAGGTACAGCAACACTCTGATGAAGACACAACACACACATGGCCATAGACTAACAGATATACACACGCACGCAAATGTATACATATGCATATATACGTATAGATATATATCTATAAGTATATCCATTTAAAAGCATTGAATATTAATGTGCACGTGTGGACACATGTAAAATACCTTAGCGCTGCATTAGATTCAAGTTTACACACACTCGCAAAGGTCATGTACATCACGTCTGCCCGAGTTCTAATAATTCCCCCAGTTCTCATGTTTCTGTGGTGTAGACTGGAAATATGGCCACGTCTCCCGCTGCAGAAAGGTTAAATCAGGATGGGATGAATGTTCTGTCAGTCGTGAAAAGATCTGATCTGCAGATATTCCGTCTGGCGCTCAGTGACGGTTATCAAGGCAACCCAAATGATTCACATGGCCCCGAGACAAATATTCTCCTGCCAAACAACATAACACTGCAGGAGAATGAGATTTTGCATTAATTAGAGCTCAGAACTGTCACTCGGAGACTCAGAACCGTCAGCATGGCGGCGCGTTGTTTGCAGAATCACATTCAAAGTCAAATACGAAGAGCATGCCTCGGCACGGCGTTCCACTTTCTGTTCCGCCCGGGAAACATTCCTAGCTGGCAGGAACGGTGAGGTGTCTTCACACATGCTCATGATGAATGACACGACTGCCTGATAGTAGCAGGTCTGGAAGGCTTCGGTCTTCCGAATCTCCAGATTTCATTGATCGTTTCTTCTCATTGAGGAACCGACTGGATCAGTCTTTGGCCTCGTTCACACTCGTACCTACGGAAACAGATTTCCCTCCTTCCCGCAATGAAAAAGTCTGTAAAACAGCCGCAGCGCCGCACAAACTCACCGCCAGCCAACCGGGGGGGTTGGGGGGGGGTTGCAAAATTAAGCGCCACACGTGCGAGCGAGCGTTGCTAAGAGGCACCAGAAGTTGGTTCACCTGAGTACAAGCGGCTGTCGGAGAGGCAGGGAATGATTTTCCATAATAAATGAGCTGTCCTTCATCCACAGAGCTTTAAAGGCTTCCGATCGATGGTGGCAGGGACCCACGTGAGGCTCAAATGTGTGTCTACAGATCCACGTGCACGTTGACACCGGGCTGCCTCGGAGACGGTTACAGGCAGAGCCCAGAACTTTTTTTTTTTTTTTTTAAGGGCTGAATACTTTAGTGTGGCAGAATCAGCTTCCAAGAGTCTGATAGCTGCCTTCACAGGCTCCGTATCTTTGTTCAAATATTCAGCCGTGGAGGAAGAGGAGGAGGAGGAAAAGGCTTAGCGGGAGGAAGGGGGTCTGCTGGTGAGGGGGTTCCTCCTCTGATGTGGGGGGGGTGATGCGCTCGGCTCCTTGTTGGTGAGAGACGTGAAGAGAACCAGTTAAAGGGGACGGTCGTGAGGGAGCGGTGGGGAGCTGATGTTCAGGTCGCTGCGAGGCCGTCCAGGAACGAGGTCAGTTGACCACACGCGTCCGGGAGCGCCGACGTCGCCCGCCTGAGCGTGGTGACGGGGGACGTGACGCCACGCGCAGAATCCAGGTCAAGCTTGAAGGAAAGCGAGAGTAGAGAGGGAGAGGAGACAGAGAGAGAGAGAGAGAGGGTGGGGGGGGGGGCTTTTGAAGAAGGAGAGGGAGGGGCAGAGGAGCTGTGATAGAGGGAGGGGGGGGTCGGGCCCGTTGCTGTTGCCATGGCGACCACATCCAGATGCTGCCGCAGCAGAGGGAGCCGGCGGGAGGAGCTGAGCAGTCTGTGGCTTAAAGGAGACACCCCCACCCCCACCCACCCACCCACTCCTACCCCGCCCACCCACAAGACGCTGCCCCGCCGCATCCGAGGCAGGCAGTGGCAGCACCAGCAGTGCATTGTGGGTAAAGGGGGATGAAGCCACGTGGAGGACGAGCTCTGTCTGCATGTTCGAGGGGGCGGGGGGGGTAAAAAGGGGAAGGAGGCGGGAGGGTGGTGGAGGAGGGAAGGGGGATTCCAGGGAGACAAGGAAGGAGAGATGGGTGGGGGCTGTTGCTATACGGAAGGGCTTGCAGGAGAACCGGGGCTCGTCCAATCACGGACGAGCTGTTTCTAATGCATATCAAGCAACTGTTCATTTTTCACGGAAGGTGGGGTGTTCGGGGGGGGGTGGGGGGGGGGCTGATGGGAGCCTGGCCTGCGCTCAGGATTTAGGGAAAAGCATCCCGCACGCGGAGGTGATGCACGGAGTCATTTCAGACGAGCCTGAATGGACGGCTCCCGCCACGTGGGCCGTGCTGCCGGATTCAAAAGAAAGTATCAAACCGAACAAGGATTTATTAAATCTGCGTTTTCTGCTGACGGGGGGGGCGGGGTTTGGGGTGGGGTGGGGGGGTTGCAGATCAAAGGGGAGCCTGCACACAGGCTGTAATTCCAGTCAGGCTTTGCAGCTTTCCACACCGTGAAAGATTAAATTCCCACCAGGAAGCGTGTGTGAAACAGACTTCTGATGGTGGCGGCTGATACGGCAGATAAAGGCGGAAACGTTCGGAGCGGACAAGCGCCGACTGTGTGATAAGGTCGCGTGGTGAGAGGCGGGGCTTAGTTGGGGACCGCACCCACTCAACCTGTATGTCAGCACATTCAGGAGCAAAGGACCCCCCCCCAAAGGAAGTTTGAGTTTTACATCTCCGCCTACGTAATACATGGATAAATGGCCTGCAGCACGTGCGCCATGCTTTTCCAATTAACACGTTTCCGAAGTGCATGGAAACGCATCAGATCCAATTATCAGCATCATCTGATTACTCCCACTTATCTGATTCTTCTGGCCGTGTAAACGGGGCCAGTCCAACCGACACATTAATGTCCCCGCCACACTGTGACCTTTGGAGGTGGATCCACTCCGAGAACTAAGGACCAGCGACAGTTTCTGTGAATTACGCTGAATTACCTGGCAGATGTATCTCTTCCTGAAGCTCTTAAAAACACTTCAGCATGTATTTCAGCTCTTTGTGTTGGTGGGTTCATCTCAAGAACGGTTCAGAGGCATTCATCATATCTGGAGCCCTCAGGTCTGGGTCAGAACGAAGACATTTGTGGACTGCTAATCGAAGCAGAAAACATTTCTTTTCCAAAAAATGCAATGAAACGTAACATCATTCAAGGCTCACCAGTTGCTTTGTTGCCATTCAGACACGAAAGACCCAAATACCTCCGATTTAAAGCCAGATTGAATCGTTAGCGTTACCGTCTCGCTCAAACTCTGATATCGTATCACGGATGATGACTCAAGAGCGGCGAACAATGTGCCCTTGAAGACACCGTGGCTGCCTTGCCAGATAACCTCTGCGCTTTACCCCCCAGGCTTTACAACTGTGCTGCCATCTGCCTGTAGCCCCACAGCCTCAGGGGCCCGGCCGCAGCCGGGGGCCCGCAGTGAAGTCGCAGGAAATCGGGGGGGGGACAAGACAGTAATAATAGCAGAAACACTCCCCAGATCACTCTGCTGTCAAATTATCTTTAAATAAGCACAATTAGTCAGCGGGCTCGTGCGTGTGCTCCAACTATTGTGGGAAGAAAAAACAACAGGGTCCAGTGTGGTGGCGTGGTGTTTGGGGAGCATGAGTCTGCAAAGGTCGTGTTCATGACGCTCAT
Source organism: Lagocephalus sceleratus (assembly GCA_911728415.1). Taxonomy (NCBI): domain Eukaryota; kingdom Metazoa; phylum Chordata; class Actinopteri; order Tetraodontiformes; family Tetraodontidae; genus Lagocephalus; species Lagocephalus sceleratus. The sequence continues at coordinate 4,770,528 of CAJVRN010000064.1, read as the reverse complement.
CAAAATGATTACAGCCCAAGTGTGAAACCCCAGCATGTGGCCAACTGGCATCGGGGGACCAAAATGATGTCAGCGACGCCGGCGAAGCGACAGAAATGCGCCCGAGGTCCTCGTTAGCTCCCATATGTTGGCGTGGAGAATGAGAGATGATGGGTGCTTTTCATGTGTATATGTGTGTGTGTGTGTGTGTGTGTGTGTGTCGTCGATGTGGAGACACCAAATATTTGTTGTAGTCTTGAAAAGTGACCCCGATCTCTTTGTGACAAAGTGTAAATGTGGCATTTTGGGGGTGTTTTTGGAGGCTGACTCATATTTCAGAGTCAGGATGCTCCGTTGCTGCTTGTTGGGTGATCTTTAAACATCCAGCCCTCGCAAGTCACTTAAATTACACACACACTAGTGGGTTCGCGTTTTCCGATCTACCGAGATCTTCTGCTTTTGACAAGAAAGTCAATTCCAATGTTCTGTCTGATTTAAGAGGGGCTGAAAAGGCTGCAACTGGGTTCCAGGGAACTTCTCCACATTAATGGGAATCCTGGACAGTTTCCCTGCAATTCGTTTTTTTCAGTTTGACCATCATGATTCCTTCCTGCAGCACTCAGGAGCATTCACTCCAGAACAAACTGCACCCGGACCCGGCTGGAATCATCCGGCTTGGTGTCCTCTCAGAATGTTGCATGTGCACATGTTTAATCCATTCACACGCAGACACACCTCCGCCCCACGCCGGCTTCGATGGGCCGTGAAATCGTCGCTGCGGTCGTCACATCGACCCGGCGTTTCCACAGTGTTCCCGTTAAAAGTGCATTTCCCAACCACCCACACAACAGGGCGAGCCTCGTGAAACCTCCCGAACATCTGCTCATCAGAAGAAACAGCACGATTGTGTCCGGGAAGCTCTCGGGTCCCGAGGGACCTCATCTCATTGATTCATGTGATTAAGGTGTGGGCTCACCCTCCTTGGTCTACTTGTAGCTGCTGACGCTTTCCAGCTCCCTCAGTTTACGTCTCCTGTGTGCAGTTGGCGTCTTCTGGAGTCTAGTTCCAGGAAACCGGCACCAGGAGTCAGTCGGGGGAGCATCAGCTTAACTTATGCATCTCTATGTGTTTCTACACACCAAGCAGGAGCCACTGGGAGTCTGGATCTATGCTTCCATCGCGCTCCCACGTCGCTCCTGAGGGAGGCGGCAAATACGCGCCGCCGATGGTCCCGCGGCGAGGAAGCACCTGACGTTGGGTCCCGCATGACAGCAGGATGGTTCTGAGCCGAATAAAAAGGCTCGAGCAGCACCTGGGACCAGGACGGGGAGCCGTGTGTGTAATGGGGTGTGTGTTTTAAGCTGCCGTAAAAAAAAAGGATAAAAATCACATCATGGCGCGACACGATAAGATCCCGCCTGAGGCGAAATTGACAGTGGCTGGACATTATGGGCACGTGTCGGCGTGTAACGTTTGCAATCGCCTCGTTAATTGTGGACATGCATGGTTGTATTTATGATTTCACCGTGTAATAACTGCCTCAATAACCACACCATGCATGTAATTAGAGGACACGGGGTCAGACAAATATGATGCCTGACTGCAGGCAGCGTCTGTAAAGTGTTACAACTACCACAGTTACTACTCAAATCTCATTTTTCAGCCTTTGCTTCCAGTTTTGTTCAAAACACTGTACTTGTCCTTCTGTAAGTTGATGTAGTTTAAGTCAAAAATGCGGACTTTGCCATCTTTTTCCTGGCATCGTCTGACAAATAAACATGTTGCTCTTTCAAGGCTTTTTTGGACTGACTGTAATGAAATGAGTCACCTCCACAATGAAAGCTACTTCCGTAAACGACTGTGAAGAACCAGGCCCGACCTAAAGAGGCACTCTCTGGTGGCACAAGTCTGGGCCATCTCATGAGCCCCTACAGAAGCTCCTGAAGAAGTACCATCAGTAACAAGCTCAGGGTCCGTTCAGCAGGTTGTGCCACACTTCGGCTTGTTTTTGGCCTCCGTCCCGTCTGCAGGATGATTAAACGAAAAGACTCGGAGCGCCGTCTCCATTCATGACTCACGAGTTCTGAGAAGCTGAGAATGCTGGGTTTCCCAGCAGATCAAGCGCCGGCCGTTTGTGATGGAGGACAGACTCATCAGCACACAGGACACGACTCGGGCGCTGTCCGCGGTGCTGAAACTGGCTCACACCAAACAGACAGCCTCCGCTTCTCCTTTGTTTCACTCTGCGATCCTTCAGACATTAAAGGTTCCCTCGAACACATTGCGCCGCTTTTTTTTCCGGAGCCTCATGCCTTCAATTCACCTTCCAGTTTTACAATTCTCCTGTGTTATCGCTGAAAGGTAAACGTGAATCAAAGAGCAGAGCGGCCTTGGAAGCTCCCAACAGTGAGAGACGGAGGGAAACATTCACTCCAGACTGCATCCCTCATCAGTGCTCAGTCAGCAGAAACGCGCCGAGCTGAAACTCTTGACTTTGCAGGACGTCCCGCGAGCGTTGAGCCGCGATGCGGAGAAAGCGTCGAATGAAAGCCTCATCCCTCGGCAGGTGTCACACGCTCGCGGGTTGGATTCCCCTTAACCGTTTAAGCGCTATCGACTGAAGCGGCGGGCCTTTGTTCTGCAGACGCTGTTAAATGAAGTGATTGTGAGCGGGCTTCCTTCGCTCTAACGCACAGTCGGAGGAGCGGCAGAGTAAAGAGCGTCCATTCATTTCATTTTTCATGATGGTATGTCTAACCGTGCAGCCATTCGATCCGGCTATGTATTTAATTTCGCGTCTTTTGAGAGGCCCCAGTGGAGATGATAGCCAAAGTGCTCATCAAACACTCGCCCCGCGGAGGGCCTCGCGCCTTTCTCTGCTCTGTCCAGCGTCCATTAACATGTACACACGCCTAACCTGACCAATCATGATATCTGCAATAACATGATACTTTTTCGCTGGAAATTAAAAAAAAAAAGAAAAAAAAAAAAAAGAATGTTTTTTTCAGATGAGAGAGCTCATCCATAAAATAAGACCAAAGCTGTCCCGTTAGCAGCGGAAGCCTCTCCGATCACCATCTGAGCAGATTCCCGTGTTAATGGGCTGCCGTACAGACCCTCCATCATCTCAGCACTAAGACAACTTCTTGGCTCCCTTTCAGAGAAGCCTCTTCCTCCTCTTTCAGCCTGTGTGCCACTCCTCTCTTCTCTCTATGCCTCACTAATCCCCCCCCCCCCACACACACACACCCCTTTCCTCAGAAAGGGAAGAAAAACTGCCGCCTTGTTGCCCAGGGGAGCTCCCTCCAGTACCTCTCAGCCTCTCTCAGCAGAGAGAAGGTACGCACGACTTCCTGAACTCCACTTAACCTCGCCGTTTACAGGCTAAACAGCTCCCTTGCTTCCTCCCTTTATGCCCGCGCCTCTGACAGGTGCGGAGGGCCGCCTGACTCTCTCCTGAACGCTGTAGAGACGCGTCTCTCCGCTCCGCAGCAGCTCAGCGAAGACGCGCGGATCACAAATCACACTAACTGGGCGAGGCGAGGCGCGCGTATTGCGAACAGCCGGCCATACCCGGTGTGTGTGTGTGTGTGTGTGTGTGTGTGTGTGCCGTTTGTCATGGCCGCTGACGTTTTTCTGCTCTGGTTTCACTGAAAGACGGTAACAAGCGTCTGCAGTGGGGGGGGTTCAGTGCTGGAAAGCTGGGAGGCAGCAGCCTCTCAGGCCGGAACAGGGGGAAGAACTTCCTGCTCGGTCTGCTCACCTCGTGTCAGGATCTGAGCATGAGGAACACACAGTTTTTAGTGAGGACAAGGGAGTGAAGGATGTAGATGAAACAGGTTAGAGGAGAGGCGATGAGGAAGAGATCTGTCATGGAAATCTCAACAGGTCCTCTTTACAAAAGTGAGAGCAGTGTTGAAATCAAGCGCGGGCTGTTCTCCGCTCTGTGGAGTGACGTTTTTAAAGATGAAGCACTCAGTGACACTTTTTTTTAGTATGTTATTATCACTTTAGAAAGGTTTTAAATCAGTGCAGAGAGCACAGAGAGGATTTTCCAGGATTCTCCAGAAACCCTGCTGACCTTCCATTAAAGGTCCAGCATCCACGATTATCCAGACGAGAGTTTGACTTCCTGTCGTCGGCCCCGGAGAGGCGTCGCTGTAGACGGGTTCTGGACTGGAATTCAAAATGCCTTTTCTCCATGCGGCCACAGATCACAGCTGCAAAGGTTCTGTTCAAGTTTGTCCACTCTGGGCTGCCGTAGCAACACAGTTGGAGCAACATTCTAGGCCCCACGGGGGGGGGGCATCAATACAGGCATAAATATCTCATGGAAACACACTGATTAAAATGTGGAGGTCGTTATACATGTAAAAAAGCACATCTGAGCACATTCTGTACTATTTTTGACATCGAATAGTCCCAAACTATAAACACCTATAAAATCACTTTTCTTGGACAGTGCTGTCCTTTAGCAGAGGTTGAAGATTTCAGTTTCATCCTCCCTCATCTGTCACGTCTTCTGAAGCCCCTGCACCCATCAGCAGCTCAGAAAGAACAAACAGAACCGGCGCTGGCGGCGACTGACAGATTCGACCGTATTCGTGGTTCCGAATACACAGAGTTCTTTCTGGGAGATTCGCCTCCAACAGTCTGAGCCGCATGAATTAATAATAAAGCAGAGTAAAGGAAACCAGGAAGCCGGCCCGGGCCTGGGCCTCCGCAGGGGCGAGCGTCTCCGTCTGGCCTCTGTGGGCACCACTGTGCACCACGGAGGAGAGGAATGAATGGCTCTCCAGTGGCTACTGCTAACAGGTGGCCTCGAATCGCTCCCGGGCCCCCGAGACCGACCGGCAGGGGCGAGTCGTGACTCTGGCGCGAGTCTCTGCAGAACAGGAAGCAGGAGTTTAATTAGTCTGGAATGAATGCAAGGGCAGGTGGGTCTTCTGGGAGATTTGCCTTTATTCCATTATCGTTATAATCGGGCCAGTTCCCGGGGCCAGTCTCAAGGTTTAACCTCTGGACCTGGAAACGGGGGCCCGACTGCTCCACCGTGTTTCAACACACAAACTACAACCCCGAGTCCTGTTTCTCTCACCCGCACTCTAAAAGCTTCAAATTCCAGAATTCGTTTCTGATTGTTTTTGTGGGAAGTTCCCCTCTTAAACCTCAAATCAAACGTCCATCGTAGATCACAACTGTGCACAAACCTGCAGTCGCGGAAAAGCAAACCCGCCCGTAGACTCTATGCATGCGCACAAGCATCGACGACACTCGTGGACACGCGTGGCGCATCACTAAATTGAACTGCTCTACATTTCTGTCGCATAAATACTTTGCATTGTGAAACTCGTCTTTGTCTCATTCTCACATCGCAACAAAAAAAAGAAAAAAACAACAATTCCCGCTCCTCGTTCGCGGCCTCTTTATCCGCAGCTTAAAGAGCAACAAGTTCACACTCCAGAGAGCTAAAAGGCTAACGGTAAAAATAACTCCTCGCCGCAAACAGATCCTTCTGTCCCACGTCAACTTATTGATTCATGTGGCACAAAGCCTCGGTAAAAGATGAGCCCCTTCCCAAAGGCTGAGTCACAAATTCAAATGTTTACTCATCCAGCCTTCGACATAAAGGAACGATTACATACGAGGCATTGCTGTGGTTTGCGGTGAGTCATCGCAGAGCTTCCACGTTCTCTGATGTTCCTCTGTGAATTTGTTGGGGGGGGTGGGGGTGCGTCTGAAGGCTGCTCCCACCTGAAGCCTTCGGAGGTGGTTTCCATGTCAGATCTGAGGGGATTATCTCAGCATCGGGGATCTCGGAGCAGACCCTAACACGCGGGCGCCGACGTGCTCCGATGTTCTCGAGCTTACTTCCACCCGCTGCTGCTGAGAGGGGTCCTCTCCACGCCATCGGCGGGGTGGACGCTCAGCAGGGCGCGAGAAGACCCCTGAGACTCAAAGCCATGTTGTTCCATCCCCACATCCAGAAGCTGCTGGGACGGCCGCGACGGCGAGTTCTGAGCTGACTTCACAGCTTCTCCTCGCAGCCATGTTGGAGCTCCTGACTATCTGGGATGGTTCCCTCAGGCCCTGCAGCCACCGTCCACGGGGGGGGGGGGGGGCTTTGAGTCAGCGGCGCGCCTTTCATGCCTCCCACAGCGTGGTGCAGCGGCGCTCTGCGTGTCAGACGACAGCCTCGTCCCTCGTCGCCCAGGGGGACGAGCTGTTTGCTCAGGTGTGTGTGAGCAGTCGCCCACGGGGGGAGGGGGGTGGCGGGGGGGGATCGGGCCCAGACGCTCCACGGGCAGTCGCTGAGCGCAGACAGGTGCCATCTCAAGGATGAAGTGAAAGAGAGAGAGCTGAAAGGTGAATGGCTTCTTCTGGGGGTTTTTTTTTTATGAATCATTTCGCCAAGCATTCTTCGTTTTGCGTAAAAAGCCACCGTGAGTGGGAGGGAGCAACGGTTCCTCCTAATCCCACACACCACCATAAATAGCCTCACTTACATAAAAAAAAACCAGCCCATCCACAGTTTTTGCATGAATTTTGACATCTGTTGCAAGCTCAAGATGCACATGGAGTGTTGTGTTTTCTTTTTTTTTTTCTCTGCAGGAGTTCATCAGATCCAGACTGCTCCCTGATGGGCTCTTATTAATGAGAGATCAATTCATTAGAAACCGAGGAGAGGTCCAACAGGCCACGGAGAGAAGCCGGGGCTCCATGTTGGGAAGCTCCAGCCCATACCTGCGCAGGACTGGAAGGGGTCTCCGCGTATATGAACCGTCGTGGATCACAACAGTGAGAGTCTCGGCGTCGGTAAGAGAGAGAGAGAGAGAGAGAGAGAGAGAGAGAGAGAGAGAGAGAGAGAGAGAGAGAGAGAGAGAGAGTGGTGGTGGGGGGTTGACAGCGCTATCAATATGGCAGGGTCACACACACATAAACACACACACACACATAAACACACACACCGAGCAAGGATGGAGAAGGATGCAAAAACGCTCCCCGAGATGGTGACTCACATGTGAGGCACCAAACAGGGCTGCACTCCGGCTGGCAGCGCGGACCACACATGCATGCGGACTCACGGAGGAGAGGCAGACGCGCACAGGTCCGGGCGCTCCGCTGGAATTGTTGCGCGTCAAATGTATTCCGGCCCCGGCCGCGCGTCCATACTGTGTGCAACCCACAGATCCGGAGGGGCGCGCAGCCATTTACTCACTGATGTGGCACATTAATTTTCAATTTGCAGCACCGTGATTCAGGGTTTCGGTCCGTCTTTTATTATTCTCGGGGCTGGGAGCATCCGCGATAATTGTCTCTTTGGTGATACCACAAAGGGCAGCAAACAGCCGCATCTTAATAAAACCGCCAACATGGGAGGAGGGGGGGTGTATCAGTGAGGAAGATGCATATACACGCCGATAATGACGCCGTCAGTCTTACCTGTGCCGTGAGCCAAATCGATGCCCGGTTCGGTGAGTATGTTCGGGTCACTTTGAGATCTGCCTCGCTGCAGACAGCCGTCTAGTCCGTCAGATGAAGCCATGTGGAGACAGCGCAGGAATTCTGAATAAAATATTGAAAACCCGAGCAGGAGGCAGGCAAGGTCAGGAGGGAAAGAAGCAGCGAGCGAGCGCGGATCTAATTCGCTCCGACAACAGCCGCTCCGAGCATCTACCAGGGAGCCATGGCTGAGCGCAGATTCACTGTGTCTGCGTGCGTGCGTGCGTGCGTGTGTGTGAATGTGGGAGGGGTGATATGCCCCGATGATATGGTGCCCGTCCCTGTCCAACAACACCACCAATGTGCAACACGGCGACGAGCACCGTGCACACGACAAATAGATCCGCCGCTGGTTTTATTTTTTTATTGTGTTATTTTCATCTCTTCCCCGTGCACAAACACATCCCATTTGTGGGTCACACGCCCGCGTTTGTCTCTTTTTTTTTTTTGAGGGCGCAGCCGTGAGAAACGCTGATGAGATGGAGCAGGTAATAGGCTGGATAAATGCTGAGTCCATTTTGACGTTGTCGTTAATTGAATTCATTTCACGCATATATGACGATTATGTTAATAAGACTATTTTTAAATATAGCTACGAAAATTGCATCGCCTATTTGCACTTTTTGCAATTAATTTTATGGCCGTTTTAGACCGTAGTCTATATATTATTGTTCACAGACGTGGCACAAACGCCTGATATACACCGATATTTTGAACACTTTCAATTAATTTGACAGGTTTTATGGGTATTGGTTGCTCATTTTGGGGAGCTTATGTTTCCAGATTTTAATTTATTTGGGGAAAAACAGACATTTGTGTGTCTTTTAGAGGCGCTCCAGGGATCCGTGAGGACGCGCCTGATTGGCTGCTTCCCCGAGTGACGTAGAACCCCGGAAGCGAAGCGGCCCCGGAAGAGGAAGATGGCGGGCCGGTTCTGGCTGCTGCTGCTGCTTCTGGGCCTCCTCGGCCCGGTTCCGACGGCCTTCTCCGGCAGCCCGGACACCGAGCCGCCTTCCGGCCAGCGTGAACCCGCGCCGCTCGGTCCAGCGGAGGCGGCCGGGGCCGGGCCGGGGCCCGGGTCCGCCGGGTCCGACCCGGGTCCGGCCCGGTCCGGGGACGACTTTCAGGAGGAGCTGGTGGTCCGGCCGCTTCACTCCGGGGACATTTATGCCAGCTTCCAGTTCAGAACCCTGTGGAAAACTGACTTCAGGGAGAATAAAGGTGAGCTAAGGGTCAGCTGGGATTCGTGCTCGTGTCACTGCGAGGGGGAGATCGCGGTGTTTTACACCTTTATTATTATAGTTGGTGTATAAGTGTGTGAAGACTGGTCAAATAAAGACCCTCAAGTGTTCTAATATTGGGGCTGCTGTTGTTTCTGATGCAGCAGAAATGGTGGAAGTCCCGATCCTTCCCTCCGTCTTGGACACCTCCAGGCAGCGTTAACGAGACCAGGAGTAGAATGATGAAACCCGCTCCCTTCCCACCTCTAACCAGTGCTCTGTCTCCTTTCCCCTTCCCAGTGTCCCACTACCGCCTCTTCCCCAAGTCTCTGGGCCAGGTGATCTCCAAGTTTTCGGTGCGAGAGCTGCACATCTCCTTCACGCAGGGCTACTGGAGGACCATGCAGTGGGGCCAGCCCCACCAGCCGGCCCCCCCCGGGGCCGAGCTCTGGGTCTGGTTCCAGGACTCTGTGACCGAGTGAGTACGGGTCGTAATAATAGCGCCGCTATTATGGCATGCATTTGTCAAAAAAAAAAAAAAGACGACCCTTTCTCCGCTCCTTCAGTGTGGATGGAACGTGGAAGGAGCTGACCAACGTCTTGTCGGGGATATTCTGCGCCTCACTGAACTTCATTGACTCCACCAACACGGTTCAGCCCAGCGCCTCCTTCAAACCTCTGGGTATCGGAAACGGTGCGCACCCTTCCACATTTATACTGTCTTTTTATCATCGTGTGAAAACTATCCAGCATATCATTGTGACTGCTGTAATTGTGGGTTTTTTGTTTTCAATTCTGCTGAACAGTGACAGACCACCGCTTCCTCCGTTATGCCACGCTTCCTCGAGAAATAGTTTGCACTGAGAATTTAACACCCTGGAAGAAGCTGTTGCCGTGCGGCTCCACAGTGAGTTGACTTCTAGAAAATGCGCTGTAGTTCTAAAAAGTCAGTCCGTACCTCTAACCGATGCCTCTGGTGGCGGCGGTGGTGTGATCTCAGGCCGGCCTCGCAGTCCTCTTGAAGTCGGAGAAACTCTTCCACAGCAGTTTCCACTCCCAGGCAGTCCACATCAGGCCCGTGTGTCATGACTGGGAGTGCAAAGCCGCGTCCTGGGAGCTGAGACAGACGCTCAACGTGGTCTTTGACCGCCACATCTCCGCCCAGGGGAAACGCGGTGAGCAGAAACGGCCTCTCCTTCGTCTTCGGTAGCGCCGCTTTAGGTTCTGTTTAGAGCAAATGAAGATTTTTAAGTGCCGGCCCTGGGTTGAGCTAAAGGCCCATCACACTGGCATCCATCCCCAGGTGGTTGGAATGAGTGTTTGGGGAATAAAACGACATTTAGGCTTTGTTTTAGGACACTGTGTTATCCTCCACCATCTACATTGACGTCCTAACACATATAAAATGTGTGTTCCTCCAGAGTGGTCTCTGTTTAAGATGTTTTCACGGACCCTGACTGAAGCTTGTCCTCTGGCCTCCTCCAGCAAAATCTACGTGGACATCACCGACAGCCCACAGGTTTTTTTTCCCCCCCCTTTCACCTTCTCGCGCTTCGCTATAGCAGCACCTCCGGGATTAGACCGAAGCCGCTGCAGCAGCGTCGCGGCGCAGATTTCCAGCTCCACTGCGGAGTCTGCGCGGCGTGCCCACGCCTTCCTGCCCACACGTGTGACGCTCGCTGTGTTTCAGGGCGAGCAGCTCGAGGTGAGTCCCCCCACTCCTCTGCTGAGCCAGGCTGTTGCGCTGGGGGACAGGCGGACCTTTTCCGTCTACGATCTGACACAACAGACCACGTTCGGCATGACGCACTCCCTGAACCTGCTGATCCGCTGGAAATCCAACGAGGGTAAGTCGGAGCGGCAACGTAGGAAAACTATAACATGGATCGGCCACTTTAAATCCTTTTTTTTGTTAAAACGTTAAGCACAAAATCTCCGCTCCTCCTGCAGGTGACATGCTGCGTCCCCTTCTCCACGCCGAGCGCTACGTGGCCGGTTACGGGCTGCACACGGGCGAAATCCACACGCTGATGTACAACAACCACCCGTACAGGTCCTTCCCGGTGCTGCTGCTGGAGTCGGTGCCCTGGTACCTGCGTCTCTACGTCCACACGCTCACCGTCACCAGCAAAGGGAAGGACAACAAGCCCAGTGAGTCCCGGCAGGAGGTCGAGCTTCCACAAGCTGCGTCGCACGTTCATGCATCCGTCTCTGTCTCTCACTCACACTCACTCTCACTCACACACACACACACACATAGACTCACGCGCCTCTTGTTTTGGCTCCCTCAGGTTACATCCACTACCAGCCGTCCAAGGACCGCGTGAGGCCCCACCTGTTGGAGATGCTGATTCAGCTTCCCCCCATTTCCGTCACCGAGGTCACGGTGCAGTTCGAGAGGGCGCTGCTCAAATGGACCGAGTACACTCCTGACCCCAACCACGGCTTCTATGTCGGGTAGGCCTCTGTACTTTTAAGAAAACACAAACGCGTGCAGAGAATCGCGTCCTCGGCTTCACCGCGTCTCTTAAACGTCTAGGTCCTCGGTGATCAGCTCCCTTGTGCCCAGCATCGTCGCCATGGATACAAACATGACTCAGGAACGCCCACTTTTCAGCAACTTGTAAGTACACGTCTCCCGCTATGAACGCTTGTCGTTGCAATACATTTGCGTGGAGAGTCCACATGTCCCATCTCCCTGCAGTTTCCCAAATAAAGAAGAATCCACCTACTTCACGCGGATCTACACGGAGCCCCTGCTGGTCAACCTGCCCACTCCGGATTTCAGCATGCCGTACAACGTCATCTGCCTGACCTGCACCGTGGTGGCCGTGGGCTACGGCTCGCTCTACAACCTGCTGACCCGCAGCTTCCAGGTGGAGGAGCCCAGCCCGGGCCTGGCTAAACGCATAGCCAACGTCATCCGCAAGATGAGAGGCGTGCCGCCGCTCTGAGGCCCAGGGAAGGGCCGAGTCGAACACTGGACCAGATTTGTTTTTGTTTTTTTTTTTTAAAAAGACATCAAGGTCGTCTTCAGGGCGATGCCAGTCTGGCGGGCGGAAGGACAGCCGAGGGGGCTGCAGCTGTAACTGCACCAGGGGTCTGCTTTTGGGTTTCTGTTGAATGTGAGAAAATGTGTGTGTAAGGATCCAAGCTGCACTACGTTTAAACCCAAACCATGGATTTTTTTTGAGAGACTATTTATTTTGCACTCAACGATTGATGCATGCTTCATCCAGTCCTCATGAGCTATTATTGCCTTGATGTGGAGCAAAAGGGTTTAGTGAGCGCAATTAAGATTGTCCCTTTTACACCTTCAATAAAAACATTGAATTATTTAATCCTGCTATTTCTATATGCCAACCCGCCGCTTCCGGCTGCGTGGCCACATTTTTTAACGCAAGCGGACGCGGCGTCCCCCCCGTCACCGGCGGGCTCCAGGAGAACAGGCGCTGCGGCAGCAAAAACAAAAACATTCCACATAAGTGATGTTCACATGCAGTCAGCTGCAAACCCTTAAATGTGAAACTATGCGGCCCGGCAGCCAGGCAGCAGAGCCCCGCTCCTCCAGCACGGGCTGCAGAATCTGGTGGGAAGAGTTTGAGGTCCAGCAGATGTTCTCAACCATCTCCTCATTCTTGTCGCATTTCATCACTGGCGTTCCTCTTCCCTCGGCCCGGCTTTAACTGGCACACTGATGAACACAAGGCACTCCTAAAAGGTTCCCCAAACGCATTTAATGTTTTACGCATTCAAAATTATTTAAAGTGTGCGCTATTGGTGGGGGGGGGTGTCTGGTCAGCAGGGCTCGCTGCAGGCGTGGCCGCAGGTGGTCTTGCAGCACTTCTGCTCCCCGGGACAGTTTCCGTCGTGACTGCAGAACTCCGCACACATGAGGGTCCCCTTGGGGGGTCCGCAGCGGCCGGGCTTCACTGCAGGAGACAAGAACGGAGCTGAGCATACGTGTTGGACCGAGCGGCTGCGGGTTCTAGGACCGCCCCCCTCCCTCCCTCCCCTCCTGACCCGTGTGCGCCGCCGTGCACTGATGGCCGCATCCATTGAAGCAGCACTTGTCACCTCCGGGACAGTCGCAGTCGTCAGAGCAGAGCTCAGCGCACACCCCCACGCCCCAGTAATTCTGGGGACACACCCCCGGCTTATCTGTGGAGAGGACGGCGACAGCAACACATTCTTGGATGTTTTCAGAGGATCTGACAGGAATAAAAGAAATAAAAAAGTGTGAGGATAGAAGTAGTTCAGACCGAACGCAGGAGGGACGCAGACGGCTCCGCAGTCGTAGACGCAGCACTTGTGCTGCTCGGGACAGTTTTCATCACACGCACAGCCCTTCTGAGACGGGACGACGTGGAGGAGGCGAGGGCAGCGACCCGGTCTGGGATGGCCTGGCACGGGACAAGAACTTCAGTGCCAAAGGCGCACTTTTGCGCCGGGCGCGTCCGCAGTCGGACCTACCTGCACCTCGCTCCTGCACACTCGCCGCCAGGCTGCGAGTGTGCAGGAGCGCAGCGAGTGTGAGGAGCAGCACGCACAGTTTCTCCATGTCTTCCCTTCTGTTCCCTAAAGAATGTGCTTCTGTCGGGATAAACTGTAGCAGAAGTGCAGGCTGAGCTTTCTGGGTCCTGCTGCCTGTAGACTCACAGTCACTGCGCGCACACACACACACACACAGGAGAACTTTCCCCAACTAACCCCCTTCAACACATTTCTAACCTCAATCTTAAAACCACATCTTCTCCTCAAACATTCTTTAAAGTTGTGAGAATCAGCAAGTGTCCTCAGTTTTCTAGTGGAATGAGTATTATACCCCCCCCCCACACACACACACACACACACACCATGTGACAGAAACCAATCAGCTCTGAGGTACGCTGGCTTTTTTTTTCCCCCCCTTTTTAAAGGAATCCTTGCATGGTTTGTGTGTGGTGTTGCTGGTTCTCTTGGAAAACTTTTAAAAGTAATTTATGTGAAACAAAAACCAGCAGGCTTTCAGGAACACTCTGTCCCAGCTGATGATCCCCAGTGACATTACTTCACCCTGTGAGATTCTGGAGTCAAACAGGCAATAATGAGACTAATCTGAGCCCAGAGGAGCTGCTCGTTTCTGTACCCTTCATCTACTGATGACGACACGTCACTGGACATCAAACATTTACTTTTTGCTTCCCATCTGCACATCAGTGGTTGGGACCACACAGATAAATAGGCTTACGTCACTGTACACAAACTTCCACCCTCGCTGGAACCTTAGCTGAGGTTCCCAGAAACCGATCCCAAAAAAATTAAAAACCAAAGGTTACAAACATTTCAGTCAACACAACAAAGGAAGGAGACTCACAACGCTGGTGTGTCCCGGGGAGCACGCTGGCACGGCCCGGCTCAGGTTGAGAGGCCTGCTGGCCTTAAAGGGCCCCACTACTCAGCTCAAACAAGGCTCAGGTGTTCTCACCAGGGAAGGCAAATTCAAACAATCACAGGAAGCGGGGGGGGCACATGGCACACAAATGTATATCAAAGTAGGTGACACCATCATCAAGAACACAAGAAAAGCACTTTAAAAAAAACCTTATTTTTCAAGTGAAAAAAATAAAAAGTTTTTAAATTCGAATATATGCTTGAGAAATGCCAGAGGGTCCCAAATGTGAGGACTATTTAAGGCTTAAACCGCTTTCTAGCTTCATTTTTCTGCATCTGAACTGTTTTAATCTAAACGTCTGCTGCCACCCAGTGGCACACATTAACAACTGTAGCTTACACTATCTACGTTTTACGGGAATTTTATGTGCACTGCAGTTATGCAGCTGTATGTCCTCTTTATTTAAAACGTTTTTTGTACTTGAAATAAAAAATAAACAAATAAATAAAAATAGTATCGCAGTAGTATAGTATAGTAATATTTTTTGTCCTTGTTTCAGAATCTCCGCTGAAGGTAAAACATACCTTTACACTGACAGAGCACTTGAGTTTTTGTATTTTAGAAAGGAAAAAAAAATTAACATCAGCAATGTTTCTGTTTTGGGCGGGTTTATTTAACCATGAACGCGTCCTCGAGTTGTAGTGCCGCTAAAGGCCTCGGGAGGGGAGTGTTTACTGGAAGATGTCAGCACCCTCTTGTGCAACTGTTCAGAACTAAAATCTCCTCCATACTTCTAAACACTATTACTGAGCGTAAGCAAACTGCTTTTGAACCATAACCTCAGAATAAAAGTTATTTTGAAACATCTCTGCCTCCACATGGGCGTGACAGCTGGAATATTCAAATCAAAACCTTCGGTTTTGAATCGTTTCATGGGTCTGGGCTCAAATGTTGCAACGTAGTGTAACTATGTAAATGTATTCTGTCTGCCTTTGATTTGATTGACAGCTATCCTCCAAAATTCTCCGAAGGGGAGGCACAGTCGGTTATTATACAGGGTGCAGTGAGCAGCGAGGAGTAATTTTGTTCCCTGGGGTGCAGAGGCCATGCAATTTACATGTCCAACTGTATAGCTGATGGCAAGCCTGGCCAGGGATCTGTTTGTTACCTTCACATATGTCTGATACATCTGAGGGTGTGTGGGTGTGTGTGTGTGGGGGGGGGGTGGTGGGTGGGTGGGTGGTGTCTGTTTCTGATTTTCTTGGGTGCAAGCACGTGCTTTTATTTTCTCATCTTTTCCAGAATATGGTGCATTCTCACTCCTCTAACCCCTCAGACACCTGGCTCCTGCTTCAACCCCTCCTTTTCCATTTCAGCTCTGCCCACCCCCCCCGCTCTCGTCCTTGGGAATTCAATCATGGCCTAATGTTGGTGAAACCTTTTCTCTGTGTATTCATGTAACAAGGCTGAGCTCCTGGATGTTATTGTATGTCCTTGAGATGATGTAGATGCTATCGGTTTCACCACCGGCCCTGAATGCTGAACGAGAGCGAAGGCGAGGGGAGGAGAACGGTTGGGCGACGGGTCTGAGGCTGAGCACATATGGCGAAGACTAGAGCTGCATCAGAGCTTTAAATAAGGCAATTCACCTCCCTCTACGGCCTCCCTGTGCCTCTTCTGTGGTGGTGAAATACACCCTCGCAGATGAAAGACAGAGACGAACAATAGCAAAGTGATATGGCTGCAAATCTGAGCCAAAGACGGCTGACGTGAAGGAAAATGAAGACGTGTCAGCGAGTATTATTAGTCGCCTGCAGTTTTTTTCAGCGTGACTGGTGCTCTAAAAAACGTGCAATAAAGCTCCTGGTGAGGGTGTGTGAAAGAAAAGTCCACATACACACACACACACACACATATGCACACACATATACACACATATATACACCCGCATACAGGAGTGTGTGTTTGGGAGATATTAAAGGAATGATGATATTATTCATCTTTTTTCAGAAAACGGACAGTTTTGAGATGAAATTATTCAGCAGAGCAGAAGTGGCCTGACGCCAGAGTCGTGTGACAAACATGATGAATGGGCATAATTTCCCACCTCATATTGTTTCCAGACTGACCAGAAACAAGTCTTGGCGTCACCCCTGCCCCCCCCCGAATGTGGCTCTACACAGTATAAGGCTGTGCATTAACCAGCCGCTGACCTCTGCATGCTAAACCCAATCGCCCCATCATCTCTGCCATTATCATCTCCTCAGTTATCTCCCAGGACTGAATCAGGTTTGGTGCCTCAGGCACCCAAGAGTCTTTACTTTGGCAGACCACGTGCTCTGTGCTGGCTAATCTAAATCATCAAAACCATGAAACAGCGGGGTTCCAGGTCATCTATAAGTCTTGATATTGATTTTTGTCTCCAGAAATTATGATCTCCTTAAACTCTAGGAAGTAATTTACCCCGTTTGTGGTCCTGAAACAGCTCCCACTGCAACGATTGTTTTCCTGATTATAAGCGCTCCAGCGGAGCTCCGACAAATGCCTCCCATAGCAAGAATAATGATAATCCCGTGATAATATTCTGAAGCCAAAAATAATGCTAATGCACCTAATGATGAAGCATGCTCAGAAATCCTTCCCCGTCATCCTGATGTCCCCCTTGGCCCCGTGGCCCCATGGGAAATCTGTAATGTATTCAGCCAGGACTGGGGAGTAAAATGAAAACAAATGTGGTGTAATAAAGGAGAGAAGATGAAGCGATTCTGTGATGATGCTCTCTGCCGGCCTTATAAATCAAAATAAAAGTGGAGTAGGTCATGTGTGGCTCTACACACACACGCACACACATGCGCACACACGCGCGCACGCACACGCACACAGACACTTTTGTACTTCTATCTTTGTGAGGACATTCATAATGTATAATCCAGCTCCTGACCCTAGCCCTAACTATCCCAACTACCCCCCAATCCTAAACCTAACTTAAACCCAACTCTAACCTCAACCTAAAAATCAGGTCTTAACCCTAAAACAGTCCTATAAGTTGTGAGGACCAGCCAAAATGTCCTCACTTCCAAAAGATGTCCTCTCTTTGATAGTAAAGTATTTCAATACTTAATATATAGCAAGTGCAAGAACACACACACACGCACACGCACACACACGAAGGGGTGAAGGAAGAGGAAGAGAGAGGTAGCAGGAAGTGAAGAATGTATTCACAGTTGTATATTTGAGTCAGATTAAATACTGTAAGTCTAAAGAAAATGCAGCAATTATTACATATTTTTGCTGTCATGTCGATATGCTTTCTGCATTTCTTACTTGTTTACCATCTGATGAGTCACCTAATTGATCGATTGATTGAAGAAGACAAACTTGGCAGGTTTCACCCTGTTTGGGTGCAAGTAAATGTGCTGCACTTCCGCTTGTCGCCTGTAAAAGGTGCTGTGGCGCCGAAGTACTGAACAGGCCAAAGCAATAGTGAGAGAGAGAGAGAGAGAGAGAGAGAGAGAGAGAGAGAGAGAGAGAGAGAGAGAGAGGAGCCTTGGTGATAATCCTGTACCAGTGTCAGAAACACTCATTATGCAGAAAACCCCCAGAAATTAAAATGGGAGAGGGAGAGTTCCATCTTTCTCACAAACAGCTGCTTATTGTGGCCCAGATTTGAATCAGGAAACTGATTCATTGGCGCAAGGGATTGTGGTTGGTATGAAAACGCCCCCCCCCCCATCCACCTCATGCACATGCATGATGTGTGAGGGTTTAAGGTCAAGAGAGAGAGATGAGTTCATTTTTTTTTATCATTAGGTTTTTGAAATACCTTCCAGTCCTCTTCAAAAACTCCGTCTCAGATTTTGACAAGGTGGCTGTTTATTACGCAGATAAAGAGCCAACTGTGTGTGTGTGTGTGTGTGTGTGTGTGTGTGTGTGTGCCAGAGGGGTGAATAATTGATGCTTAATAAGTTGAAACAGAATGTATTATTATTATTATTATTATTATTATTATTATTATTATTATTATTATTATTATTGTTATATTTTCATTATTTTCAGGTCAAAAATAGAGGAAGCCTCCTGAGTTGTTTATTTCTTCCACTGTTTCTTTCTTTTCATGTCCTTCTCATTTTACGAGCAATGAGTCAACACAGCACACGTAAATGATATTTTGACACAGAGAGCCATGAATAATGCATCTGAATTTACTTTTATGCCAGAGTCAGACCCCTCTCGGCACCCTTTTCCCTCCCTCCCCAGCTCTCCTCCACCTTTTCCCTTCTTCTATCCTCACTATTCATCCTCATCAGAGCTCAGCCTCATTCCCTCCACCCCTCCTCGACTCTCCTCCGCTCTCCTCACCCCTCCCTCTCTTTTTTTTCCCTCCTACACCTCCATCAAACAGGAAACAGCACAGGGTCCGGCTCTTATTTACTTCCTCCCGGTATCGTTGTTTGTTATCTGGCTCCGGTCAGACGCTCGCTGACACATTTGCATAATCGTGAGGGAGGAACTGGGATGTTTGTGAGGCATTTTTCAGAAAGGTGAGCAAAAGCATTAACTTATAATAAAGAAGAAAGGCATAAAATGCTGAGATTTTATACTTTGTGAAGCTGTTTACATCAGTAGCTAGTGCCACTGAGTGAAACCTCATTTCATTTCTCTTCCAGCACATCATCATCATCATCACCATCATCATCATCATCATCGCATCTGTTCTGCCATCATCTCAGTATCTCCACAAACAGAAAAAGAGGAGACGTGCAGTGACAGAAGGATACAAAAACAACATTTCACCTTCAAAATCCCTTTTTCAACTTCACTGGCTTCCCACCACAAAGCCTCACACCGCACAAAAACAATGTTCTGATATTTACAGGATACAGGCGGGGCCATCTTGAATGGATGATGTCATTTGCAGCCCGAGTGTGCAGCAGCAGCAGCAGCAGCAGCAGCAGCAGCAGCAGCTGTCAATCATCCTGCTTCATGTGTCAAATATCAAATTAGGTCCAAGAATTGAACACCGTCTTTGGACATCGCGGTAGAATGTGGTGCTTGCCCCGCAGATCGAGGAAGGATCTGAAACTGTCCATGTTTAGTGAGATTTGATATCATCCATCTTTATGTACAGTCCACAGTTCAAACCGTTTAATCCCACCGAGTTCAAAACAACGCTGCAGTTTATAGGATTGGGGGAAAATCTCTCTGTTAAAAATAGAATATTTGGAATTATGGTTTCAGTCTTCTCTAATCGCCTGAGGATGATGCTTTCTTTCTTTTCCTTTTAAATCAGAATAAACCTTTTATATAAAGAGGGAGTGTCTAACACATCAGCCCAGGACGGACGAACATCATGCTGTGTTTCTGTCAACCTACAGGAGGGATGGAACTCTCGTCTCTTTCACAAGCGCTTCTTTAGTATAAAACTGAAGCTGTGATGTGAAACACTTGCAGTTTCAAGTTCAGATCTACAAACTAACGTGCCATCCCTTGATTTTTAGAAGTTAGGGAAGCCCAAATCCAGCCCATAATCCACACAGTGATACTGGGCCTGTAATCTACTTATTTTACCCCCCAGAGTAAATCAGTCCTCATCCCTCTGGTGTGAAATCCCTCCGCTGAGGAGTCGCTCTGGAGGAAGCAGGGATGAATAATCTGCATCGTCCTCAGCGTCCACAGAGTGCTTCTTCATTCATAATTTAACGCCCCACCCCATTACGTCTGATGAAAGCCACTGACCTGAAAATATGGAGGGAATGAGCTCCTTCCATGGCAGTGGCAGCATTGTCTGCCCCCCCACCACCACCACCACCACCACCACCACCGCTGCCATGGTACTGTACGTGTCGCCAGCATCAATAAATGAACCTAACGGCGAGCTCCCGTGTTGTTCCTGTCAGTGCACATGGGAATACAACGCCATGGCTCCCAGGGAGGTGTCGCGACAGCGCTAATCTAGCACATATTTGGGACTTCGTCGGAGTACAACCGGATATTTCGAGACGAGACAGGCAATAACGCAAGGCTAATGATGCAGCAAATGTAGATTAAAGACCACACGCTCGTCTGTTCTGTAAGTGAAAGACATGAATCATACAGAACAATGCAGAAGGCGGTGTATGCATTAATGCAAAGCTAAGCGGAGTAAATGCATTTCTCATGCTCCTGCTGGCCTGACCCAGAAACCATTTCCACCCTGACACTTGATGGGCTGACAGAGCGGGCAGGATCATTTTTGATGGCATTAAGCGCGTGCGTGAGTGCATATTAATGACACGCATCTAAGACCCTGTCTTCAGCACAAACTGCCAGTAACAGTAAACATCCTTTTTGCCGCACCACCGGGGGCTGGACGGTGATTCTGATCCAGCCATTTTCCTTGTCTTTTAGCCCTTTATTTCTGGACAACGAAACCTGTTTTTCCATTAAGTATACAGGCCGATTAAACACAGCTAAACGCATTAGTCACCGTGTTGGCCTCAGGCAAGGACGCGTTTGCTGTAATATCTGAAACTCCCGTATCCCTCGAAGCTGTTTTGACCCAGCGCAGCTCTTGTCGCAGTCAAATTCATATTCAACAGTTTTTCTTTTCTTCGGAAATTGTCGGCGATAATGTCTCGCTGGTGCGCCTCACTCGAACCGGGCCGAGAAGTACAGGCGAAGCGGGACGACCCGGCAGTGTAATCCCGCCTGTCATGTAATCGGGGCGCACCGTGCGGCCTCGGTACGCCCCACATGACTCATCTGAGGTGGTGACTCATATTCAGAGCAACAAAGGCCTGCACGCCACTGCACACCTACAGAAGGGAAACTTTTCAGGCTGCAGTCACCACCTGCACGCCGACGACTGGTGCAGTGTGACAGGCAACTACCCAATCATATAGATAGATAGATAGATAGATAGATAGATAGATAGATAGATAGATAGATAGATAGATAGATAGATAGATAGATAGATAGATAGATAGATAGATAGATAGATAGATAGATAGATAGATAGATAGATAGATAGATAGATAGATAGATAGATAGATAGATAGATAGATAGATAGATAGATAGATAGATAGATAGATATGATGTGAAACTTAGATCTGATAGATAGATCGATCTATAGTAGAAGATGCACGATGTGTGGTAGAAATAATAATAGATAATAATAATAATAATAGATAATAATAATAATAATAATAATAATAATTAACATACTAAGATTCTCTTTGAAATGCACGTGTGTGGTGCATTATGGGGAAACAATTGTCACGCTTCCATGCCTGGCACAATTAGCTTCTCTTCTTCTCTATGACGTCGTCAGTCAGATAAATAAACAGGAGCAGGTGGAACCTTTGTCTCCCTAATCTTTTTTTCTTTTGTCTTCATTCTCGCGCTGGAACGAAGCTGCAGCTGAACATCTGAAGTCAGCGCGTCCTTCAGGCCCCGTGCACATTACTGACACTGAGAACCCGCCCCCCCCCCCCCACACACACACACACACACACCCACACACACCTTCAAGACCTGCATCGTACCTTTAACATCAGCTGACAGGGGCTGTACGATCAACGGCTGCTGGAATGGGCGAGTTTTAGCTGAGCTGAATTAAACCACCGCCCCCCGTGGGTAGTGCTTCTGGGGCAGCTGCTTTCAGGTTGAATAAGGTGACATAATATTTGTCTCAAAATGACTGAATGGAACATTTTAGTACTTGAATTCTATTGTCATGACTCAGCGGGTGCAGTTTCGGCAGTTTGTAGTTAATCTCGGCCTCATATTGCTTTTAGATAAAAAGAAATCCGCATTATCCACAAGATTAGAAGTTAAAAAAAAAAACAACATATGAAACAAGTAAGTATCATAGATACACATTTTTTTTTTATTTCACAAACATCAACCTGGCGTGTTTACTTTCCTAGTTAGTGTGACTGTTGCTCTATTTCAGCCTACATATTCACAGGCACAGCGATGAAATTGTTGATTGTCGGAGAAACAAAGCTCTGAAATCACAGAGCCGCCGCGTCAAAAAACGCTCCGAGACGCGACGGCTCCGTGTCACAGCCGAGCGTTAGCCCCACCGCCACCAAGAGCACCTCCCGATTAAACTGATCTGCCCTGGCGTGTATTGTTTTTGGAAAATAAATGGTCTCGTTCCACTCAGCGTGACATCATTTGTTTCCCCTCTTAACTCGATTATTGTCACTTAGTTCATCTGCACGGCAGCGATGACCTGTAGCTACAGCACCCCCCCCCCATGACAGAGAGGACTGGGAAATGTTTGCCTGCAGCCTCTAAGTTTGTCAAACTTAAATAGGAGAGAACATAATATCCGCCTTATTTCTCCTGTCACCCAATCCTCTTCTTCCCGCCTTGAAAATAAGCTTCAAGGTAATTGTGTCATTGTGTCACGAGGGGAAAAAGAGATAATCCATTAAATTGTGTTCCATGTTCTCTGTTGCTTTTGTAGCACGGAGCAGCGCCGCAGGATTTTGGAGAGGTGAATTATGAATAATTGCCTTTGATCCAAAAAGCCTGACGAGTAATAACGTTTAATACTGTACCTGATCAATGAAACGCACCGCGGCGGTCCGCGGCTGCTTCCTCTTCCGTTCGATCAGGCGGTTTTGGGATTCACAAAGAGGCAACGTGACTTGCAGCTGCAACGCTGCTGCTCAGAGTTCACTGAAACTTTCCTTCCTCGGGCTTAACCTTTGACCTTAGGGTCTGCGGGGGGGGGTGAGCGAAGCCACGCTGGTGAATAATTCAACGTTGAACATGAGAGGGGACAGGTGTAACCGAACGCACGGGTTGGTAAAGGCCTTTGTGGCGTCAATTACTTGATTAAGTATCGCCCCCCCCACGCTGTCTCCGTCAACCTGATCTGTTTTTAAACTGATTCATATTACAGGGGGAGGGGGGGAGGGGGCATTTTCAATTACACATTAGCATGTTTGAGTGACCGTCGGCTGCCATTTGATCGGGCTTTTACTTTAATTGCTTGAATTTCATTACACGTAATCATTTAAGGTAGAATTTAATCGGCGAGGACTCGCCTTCTCCTCCTTAATCCAAATTTGAAAAACACGTCGGCCTTTAATGAAGTTTGTGTAATTCCGCTCCCTGATTTTTTTACACGTGCCGGTTTAGAGCCGGCGGGTTAAAAACGTCAACATCAGAATTTTTGAATGAAATAAAAAAATTAAGGAGAAGAAGACTTAATTGGAAACGAGCAGCATTTCCCTCACCTCTAACATTTTAATTACTGTAGAAAAAAAAAAAAACGAAGGACCGAAAGCTTCCGTTTTAGGAAAAAAAAACAAGAAAAAAGCATCCCACACCAAATGTTTTAGCATCCCACACGGAATCGCTCAGAGGCTTCAGCGTGTGCCGACAAGAGAAACAACGTACAGGAGTAGAGAAGAGCTGCGATCGTTTTGCTCCCTACAACAAGTTAAGGTTGACAAGAACACTTTCAAACATTTTCATGACCAACAGTCTTCTTATAGTCATTTATTTAAATCTTTAATTCCGGTATCTTAATTGTAACTTGTGTGAACTCTTGTTTCTAAAACCTTTGATTTAATTCTGCTATTTTGACCTTGAATAATGTTTTGACGCCTCACGGATGACGTGAGGTACAAACTCTGGCTCATGGATGAACTGGTTCACTTTTAAGAGTGAGAGGTCAAAGGTCACTGCAGCCTTATGTTCAGCTCATGTTTTTGAATGTGGTGTCAAATTAAATTGGGAGATTTTTTTAAACTAAGATATATAAGTTGATTCGGCGAGGTGAGGTTGCCGGGGCAACACACCTGAAAGTGATGGGTACATTATTAACAAGAGCAGCTAGTTTAGAAGTAAAAATGAGTTTTTTGATCAAGGATCTGTCTACTCGTGCTATTTCTAAAAGTCCGGAAATAAAAATATTTCTAAAAGACTGTAAATCCTTTAAGATAACAACCGCACAAACATAAAGAAATATCAACCTCAGGTATGTGAGAACTGAAGAAGTCCACGCCCACTTTTTCCTGGCCTGGAAGCCACGAGCTGAGCCTTGTGTGATGCGTTCGAGCGCAGCAGGAAACCTCCGTCCTGCTAAACGTTTAGCCAGCACCTGATCCTCAGCTGATTCTGAGTCAGACGTGGCCATAAAAGGGCAAGAACATCACAAGACCCGCTCCTCCAGCGCCTGACGGGGGGGACGGTCTCCATCCCCGTCTGGTTCCCCGCTCCACCTGTGAGGAGAGAACCGTCCATCACACAGGTTATAATCTCATCTGTTGGGCGGCGCATCGCCCGCGGGGGT
Source organism: Lagocephalus sceleratus (assembly GCA_911728415.1). Lineage (NCBI taxonomy): Eukaryota > Metazoa > Chordata > Actinopteri > Tetraodontiformes > Tetraodontidae > Lagocephalus > Lagocephalus sceleratus. The sequence continues at coordinate 4,746,157 of CAJVRN010000064.1, read as the reverse complement.
CTTCAAAACATGGCAAATGAGAGAACGAAACCGGAAGTTGTGTTGGGTTTCTCTCGATTCAACAACGTTTATAGAGCATCTATTAAAGTCAAGCAGCAAGCAGCTTCAGACAGGGGTGGCGAGGGAAAACAGGCTGTTAACAGGGAGAAACCTGGAGCGGGACCTGACCCGTGTGGCGCCTCCTCCTGGTGGCTGAAGGAGCAGAAGGGGAGAGAAGACGGGGAAGGACCAAAAAAGGGCTAAGATGTGAAAGTTCAGGCGATAATCGAAGGTTCGCCGGGCCGGGCTGTTGCTGTCCTACAGACAGGGAGGGCGGGATGGCGCAGGGGCGTTCTTCTGCCTCCTCCAATTTTGCTTCCACGCTCGAAACGGGCAAGGCGACGAAGCGTCGGGACCCACCCTATATGCGCCGCGGTGAGCGTGGGCGTCCACCCAACAGATGGACGCCGTCCTGATCTAAACTACAATCAGGTTATCCAATGAGGAGCGGGGCAGCCCGCCACTGAAGGCCTGTGGTTTGCATAAAGGTAGAAAACGCTGCGCCGCCCCCCCCCCTCCCCCCGCACCACCCAATCTGACTGCATGTGACACACGGTTGAGGTCGACTTTCGCGCCTGACGTGACAACAGCCGTTTAGCAGAAGAGGGAACGCTTCTCTTCTCCGTAAATCCCGCAGCTCCGACTTCTGTTGATAGTTTTTGAACCACTTTGTCGCCGTCTCCCAGACGGGGGTTCAGCGTGGGGGGGGTTCAGCGGGCTGCCTCTGGGGCTCGTCTGCAGTCAAACGCCATCTTTCCTCTCTTCTCCTGTTTTCTGTCAGTTTTCGGTGATGGAAGACGAGGGCGAAGGGCGTCAGCAGCCAGCAGCGGTGCACGAGAGCGACGTCTGCTGACGCTGGCAATTGGAAGAGCTGTCATTTCACCGATTTCACCCCCCCCGTCAAAATCCTACCCCAAAAAAACAAACAAAAAAAACCCCTACCAATCATTAGAAATAAAAAAACAAAAAAAAAACTGCGTTTAACTGCAGTTGTGCGAGTTTAACGCGGAACGGGCATTGGGATTTCGGTGGGAAAATAATGTGAAAAAAAAAAAGCACAATTCCTAGCTTGTTTGTTTCCTCACTCTTTTGTATCGTAATGGCAATATTTTCACAATGTTCCCCACCATCTGTGGGAATGTGATACCTTTCTATAGCTGAAAGGGGGGGGTGATGGTGTGTGTGGGGGGTGGTGGTGTAGTGGTGTTCTCTAATCCCAGAATCCCTCACATCGAATCATGCAAATTTGGTGCACTTTGAAGCGAATCCAGCTCCTACCATATGCAGAGTGAAAACAACAATCTATTATGCATGCATTGCACCAAGCTTATGGTAATGTTATTTCTCTGCTCTTCCTATAAAGTCAAATTTGCAGATGCGCCATGTATCTAAAGTTTCTTTTTTTTTTTTTTTAAATAAAAAAATAAATACAAAAAATAAAATAAAATAAAAAATAATGCTTGTCTGGATGGTGTTGTGCGTTCGGAGCAACGAGCTGAGTGTTTTGAGACAGCTGCCGTGATCTGCTTGCGTCTCATTGTGAAAGTGACACTTGAAAAATTGGATGGCTGATATTTCTCTTCCTCCGGTCGCGCTGGAGAGGTTTTTATTTTTCCGCGTGTTCTCTCTGAGTGTGCACTCCGGATTTCGAGTCCTGCTCTTCAAGCGCAACAAACCCCCACCCCCCGATTGGAAACTTCCGTTTGGCCTTGCCCGTGTCACGTTAGCCTCACATTTTAGCACGGGGCTGTTGTTGTCCCACCACAACAACGGTGTCGGCGCATCCAGAGGATCAACGTTTGGAGCGCAGGTATCGCCGCCTCTCACCTGGCGCTCCACTGGCCAAAATCCTGTCGGCGCGCTTTGTTGCTGCCCGTCTGTAGCTGGATTAAGAACGTCGCATCGGTGATATTTCCATTTGTTCAGCAGATAATTAGGGCCCGCTACATGCCAAGAATCATTTTCCATCTTGGCTCATGTGAGTTTGGGGGGAGGAGAAATCGCACAAAAAAGTAATTGGCAAGAAGTGAGTGGTGTCTCTGAGCAGTTCTTTGTTTTAATTAGGAATTGCTGATGACATCCTGTTGAAATATAAGATAAAATCTGTGTATGTATGTATGTATGTATGTATGTATGTATGTATGTATGTATGTATGTATGTATGTTTGTGTGTGTGTATGTATGTATGTATGTATGTATGTATGTATGTATGTATGTATGTATCTATGTATCTATGTATGTATGTATGTATGTATGTATGTATGTATGTATGTATCTATCTATCTATCTATCTATCTATCTATCTATCTATCTATCTATCCATCCATCCATCCATCCATCCATCCATCCATCCATCCCTAACCATCCCAACTGACCCCCTGATCCTGACCCTGATTCCACCCAGTTCTGTCCTCAATCTTAAAACCAGGTTTTGACCCTCAAACAGGCCTTTGAAGTCATGGGGACCTGCCAAAATGGCCCCACTTCACCAGTACAAAGAGGATTTTGGTACTTCATATGTAGCAAAAGTCTCACACGCACACAGGCACGTGCACAGGCAGATTGTGGTGTACTTGTGACTACTGTTTTGAACAACCACCGCTGTCTTGTTGATTACGAAACCCATTCCAACAAAGAAAAGAGCTTTTTTTTTTCTTTCTTCATTTACAAAAATACGTTGGCCACCTTACAAAGCGAGTCGTGCGAATGCAATTCTTCAATATTGGAACAATTTTACCTGATTAAAGACTGAAAAGGGCCCTGAAAGGATTCATTATTGCAGTTTTACAGCGTGAGAAACAGTTTCAAAGACAGATTACTCATCTTCAGGGCATACCGCCACTGAGGCTGAAAGGTTTAAGAGTGTTTTTAACCTAGAAACATTTAAGATAATAGCTGGATGTGATCTTGTAAATGCGTGATGCAGGTCTGAAGTGCATACATGCCAAAGAATTACACCCAAACGGGAGGCACACGGGACACAGTGGCACTGACATGGCCGTTATGCGCACAAAGCCACACAGATCAAGTATATTCCTTATAAATCCACACGATTTTGGGAATAAAACTGTTAACCCACTGTTGACAGCCAGTGTGGCTCGGCAGGGGCGGCTGCATATCACGCTGAATGAGAGACGGGACATGGGGCGGCTTTATCGCTCAGGCCGGGCCTCGTGGAGCCGCTCTCTCTGCCAGCCAGACTCTAAGTTATTCTATGCCAGTGGAGCATTGATTTTCCACACTGTTAGCTCACATGATTCCCCCTTTCCTCAGAGGAAAATTGCCAGGGCTAAAAAAAAAAAAAAAAAAAAAAAAAGGACTCCCTGTGATCGATTGGTCCACTGTGCTGCTGAATTCAGGTTACAAGCAAAGAGACTGGGAAGGGGGGGGGAGGGTTAAGAGGGGGTGACGGTGCACAGTGGGGTGTTTGCATGTTTGAATCGTTGAGGGAAATACTGCCCGGTAAAACCAGGCCTGAAGAGCAGCGGTTTGTAAAAAAAGTAAATAAATAAATAAAAGAACACAGCAGTGGTGCAGGCACTTGTTTGCACCCCTTTAATATCATTCACCACAGAGAGACACAATAACTCAAAAATCTAAAAAAACAAAACAAACCCCCCTCCCCCCAAACAATCGTCCTGCACATGGCAGTTCATCCACGTGGGCTCAGCATCCACGTCTGAAAATATCTTCAAATATGTCTGCAAAAAGAAGCTCTTTGTTTTTTTTGGCTGCGCTATTTTACTTACATAATAACAATATAGAGATTTCACACGTTAAACCCCCGAACAGATCCAGATATGACTGGATCCGGAGCCAACGACAGCATAATGCATCAGACTTTGGTGGCAAAAAAAAAAAAAAAGAAGAAGAAGAAAAGAATACAGTGATGAAAATAGCCCACGCTGTCATCAGCCAGTCACTTAGCCATCGGTGCTATTGAGTAATGCTACATCTTTCTTCTTAAAATTTCAAAGGATATGAATATTCATTACACCCGACATTAGCGTCTTCTTTTGTTGCATTGCTCGTGCATGTTGCCGTCAGCCTTCCAACATATATTGTGATATATGGCGGCCGCCTGTGTCACTATAAACGATGCGTGCTTCAGAGAGGACCTGACTCGGCTGTCATTTGAGACTTTAGTTCTGCTTAAAACAGAATGGTGCATGTTGCTGAGGCTGTCCCCATCGAGGTGTTTAATCGCTAATCTCCTCCTTATGGCCATGAGGGCGGAGTGAACTTTGCCCCGTTTTGTCACATTTACTCCCGACATGATCAGAAGAGTCCTCGCCGCGGACTGAGCTGGATGAGCTCTAACAACAGTGAGAGTGCAGCCCGCCGTCGGGGGATGGGCGGCCCTGCACACATTCGCCGTGGCAGGAATTTAATGGTGCGTTTGAGCCTCTGTTCTCAGACTTATTAGGGCGATCTTTTTCAGATTGGAAGTGAAGCAGACAGATGCGGGGGTCTTCGTGTTACGCAGCGGGCCAACAGGAGCCGCGGTGGGCGCTGACGGGTGAAGCCAGACCCGCGCTCGGCGTCTTCCGGGCCGAAGCCGCACCGTCTCGAGGCCTGCGGCGAACGCGGGGCTCGCCGGTCGGACGCACGGGCCTGCACGTTTGGCTCTGCTCCCACTTTAATCCCGTCTGACTGAACGTTGGAACTTGACATTGTGCAGCGCAGCGAGCTGCTCGACAAATAAAGACGCAGAGAGAGAGAGAGAGAGAGAGAGAGAGAGAGAGAGAGGGGGAGAAAAGAGCCCAGAACGATGGAGGAGCACAGCGAAAACAGACCCCTCTGCAAACACTTTATGGCCACATGCAGGGTTTTTTTTTTTCTTGAAATAAACATTTACAACTGTTGTTTAACGTCTGTAGCTATCAAAAACGCATCTTTATGACGTCTCTCCTGCTGCACAAGATGGCTGAGCAGGCATCAGTAACTACATTATCCAGTCTGACTAACTTTGTCTTAACGACATTTTCTCTCTGTCCATTATCAAAAGTCTAATTCTACCCTGCAGGTATCCGTGCTCCTTTAATTTCATTTCTGCCTCTCTGTCTGGTTCTCCATGGCGATGGAAGAGAATCAGCCTCTAAACTCATTTAGCTCAACGAGAGTCTGAAAGTCAGGTACCTCCAACTTTCTTCACGTATCACCGTAAGGTTTTTCCAGTCGAGTGAGCCCTCATTGTCGCGGCCTGATTCCATCTTAACAGCAGTCATTCTCACCCACGGACTCTCAAGTGGCCCGGCAGCAGGTTACACACATTAGCCCGCACCAGCCAGAAACCCTTAAAGGTTATATTAGATTGAGAACAGAGAACTCTGTCTAATTAAGGCCGTTCTGTCTGTTCTTTATTCAACAGTCTGCAGGCTTAGGAGTCGTGATGAGTGCAGCTGTAATATGAAACACTTTTGTTTACCATATTCTTACATTTGCTACATGCTTTTGCTCCCAGTAATGATGTTTGCTCACGTTCTGTCTTCACACGTTTTTCAATGCAGGGGCGTACGTGGCTAGCCTATGCACAAACTATGGTTACGGCATCAGAAACGACTGCATCTGAAATGACATCATGTAAAATTCATCAAAAAATTTCACTGACGTGCTCTGAATCGGGATGAATAACGCATGCACTTCATGCTCGTCTTTTTTCATGCAGAATATGTGAGACATAAGAACAATCTGACAAAAAGTTGTGATGAGATTTTTTTTCGAAAAAACGAAAAATTGCGCCCATTAATTGGCAAATTATCGTGGCTGGCTCGGTGTGTGTATTTTACTTTTTTTTTTTTTATCCATATTTTGGCTAATGTAGGTGGTGTAATCCATATGTACCTTTAACCTGACCACTAGGGGCGCTGCCAACAGAAACGTCAGCCAGATGCCTCCTGATGTGACATATTAGAAAAAAGGGTTTAATCTATTGACTAGAAAGCGTCTTTATTCACTAACCTTATTTGAGCCAAAGTAAATTAATCAGTATTTGTCAGAGGCTTTGGCCACTAGAGGTCACTGTAAACACAGACCCTGTTTAATTGCTGGATTTGAATAAAATTTGTTTCAACCTCACCAGGGTCGATTTTTGGGTTTAGATTTGCACTCACTTGATGGCCTGCTGGACAGACATTTTGGAAGGGGGGGGGGGCTCCGACCCAGTTCAGAACCACTTACAGTTCAGGTTATTATTCGAATGAAGTTAGTGTTAGTTCTCTGTAATGATCCGAAATGAGGTTAAGAAAATGCTTGGATTAGCTGATCTGAGCAACGGTGACAGGAATTCTTCTGTGCAAACGTACAGCGAACTTAAAATTCTTTGGTACTCTAATTATACTCCCAACACACACCCACACACACACACACACACACACACACACACATTGGTTTCATATTTGTCCAAACAAGACTTTTTTTGGAGGGGAAGGTCAGGGAAGGTGATAAGCTTTGTCACTTTAATTACATCAATGTACATTTTTCATATTGGCCCAATCAGATCTCGTGGCTGCAACGTTCTTATAAATGGAATTTTATCTGTAGCTCGGGACCATTAGTGGCACTGAGTTCTGAGGCAGCCTAGAGGACGGTAATTAAGTCCACCCAGCCGTGACTAAACATTTTTGACATTTTTCCTAGTTCGGAATGAACTGTCAGTGTGCAGAGAGAGTAACCATCTTGTCACTTTGTGTTTGTACAGGAATCGCTGAAAGCTGGGCGCTACACTGCCTGTCGAGAGTTTCATATCACCGAGAAAAAAAGAAAGAAAGAAAAAAAAAACGCAGAAAAAAGAGAAAATGGTGGCGGCTTAAACACGGGTTTGTCTGCATGTGTGGAAAATGTGTGAAATACATGTGTGTGAGTGAGAGAGGGAGGGAAGAAAGGCAGCGGCTGTAACCTATTTCTGAGTTGTTTCATTTCAGAACGGCAGAGAGAGCTTCCGTAAAATACAGTTAGAATTCAAAAATGATTCCAGCTCCGTTAATGCAGAAACTAGGACACTTAGACATTGCTCTGAGTCGTGATTTACAGACAGATCAAAGCTGTCAGGGCGGCCCGGTTCCTCTCAGGTGCCTCTGTCGGGCTCCTCCCTGGATCCGTTCGGACCCCCCCCCAGGTTGGGTCTGGCCCCCCCGTGAATGGAAGCAGAGGGCGATTTCCACAAAGTTCCAGCCTATCAGGATTCATTTTGCATTTCACTCCAGCAAGATGGCGGAGCGCAAATATGTTGCGTGTGCAGAAGTAATGAGTTACAGTGGTGTTCAAGGGAAGATTCAGAGATAACAAGGTGACTTTGTCTTCCACCGGCATCCTTAAGATGAAGAAAACAACCAGTTCCTTTAATAACCCGTGCAAGCCTACCATCAGCTGTGGTATGCCTGAGTAAATTGAATACTACTGCTTTGTCTTTTATTTCAGAAAATGCATCAAATTGATTGAAAGAGGCAATTATGGAAGCAGGGAGCAGTATTGATTTTATGAAAGTGCGCAATTACTTTAATTGGGATAACCATGTTTTGATTATGCCCTTTTTTTTGAAGCTTTGGTCAAAAGAAAATTAAAAAAAAATATATCTGCATTTCATATTTTTTTCTATTACTAGCATTGCCCAACTAGAGCACCTGATCAGCTTGTTTACTTTCCTTTTCTTCCACCATGGGGGGGACATTAGTGAGGATTCTTTCCAGTGTCGCGTGTTTGAATGATTCTTAATTCGAGCACAAAAAGCCCAAACCGGCTGACGGCTGACGTCTTCTGAGTTAGAACCAGGAAAGGAAAAAAAAAAAAACGAGAGAGAGAGGGAAAATGAACAGTGAAGTCAAGCCTTAAATCTGGCTGCATACCATGTGACCTGACATGAGGCAAACAAATGAAAGAGAGAGAGACAGAGAGACAGAGAGAGAGCCATACCCCCATAAAACCATCTCTGCTTTCAGTTCAAATAGGCCCTATCATCTCCATGACAACAGTCGTAATGGTAACATGGAAATATATTAATGTAAAACCATGGCAACGTTCTCCAATTGAATTAAGCAGCACCTGTGCACATTACACAAGAAGATAAAAGACAAAAGGAGCCAGCTTCTGCCTGCCAAGCAGCTGTGGCTTTCAGACCTCAGAAAGAGAGAGAGAGAGAAAAAAAATCTACATTTCCTCAACGCATTTGTTTTCCTGTGTTTCTCTGCAGAAAATTACCGTAGTGCCGTGTGTTTTTCGAGTGCTTTTCCCTCATATTTGTGCAAACAGATGATAGGCAGGGTAATTGTGTGTGCGTGTGTGTGCGTGCGTGCGTGCATGTGTGTGTGTGTATGTTTCCCTTCTTTCCCCAAACTACTCAGCGCTCAGTCTTCAGCGGGGCTGGATTAAGAGCATGTACCATTAAATCACAGAAACGATCGCTGTGATAGGTAAGGGGGCACAAACAGAGGCGTTAGCCCCAGCAGAGTGGCTGTGTTCCACCTTCCCCTCACTGAGCTGCACACAGAAAACATTATCTACATCACCATGCCATCAAATCTGATGGATTTCATCCCATCCCTCCCCCCTCTTCCTCTTTCTTCTCCCTTCCTCTTAGCCTCAGTGTTCGCTGGTAATGTAGCATTCTCTCACCCTTGAAAATCTGACTGATTGTGCGTCTGCAAAAGATGTGTTGAGGCTGCAGAGGACACACAACTCAAGTACTGTATATTTACCCTCAGAAAGGAGATCGTTGTGCCAAAGGAGCGGTGAACGGCTTTGTCGAAGACCATGTTTTATTCATGTTGGCGACAGTGATACGTAAACTGATTTCTCCTGAACTCCGTCCATCTCCGGGAGAAAACCCTCGTCCTGTTGCAGGGCGATGCATGAAACGCTAATTTGAAAACCTCTCCAGGGATCTGACAGCGACAACCTCGAGGACCCAGCCTGCCTCCACCCCCCCGCACTACCCAGCAGGGATCCAGCTGGTTTCAGCAACAGGTCGAGATTACATAGAGATCCGTGAAATTTGTCAAATCCGGAGACCCCTGGTTTGAACTCTGACCTCCCATTTGCTGTGGCCCTGGCACTAATTTGGATGCTGCGTGAAAATGAGCAGTTGGCTTTCCGTCAGAATTCGTCCGTGAAGCCAGTGTTGCGCCTATCATGCAATCGGCGGCGTTCCTCGCCGCGGGAATCCCCTCCAGAGTGAGACAGGTCCATTTATAACGCCAAGGTGAGAAGGTATTACAAACTCAGCCTTGAGCTGTGAGAATGCTAAACCCATTCTGTACTCAGTTGGCTGAAAAGATTAATATCAGTTCATTCACACGGTTCTCTGCTTTGTTTGGGATATTTGGGACTAACCTTGTAGCCCCCCCCCCCATGCCCTAAGACTACGTAATAGTGATAACGGTGTCTCACTTGTTCGGATTTGCTTTCCCCAAAGTGAAAAATACAGTTTGGATTGAAACAGCTGTTGCCTTGGTCCTCCACAGCGAACTTCCTGTTCACCAGATGATGTTTACAGGTTTAAATGAATGAAATAAAGCTGCAAGGCAGACAGGACAGCCTTTTACAGTCACTCATTGACTAAGTTTTTCTTAGCATAGGCTAATGGACCTACTGTATTTACACTTTAGACAGGTAACTTTTGAATACTCTCAAGCTCTCGAGACAAGCTGAGTCCGACTGAGTCCAATTTTCTCCATCCAAATATTTGCCACTTCCGCATGTGCAACACGTTTTTGATAGGCCCAGTGAGCAACGTTCATATTCTAATGTTTCTAATCTATAATCTTTGTGTAGTTGTTTCACAGCCTGCGGGACCTGGATTGAGGCCAGCGCAGGCATCATCCTTCAGCTCCGATAACGATCAAGCACGCCTCATTTAATCAGTGGATGTAACATGAGAAGCAAAAGCATTGTTTCACCACCATGTATGATGGAGATTACACCGGATCTGCTCGTCCTGTTGTGAAAAACCAGGACGGTTTTCTGCAGAAAGTGGCTCTGGTGTCATACCTGCGCGGGATTTAGCCATTCATCCATCCTGGGGCCGGGAGGTCAAGACCTGATGATATTAAAATAAACGGATGACTTCTAAGCGCTTCTAGCGCTCACATGCTGTCTTTAGGAGACAGGTTGGGGTCACGTAAACATGAGCACAGATTAGCACTTTTCGTGCCCCCCCCCCTCACACTCCGCTCGTTAAAAAACCATCTGTAATTTCAGCATCTCAAAAAGAATGGTAATTGCTCATCTCAAAGGGAGCCTGATTGGATGCTTGAATTTCTTTATATAGGAGTGACTCACGAGCGCTTCGCTCCAAAGCAGGAAGCTACGTACCTCCCCCAACGAGGAGCCCAAAATCCAATCCCCCCCCCACCACCGTTGCATGATCATCCGACACGGCAAAGCCACAGAGCAAACGTCAGCGACCTGCTTGGATCGTGCCAAGCGCAGGTTGGGAAGTGTGAAAGTTTCAGCTCGGCAGGGCTGCTGCAGACTGCGGGCCCTTCCTCGAATGAGGGCCGAGACGCTACAGGCAATTAGGAGAGTCTGTAGAATTTCCATGAATCGAGGCGCTAAATGAAACGTGGTCAGACTCTCAAGTCTGCTCCCTTCTTTCACTGAGCCTCTCTGTCTTTCTGCAGCTCTTCCTGCAGGCTGGGGGGGGGGGGGCTCTCACCATATCAACACGTGCTGCATGTGAGCCCTGTCGTGATTTTTCCTTAATTAAGCTGGGGGCAAGGTAGATGACGCAATCAGGGCGTTACATCAGTCAGGGAACACTATTCTTCTTAGATTAGCAGATGTTCTGATCTCAGACCTGCTGGGGGCCTCGGCGCTCCCCACGTGCGGAACAAAACGTTTTGACGGGGGTCTGGAAGCTGACCCCAGCGGAAACTGGGTCGCAACCCCTTATGCCTGCAGAGCTGAGGGGACGCCGTCGCTCCGTCTCCGGGGTTCATACCGCCTCACGTTTGAACATTTCACACACATTTCCTGATGGAAATTGACGGTTTAATCTCGCGAGCTGTAACAAGAATCACTGATTTCATTTCTGACTGTCGATGGGTTTCCGTCCCGGGCCCCGGCGGCGTCGGCAGACACAATCAATTCATGGAAAAAACAAAAAACAAGGAGGGGTCAATGCAGCCGAGCTGAGGGGGTTAAAGGTCTGAAGCCTGAGCCGGGAAAACACCGCCATGTGCCTCTCAGGTGACTCTAAATAGTGTGTGTGTGTGGGTGTGTATTTGCTATATAAGGAGTACCTCATCCTACTCTCAAAGTGAGGACATTTGTGCAAAGTGAGGACATCTTGTCCTCACAAATTCAGAGGACAGTTTGGACCAGACCTGGTTCCAAGGTCAGGGTTTGGGTCAGGGTTCAGTTTAGGTCAGGGTCAAGGAATTAGTTGTGATGCTATGTGTTAAAGCATGGATTATATCTATAAAAGTCCCCACAAAGATAGAAATTCAAGGATATGTTACAGACTACATAGATGTCCTGATTTCTTCATTATATTAATTTTAAGTCAGTGGGAGTGTTAGTCTAATAACTACCTGTTTAACATTAAAATGATGCAGGTAAAGATTCACACACATACATAAAATAATAAATTAATAGAAATCAATTAATAAATTACCCGTCAGGCAGAACAGAGATAATATTCCCGTGCAAACTGCGCGCAAAATGCTTATCACTTAAATGCTCACAACACGTGTTAAATGTCTGTATATGCCAGATAAATGATTAACTCTAGCCTCAGATGGAGTCATAATTTCAGCGTCAGAGCAGCAATGACCTTCCGGGATCATTTGCATGGGCCTCACCGTGTTTGCATAGATCAGCTTGTGCTAAATGCTGAAAGCTACATTCCCACACTTGTCTCATGACCCAGCAAGGGGGAAAAAGAAAATCAGTTTTAGAATCATAACCAGAGTTATAACGGACGCGCCGCGCTCTGTGTACAAACCGAGCAACCGAGCACTGCGGCGTGCAATTTTGAGCTACTGCAATAAAGTTTTGCCGTCGCTGGCAGAGCATCTGTTTTTTATTTAAATCTACAGCCGCCATATCCAGAAACAGGCTTCGAAAATCCTCCCGGATAATTTGCTCAGCCACGTAAAATCTCTCAAAGGTCTTTCTGTTGTCTGATTCAGATTTACAGTCATTCCGCTTAAAAACAGCCAAACAGGTCTGCAACTCGGAGAGCGAAAGGGAGTTTAAAAAAAAAAAAATAAAAATGAAAGGTGTTGTGATCCTGAGTCTCAGGCTGGCAGCTGTGAGAGTTATTAATGCTTCAACTCCAACAGCTGGCAGCCAGAAACTTGTAATCTGATATCATAAATAAAAAGTCGCAGGAATACAAAAACACCTGTAAGTGCTGTGCAGATCTGTTACAGCGGCCTTTTTCATTCTCTCAGTTTGACTAACGTGTCCTAATGATGCATAAATCTGGACAGGTTCCATCTGTGAAAAGAAAACCTAAATCCCCAGAATGCTTTGGTGCGGATGCGCCTGCATTTGTACGTTGCTCAAAGCAAACAAACGGGGACTAAACTTTAATTCTCTCTAAGAGGAGCTCGGGTCGCTCCACAAAAAAAAAAACAAAAACAAAAAAAAACAAAACAAAAAAGACAAAACTGGCGTGGTTGCGATTTGAAATGTGACTGAATTGTGATGTAAATAGAGGTTTATTTCCAGGGGGAGACGGTCGATATAGCAAAACAAAAGCCAGATTATTCTGAAATGTCAAGGCTCCAGCACAGCATCTGCCGCTCCCCGAGAAACAAAACCTCGCCGGAGTGCGAAACGGTCCACAAATTTCCGAGTTCGGTGGCGGCTCTCTTTTTTTTTTTTTCTTTCCTTTTTTTTTGTGTGTGAGTCGCAGTTTTGCGACACCTACTGTTTCCCGGACAAGAAATGCAAAGCCATCACTTTCTTTTTTTTTTTTTTTTCTCTCCCACCAAAATTAGCCAACCAAGGTGACTGTAACTGCAGGTCGACTCGAGTTTTGAGATGATTTCAGTTTCCGCGGCTCTTTTGTTCTCACGGCTTCCAACCAGCCCCCGTTTCTGCGGGACGGACCGACGGACCAATTATCTTATCTACCTTTCATCTCCATGTTTTTTTTTTTGTTTTTTTTCATCTGCACCACATTTTATTTGAGATTAAAATAGGGCTGTGTCTTTGTGCGGCACTAATTGCCACAGAGATTCAGTAATTAAAGCACAATAAAGCCTTAGTAGTAATTAGTTTCTCTTGTTTGGTTGCTAGCCCATCAATTGTGCTTCAATAATACTGATCATTAGCATGCGCCTGGGCAGTGAGGGATGCTGGGAAAGGAGCCCTGCACACACAGCACTCCACATTCCATTCCCATGAAGCCATGGCACCGAGCCATGCGGTTAACCCTGCGTGTGCCGGTCCGGAGAGAGAGCGGTGGGCCGTGCCAGGGAAGGAACCTCGCGGGCCTGCTGACGTTCCCGGCAGCTTCCTGCTCCTCCTGAAGGTGGGCAGTGGGCAGAGACCGCCATCAGGGCTGGCGTGGAAACAATTGTACCCTTCTGAGTATCACGGCCTCTGCACCCCCCCCCGCCTTAATGAGAGCCTGCCTGCGACAGAGCAAAGGGCTGATAAAAAAAAAAAAGATGCATATTATTAGTGCTTAAGCGCAGATGCATCTTCAAAACAGGTCAGATGAGATCCTGAGCAGAGCAGAGAAGAGAGAGCACCCAGCTCCTCTGCAGAGGGAGTGTGCTCGTCGTGGTAATAACGCCAGGCAGCAGAAAATGTGCTTCATTCTGTACCTTGCCTTGACATGATTGAAAGACAATGGTCCCATGGATAGGCCATTTCAACATCAAATGTGCATGCACATCACAGGGCAAGGGTGCGCTATCCATCACATTCAGTGAGCTGTCAAACGCAGCCTCGGCTTTTCTCAACACACATTTACAACTGCACCGCGGTGCAAGATTAAACCTCCACCTATACGTTTCAAACAGAGAAGATCATATTTTAGTCACTTATGGGAGGCAGGAGGGTGCGTCGCTGCACTGCTGGGTGCAGCGTTTCGCATTTAGTTTAGGTAAAATGAGAAGACAAGATTGGGGCGGGAAAAAAAGACACTGTGACAGTAAATTTGCCTTCTCGTGTGACTTTACCTGCTTTTTGAGCCTGACAATCCGGTGCAAGCGCCACCAGAATCGCCCACATGAGGACATCACACGGCCCAAAAGATGAGATGATGCGGGATTAAAGAGCACGGAAACAGAACCTGCATCACTTTAGAACTGATCCATTTATGGAAGCCAGGGGAGTCTGCATCCACCGCTCTGGCCCACAGACTGATGTTTTAAGAAAAGAATTTGTGCCAGAAAACAACAGGAAAACAAGTCAGAGACTCTGTGCAATCGTTAGAACAATAACTCAAATGGAAGCCTTTATGAGGGGCTGATAGAAGCAGGGCGCGCTTGATAATGCACAGCCGTGCACACCACTACATTTCCAGCTAATCAGAAGCGCGCAGTTGCAGAAAGGAGAGCGGTTGCCAAGGCAGCCACATCTCCCCTCCCCCTACTCTTCTCCCTCCGTTCCTCTTTCCCGTTTGTTATCGGCAGAGGTCGCATGGCAGAGGGAAGTCCAACCACTTCTGCACTGGAACCAAGAATATGCACCTCTACAACAAAGCCCGAGTGGAGTCCTGAGAACAGCGGGGGCTGTGCCTTTCTGGACTTTCTGAGCGAAGAGCTCCTGAACACGGTGGATCTAAGTTGAGGGATTGTCTTTTCTTTTGCTCGGGAACAACGGGATAGTTTTGCCAACACGTGCGTATCCACCGAAATTTCCCGAGCGCGTTTGGCATCCCGGCGCGGAGCTCCGGCGGACGGCTGCGCATCTCCAGAGTTGCTGTTCGAAGTTCGGCCGCGAACGGATGTTGAGCAAAGAGTTGGCCGAGTAGAACTCCCTCACTTGTTTCTTTTCCTCCCCTCCGTGCGCGTCTCTCCTGCCTCCGGTGCTGTGTTTGCCGAGACAATAGTGAGTCAAAGACGCCGAAAGTGATTTCATGCCTTCGGTCTCGCACAGCCTGAAATGGACGTGAGATTTTACCCTGCACCCCCGGCTAATGTGGGTTCGTGCTCCCTCCCGACCGATCCAAGTTGTCTGAGCCCGTTGGACTATTACCACTCGAACAAGGTAAATAACAGCCGCGCGTCCTGACGCACGGACACGGTTCATGTCTCACCTGTCTCCTTCTGCCTCTCTCTTTCTTATTCTCTTTCTCTCTCTCCTTTCCCGAAACGCCGCGTTTCCAAACGCGCGCTTCGTGCGCAATAGCGGGCGCAGACTTCTCTCTCCGAGGATACACACTTAAAATAAAAAAAATTAAAAAAAAACAAAACAAATATGGGCAGGAGAAAGTGGCAATGATGACGGACCGCTTTTAATTCCGTCGGACTGACTAGAACCCTGTATTGATTTGATTTAGTGGAAAGAAAAGGCGCAGGAACTTCTCCCCCCACTCCTCCGCTAACGCGGTTATAATGTCATATGTGGAGAATATGGATGCGTGTTTTACAGAGAGCTGGCACTAAAAGTGTTCCACTAAAGCTGGAATGCCAGTATAGATTCTATACCGGCTGCGCACTCCAGCATCATCCCTCTCTCAGCTTATGCGCTCAACAATTAAATGGATGTGGATGTGTGCCACTAATGTTCTGGTAATGATGGTGTCAGCGGCAGCAGCGGCCGGGCTGGTGAAACTATCACTCTTCTCTCTCTCTCTCTCTCTCTCTCTCTCTCTCTCTCTCTGTTCTGCCTCACGGTTTTTGACCTGTGCCAAGCGCGCAGGTTGCATTTAAAACAACGTTAAAGATGGTGCAGAAACCCTGGTGTAACTCCGGAGAGCTCCGGGTGCACCGGAGCGCGAAAGTGAAATAAATTCATAACGAAAGGTCTGGCAAACAGTAGATGTGACCCGGGAGAGCACAAGAAACTACTTCAAACTGTTCAATCAAGAGACTCACAGCTTCCACCGGTGCTCCCAGCATCTGCTGTCCGTTGCCCGCGCTGCTGGCCAGGGTGGGACTATCAACAGGCTCCGTCTCTGCTGACCTGCCGCCGTGGATGAAGTGCTCGTAGGAAATGAGAGGACTTTCTCTGACTTGCTTTTTTTTCAGTTTTGACGGTGCTGGGAACCACCGAGTTCGCCTTTCACTGTGTGGGCCTTGAAAAACCTGCGACGGAAAATTCCAAACATCATCTCACTGAGGTGGCGTTCTTCTCTGAGGTGGCGTTCTTCTCTCTATATGAGGGAGGAAAAAAAAACCCCACAAGGGACGGAGTGACAGTGTATTTGTTCAGGAACTGGGTAGAAAACATTCCCCGGTCAGGCCGGTTCACACCTGTGACCTGCAGATGGGCTCGCACGGCCGTCTCCTCATCGCAGCCTCCGTTTTTTTGTAGGTCAGGCGAATTAGGATCATCCTCCATGTGGATAATCCCAAGAATATGCTGATATCCACACACACACTCGCGCTGCATGAATCCGGAAACAAAGCTGTGAGATATGAAGTGATATAAAGTGCTCTCCGGGGGTGGGGTGGGGGGGGGGGCAGAACGTGTGGAAAAATTACAAGTGTTTGTCATAATTATTGCTTAAGGGAGTGTCAGCGGGAGTTCTCCCAACCAGGGGAAGCGCTGGGTAATTCCCCCCCATCGCACACTTGCCACTGGCTGGCCTCTCTAACCGTGCAAATGAGGCCTTTTGCTTCTCGTTATGAGGTCGAGATCGTCTCCTCAGACCTTCCGGGGGGCTTCTGGTCTGGAGGTCAGGTCAGCCTTCTTTGTGAAGTCTCGTAGAAATAGTTGGTGGAATATTATTGCTGGAGATGTGCTAAAATAGTTTGAATGGAGAAGACATGTTGTCTTATTGGTCTTACGGCTGCTGCACAGCCGATCCCTAGATACACATTAATGCGAGTGACTTAAGGTGATTTGTGTGGAAGGAAAGAGCACGTGCAGCATTCACTGTTTGCAAGCCTGGTTGCAGAGCGGGTTAGGTGGAAACACCGTCGCTCAGCAATTAGTGATACGTTGATGCAGCACGTGTGCTGCGTTCATGTTCTCACCACCACTGATGGCTCACAATAGGCCCCTGGAAGCGCCGCTTCCTTCACCACAGTCTAAGATAATTACCGAGGTCTTCAACCATGTTGCAGCTCACTTCCTGTGGTTGTCCCCTGTCATCGGTGACAACTCGCAGGGAGTACATCAGAAATTTCCCAGCCATCCGTCACTAACTGAATAACGTTAATCAGCTCGCATGCATGTTAATGACAGTTCCCACTGTAAGTGAACGCATCAAAGAAGCGGTGAAGCAAGGAAAGCCCTTCTTAATAAGGAGAAACCTTGGGTAGAACCCCAGCTCTTATGAGGGATCCATCTGGTTGAGGAGAGGAGCAAAGTAAACATATAGATCAGCATAAATCATACATAAACAGGGTACAACCAAGGGTACATAATACTGAGCACTACACGATGCACCAGAGATTGACGCAGGATTGGATCAAACCAGCTGTCAAAGTAATGATTATGGAAGCTTAATGGCTGTACACTCAGATTACTGTTATGAGAATGAGCAAGGGCACAGAGGCAGAAATCGTAAAATGAGCACAGAATGTACTTCAATGCAGATTCAGATGATTCAGAGATGTATAAATAACCACAAACATGTCTAGTTCGGTACTTTCAATACTCACTTGAGTGTGCGTCTTCTCATTACTGTGACACTCCCCCACAGCTAAAGAGAATTAAAAAAACCACACAGTGTCATTACAGCTGCTTTATATTCTGATGGTAATATGAATACATGTGCCATTTAATAACACTGCATGCTTCCTTATAGACTGTGTGCAGTATATTACTCATAGGTGCTGTGCAAATGCAGGCCTAATTTGCACATATATCACTGGAACTATAAAGATGCGCCGTCTCGTGCACCTTGTAGGACTGTAATTGCACGGCTTGTTTGTCAGGCCCTTTTAGTTTGCTCTGCGAAATGGGAACACAGTGTCTGCTCCTTTATTTGAATACCTTAATCAAACAGAGCTGAATGGTGCTGCGGCAGCTGCAGCCGAGCGGCTCTACAGTACAGCGCTGAGTACAGGGAGAGTCGGCCCTTGTTTATACATCCAGGCCCCACCCAGCTCATATATCCTCCCAACAACTGATATCTGCTGAGATAGGGCAGGACTGAGGAGCTGGCTTTGTTAGTTGGTGGTCCTCTCTGCCTCAGATAAGATGGGGAAATGATGTGCTCCATTTGAATGTCTTATCTTAGTTTTCTCTTTCCTTTTTTTTAATTACAGGTTTCTCCAGTGCGCGAAGTTTTGATTGATTTACAATTTAAAAAAGGGAAAAGAAGCAGGTGGTTTTGGTCGAGTGACTTTTGTCGAGCGAAATGAGTTCATGAATGTGTCAGAAGAGTAAAAAAAGGTTCCATTAGCAGCCCACAATCTCTAAATGAGCCAGTGTGTGATAGTCGGACCTGACTTTTGCTGCGATTTGTGACACAAGGGCAGCGAGGCAGTCAAAAGATGAGTGAGAGTCAAATAGGTTGAAGTAATCAGTGGCCCAGTGTGTGTGTGTGTGTGTGTGTGTGTGTGTGTGTGTGTGTGTGTGTGTGTGTGTGTGTGTGTGTGTGTGTGCCTGTGCATGCTAGCCATTCAAGCGTTCTGCTGACTACAGAGTCACAATCACAATTGCTTACATAGCCTTGTGCAGAGGAAGGCCACACATACCACAGCAAGTGCTGGTGACACACAGCGAGTGGGGGCAAAAACAGCCATTAGGTTACATTATCCCTGCCTCCACACTCCAGTGAGAGGGATTTTTCAAAGAAAAGAGGGCTTCTACCAATTTGAAATAAATTTAGTGAACCTCGAATTAGTTTTGACTTTAGCTGAGTCAGAAGGAGCACGCATGGCGCTGTGGGGGGGTCACAGGAAAGCAACGGGCTTGGGCTCTTTTTTGGTGATTAAAAGCGAAAACAACTGTAGAAATATTAAAAGACTGGGCTATTACACCTCTCACAACATCCCTAATGTTTACATTTCAAATACCCCGGGTTTCGTTCAGCCTTTGGAGGTTTGGTCCTTGACTGTTAAATCACGAACATGTTTGGCGAGGCGCTACCCGTGTGCTAATTGTCCTGGAAATGCAAAGTTACTGAGTCGTTGGTGGGAAGCAGCGCGTCTCCCTCGGCGTCTGTTACCGTAATTAAGACCCGTCGCCCCGCTGAAGTGTGCTTACATTAGTCAGCCTGCGCCTTCCCATGGGGCACTGCAGTGGCTTTCTCACTCCTACCAGAGAAGAAGAACAGAGCCGGCACCTGCTGCAGAGCGTGCCCCAGGGAGCTGGATAAATTAGGGTTGTTAATGGCTACAAATGCTGAACAAATCTATCTATCTATCTATCTATCTATCTATCTATCTATCTATCTATCTATCTATCTATCTATCTATCTATCTATCTATCTATCTATCTATCTATCTATTCATCCATCCATCCATCCATCCATCCATCTATTATAGTATTTGTGTAGGTATGTCTGTGTACAGTTATTCGACTACCAGTCATTGTTTACCTTTGTCCTATATGTTCCTGTGAATGAAAAATAATGGCTGAAAACATTCTTTTCCTCCAGGAAGGCATCCTGACATGTTGATATGACTACTTTGCTGTCTACAGTATATGTATGTATAGGCATGTAAGAGGCTGGAAGCTGGACAAACATTCCCAGTTGTCTCAGCTTCCTGAGGTATGTCCTGTACAAACACGTTGGGCAATGGAATAAGCTCCTTGCAAAGGGATTGAAGGTTCTTTCCCTGCCTTGTTTTCACTGAATATCCTTCACAAATATTATCAGCCTGGTGTCAGTAACATGTTTGGACGGGGGGGCCTGAAGGGATTCTATAGGAAAGTTCAGTTTATGGAGCAAGAATTGCTCCTCAACCGTCCTGATCGATCTCGGATCAACGCTGCTGCAACTGCCTCGTCCCCGACCTTGTCTGTCAGGAACACACGTTTATTATTTGTGACACATTTAGCAGCGGATATAATTGCTGGCTTGCGCCTGTAATCGTCTGTATCCAATCCACTCAGGGGAAGTGATCAAACTGAGGCTCGTTCTTCCTCCTTGGGAGCTAATAAGCAGCTCCATGTTTACGGTAGGCTAATCGGGATGGAGAAATGCCACCAGGGTCTTTGTTTTGTGACACGAGGATAAAAAAAAAAATGCAGAGATTCTGTCGAGAATGTTCCAAAAAAAAAAAAAAAAAAGGAGCATTGACAGAGGTTAGAGGAGACTTGTGGGTTGAGAAAAGGGAGGGAAAGAGAGGGAAAAGAGGCCCTCTTTCTGTGCTGTCAACCCCTTCAGTCTCGAGCTGGCCATGAGCCACATCGACGAGTGATGCTGCTCAGAGAAACACACAGAACTAAATGGGATTTTTAGAGAATTACGATTAATGCTCGGCGGCGTCACGCTTTTGAGGACTTTCTCTTAAGCGGGCCTCAGCAACCCCGTAGCAGCGCGGAAGGGTTGTTAACGCACAGGAAAGGGAAACATGAGCAGATCTTTTTATAGAATTGTTAATAACACAGTAGACAGTAGTGAAAACCATAGCCTAAAGCTGCACACGCTGGCACGACCCACCAGGACCAGCAGAACAAGGACATGTATGCATGGACAGCACCTTTACAGCTGTGGAAAAAAGGCTTTCTGCTCTTTCCTTCAAGTCCAGATCGACATGTTTTCAGTCAAAAATGTAAATGGGACCTACATAAAAGGCCCCAGGATGTCGTGGAAGGCCACCTTCAGCACGTTTTTAACCTAAAGTAGCACGGTAGCTGGTGCCTCATTCAGAAGTCAGATAATCAATATTCTAAGAAAGTCACCATCAGGTGCCAATGTCTTGCGGTGGCGGGCCGAGGCCTGAAACTGAGAGATGGTCATGTTTTATTAAGCCCGATAATACAGACTAATCTGCGGTTTGGGTTACACGCGCGCTTTGTGGGTAATTAGAGATCATGTCGTATGCCTGGCTTTCTGAAAAATCGCGCTCCGCCCTAATCCCCTCCAGTCCGCCTTTCACCCGCCACCTCCTGTCTTCTCTCTCCTCACCCTCCTCTTCGCTCCTCAGGCTTCCCGACGAGGCCGCTCGGAGGTAAATAAATAACCAAGCGTGGCGGCATGGCTGTAGGTAGCCCTTCGCCGCTGATGTAAGACACTCGGAAATGTGCGCATTTGCTCGGGAGTGAACAAGAGGAAGTCGCCAGTGGAGCGCTCTGCGGTTTGTTTTGTGGAACTTGTTTGATGAATGACTAATGCCTCCTGGCAAGTGCCTGGGGTTTACTATTACCAAAACAATGGCACTTGATACACAGCATCGTAGCCTTGGGCTGTTGCTTTCTTTTAAATGCTGAATGCTGACCGCCCTTTCATGCCCCCCCCCCGGGGGCACACGAGGGACACAGCCGACACAGCAGCCCCTGCTTTCATCGCACAATTGTTCCGTTTTTAGAAAAATATTCCCCTTTTTCTATGGTCTTGGGGCGACCGCGGCCACATGTGAAGCACTCGGACCGCCGCCATCTTGGCTTCGCTGGGGTTACCATAGCGACGGCTGGGCGGCGAAGGCAATGGTAGATCTACGGGGCAAACATCTGCGATGAATGAGCGTTCAGTGTCATTTTTGGTGGCTGAAAGAGAATAAAAAACCCTTTGTGACGAAGGAAGTCGTAAAAGTAACAGCAAAACCAACAACATGGAGCGGCTTGTGTCTATCTGCCTCTTTATCTCTGCCTCAAGTCATAAAGCATCTACAGCCTGGCCCGTACTCTTCCATGATAAGCATCAGTCAACTGCATGTTAGCGCCATATTGTCATGGACACCGGCCACAAACATTAAACAGGACTTTTGCATGTGAATGCACACTTATCCACACGCACGATGAACTCATTAACCCTCCCGGGCCTCCTCAGAGCCGACCTGGATGAGGTGCGTGCCACTTTTAAGGTTGATTAAGGCCTGATGTGGCGGATCTGCCAGCACTGCTTCTCTTTTGGAAACAGGCTATCAAACTGCTCATATACTGCCGGGCCTCGAATTTGCATAAAAATGTATCAAAATGCAAAACTGAGGTGCATTCAAATGTTCAAGTATCTCGGTGATTACTGGCTGATCTAAAAAAAGGCTTTTAAGAGTCCAGGCAGCTAATAGCTGCTGGCTCTTACGCCTGTACAGTAGGTGTCTTTTTTATGGCTGTGATGGAGACGAAAGAGGAAGCAGAGAACGTGAAGTTAATAAGATGGAGATGATGCAGAGCTTCTGGTTTGTTCCTACTGATTCTCCGCTTCGCTGTGATTAATCGTTACGTGAGGGACCAACTGATTGAATATTGTTGATTTTAATGTGCGATCACAGCAGTAATCCGTGCATTTCTAAATGGGGCTAATCCGATAATGCTGAGTTAATATAAAACATATTAATTTAACCTGGTTTTGTTAGATTGATGTTTAAGCTGTTACATTTTCAGTATCCGTCTTGTGCTGTAACCAATGCTGCAATATCACCTTAAAAAGAAAGACTTTATATACACACTAGACCTTGCACTGGAAATCTCATATATTTATCTATAGTTCATGGCAAAAACTTATACATGCAGGTACATATGTGGGGTCAGAACTACCTCCCATACACACACACACACACACACACACACACACACACACACACACACACACTCCCCCTACAGCTTCAAGGCATTTCATTTCCTCTCCTCCTATGACAACATCCCAATATAATGGGACATGGTGTCATGTGACAAGAGCAAGAACACGGGGCGATCAAATCACTCTGTATGTCTCTCTCTTCAGCTTGAAGGGCAGAACGGTCATTTGTTACATAAACTGCTGCTGGTTCAATTACAGAAAAATGTGCATTGTGTCCTTGTCATTCGAGAGCAGCCGAGATTTAAAAAAAAAAAAAAAAGTTTTCTGTTTGTGCTCCTTCAGGACTTTGTCTTCACTTCTGTTTTTACATATTAGTGAGCGTTAAACAGCTCAATGATTCCTGTCAGAAGCCAGCTTGAACAACATCAGATGTTACCCTGCTGCTGTTCCTGGTACCTGATTTGAAGGATTCCCAAAGGTGCAACACACAGATTGTTGTTTTGGTACCTTTCCCAGGTCGAGGCAACACAAACAAAGATTTATTATACTGTGCTGAGCTGAACCAAACCACAGCGCTTGTGTGTAAACACACCTGAAAGTAGTTCCTCTCCACACAATTCAAGTGGAGTGACAAACGGGTCCAGCTAACGGGTTACTAACGCTGAGGACACCTACCAAACGTGGATCTTTACGCTCTCCCATCCCTCTACTTTTGTGGGAACCAAAGGGTATTGGTACATCCCAAAGAATCAAGTGACTTCGGCAGACGTTTCCATGCTACCGTCTCTGTAGGTGCTCACCGTGTGCTCCACACACTTCTCAGGCGCGCCTCTAATTAAGTCATCTAGGAGCCTTGAGCTGAGACCAATTTGTCGCTAATTGTCCCAAGTTTTAATTTCTAATGGAATAAGGGCCAGAGGGAACGCTGCCTAATGAGATGCATTTACTCGATAGCGAGAGAGTGTGTGTGTGTGTGTTTACTGTGAGCGTTGAACAGAAAAGCGAAACTGAGTGAAGCACGGTGTCGCCGTTGCCTCATTTACACCCCAAATCCACCTGGTCTTAGTCAATCGTGTCTTTGCGCATGATAAACGTGCAGTTTGCTCTGAACTAGCGAAAGAAGTGTTGATTGGGGTCAGGATGGGCCTGTGGCCTGACCGGCAGACCTTCCTCTTAATAACCGCTCGGCGGAGGCGATCGGTCCAAAAGTGAGAAGTGCGTTTACCCTTCGCCGCCGCAGTTATTGCTCGGAGAGCGTGGCTGCAGACTGGAACGGGAAAGGTTGTTTACATAGCCTTGGGAGTGTTTGTGTCAGGATTTAGATTCCAGCCATTTCAACATCCAAATAAATCAGTTTAGACTTCTGAGGACAAGTAAACCACAAAGAAGAAGAAGAAGCGGGCCAGCTGTATTTAAAATGGCGAGGTGGTCTTATCTGTGCAGCACGAGCAATTTTGTTTTCAATTATTACAAGCAAAGGAAGCACGGGTCAAAGTTCACAGAGCACATGTGTTTCAGTGCATCGGCGGCGTCTGTTTATCTTCACCGTGAGTGATTGCTTCAGCCGTGTTTGTGTTACAGTGTGTGTATTATTGCACTCCATTTGGTATTAAACACACACGCGCGTGTGCGCGCGCACGTACTGAGCACCACTTGTTTGACGAGGTGCTACACGAACAACAACTTTGGAGCTGAAAAGATTAACCCCCCCCAAATGGAAGCGCCAGCACCGCACAAGACGCGCGTCTTCGCGAGCGTTTGGAGCACTTTGGCGAGCGGACTCTTAATTTTTCTACCTTATCGCTCGCGAGCGGAGTTTGCTTTCTCGGCTGGCTCAAGGCCCTTCCTCTTATTGTTTCAATATGTCAGAGCATTGTTTGAATGAGGTCACCCATTACCGACGTGGCCCGGGGCCAGCTCGACTTCAGCTGATTTAATTGAATCTACGACATGAGTCAAATTCAAACAAGCAGAGACTGCTTCGCCGTGACAGCCTCATTACTCCACATTAAGAACTCATTCTGGAATGGATTGTGACTCTGCGCCTGACAAACGCTGAAAAGGGATGAAATCCAATAAGCAAGTGTACTTTTGGGAGGACTACTGCAGTTCTTTATGTACGATAAAGGGGAGAAACCCGACGCTTGTGCTGTTTTGCGTAAATGCGCCTCCTGGGTTAGAGTGCCGCCGCGCTCGTCATCGGCTGTAATGGAATGACATTTATGTTTAGATGGAATTTTAGCCGCGGCGTTATGGATTCAACCTGCTCCATCACCGTCAGAGGAGGAGGGGAACTAGATTGCTTTTTTTTTTTTTTTTTTAATTCAAATAACGACGGCTCGGCGACGTCCGAGGACGGACAAACAAAAGAATCCCCTTCTGTCCGGGGCCACATACCACGAGGCGTGACACCAGGCAGGAGAACGAGCGCGTTTCATCAGCTCGCTCTGAATTTCTCAATTAAGGGCACATTCTTTAAGCCCGTGCGTGCCAGGGCCTCCCCTGGGCGGCGGGGAAGGAAACGTGGAGGCTGCGAGGGCTGCGGAGCTGAGATACGGCGGTGTTTGCTCAGGGCTAGGTATCGGGCACAGAAAACAAACATGGCCGCCCTTAATGAGCCTGTTTGCCTGCCAAAGGTAAAGACAGCTGTTGTCGCTCGGCACAATGACGCAGGCCCCAGAACACAGCGGCCCCCACGTCCCCCGTGCCGGCTCCCAGCCACGTGGTGGCGAGTTAAATCTGAAGCGATGAGCGCGGCGGGGGCGAGCGCGTTCCTTTGGTCTTGTCCTCGGAGGGCCGAACGTGAGGCCGACCGAGGGATGGGGGGGGGGGCACGGGGGCGGCGGCTGCGATGGGAGGGGACGCGACTGACTTAGTCAAAACACCGGTGAGCGCCAGTTGAGGAATTTTAGAGTTGAGAGCAAGAGTTAGGCGACTGCGGGCGAGGGATCGAACATTAAAGCTCCGATTGTGTTTTGAATCAGGGTGACTTTTGCCCCCCCAACCCCCCCCAACACACACACACACACACACACAGCTTTCCTGCCTTTGTTTATGGTACAGTCTGAGCTATTGTGTGCGCTTGTGAACTATGACATAGAAAATTGACACTAAGTGACAAATGTCCCTCCAGACCGAAGACGTGCAACACCTCCGCTGCTATTATCGTTATCGTTATTTGTTGCTCGGCACGGGTACAGTCACCGCAGTCCTCCGAGAGCGCGGGAAGGGCAGACGGACAGACGTACACGGGTAAATGTAACTGGAGCCAAAGTTAAACACTCGACGTCATGTGTAAACATTTCTGCCTGAGTCACATCAGATAGACTTAAGTATGCACTGGTGGTTTCTTAACAATAAAGACAACCACTCCCAGGATCACCAGCACTACTCCTCTGATCCTCGAGCAAATCTGATACTAAAAATATACATACCAGTTCAAAATCCAGTGGCGATCCATACAGTGTGTTTATAAATGTAGACGTCCTCCCCTCTGTTGCCTTGATTGCACGTTCTTACAGCTAAGTTACTCCCACGATCACATTTAATGTTTGTTTAGCTGTATTTCCTCCTGGAAAACCTTAAATTCCTTCCCATTTTCCTGGGGTTTTCTTTAGTTGCATTGATTGGCTTCCATCCACTTTGCCAATAGGACTGGATTAAAGGGCCAGTTCAGACAAAAATAGCAAAACACATGAAAGCAGGTGCACGAGACGTGTCACACAGACAAGGATCACTTGTGTGTAATAATTATTAAATCCTCCAGACCACAGCCACTTGTGTAAATATAAATATATAGTATAAAAAAGCCCCACCCTTTTATAGAAAGGTACGTTTAGCACCACGGTGTGTGTTATACACCCTTTTATCCCTCAGAATAGATCCTGTTCTTACTAACAAGGCTCCCAGAGCCAGACTGAAGGCATTGATACTTTCTTAACTCCTCACAACAACCTTGTGGTTCCGTGCATTTCCACGTCGCCATTTCCATTTTTGCTCAGTCGTGGGCAAACCTGTCTCATGAGCCGCTCGCACGTGTTTCTGCCGAGCTGTCGGGCTTTTGCAGCGTCAGCTCAGTCTCGCCTCTACTCGCCTCTGATACAAATCTGAGGACACGTCAACGAGGAAGGCCGCTCTCCACGTCCAGTCTGACGCTCCCGCCCGCCCGCGCTCCCGCTGCGGCGAGTGATGAAACTTGGACCCCGTTTCTGTCGGCCTTCGCCTTTTTCTCATCGCAGTTCTTTAAAGCGCGTTCCTGCTTCGCGGGGGGGGGGGGTCTTTTGAGCCAGATGTTTGAGTCTCGTCTGCGCCACCTCTGGACATCTGGGCCCTCGCGCCGTGGCCTTTTTTAAAGTACGCGCCGCTTTAAAGGAAGAAGCCCTGTTGTGATGGAGCTAATTATATCATGATGATGAACATGCCGTCCAGGAATAGAAGCAAAGTTTAATTTGTGCAGACGTTTGTCAGAGGCCAAGAGGATGTTTGGTTTATTTTGACCTCCGTGGATGAAGCCGAGGAGCTACGCTGCCTCTGATTTGTCTCAAAGTCAAAGACGGAGCTGTTAGATGATCTCACTCCCCCTTTTTATATTTATTTACATCAACCTCCCTTTTTAGTGGTGATTGATTTACTGCACGTCTCCCTGCATGCAAACTTTTCTTCCACTCAGCGGCTCGGCGAGGGTTACGTCTTTCTGTCTTTGTGCGAGGCAACAGGAAATGGTCGAGCGCATCACATGCATTTGATGTCTCTGCTTTTGGGTAATACCCGTTTCCTCCTTATGTGGTGTTTGCGTTTTGCAGCGTGCAGCTTCTTCGCAGGCGCTTTTCTGTTTCGCCGGAGCTCACCTGGTGGAATTTATTTTTCCGCTGTGTTGCATTCAAGGTGGCCACCTTTCACCACGATGGGGGCCAAAAGTGCACTCGTCACAGATTATTACTTAATACCCTTTTGCTAGTTGTTGGTTGAGAATAAAAAGGCAATTATCTTAATAGGATACGGAACATAATGACGGAATTAAAGGAGTGTGACAGACACACAAAAGGCCCGCTCTGTCATCGCCTTAGCCCAGCTTTGCTCATTAGAATTAATCTGGCCTGATTAAAAATGCAAATGGCTCAAAGACACTGACAGAGTTTACATGTTTTTATAACATTTAACTGATTTAATTACATGGAAAATGAAATGGTGGGATGTGCGATTAAATGCGCCCCCCCTCTCGTCCTCACCCTCCTGTCAGTCGCTACAGAGAGATGAATATTCTCTCATGCCAAGAAGACAAGGTAATGAGATTAGCCGTTCTTCCTCCCGCTCTTTCTCTTTTTCCATCTCTGCCTCTCGGAGGCCGGAGAGACTTTTTTTTTTTTTTTATTTTATTGTAATCGCTCGGAACATTTTGGTCTGGGTCTCAGAAGCACCTACTCTATTGTGTGGGCCGAGAGCCTCGCTAAAATTTAAAGAGTTTCCACCTACAGTACATCATTTCAGACTCGCACTGTATATGATTTTAGCTGGGGGGGGAACATGTTCTGATTATTCCTGCTGTTGTTTTTCATCCTTGAACAAGCATACATCCAGAGACACACACACGCAGGGAGGATCAGAGGTCCTCGCAGACAGATTTAATTAGTTTATATCGAATATATGAATATTTTTACCATTCTTCTTTTGATTTAAGTGTTTCTGCAAACACAAATCATTTATTATTTTTTTTCTTTAGAAACCAAATGTTTCCAGTCAGTAAGACACAATGACCTGTTGGAGTCCCTGTTTGCAAGTTTTTTCTCTCTGCTATTTAAGTGGCGATTGATAGTTTCTACATACTGAACAGTGCTTGGTGTTTTTGCACCTTTCAGCTGCGGTCGTGCGAGCATGTTGTGGACATCCTGTTTGGGGGGAGGAAATTGATTTTGCACATACTGTGAAGTAACAAAGCAAGCGCAGCTTTTTTTTTTTCTTTTTTTTTTTTTAACCCCCTTTTCATTTCACCGGTGTCTTATGCAACCTTTTCTCTATCTTTATTCCACATATCAGAGTAATAAGGTTGCAGCGTGCTCTGAAATAAATGCATTTAAGCGCTTTTTCCCTCCTCTCTTTTCCACGTCTCTGCCTCCCGTCATCGGGAGCAGCACTGATGCTTTTCAGCCACAACAGCCTTTGACACCTTGAACGCACCGTGGAGAATAAACTACAAAGCTTTCAGCTCGTAAAATAAGTAAATAAATAAATAAAGTGGCGTTTATTTTTGCAGTGGAAAAATGCTGGAGAGCTAAAACTTTGCGTTGACAGGCCGAGATCAATTCCAACTGTGCGTCCCGTACATCAGCAGGCATGTGTTGAAATGGAAAGTATGCTATTGATCTGTGTGCATTAGTGCTGCACTGTAACATAAGCAGCGAGCAGCAGAACAAAAGCGGCACTGTGCGTCACGCCGGAGGAGAACCGCGGCACAAAGTGGACAGTTAACCTTCCTCCGGTCGATTGGCAAGCCATTGTTTATCGTCTCAAGTCCACGTGTGTGTTTTTCTTTCATAGAAGGATCCCACCCGCCCGCATCTGCAGCTAATTTTGGTCTGTTTGAAACGCGCGGGCCCGATATACCGGAGAGAACGTTTAATGTAGAGGAGCTGGACATTAAAGTCCCGTTTCCAGAGACGTTGAGTAACAGAGCGGGAGTGGGCCGCCCTCTCATTAGCCTGTGAAGAACACATCCTGGCTACTATTTTCCCCACCTCTCTTACTTCCCCTCTGGGGACGGAAACACAATTACTTCATTGTGCCACGCGGCACGGTTCATCACATACTGTACATTTCTGCTGGAGGAAAGAGGGAGCGCTGTGTCGGGACGTATGGCTTCATGATGAATATGTTTGGGAAGCGGGAGGTCAAAGGTCGGAGCGGGGTCTGCGTCGGGGCGCAGAATGGAAGGATTGTCATGCGGGGATCAGATTAACATATTGTCAACAATGGGGTGCTTCTGTATGCGTCGTAATCCCAGAGACCTGGATTAAGCCAAGAAACGCTTCCCCCTAATCGCGTGCGATTAAAGACAGTTTTTCTTGTTAAGCCAGAAATATTTCCTGACATGGGTTATGCTAAAGATGAAGGAAATCACCTGTTTATTCATGAGGGAGGGATCAGAAAGATCACATCTAAGAGCAAAAGAGCGAGCGAGGCGGTTAGGGAGACAGCGTTGACAGCTTTGCAGTAATTGCATCGCTCAACTGTAGACCTGTAACAGGAAACATCGCGGTGACAAAGAAAACCCCGCGATGCCACAGCGAGGGGTAAAAATAGGCGGCACGGGACGAGAGTCAGCAACAGTGGAACATCGACGCCGGGCGCCGGGGGCTTTCTGCTGCAGGGCTGAAACTGGAAACCTCACTCTTTCATGTTGTTAGATGAGTCTCATCTTCATCTGGTGCCTGAGAATCAGTCAGAAAGTTTTTTTGAAAAAAAAACAAAAACGTACGCATCGTCTGAGTCTTCAGCGCGAGTAAAGCTGCCAGCTTTGTTCCTTCGCCACCTCCAGCATGTTACAAACCTCCCCACTGAGCAGAGCCGCTAATATTTGATCCAGTGAGGCCAAAACACTTGTTGCTGGTGTCAGTGCAGATTTACAGGCCCCCGTGCTTGGCGTGTGAAACACTTGAGGCTCTGTGGCAGCCTGTTGTAGGAAGAGATGCTTTAAATGTTTCCCAAAGCTAAAAAGAAAACTCCAATTCCACCTCAAAATTACAGCTGACTGTAATTTTTTAATTTAACCTGACAGGAACAAGGGAGAAAAAGTAATAAAGTAAAGAAATCTGCTGCAGGGAAACTTTTGGGTCCCCTAAAATAATGACAGAATGGAGACGAGGGGTTTTTTAAGTGGGTGGCAGCGAAAATTGACTCTCATTTCTCGGATTCTAATTATGTGACTACAAGAAGAAGAAGGAGAAAGAAAGTGATGAATTCATTTCCTTGAAAACGGCTCCGTGTGTGGAGAAAGTTTACAGTTAACAGTGAGCAGAGATAATTCCTGAAAGAGGGGGCGGGCGAGCGAGAGAGACGACCTTAGCACGGCACTTTTAGGATAGATATGATTGAATTTAGCAGATGCTTAAATCACTTTCATTTAGTTTCCTGGTAACTGCTGCTGGGGTCTATCGCTGATGCTACCTGGTGAGGAGAACACAGCCTGGACGGGTCCTTCATCACACACACGGAGGGAGCAGGGTTCCTCAATCCAGTCCTACAAGGGCCAGCAGGTTTTCTAAACTGTCTTCACTTGGAATGTCCACCTGGTAGGGAAGAAAATGGATTGAACAGGGCTGAAGTGTGGAACCTGGGTTAAAGCTTCTAGTCCACCTGTTGATTAGTGAACTAAGTTATTCAATCCAAACCTAACATATTTGTTTTGAAGCTGTAGGTCATCTCTTCATATTTAAAAAAAAAATCACTGTAAACTGTGGTTAACTACAGCACACTCAACACATCCAAATATTCAATCAATTTTAATACAGTCTTACCCCAGAGAGTATTCAAGTATGTTTGATTGTAAGTCTGATTTTTTGTAGGTAATTTGTGTTTTCCAAGCACAGCCCTCAGCTCAGTCTGAACATTTGTGTAAAAAAGTCAAAAAGAACTGAACTGATCATTCAGTACTATTATAAGCTTTTTCATAATAAAAAAAAAATCCCATAACTGCATTCATTATAATAATTATTAGGTAGCTTATCTCCGCTCAGACTATGTCCTATAAAGACAGCTTAGTTTGTACATAAAGTAAAGAAATAAAATAAATGTTGAGGCACATGGTATTTCTCTTTTTATCCGCCAGCACAGCAGAGATTTTTAATAACGGACATGACTGCTCGCCTCAAACTCATATTAGGTCAAAGCCTCAGATGTGCCGCCTGTTAGAAGTTGACACCATATTAAGGAAAGAATCAAAGTTTGACCCTGCAGCATCAACCTGAATTATTCCCAACATTCCGGCTTCCTAGTAACAGTCGGGCTCTAACGGCTCAGTCTGGATCTGCATCCAGCCTGCGTGGAACAGAAAAATGGCGTCTGCCCAGGCCTCGCCCTCCTGGGTATTCCAGTTCATTCATCTGGGCAGCTCATTAAAGGCTAATTACCTGTAATTAGCGAATCATGTCGCTTTAATGGAGACGTTGAACGCTGCCGGAGCCAGAAGGACCGGCCTTAATTCTGACTGATGCTGGAGATTAGCAGAGGAGAGGAATTCAATAAAGACCGACACCTTAATGGTATATTAACCCCGTTTTTTCCCCCTCTCTGCTGGGCGTCTTAGAGGACTCTAGCAGTGTTGTGCCGCTAACACAAAGCAGCAGAATCAGCAGCTGGCTGAGGAGACAGATGTGTGTGTTCCCGTGTCACAGCAGGCGAGCGCGCTGATGATGACCACGGCCACGAAGCCGTGCACCTTTAAGTGTGTCATTTGTGTTCGCCGCTTCCGCTATTACGTGTATGTGTTACTGTAATGTGCTCCGTAAGCACACGCATGCGTGCGTGTGTGTGTGTGTGTGTGTGTTCCCTGGTGGCGCGGTGACTGTTTAATCTGGCCCGGTGGCACGCCGTTGGCCCAGCTAATCACAGCGTGTCTGTAGGAGTTCGCTGAGCCAGGGGAGCGCGCCGCCGCTAACAGCGCCTGACAGACTCATTAGAGAGACCTGGCACTGAGCTGGCAAGACACACACACATACACTACACACACACACACACACTTGGAGACACACACACACAGTGGGAAAAGTGGGAAAGCCACTCAGCTGCACAGACATTTGGATATTCCACAATTAAACACCTCTGCTTCCCCCTCCTCCTCCTCCTCCTCCTCCTCCTCCTCTTTCTCCTCCTTAAACACACACACACACACGCACTCTCGCAGCTGACGGTGAGAACAAGGCTTACGCTGACCCCTCACAGTTGTAGCCCAAACACGAGAACTGGGAGAGCATCTGCGAAAAGAGAGGGGGGGGGTTGTCGGTCGGCTGATGCAGCCGCGCTCCCTCTCATCCCACAGCTGTATTTACACAGGCAAACGCTGCTTTCTCAGGTTAATTGCCCGCAGTCAGGAGATCATCTGCACCCTGTTGACAACCTGAAGAGGATAAAAATCAACACGATAAGGGTTTATTGAACCGGTGCTCCATTTACACATGATGCAGGTTGAACTTTTCAGCTTTTCCACCCTTTTTTTATGCTTTTTTAAAAATTTTTCTTTGGGTTTTTTTTTTGGTTTTGGTTTTTTTTGGAAGCCTCAGCACCTCGTTTAGAATCACTGGTTATAGCTAAGTCAGAGAAAGTAGTCCCGCCCAGAGAGGCTGACGGCGTCTCAGCTGCAGCGGGGCCCGGTGGAAACATTAGGTTCGGCTGAATAACAGGTGAATGCAAAGCAGGTCAGCGCATAGTCAAGTATAGGCCTGCCAGCTGTTCACTCCCTCTGCTCTGTCATCACCGCACAATGGCCACCCACACACACACACACACGCACGCACACACACACACATGCACACACACACACACACACACGCAGACACACACAAATGGTGTCCTTTTAGCTGTCTTTCTCTTTGCCAACTCTTGAAACATTTATTCACTGGCTAAATAGTCTCCCATACAGCTTGCTAGGCCACTCTGCCCCCCCCCCCCCCCCCCCCCTTCAGAGTGGACAAAGTTGGGTTCGTCGTTAAGAGACGGATATTTTTAAAGGAGGGATGTCGCAGCTGAGTCCTTCCGGCGGCCGCCGCACGCCGTTTGATGGATATCGTAATCGTTTGATTACGATCGCACCGCACCTGAAAACACCGAAACGGGCCCAGTTTAAAAGTCGAGGCGAGGGACGTCTGACTGGTGTGAACACGACCCCTCGCTCGCCCCGATCCCTGTAATCATGACAACTTTTACTGACAACCTTGTTTCACCTTATCTTCTTCTCTGGGTGCACCTTGTAAAGGGCGAAATCTCTCTGATTCTCTGTTTTTCTCTCTTCATCATGGACACATGTCATCTCTCTATCTCTCTCTCTGTGTCTCTCTCTCTTTCTCTCTCTCTCTTCCTCTCCAACACAAGGCTGTGACATTGAGGGAATGTGATGTGATGTATTGTAGTGAAGTGAATAATGTATTCTGTGAGGATTGTAGAAAGCACGTAGAGCAGATGGCAGCAGGTTGATCTTGTGTGTGTGTGCGTGTGCGTGCGTGCATGCGTGTGCATGCTTGTATGTGTGTGTGTGTTTTAATGATGACAGTGTGTATATGTGTATCTTGTGTGCACTCGCCCTGAATGGGGGAGGGGAGAGAGAGAGTGGAATGGTAGGGGGAGGGGAATGGGGGTTGGTTTGTATGTGGGCCTATGAGATCCTCCTTTGTGAGATAAAACATGCAAATTGTGGATTATTTTAATGCATTTTTTTTCTTCCAGAGCCCCCAGCCTTAATCCCTAAAGCAGTTGAAATGAAAATAGTATATGTTTTCTTTCAAACTCTCCCTCCCTCTCTGGTTTTTTTTATTCCCTGATAGGACTTTACAACCACCAGCTGTCTAGGAAAACACGATCCTTAGCGCTGAAATTTCTCCGCACCACAGTTACGGCTGAAGACGGATGATTGTATCCAGATTGCGTCAAGCTTTTCAAGCCTGAAACAATGTGTTACACGGCGTCTGCGTGAACACTGGTAAAAACGTCCATCACCAAAAACCAGTTCGGATGCGGCGAGTGAACTGGACGTATAAGTTATGCGCATTTATAAACGTTGGCACATGCTCTAGTAAGATGAACCGGATTATAGAACTCCAGCAACTTTACATTTCTATTTCTAATAATGTCTCTTTATGCATTTTGAAGATGTTACATATGCCCAGCATATAGCAATTTTTCCATACTCTGTTGGGACTGATTTCTTTTTTTAAAAAAGGGGTACCTCAGGGCACCAATATGGGCCCAGGCCTGATTTGGAGTTCTCAAAACAGAATTATCTCCAGTGATATGTTAAATGCTCTTAAATGCACATAAAAATGTGCTGAACTCGCTAACATGTGCTTTTCTATGCACATACTGTAAACTGTGTTATAGAACATAAATTATGTGTCTCTTTCCTTCTGATAGGGTTAGGGTCCTAATTGAAACCAGAATGGATTGATCTATTTACATTCACATTTGACGACTTTATATTGAATTATACACAAGATTATTCCATCACATATACACGAAGTATTAACTTAAAAGTGGGCTGTAGTCATGCTGTACTTTCAGGGCTTGGTGTTGTGCATTACTTCAATAACATCCTGCTAATTTCCATTCTGGTGACCTTGATGCGTCAAGCAGTACCATTAGAATAACAAAAATCATCCCATTATATCCTGCTTCTATACCGAAGATGCACAAACGTAGATAAGCTGACATTGATTTCTTTCTCCAGTGAATCAGTTGATGTCATGTGAGGATTTTCTTGTCTTCTGAAGGCTGCTTCAGAGCACAGGAAACAGAAAGAAGAAGAAAAAAGCTTTTACGGTCTTGCCTATTTTAGATCAGGGACGGTGAGCATAATGGAATAAATGTATTTAAGTATTTGAGCGGGCTGATTCGGCCTCACTGGGATGGTTGATATTGTGCTTGGGAAGAATTGCGCCCAAGGCGATTCATTAGTGGTAAATAATTGAGCAGTTCGGATAGTGCTAAGGTGAAATGTCTGTTATTATTTTATGGAGTTTTTGTTTTAAGGGCTTTTCAGTTTAAGAATATTAAAAATGCACAGGCCTTTCCTGAAATTACTCACTCGAAAGATTCAACATTGGCCACTGACGATTAGCAATTTATCTTCTGTTATTTTCAAGCTTTGAAAATGATTCTGCTACTGCAAGATGAATACTATCTTGGTTTCTGGGGCTGATCTCTTTTTTACATGTGAGTGTTTTACTCTTCGTTAATGCCTATATGCCTGATTGAGACACATGAAGGTTGTCATGGCTGCTGTGCTGTCTCTTGTGCAGGTCTGCTCTTTTACCACTTGCACAAAATGAGGGGGTGTTGTCTTAAATGGAGAGAGGATGTGCACAGATGTGGGTTCAACGTCCCTGACCTTCATTCTAACCCTTCATCTGAAGGCCAGCGGACTGGGCACAGGGGACTAGATGAGTAGATATCTTAGCATTAAGACAACAACACTAACTGTCACTACTTGCTCCCACGTGGCCGAAGGGCTCTGGAGTGCCTAACTTTGTCTCCATGTTGTCACCTTTACGTGCTGTGACGCAACTAAGGTTTTATTAAACATGTTTTACACCCAACCACCATCAAATTGGACTTCTGTGAACCTCAATTGTCTGCAGCATAAAAATAGTTCAGTCCAAGGTCTGCGGTCTAGACTGGTGGACAGCTGTCCAGACTCACGGGTTCAGAATCATTTGAGAGACATTAGCGAAAGGGTCGGCTTTTCATCTCTGAGAAGGAACCCCGTCAGTGGTTGCCACAGTGGACACTGTAACAGCAGGTGACGCGACATGGTAGTATTTGTTTTGTATGTTTCTAAGGACATTCAAAGTCAAAGGCCACTCTTGGAGCTCAGCTGTACTTGCTTTGGTGTTTTTGGGTCATTTTTTATAATATTTGTTCATGAGCCAACGACTGCTGCTCGTTTCGTGCTGCTAACGCAGCATTTAGTCTCCAGATCAGTGACTCAGCGCCGATATCCAGCCCACCTCCGGTGGTGTATGTGCTTAATGTGTGTAAGAGACGGGGGGGGGTGGGCGCAGGGAGGAGGCGTGTTCGGGGCGGAGGAGATGTCAGCTCATTAACCTCCATTCTTCCCCTCGCTGTGTAAGTTTCATGTTGTCACCCCTCCCCTGGTGCACGCGTGCCGGGTGTGAGGCGAGCGGCGGAGCAACAGATGACGGAGCATTTAGGGGGGAAGCAGTGGGTTTAGGATTGACATGTTGCTTTTGCCCTGGTTGACCCTCATAAAACTAAAGCCCAGCCATCTTGTTTTCTTCCCCACTTTTGTCTTTTCTGTCTCTCCTCTTTCTCTCCCTGCTGTCTCTCTCTAACCACAGGCCCGTTACAGTGTGGGTGAACGAGGGGTTAGGCTCCACACTGCGCCCCCTGCAGGCATCAATCCAGCTAGGAAAAGACTGCCCATTGCTGTGGTGAGATACAGTAGCAAAGCCCACATCCTCCAGCAACATCATGTCTCATTCTTATAATTGATTTAAAAGGGGGACCTCAGGGTCCTGATCCAGGTCCACTGGTGATTTTTATAAGGAGCCCTAAAATAGCTGCGAGCACAGTACACATAATTATGTTTCCTATGCATGTTTGTTTCATTAATAAATAGATAAAATCAAGCTAAGCTTTAAAAGTTTACTACAATTCAGACCTAGAAAAATCTTTTCATATTTTTTAAGCAAGCCTCACAAGCCTATACATGCTGACCCCTCCTCATCTATCTACACACTTAAACAGAGCATTTAAAGGAAAATAACACCTGAAAATTATATATGTAGACTTTGCTTTGCTTCTTATCTGTTTCTCATCTTCTTTTTCAAACACAGCTGTTTTATTGGAAATAATGTAAAGTACTTCCCCGTTTAACAAGTATTCTATTATTATTTCTGCTTGAAAGTGAACACTCATTTCAGCGTCCATGACTAAAATAACACTTCTCACTGACTCAAACAACTTTGATAACTGTAAGAATTATGCTTTGTGTAAAAGATTGATAGATACTATAGAAATAGAGTGGTGTATTTCCTTTGCTCATAATGATTTATTTTAGTTACTGCAAAAACTTTTCTGTTTCTGTTGTTGTACCTTTGCACTTTTGTACTTGATTCTGTGCAGAGAGCAGGAGATCACAATACGATAACCAATTATATGCTAGAGGAAACTAGAGTGTGTTTTTTTTTTTTTTCCTTCTTACTGCAGTTATCTGATGCTGCGGTGAGCAGAGGCAAAGGGTTGGGCTGATGTGACATTCACTCTGCCCTTTATCTGCTCTCATCATTGTTTACTCCAGTTAGTTAAAAGTGCCGTGCTTGGCATCGTCTCTGAAGGACGGTTTACTGTACAGGTACATGTTTTTCACTGCACACACACACACACACACAAACACACACACACATGAACAAACAAAGGCAGACACACACGCACACAGACATGCACTTCCTCAAAGCTGACCGGGTGCGTGTGTCAGGAAGAGTCGTGGGAGAGCTGCTTTCCGTCTTATAGCGTCTCTGTTGTCGTGCGGAACGCTGCTGCTCCTGCTGGGGACGTCTGTTAATTGCATGTGATGCGAAGAAGGTGTTTCCCAGCGTTGGTTACAGCCTGAGTGTTGAAGGCCACCACAGCAGGACGAGGAAGGCCGTGTGGGTGGCACTTTGGTCTGAGATTCTTCACAATAAATGTCACCCACTCACACACTCTGTGACCTCTCGTGTACTCTGTCCTCAGATGTTGTACAGGTGAACTGCATCGTCTCTCCCTCATTCTCCGCCTGGCCCGTAGGACTTTTGCTTTAGATTCCACTAATCCAACGTCCACCTGGGCACACCAGGCTGGGGGAGGGTTCGCCTTTTGCATGTTAACGTGGTAGACACGTCGATCTCACTTTTATCTATGCTCACATCTGCTCTTTCTTCTCAATTACAGACATTCATTGTGCACACAGTGATATAAATGTACCACTTCTAAACTGTCAACTGACTGTCAGTTTGCCAGCAGATGTTGCCGTTAACGCCGAAAAAGAATGAAGACATATTGACGACTTAAATAAAACAAATCTCCAAAGCTCCGCATCCGCCCGTGCTTTGTAAGCGACATGTTGACAGCGAATCCGCGAATTGATTTCTACTTGGTTGGATTTGCCTTTTATTGTGCCAGAAGTGACGTACCCCAGAACTTCCACTGCATCCAAACTGTCCTCTCGGTTACGAAAAAAAAAAGAGAAAAAAACTGTAAAAGAAACTGAGTCTAAACATTAAGTAGCGTTTTTATTAAACAAGTACCTCGCCTTTAGCAGGCAGATTGGTGCCAGTGACAGCCGCTGGTTACCAGGCAACCCACTTCATATGTAGTTATGTTAATTAATTTTTAATGTTCATATAACATTCCTTGGAGCCATTCCATTACAAAACACACACATTCTCTGTTTGACCTCCAAATCCTCGAAAGCCAAATGATTTTTACTAAGATATCAGTGCAACATTTCCTAAAACACCTATTTACCGACACGTTTGTATAACATTTCTAACCCTTCTGCTACTGTACACTCATCCAGCGCCATTATCACAGCATGGCTGCACTGTGAACGCACAACAAGAGCATCTCGATGCTAAAAATACTGACGACTGTGATTGTTGTTAGAACAGTGTCGGTTATCATCTGTCACCATCACCGTTAAGATTTTTATCCTGTTGTGAGCAGACAGTTCACAATGGAAACTAAACCTCACAGCACCCCACCTGGCCCCCCACACACACACACACACACACACACACACACACACACACACACAGGCCTCTCCTCTATCTCTCCTCCCATCTTTGGTGTTGACTGTTGCTGCTGTTGTGCGGTTGCTCCAGTGCAACAGAAAGTGGATGAATGAGAGCGTCAGCCTGCTTCTTTATTTTTACACATCACTCAGAGCCGGAAGCGGTTGGAACACGCGTCATGTTTTGTGCAAATGGGTGGGGGTGGGAGGAGGAGGACGTGGTGATGGGGGGGGTGTATATTTTTCTGTGCGTTTCTGATGGGAACGGTGCCGCGCGCGCGTCGTTTGGCTGCGGAACGCTTCACGCCTAATCCCAGCCAGCAGAGACGAGCTCATTAGTCTTAAGCTGATGGATTGTATTGTTGTTGACAGTGAAGCAAAACATTTCTCCGACACGAGAACCTAAAGAGAGAACGCGCCGACTTTTAACACACTTGAAACAGTCATTTGAGGAAATTCCCTGGCGCAGACTCATGTCCAATGCCTCTAATTAAGTACTTTTCACGATGGCACCGGGCCAGCTAATTCTGAGCAGAATTCCTTCCAAACCCATCTGCGCCGCTCGCCTCTCATCGATACTTATTTCCTCTGACTTTGGGGGGGATCAGAGTTTTTCAGATGAAAATGAGGGATGCTGTTGACAGACTTGAGGATGCATCGGCCTGGACGACGTGCCCCCCACACACACACACACCACGTCCGGTGTGTTTGGCGTGTGTTGGGTAGGGGGAGGTCAAAGTCGTACACCAAGGAAGAGGCCTCGTTTCCCCTATCTAACGACAGCAGAGCATGTGTCGTCATGGCTGCGGCTGCTCTGCTGCGCGTGTTCATTGTTCACGCGGGGTGTGGTTGAAACATGACTTGTGTTCCTGTAGTTTCTCTGTTGCTCGCACAATAGCGCCACGTATTCTACCTTTCCCTCTTTTCTTCTCGGCTGCACGCGTGCACCTTCTGTCCGTCCGTCCATCCAGCCTCTCATCACCCGCTCTGAACCAGCCGGCTCCAGGTCAGAGCGGAATCAGAATTCAGCGGCACGTCACTGCCCGGATTCGTCACAACTTAATTGAACAGAGGAAAGGGGGAGAGAGAGAGAGAGAGAGAGACGCAGGAGAGGGGAAATAAAGAGGGGGGAGGATGAGGGAGAGGAATGCTCAAACAGGCATACATATTGCATGAGCCCACCCCACCCAGGCCTACCTCCACCACCACCACCACCTCCACCACCACCACACCCCTTTTCTTCTCAGAATGGCTGTGTACTGTTCTGGGCTTATTAATTCCGCTCGGTGAGAGAATTATTTTTAGAGACTTGCCTCACCGGCAGGGGCTTTTAGAGTCACAAGTATTACACTTTTCTGTTCATAGATTTTTTTTTTTTTTTTTTTTTTTTTTTTATGGATTGAAAAGAAAAGTTCTGAAAGTTTGTTGTGGCGGTTCTCCGGTGTGGCCCGCGCGAACAGAAGCTGGTTCAGTCTCCTCTGGTTCAGTTTTGCTCTTTGTTCTGGGTTTAATGGCTAGTGGGTGGTAAAAAGTGGCTTCAAATGAAACCAAAGTGGTTAAAAAGGAAGAAGTAAGCCAGGGTGTTTTATTATTAATGCGCAGGCTTCTAAAAAGAATCTAAACATTCCTGCTGGTCGAAGCAGAGTTTCATCTTTTGCAACCTGTCATCATTTACAACAGGAAGAAGGCCTTTTATTGCATCATTTTATTATGCTTTATAAAGTTTAATTGCAGATCTGCGTGGATACTCAAGCCCTGTTTGGATACATTGACATAAGCACATTTTCCAGTGCTGGGAATGCCCCTTTATTGAAAATCTCCAACATCACATTTGTATTTCTGGTTGGTATCATCATCTCGAACCCATGCTGATGTTTGTGCTCCTAAAGGAGGAATATTTTCCTCATCACGTGTTCATTTTTCTCACTAATGACTGGAAAGTCGTGGCGTTACACGGGCACACAAGCCCTTTATCCCCCCGCCCATTCCCCTCACCCTCCCCACCTTTTCAGATCCAGATGTTGCCTCGGTGGCTTTATGACGAGCTTGTAGCAACTGTCCATCAATCACAATCAATCCCTGGCAGAAGTCTGTAATTTAGCCTCCACGGTTAACCATCGCGCCGAGATGAAAAGGTTCCGCCATTGTGGCGCACCATTAGCATAAATATTCCCCGTTTTTCCTCGCACGTGCTAGTTAGCGTTACTCCTACCTCGTGGCTTCATTATTTTCTTTCAACCGCTCGGCTTTGTCTGCGATTGCACCTCGTTTCTGACCCACTTCTGCGGCTCCTTCTGTCCCTCACTCTCTCATCCTCCTTCCTGTTTCTTCTCCACCTCATTTTCCTCCTGCCCGGGCTCGTTTATTCATTGTCTTTCTTCATTCATCGCCTCCATTCCTTTAGTTTTCCTTTCCCCTCCCTCTCTGTTACTCTCCTCATCTTTCCCTCTTATCTGTGCATTCTTTTTTTTCTCAATTTGTCTCTCCTCCACTGCCTTTTATTATTTCTCTTCTCTTCCCCCCTGCTCTCTATCGCTCTTCCCCACATATTTATTCCTCTCTCCCAGCACCACATGTGTCACGGAGGGAAACATCACGAGCAGCAGTCCCTGCTGAACAATTACCATGCAAAGCAATCCAAATAGAGATGTTTGCCGAAAACAACATGTGTGTAATTACTGCTTAATGAGGCCCTTGTCTCAGGCAGAATGCCCAATTAGGCTGCCGATGAGGAAGTGATGCCAGGGCCCGGTAAAGAAAGAGGGAGAGAGGAGGATTGAGAACACGGAGAGAGGTGGGGACGAGGAGAGGGGGGAGAGAGAGAGACGGCATGAAGGGAGATGGAAACGAGGAAGGGGCAGAGAAAAAATAAGTGAGGGAGCGAAGTGGAAGATGGAGCAGGATGGAAGGGAACAACAGGGAGAGATGATGTGTGCTGTAAATGTGGAGTCATGGCAGAGCGGGTAGTACTGGGGAGGAGGATAAATTGGCATTTTAAGTGGGAGAATGAGGTAAGGCACAAGGTGGTGGGGAGGGGGGGTTTATGTTTCGCTATACTGTAGTGGGAGCCATGTTGAAGCACAAAATGGCTGACCTTTGCATGCCTTGCTTTGCTCTTTGTGGGTAAATATGATGTCTAGATTGAATTTTGTTGGACGCTTTCATGCCTGACGAGGTTCAAAGCAACATTTAAGGCCCGGGCGACGCGCGGCGGATCCATGTACAGATGCTTACCAGTCGTGTGTGTTTGCAGAGTGAAATGATCTTTTTCAGCGCCCACACTTGTGGGCAGAACCCCGACTCTGACCTGGTTTCTCCGCTTTCAGGTGGTTCCGCTCTTCCCTCCCGGCGCGCGTCGCTCTCGTGAAGTTCACATCACAACACGACTCAGTTACAGCGAGAGCTCCTCCCATCCAGCGTGATCACCTGATCTGTGAATGAAGTCAGAGCGGCCTTCGTGTTGTCATCCCGAGGCCACAGTAGCGGCATTTAATCGTAATCTGCATCATTAGAAATCCGTGTTAGTAAACCAGGACGAGAACCCGCCGTGGCACTCCCAAACCGCTCCTCTTTTACCTGAGAGTAACTTATGGAAGGTCTCAAAATGGCTTTACATCAGCTGCCAAATCAAAAGAGGATTTCTGTGAAATGAAATTGCTCAGCTAAGCGAAGACAAGAGGCTTTCATGTGAGCAGAGAGGAGAGTTTATTGTAGATGTGTCACCAAGGTCAACATCACTCGTGCCCACTAAGTGAGCGCCAGTCACTTCTCCTTGTCAGGCGATAGACGCCGCGGCGGTCCGTTAAATAAATTACCGCACCTCCGGCGTGTAGCAATTAGTCGACGTTGCGTCTGCCTTGTTTGCCGGTCTGTTTTGTTTTGTTTTGTTTTTTTCTCGCGTGCTGGGGCTTGCGCGTTAATCGCGCGAGGTGTGAGCGGTCTCGGTTTGGTTCTGGCGTCTGCGGCTGAATGTAAATGCAATCATTAGGATAACCAAGTGAATCCTCACAAGGGCTTCCATGATATGCATCGTTAGCCGAGCATCGCCCCGAGGCGGCCGTGCGATCCCTCAGCCTTTTTCCTCCAATAATGTGCAGTAATTTCTCTTTCTCGCCACTTGCGCGCGTTTAGCCGCTTCTGCTTTTTCCTGTCTGCGAGTGTGGATATTAGATTTCACTCCCCTCAGGAATTCCGTCCGTTTCCATTAGGCTGCCCAGTTAGGCATTGTTTCTGAGCAACCCTGTTCATCGTACGCATTTATTTTTCATAGAACGTCGCATGTTTGCTGCATTTGTGCGTGTTTGTTGTCCTCCATGGACCATCAGCAGGAGGGTCCCCCCACATGTTCTGGGTCCTGCTTACGGTTTCTCCTCGTTAAAAGGGTTTTTCCTGCCTGTTTGGGGTGGGGGGGGGGGGTCAGGATCTGGACTAAACGACTATAACAGATGTTAGATAAATAAAGATGAACTGAATATAATAAATGAGGTGGACATCTCGGACTGTCCCGGAACCCTCTACGGGTGAGCAAGGGTGCCTTGTTCTGTCCGGAGTATAAACAAAGCGTGTTATTTCAGGGGTGGGCTTCAGCCGAACGCCGGCGAGGGGAGAGCCGGATCACGGGCTCCATCGGCGACCTGGAGTCGTTTCCCAGCACACACAAGGGTGTCAGGGGTCATTTGTTGTTACATGAGTCATAACCCCGTGTCAAACCGTGTTTTGGCACCTGCAGCAAGTGATCTTTCAATGCCCGATTAATCCCTGAGACACCACGAGGCCTCACACACACATGCGCACACACACACACACACACACAGAGCAGAGCCCAGCGGGAAAAGCCCGTCTCTCATCACTGTGCTCGTGTAGCCTAATTACCGCCCCACTTACGATCAGTAATTACCCACGCTGCCACGCCACCACGAGGTTTAACCAAAGTGACAAAGTCATTAGTCTCACAGTTCAGGCCACCCGTAAAGAGGGTTTCCCCCTCCCCAGCCTCCCGCCATTATTTCCCCCCCTCACACCGCCTGTTTTTCTTTTCACAGCCTGTTTACCTCCGCTCTCTGTTTCTGCCCACAGTTTGATGGTGACAACATGTACATGAATGACAGCAACCAAGAGTTCCGGTCTCCGGCCCAGGTAAGACCAGCCGTGCCCGTTTGCACCAACACCGCCGACCGCTGGAAATAAATCTCTGCAAACCCAGACGGTTCAGAGTTCCAGTGCCACAGCTGGAAGTGAAAAAATAGAGAGACTTAAATGGTGATTATTCACTTCTAAGTTGTCAAGAAAATAATTTAATACCCAGATTTTACTGGCTGGATGTCCAAAATGTCAAACTGGATGATTCAGGTACCTTTTAAATCCTCTTCTGAGAGCGTTAGAGCCAACTGTGGTGGCTCTCGTGGATCAGAGTTAGTTTTTCTGGAACTTTATCACACGCATTTCCAGACTAATAGTTTGTTGTTGTAGAAATTGTTTTTTAAAATAGCATTAAATCAAGTGTTAATGATGCAAAATGATCTATTATCGTGAACCAGTAACATTTATATAAATGTTTTACTCCTGCCTAAACAAACTCGTTTACACATTGAAGTTAGCACCACAATGTATT
The DNA here is from genome assembly GCA_911728415.1 of Lagocephalus sceleratus. Taxonomy (NCBI): domain Eukaryota; kingdom Metazoa; phylum Chordata; class Actinopteri; order Tetraodontiformes; family Tetraodontidae; genus Lagocephalus; species Lagocephalus sceleratus. Next base: position 4,701,310 of record CAJVRN010000064.1, on the reverse strand, counting down.
CTAAGTGTGTTTTTCAGGGGCATATTTTGATAGCATGACAACAGATTTAACCAGCAGAATCCTTGTTTTCAGTTACTGGTGGCTGAAAACTGTTGTTAATATTGCTGATTGTACAGTTGCTTCTATGTTTGTAAGAGTATCCATGATGTTCAGCCTCTTTTCCTAAGTGGTGGGGGGGGCTCTTAATTCCACATAAGCCACAGTTTTCCTCAAACATGTGCCCTTTCATCTGAAGCACATTAACATATGTAGCATGGTATATATCTTTAACATAAGAGGGATTAAAGCATCAAGTCCAGCTGAGTTATTACAACGTGAAAACACCAACCTAAACAGGTCGCTCGTAGATAAACGGCCCCACCGCTCCGGGATCATTTAACCCCACCGTCACACTGTCACAGAGTCAGACAGGCGCGCCGCTGAGCGCTATCAGTGGCACGGCGGGAACACATGGTCGGACATATGGCAGAGCTTGACGCTCCGGCATTTGTCGATCCAGCGGCGAGGCCCTCGTGTTCTGACTAAACGCCACGAGCTGGAAGCTCCCCGTCAATTAGCACCAGATCCTACAGGACAAGGCCGGAAGGCTGAGAGCCACACACACACACACGCACACAAACACACACACACACACACAGATGCAAAACCACACACATGTTTACATGAGCAGGAAGTGACACGTTCTGTTGACACGTTCTTTCACTCCGATGATGTCCAGTAAGAACAATTTTAAAGGGTCACCTATTCAATTATTCCATAACAACATCCTTTACAATCCCAAAAGTGTGACTGTAAATCATAATTTCATGAACAAAAGCGTGCGTTTTTGCACATGTACGTGACCCCGCCCCCCCCCCCCTCCCTTTGATGTCAAGACTTACTGACCCTAATGAGCGATCGAGGAGAGTTTCCGCAGCTTAGTGTCCACACCTAAAGCACGCCACAGACTGCCGGGCCCATTGTCGTTGATCTGCCCTAATTATGTCACTTTGCTCGCGTTCACGGGTTCGGGATAAATGGGATAAGTGTCCGTCTTTGGAGCCCCTCTGCCGCAGCGGTCACGCGTCGATCACGGGCGTGCGCTCCAGGTTCGCGCCGCAGGGTCAACAAACAGCTTCTTAGCGGCTCAGGCAATTTGGGCTTTTCAAAACATGTCAGCTGCGGTTGACGCTCCGTCGGCGCTGTCAAATAGAAGCTTTGCTCTCCACTTCTGGAGACTTCGCTCGCCTTTTTTTTTTTCACAAATAGTTTTGGCTCTAAAGGTCCTCTGTGGTCTGCTGTGTTGTTACAAAGCTGTTTAACCCCAGCGTAGCCATCAGTCATTAGCCATGATTTTTACTGAGCGGAATTTTACATTGACGTACGCGTTCTCTTACGGCTCCCTGCGTCCTTTGATGCCTCGGTCCTTAACTCTAATAATAATGGACATTAATGGGACACAGGCCAGTTTGCTGCTGCTAACCTGCTTCGGAGACGGAAGTGGTTCGTTTCATAAATATCTTCAAAGCCGCCTCATCTGAAGGAATGCGCGCGTGCATTTTTCTTTACCTCTCATGCAAAATTCACCACCGCAGCCTCACGCCGCACCTGTGATTAGGTCTTAATTGAGCCTAATTGGATGTATTAGGTGCCCGGCACATTGTCGTGTAGTGCTTGCGTTTGAAGTTAAAGGAGACAAATTGGAATTTCAAATATGGAAACTTTGCATTAGTTAGAGATGGGGGGGGGGGGGGCTTATAAAAGAACACACTGTGGTCACTTCACTAGCGTCATGAAGATACTAAAAGCCAAAGCCCTTTTGATGGTCAAACAGACGGCCGATGCGCGCTGACGGCGTTCTGAGATGCACGCCACCGCCCCTGCGTGACGTGCAACTGTGAAAAAGGCCAGAACAGGACCCCCTTTGTCCGCACGACTCTGGGTCTTCCACCGGCGCTCACTCCGAGGCTGCAGATTGCATTACACATAACATCTCTGAGTTTTTTTTTTTTGTTTTTGTTTTTTTTTTTAAAGAGAGAAGCACTAATAAGGAGCAGCTTTGAAGCAGCAGTGTACTGTACACCCAGACACAGTCCGTCCATTCAGACCTGATGTTTTCAAGACGTCAAATATTGCCTGTTTCTTTTTTTAATGAAACATTCATACAAGCTGCACATATGGAGCTCCCAGACATTTTACTGGTATTGATGGTTTCCATGTGGTCCTCATGTTGATGTTTTGGTCTGTTTCAGTCCTGCTGTTTGAAATTGTGCATACATGCCTGCAAACAAAGCTAATCTGAAGTTGCTCTGCAGAATTAAAGCGTAAACATCTCACTCTGAATGACCGACTGACTGTTTTTGGAGGGGTTTTTTTTTTCCCCCCTGTAATCGGTTGCGTGTGTTCGTACCACAAGCCCACGTCTGAGATTTGGTCAATGATTCTGATAATCCCGGCTCTGCCGTGCGCTGATTAAATCAGCATAATTTGTCGGAGAGGCGGGAAAACTCGGGCCTCTGTGGCGAGTGAACGTGATGCAGGGAGACACATCGGGCTCGCCTGAGCGTAATGTCGGATGAGCGGTAACGACGGAAATGCAATTCCATCTGATTATGAGGCTGCCATTCACGTGCACCCCGGAGGACACTGACCGCGGCGTTCGTTCCTGCAGTCCTGAGATAAAGACGGAAGAACCGCCGCGGCAGAGTCAAAATGGCCGCATCCAGGAGCTCCACTCACACCTCCATATGGATGAGCACCTCCCTGCCCCAGAATCAGTCCGCAGCATATGGATGCATACGTGCGTACGTGCGTGCGTGCGTGCGTGTTCGTCTGAGGTGCAGCGAGATACCAACAACTGGTTAGAGACGCTTGAAAGAGAAAACCAGTTGGTGGCAGGAAGTGGGACAGTAACGTTGCAGGTCTCTTCCTCTCACGTTCTACTTTGTTCTCCTGCAGGAGGGGAAGCGCGGTGGCCGACCCGTTGAGCAGCAGCGTGGTTCACAGCGCTTGCCTCCAGTGTTTTGTGTGTTTCAGCCGTCTCGCTGAGCCGCGCGTTTCTATTAATGTGGTCGGCTACGAGAGAGCAGCGGCTAACGGCAGAGATCAGACCAGACGAGATACTCCGAGTGACTCTCTGCCCCCCCCCCCGACTCATTTTCCCTCTGTTTATTTTTGTGTGGCTCTCAACCGTGACACTCCCTCGCTCCATCTCTTTTTTCCTTCCTCTTTTTTCTGGGTTTTTCACTGAACCCAAAATGCAGAAGAAGCGCACCGTGGTTAAGTCAATAAAATTGAGTTTATTAAGAACTCAGCAGAAAGGTAAACCCAAAAGCCAAAAGGCAAACGAAACAACAAACCCCTGCAAGGGCAGCTAACTGGCTCACTCAGAGAGGAAAACAAAAGAGATGAGTTCTTAGACTGCAACAGGAAAAAAAAAACAAAAACACAGAAGGTCTGGCGCTGGCACATACCAAAACACGCAGAAAGATCTGAGGCTGGAAGACCGCCATGGCCGGCCTTTTAAAGAGCTGACTGGTGATTGGCAGCAGCTGGGTCAGGTGATCCCGTTAAGTTTCTTGCCCAGGTGAGGCTGACGAGAGTGACAGAGAGAAGGAGGGAACAAAGACGAGGCAGCGGAAAACCAGAACCATGACAAAACCCCTTATTTACCACCGAGGAATTAACGCCGCCTCAGTGCTCTCAATGAAGCTAAACCCACGAATAATCAACAAACGCAACAGCAAATGCACCCAAATCCTGCGTTCGAGCACATTAAATGCACGTGCACGCACTAAAATCAGCCCGGACAACTCCGAATGAAGTCGGACTAACCCCCTGATAGCGCAGCTGCAAGTCAATTTCTGAGCACGTGCAGACGGCAAGCTGGCCTTTGCGATCGGCACGCACGCTACAGGTCGCCGCTGACGTGGAAGCGCTCCGCCGAGGAAAGTATCATTCTGTAGGTCATCTAACCACAGACTTTAACAATTTAAGTGGACTCGACTGACAAACTTGTCTAAAATCTGTGATTACATTTTTTAAAAAAAATTTTTTTCCTTCATTAGAAGAAGTGGAAAAAGTTGAGGTTAACACAAAACATGACGCCGGAGCCAGTTGGCTGGTAGCCTGGCAATGAAACACAACCCAGGAAGTGGAACAACACATCCTCTCGGTTGATTTGACTCCTTTCTTCCATCTTATTAGTATATGATTGCGTTCATTTCCATCCCGGCTCGCTGACCTGATGTGGTAACACTTCACCCCTTCTTTCTCGTTCCTGAGAACCCACCTGAGTGCATCCCTGGCACCGCGCGCTCTATGTGGGCGATGCTGGTGTGAAAAGGCACCATTACTTAACGGTGACTCACGTTGCACCGCCATACCCCCACTGCAACAACTGCAGCGCTCTTCCTCACTTCACAACGTTCCGCTCCGTCCCCCGTGGTTCCCTCCTCTATCCTTGCATCCTTGCCCCTGTTTGAAAAAAAAAAAAAAAGACGGTTTGTGGGGGGACACATGAGACGAGAACACTTTTGGCTCCCCCTTTAAGGCTGAGCGGAGCCGATGGCAAGGTTGTGCGAGTGAATCGGTTGTTTAAACTCAAATACGGGCCCTGAAATCAGGTTCTCAGGATCTCCATCATCGGGGGCGCCCGCGCTCTACGGCCCCTGACCTGACCGGGGATTTGTAGTTCTTTATGTAGGTCAGTGAGCGGCAGCCAATAACTCCAATTACCATCAGTCTCTGAAAGACCTGACCCCTGCTCAGCGCTCGTGGAGCCGGACGAGGGATCTCCTCGAAAAAGGAGACAAAACATCGTAACAGAAAATCTCTTCCGTTTGACACATGTAAAATGACAAACCTTTGCTGAAATCGGTGGGGGGGGGGTTTAAAGAGCGGTGAAATGATTCCTGTTGGGTTAAAAAAAAAAAAAACTCCCTGAAAGTGCAGCGCCTGGAGTGAAATGGGGAGAGAGAAAAAAAATAATAAATAAGAGTAAGTTATCAGCAGTGAGAGTGCACTCAGTGATTCATGGAGTCTTTTAAGAGAACTTGAAACCATGGCTATTTCAGTCCCAGCGCCCCCCCCCCCTCTCTGTATATGCAGAACGATGGATTTAGCGGGACTAAGTAGTTTGATATTTCTATTGGTTTTCTGAATGTATTTTTGCCCCCCCCTCGGTGATCTTTCTCATCATATGGAGACCAAGGTCACGGCTGATTGAAATATAATAGAAGTGCAGACATCTGGCCTAATACTGTGGGAAGTTAAATCTATTTTAATGGCCCCTGCTGCACTGGATTCTCTCTGATGCACTCTTGCGCTTCACTGACAGTAAATCACAATGTTCTCTTATTACCCTGACTGGAATGAGGGCATAGAGAAAGAACAATGAGGGATCCACATCATTTGTTTTCACCCCTCCCCTGCTTTTTTTTTTTTTTTATTCTCCCCCTCTCTGCTCTCCTCACTGCGTTTGCGTCTCATAAAGTAAGGGGGCTTAAAGAGAGTGACATCATGAAAATAAAAATAAAGGGGATTACGGGCCGGCGATTGTGCTGTACATGATTACCGGGGCTTCTGGGCTCCCTTGGGGGGGGGGATTGAGTCGAGTATGAGACAACATGTTTTACTTATTTATACAATTGTTTCTAATAAAGGAGACTTTCTGAAGCCACAGAACTGTCAATGGAAGTGCTATTTTATCAAAGTGACACAAAACCGTTATTCACAGTTGGGGGCAGTCCAGAGGTGTGACGGTGTGATATTTAAGCGAATTTACCAGCCCTTGGAAGAGGCTAGCTCGCTGCTCGCCCATCGGCTGAAGCTGGGTGATAGTCCAAACGACCCAGAGCCCTCTTCCACTTCCATCCTTCTGTCTGCTCCCTGATCTCTCCTACGAAACGTCAGTCATGCTCTGGCCTTCGTGGATCCGGCAGACCATCACCATGACGGTCGCCTCCAGCTGCTTTCTGACTGTTCTGATGTTTGAAGGTGAATCTCCAGGATGTGTTCCAGATCCACGGCTGCAGCAGCCATCTAGAACGCACATGAAGAACGTGATCTATATGCACGGCCAGCTGGTGTTTGTCACCAAAGCGGGCCGCTCTGTCATTTTTTTTTTTATTCTCCTCATCCAGCAGCATATGGCTGAATGACTTTTAATAGGACATCCGTACAAAGTTATGAGGCCTGTTTATGCAAAACAGATGATTGTTTCCGTTTTTACGCGTTCAAGCTGGAACTCCCGTGTTCTACCACAGCTAACGGAGATGAAGAGATAGAAGGGGGGAGCTCTGCTGCCCCCTCTGGTGGAAACGTCCTCGTATCGCCAAGCAGCCACACCTTTAGCACTGTTGTGTGTCAAGCCATGGCGTACTGAGGTTCTTCCCAGAATGATTAATGTGCTCCCGACAACATCGAGCTTATACGCTAATCCCCGCCAGATTAACGGTGACATCGTGCTGTGGAAAGAGTGCTGCCGAGGTCGCACTGAAGACTCAGGTTCACAGAGAAGGGCGCTTGTTTTCGCATACGCGTCCACACACCACTGTTCTTCTATCTTTGCGAGGACCTTCATAGACATAAAGCATTCCCCATCCCCTAACTCTAACCATCCTAACTAACCCTCAAACCCTAATCCTAATCCTGACTTTAACCTAACCTAATCTCAACTCTAACCGCAACCTTAAACCAGATCTTGACCTTCAAACAGTCCTTGTGAATTTGTGAGGACGAGCCAAAATGTCCTCACTTTGAGAGTAGAATGATGTTGGTACCCAAAATGAGGTAACTATAAGAACACACCCACACCCACACCCACCACACACAAACACACAAACACACACTGACTTTCATTCTGAGGATTTACGTGCTGCTAAATGTTAGCTTTTAAAGAAAGAAAACAGGATTTTACCTTTACCTTCTTCAAATGAACCACATTTGGATTGTCTAATAAATCAAACTTGATGCAGAACATACATGTTTTCTAAATCTGGGTCTCGTATGTAAAGAAAAAGCAACACTGTCCCCTGTGGGCTGTTTCCCATCAAAGAACCAGGGTCTCCTTTATCTCTGACGATAGCCAATACGCCTCAGAGCAATATCTCACATCTGTAATGTTAAAGCAGTATGGCAGTTTGATGTCAAACAACTGATGCACAAGAGAACCCCCCTGCTTCCCTCACCCCCACTTCCCTCAACCCCTCTCCCGCTATCACGATTTAGCATCAGAGAGAAAATAAGAAAGGAGTGATGTGCAGATTCTTCAGGATTACACAGTCCTTGTCCATTAAGATGACAGATTTGCTTAAATTTCACCTCTTGGAGGGGGGTGTGGGGGGGTGAAGGTTAGCCGGAGCGGGCTGAATCAACATTTGGCCTTTTCTTTCTGACCCCCTCTCTCTTTTATCCGCTCTCCTCCGCCTGCTGAAAGACAGTGTATTTATGAATTATTTATCCGTGTTTGAAAATATTAAACTTGTGATGTCCTTGTCCCTCGTCTTATCTCCAAGGGCATCATAAGAAGCTGTTAAAAGAAAGGAGGAAAAAAAAATATGTACAAAGAGACGGGAGGCATGGTTGTAAAGTAGCCCCTGACAGCATTTAAACCTGAGGACATAACTCACCATGTTAAATTGTTTGTTTTCTTCTGCACAAGTCTCGTTTTCTCCTCTCAGTGTAGTGAAAAACCAACCAACCAACCACGGGTATGCAGCAACTTGCTTCCATGTAGTTTTTTCATTAATGCACACACTTGATTCTATATCGGACATTTGTCCCATAAAGTGTTCCATTGTTGGTCCGTGTGCGTTCCCTTGTTTTCGGCGATATAAAACACGTTGGTGTTGTGATGTGAAACAGAAGAAAAAAAAAATTCAGATCCATAATGGCAGGCAGTGATACCGAGCAAATGTCACGTTGCGCAGCTGTAAAATAGTGTATCTTCCTCACGCAACATCCATGTTGACATTTAAAGACATGAGCAACACGAAAGTACTGTTAACACACGTGGACTTCAGTTACAGATGCTCACCAGTTACTCTGATCCTGAGTCTGTAAATAACACACAGGCAGATATTCCAGTATACATCGAATGGAGGAACAAGGGATAAATGCTGCTGAGAGAAAAGCCTTGATTCCCAGGGGGCCACCGATTATGCTGTAGCGTACCAGTTACGGCACACGCACCTGAGGTTTCTTGTCCTTCGAGCTATGACCATGTGGACATCCATTTCATTGAGTTTCTTTTACATAGCTTGCATCTCGAGGAATTTATGACCTGCTACTGACCAGATTTTTTGAAATAATGTCCTGATACTGAAACCCAGAGGAGAGGGAGTTGTTTTAAAGAACACCAGCGTCTCAAACACTCTGAATGCCCTAAACTCAAACTCATCCGGGTTATTTCCCCTTAATCAACAAATGCTAAACATCCTGGTGAGGGTGGCAGTCATGTGACTAGGACAGGAAGTGACTTCCAAAGTGAAAGTACCCCCTGTCTGTAAAGATGATTTCAAAACACTTTTTTTCCGTAACTTTTATGCTGAGCTTCAATATCATGTGCTCTATTACAGTGAACCAGTTATGGTCTGGGTGAAACTGATGTAAAACAATGAAAACAAAATATAGGTTTGTGTTATAAAGCATTAAAAATGTCATGATTGCTTATTTTGTTTGTTAAGGAAGAAATGTACAAAAGGAATAAAAGAAAGCATTACTGGTTCCTTAGACAAAAAATCTCTTAAATTGGCTGCAACTACCAAGCAAGTAGACTGTTATAAGAAGTGAAAATAGCACACCCTCGATAACAAACATGCTCCCTTTTATTTATGATGATTCTCTCCCTAATGACAGCGCACATTAGGTGACTTTTATCCCATCTTCAAGCAGCACTTCTGTTCGCGGGGACATTCTAGATGTTCCCTGTCATTTCCCCCCTGTTTTTTTTTCTTCTTCTCTCCATTTGTTTGCTAAAAGTATTTGTTTGCGAGATGAATTGCAGCACTGGCAGGCGGGATGACAGCCTACACAACCATGATATTGAATTGATTTCTGAAATGTTGCAGAACAGAGTGGTTGATGTGTACCACGAGACATGAATAATAAAAATTCTATTAAAAAGCTCTTGAATGGCTGACAGTGGAATATTATTTGCAATGATTAATTTTCTTCAGTCATTATAAAGGGGTGTTGGCATCAGATTGCCTCTGACAAAATTGCTTTTCATTCCCCGGTGACTACCATCGGTGTGCTTTTGGAGAGCACAACAACATATTCCTCACCGCTATATTATGTCAGGCTGGACCACAGAGAAGTCGACGCGGCCATTGTTCACATATCACCTTGTTACTGCACTCGTCCACCTGGTCCCCCCCTCTTTTGGGGGACCGAGGATCTGTGGTTTTGCTCTTCTGGCTGTAAAATACGCGACTTGTGCTGTATTCGCTGTGAAGGAACCTCTGAACGTCGGCGTTTTCCCCCCCTAATGAATTTGATTAACGCTTTTTAAAGGCAGTATGTCGCTTTGAAGCTGTCAGGGTTTCTGAAGCAAATTGCTCTGTACAGCAGCTGTTGTTGTCTAACTCTAATTAATTTGCTGTGTGTGAGTGTGTGTATGTGCGTGTGTGCACACATGTGTGTGTGCTTGTGTGTGTTTGGGTTGAATTAATTCTTTACACTTTTGCAGGCACAACAATTTGCATTTCTAATTATTTTTATTTGCGAAGGGAAAACGGGCTGAATTGGCCGCCGTATAGTCAAAAGCTGAGCGGTTGTGAATCAACAGGTGCATTTAAAAGGCAATTACTTGTTTTTTTTTTTTAATTACCCGAGATCAACCTCTGTTAATTTTTTCTATAACTCGAGCATAGGTGGGAGAAAATGCGTGCTGGAGAGATGCAGAGGGCCATTAGAAGAAGAAGAAAATAATGTTAAATTAGCAATATGGCTGTTTTTTTTGTCCATTCCCGGGAGGTTCAAACCGTAATTTATTTGTTCTGCGACTAAATGAAACACATGTAAGTGGGGCAGAAATATGTTACATTCGTCCCTCCTCACGTATCAAAGAATCAGTGACGCAGGTGCAAAAGTCAAAAAGCCCTCTCCTTCTCTTCCTTTCCCAGAGCTACTCCAGTCAGGGCAGGGGCAGCGGCGGCGGAGGAGGTGGCGGAGGAGGTGGCGGAGGAGGCGGTGGAGCCGGGGACGAAGACTACGAGATCCCCCCCATCACGCCCCCCAACCACGCCGACCCTTCCCTGCTGCACCTCATGGAGCACGAGACGGGGTACCCCTTCCACTCCTTGCCCCACAACGGCCTGCTCAACACCTACGCCTACCCGGAGCTGCCCGCCCTCAGGATGTCCAACATGCTGGGCCAGGACACCCACCTCCTCACAGGGCCGGTCCACTCAGTGAGTACCCGCTCTGACTCAGCCGCCCGGTTTTAATGAGTCAACGCTGATCGTTTGTGAAAAAAGTGAAGATTTTCCCTTCGGTGGAAGTGTTGAAGGTCCAGAGTCAACGTCACATTTGCGCCCCCCCAAAAAAAACTGGGAAAAGAGTTTCATTGGCGCTGATCTGGGGGGGTGGAGAAGGTGGAAGGAAGGGCCGACATCGAACACATAATCACGATGAAGGGGGGGATTTCCCTGTCAGCTCCTCTTCTTTTTTTAAAAAAAAGCATGTTGAGATGCCCCCCCCACACACACACACACCCCCAGCAAAGGCACTTTTTCTTGTGTTAAACATGCTTCAGACCGAACATGTAAACACCCCCGGCGAACACATTCAGATGCTTTAATCATGGTATCGAACCAGATGAATTATAGATGGCCCGTGTGCTGAATAATTCAACATTATATACTTTCATCTGACATAAATATAACTTTTCTCTCTGCCGCTCATGAATATTTACGTTTTAATGTGAACATCCGTGGCATTTATCCTCCGTTAATCAGGACTTATGTGATTTTCAGAATCAAACTGCATAAGTTGCAGGCTCTGTACTTTATTTCGTTTCTTTTTTTTTCTTTTTTTTTCCTGTGGGTGGTAGCTAAGGCCTCCAGTTAAGCCAGTCTCCAGGATTAGGTCAGAATCCACTGGCTGCTGTGCTGAGTGATCTCTGGAAAGACGCTGTTGACTGGAGCGTTTACAGTTGGACTCCTTTTTCAGTCCCACTGCCTGGAAACTGGTAGCACTAACCTGATTTCAGTGTAAAATAACAGAAAGGGCCATATTTTTTTTTATTAAGTTTTGACTTGGATTGTAGAAGGAGAGGAGCCAATAGAATTTCAGAAGCACACAAAGAGGGAGTGCCTGCCTCTCACACTGCTTTTGTTTCACCTTTGCAATTATTTATTCTCCAGCAGCCCTTCGGGGTAATGTTCCATTTTCTTATTTCACACCCCCTTTTCTCATAAATGAACCATCATCGCAATAAATCACCGCACAAACAGAGACTTGCACACACTGTGAAAGGTCCAGAGATTTATGTAACACATTCATGTTTCCCACTTCCACATTTTAGTACTACTCTAGCAGAGCCTGGCTAATAATAGCTGCTATTAATATTTCTTGTTGCCTAGCAACCCCTGCAAGTAATAGCTTACTCTGGAAAAATAGATGACCGATAAGGAAGGAGGAGGGGGTGGGGGTTGGAGTGTGTGCATATGTGTGTGTGTGCATGTGTGTGTGGGGGGGGGCCTTCAATTCATTTATTATCTCCTGGGACAAGAGGAGCTTATTTCTGAGACTGCAGAAGAGGAAAGTAGGATGCATATTGAGAAATATTTTAAAGCAATTGGAGATGACGGTATTTTCATTTAGGCTCCATTAGGGATGTTTCATTTGATGCTTCTCCAACAAAGTCAATTAACCTTAATTTCATGCTGATAGAGGCATAATGAGAGGGATTGAATTTGTGTCTGTGGAAAGGGTAAAGAATAATCAGAGCGGACTAGAGGAGGCTGGGGTTGGAAACCTTTACCTCTGGTCTGCTGGAGATGGCTGGAAAGCATCAATCGCTCCACCGTCTCCTCACACCGTCAGCGAGGACGCAAATAAAGAGTCAAGAGCGTTACCTTGAGGATACACTCCTCTTCAATAGGAGCCATCCTTCAGTGCACGTACACAACCTCCTACAAGTACATGCTCAGCTGGAGCAACAGATATGCTTCATCTCAGGGGATGCTGTTGCTGTTTTTTTTTTTGTTTTTTTTGTTTTTTTTTCTACAACATTTAGCCCAAGGCTAAAGCTCTGTAAACTTCTCCCTGCATTGGGATTTTCGTTTTCAGCCCACATCGATCGCACGGCAAACACGGTTAAATCATTACAGGATCGAGAGTGGTGCATTGATCATTGCTGGGATGGATAAACCTGTAATTTTTCATCAGTCTGCCATGGAATGATTAAAGACTGGTGGTGGAAGGCTGTGGCGAAATAACAACATCATGACATGCACGCTAATCCATACACCTTTTATGGTATGTCTGTCTGTACTGTAAAAACTACTTTTTCAATAATTACACTGTAAAGGTCAGATTTTATTATTATTTTATTATTAGTTATTTATCATTAATGAGCACCTCCAGTCATATTGCACTCTTTTAACTATTTACTTTTCCACTTTGGTCAGCCATTTTTTTGGATTAATAAAAAAAAAAAAAAAAAAAAGCTCTTTTCCACTAAACTTTTGCAATTGTGAAGATTCCAAGTGTCTGGATTATCTCTGTAGCTCCTACATGCACTGGTCTGTGGAGAACCCTTGACTGTTTCCGCCCTGTCAGGGAGGAGGTGTCATCCAGGGGGTCTTGTGTTCGACAAGCTCTCCCTTCTCATCTCTCAGGTCCAACTGGGGCAAATGTATGCAAGCGAGAGGGAAAGAGAGAGAAAAATAAAGGTCAGGGAACTCACAAGCAGACGGTAATGATGGGTCAGGAAGGAGTTTGCAGAAGAGTCCCAACGTGGAGCCTTGAGGGGCTTCGGTGCTCTTAAATATTGAATCAGATTGGCACCCCCCCACATTATCAAAGAGAAGAGGCTGTTTAAAGGCCTCTGGTGTCAGTTTAAGTCCATGCCAAACGATGTTCTTGTAGCGGGCACCACGGGGACCACAGATGGAAACTAGCCTTTGGGCAACATTTGGAATATTTACAGACACACGTTTAATCTGTGCTGGCTGTGTAAAACATCATAAATCTGATTAGACTGAATGACTCGTACGTTCTTAGGCAACGAGAACTTTTTTTTTAAAGTGTTTGCTGAAGATTGGTGCATTTGTAATTTAAATGCCCTTAAAATGTAAATATAGATTGAGATTATAATGGGATTAAAAGTAAATTGTTAGTTCTCATATAGAAAACAACTACATGTATATATATATATATATAGAAAACAACTATATGTATATATACACACACACACACACATATATTTTTGTGTGGGTGTGTGTGCCTTTCTTTCCAGGATCAGCCTTTTGTCTGAGTCAATGATTGTTAAAAGGTTATATGGGCTCGACTTCCTTTGACTTCATTTAATCAGTGAATGTAAAATTGTTTTGCATCACTTGGCATTTAGGGCAGAGACAGCGGAGGAAAGGTCGTAACCATTTTAATGCAGCCGCATAAAAAAAAGCTATATTGACAGCCGCGGTTATTGACAGGAGTTAAATAAAGACCTGATCAAACATTTTAACAGACGGAGCTTTTCCAAACGTAATGGATCTTGGTGGAGTTCAACTCAGGCGGTGAAAGACACTCACAGACTGCCTTAAAAGAAATTACCTTGTTTTTTTAAAAAAAAATAAAACCTCAAACGTTCAGATTGACTTGTCTTCTTGCGTTGCAACGCCATTGCTTCTGTTTTCAATTGAAACGGCAATCTTACCCCTCCCCGGTGCAGGTTTCAGACATATCTGGTGTGACCTGCCTGCTCCACTGCCTCTTACTGGGATAGATGGGCATCTCAGTGACGCTCCCAGATAAATCACTTTTTTTTCTAACAGTAGAAACGTTTTCGTTTCAAATCGAGACGAATGCCCCTCAGCGCCACTCGCCACGACGGGGGTGAGCACCATGTCTTGTAGTTGTCGCGGGAAGCGACAGCGAGATAATTGGGAGGGCACGCCCATTTTCATTTCGCCCCAAACAAACAGGCTCTGGAAGAGACTGTTCCCTTTTTTTAAAAACATTCTTTGGAAAGAGATGCTTTGTTTTCCGCGGGTTATCGCGCAGGAGCTCAGAGAGGAGTAATGAAGAGCGAAGTATTAAGGGATTGAGCGGTAAAAACAAATGCGCGCTCATTGCGCTTCATGAATATTCATGGCGCTAATTCAAATAACCTCGGGCGACGGTTACGACTAATGAATATTTGAAACTGCTCAGTTACACATTTGCGCTCGGCACCGCGTCTGACTTTGCGGGATCATCGTGCACAAGGGTAAACAGCTGAGGATGGCAACAAAACAGATTCCAGCAGTGATCAAAATATAGCTGGTAGACAGTCTCTCATCGTGTCACATTAGCTACGGGCCATTGGCGCTCCAGAGGAGGACGTGATACACGGGACGGGACGGCAGAGTTGACGAAGAGTCGACGAAGAGTTGACGAGATATCGTCGCAGCTACCAAGTTGGGAGATTTTTAACTCTTTAACTGTGCATTTGTAGTGGTTTTTAAACATTAGCTCCTCGTCCACCGCAAGGCCTTTTGTCGTTTACCCGGGATTTGGAAGAGACACGGCTCATTTCCACTAAAATTACCCGGAAAAAAAACTTCCACCCCGAACTTTCCTTGAATAAAGTAGCGAGCTGCGTGTTCCGATTACCCAGAATTTCTGAGAGGCAGGGCTGTGCGCTGAAGAACGCTGAACACATCTGTGGTCGGGAAAATGGAGCAAAAAGAAGAAAGGCTATGAGTAGTGGACTGATGATGAGATCTGGGTTCTTTTGATCTTATTTTCGAAGGAGGAAATTCGGACACAAGCCGGCAACTCGAAACTGGAATCAAGATTAACCAACAATTTGATGGAGCTACATATGCAGTGGAAAAGCAGGCACAGATTGCTGGGATTTTTTTTTTCCTTTTTTTTTTGTGCAGGTAAATACATTTCCGCGGTGGAAAAGGGGCTATTGCGTCAACTGATTCGTGAAAATGGAAGGTCAGGGAACATGCGGTAAGCCAATGGAGTCGCCCTCAGATGGGTGAGGGGACGTTTACATTCATCACAGCGGTTTTGAGAGGGAACACACACTTACACGCTGCTGGTGTAAAAATCCCCTACTGCCCGCTTAAAAAGGGAGCTTCGCCTTCTCTCCTCAGAGGGATCAGCGTGGTGGCTCGTCCTCTTCGCCGCCACCGCAACGCTAATTAGGCCCACCACAAAGCCAGCCTGTGGGGATAATGTCCCATTATTAGAGTCATTTGTTTCAATTAACTGCTCTGTGATTCTACAATAGCGCGGCGCAGCCCAGTGTAAAGAAGCCATTACTCTCACCCAAGGAACCATTGAGATCTGGGAGGAGAGGGCTGGTGAGAGGGTATTAGGGATGCCCACTCCTGCCAACAGCCCCCACGCACTGACCGCTCTCCTGGTGGCCGCCCAGCACTTCTTCACGTCTTTAATAAAGCGGATTTTGGTGGTCTTTGCGGCTCTGAGAACTTGTTACTGTGAGTACACAGCGCAAAATAGGGAACAATAGACCAATAGACATCCTCAGTCAAATTATAATCCAACGTATGATAAACAACATGAGAAAAAAAAATCTCTTTTAGCTACAGAATCTCTTTAAACCTACCGAAAGATCTGTCTGTCATCCCCCAATCCTCTAAAGAATACAATCATGTAGAGTACTTTTAGGTCCTCTGTGCTAGATAATGGAATCTGCCATGGTTACCAAGAGGTTGCTGCCCTGTGATGCCTTTGTTGCCAGGCTCTCTCTTATTTTGCACACGCACACACACACACACACACACGCACGCACATACACACACACACAGCGCAGATGTTTACAAAGAGACATCACCAGCTCACATTAAAGGGTTCAAACTGTCCCCTCAGGCTGTTGCCATGGAAATAACCCTTCTACGGCTGCTCATTCATGTTTGATTAATTGTATTTTTCCCCTCTATGCTATTTCCTCTACAAAGAGCTCATCATGGGAACATTTCATCCTGAAAACAAACAGTAGGAAAAGATGAATGTGACCATTTAAAAATAAAAAAGAACTCTTCCTTCCTGTGTTGTGGACATTTTGTGGATGTTCTTTGCTGCTAAAAGCATCAGAAATTGCATTAGTGAATGTTGAATGCTGACAAAGCCTCGCCCGTAGAGCGCTGCAATAATAGACAGCGGACTTATTTCATTTGCCAGATTTACCTGGACTGGAGATAAGCATTTCGCCTTTTCTCGGCTCCTAAATAACACTGAGCACGGCTGAGCTCCAGCAACCCACTGGGGCCAATTAGGATGCCAGCAGAGCTAGGAAGTGCACAGCAGATGCTTTTGCCACTATTTATTAAAATCCAATCTGCGGGGGCCCCTCCAACAGCTCGTTAAGCTACAGTTAATCTAATTAGCTCTCACTTGCCACTGTTTTCACCGCATTACCGAATACAAGGGCCCTGACTTTGTGGTTTAGGCTGATTTAGTAGGTCCACTGCTGCTAGGGGTTGTTAGGGGAGGGGCTCCGCGGCGCTGTCAGTCATCCTCCACAGTCGTATAAATCAGACAGGGCTCCATTTCAAATTAAAATATGTCATCCACGACAGCGGCCCAGCAGGGTCAGACCGCCAAATGGCTCAGGTTTTTTTACGGCGCCGCCTCAGAACTGGACAGAACCTCCATAAGTGGCTCTGTGTCCGAGGCCCGCGTCGCTCCTGCCGACAGCGTCCCTCAGGTCCCGGTGTCCTTACTTTCGGCATCCTTATGGTCCCGAGCGGGCCCTGTTTTTAATCGCCGAGCGCCGCGCTCTGGACAAAGGGCCCGCCGCTGCTCCCAGATCAGCGTGACAGGTTGACATGCAGTCCCGCTCATTGCTTACAGATGGGCAGTCTGTCACGGAGCCATGATCGTTTCCAGACGAGGAGGGCGCAGTTTGTCATTTCAGACATATTTTCCATCAGGCCTTTTCATGACGAACTGGTTGATGGGAACGCGGGAAGACGAGGCTAAGTCTGGGGCAGCAGTGAAGTAAAACAACTGTTTGAGAAGCTGTTTGGACTCATTCAGCCATTCAGGCCCAGCACCGACATCTGTATTTAGGGCAAGACTTCCTCTTTGTTTGTAGCGACTTTGCTGTCTTCTAGGTCTTCATTCAGGCGAGTAGAAAACATTACGATTCATTATATAAACGTGACGTTGGGGAAATACGTAAACCCACCTTAAGACCAGCCGGCGAGAGCTTTCGTTGGGGTGCTTTCACCACAGTACACGAGCCCGAAACTTCTTCCACAAGTCGTGAAAATAGAAAAGTTACCCACGGCACCTTGGGAGGATGTTGCTCCTCTCTGACCTGTTCGCTATGAGAGTAAAACCCGCGCTGAGCCGCTGCGCGCCTTGCTTGTATTTTGTCGAATAAAGGGCAGGAAGGGGCCGCGGGTCCGTGGTCGCTCCACGGTAGAGGCGACATCTAACCGGCGGGATACGGGACGGCAAGCTGCCTCGCTAATACACTCACAACGGCCGTGACGTGACATCACTTGTTGGAACAGAAACGCGTGCGGTTGCGGGGTCACAGGAAGTTCATCAAAGGCGACGGACTGAGCACTTCCCGTTGGGCGCTGCGACGCTGCGCCCGTCCCTCCAGCTCGTCTGCTCCTTTTCTCTGCAGAACCCCCCCCCCCCCCCTCACTGTCTCCACATTTTAACCTCGCTCCGTCTCTGCTGGTTTTGTAGCGATGCAGTTATCAGGCTGTCAATTCTAATCTTGTCTCGCTGGTGCAGAGCTGTCCATTCAGAATAGATGCAGCCCCATCCTCCCCATCGCTCCCAACCTCAAATTACCCCTCCCCCACCCCCAGACAACAAGAACGTTGATGCCACGAGCCTTCTAAGGCCGACTCTTTAGGTCACGTGAGCGTGACAGCCCTCTCTTTTTTTTTTGGGTTGAGGGTTCTGATTTGAGAGATTCAGACTTTTTTTTTTTTCTTTAGACGCTGTTGAAGAGCAAATAAATGGGATCCTCGGTTTCTCCAGTCGTTCTGTTCGAATGGACACGTTTAAGAAGAATGCGGCTTCTGTTGTGATGTGACATGGGAGAGAGCTACATGCAAAAACTTTGAGACAAATGATCGGCACAACGGCGCTGACAGGATACAGGCGAGCAAGGGGAGCAAAATCGACTTTTTCAGCAGGCAGGAACGTTCCCCGCACTTGAACGGGGAAAGTGAGGGGAAAATTGTTTTATTAATGGAGCTTCACTTCAGACCAGAACTACCGGGGAAAGTTATCTCTCTCTTTGCAGCCTCACATTGGCTCCATGCAAAGGTTGTTTTCTTTATGGAAAAGTTTGAGTTGCGCACAGGTGACTCACCGTTGCTCTCACGTGAAATGTTGGAATTAAAAAAGAAATTCTTTTCGTTTTGATTGTATCTGAATAGATTTGTCCTCCCCGTGAGAAATTCTCCCCATGCAGCGTTTTTCTTTATCTGTGTCAGTTGCGAGCCACCTCCACTCACATGTCATCTGTATTCCCGACACTCCTCCGGCGATGTTCGGTGCGCTGAACTCCCCCAAAAAAATAGAATACGCGTGCGAGTGCCACACGTTAGAATAAATAAAGAAATAGAAGAGAGCGGCCCTTGTCTGCCCGGCTTGATTGCGTGTATCTGCAAGCTGTTAAGTGTCATCACTCTCTCCTCTGTGTGAATCTAGAGATTATTTAGCCTTCTATTTTTTTTTTCTCGCCTATTTTGTCATTCCATTAGCTCTACCTTCAGTTTATTCTATTTTCACTTCAAAGGCTCGGGTGGAACAGATGCCATTTCAAATGCCTGTCTTCTGCCTCATTGGCTAAAAGTGAGGGATGATTATTTTTTAATGAAATGAGGAGAGCACACACACACACACACACATGCATGCACACATGCACACACACACATGCACAAGCACAAATTACCTGCAAGCTGTAAAATAGAGAGGAAATTCGCCTGCATGAGCATCCATTCATTTTCACACACCACAAAAGCCATTTTGAAGTTCTTCTTCTTCTTCTGCCAAAATGCGCTCCCGGACCTTGAATTTTGATTAGTTCATTTCATGCTGGCTGGAATACATCGAGCAAAGCACTTTTTTTTTTTCCCTGAAACAATGTGATTGTCGCAGGAAGTCATTTCCTGTTTTCCCAACTGACATTTAAAGGGGAGAGTGTCTGCTGCTTAATCCCGCGATAAGTACGTATTAGATGGTCGTGGACGTCTTCAAACAGATTTTCTTGCCACTCTTTCTCGCCTCTTCCCGCTGATTCTGAACAGGCTCTGTGGGCTGAAAGAGAACATCCGAAGATGTTGAAAATGTCTAAAATGCAGCTTAATAAAGCGGCAGCTTGAAGCCTTTACAGGCTTCAGAGTGACTCGCCATGACCCCTCAACCATATAAATACCTTTCGTTTGACATAATACCAATATACATCATTATCATTCAGTGTGTCATTATATCTTCTATTATACGGCTGCAAATTGGATTGTTTTTTCCTGCCTTTATAGCAACCAGGAAATCAGGTTAACTGATGTTCCGCTGATACTAATGGCAACATTAAGTCGTCACTCCATCCTCGCTGTGGTGCACCACCTCCTCCCTCCGTTCCTCCTCTATCTCCAGTCCATTTGCTCTCTCTCTCTCTCTCTCTCTCTCTCTCTCTCTCTCTCTCTCTCTCTCTCTCTCTCCCCGACTGATGTGTTTTCTGCACAGCAAAGGAGGCAATTTCCATACGGAATCACAACCAGGATCAGGTGACCTGGATTTGACTCCCCGTCAGAAAACGGCATGCAAAATGCAAGCGTGTCCGTGCGTGCGTGCGCTGTTGCTGTTGTTGTTGTTGTCATTGGCGTTGTCGACAAACCGTGTGCCTGCTCATAAGACCTGGATTTCTCCCGATCTGCATGGTGGAGGTTGAAGGAAGAGCAGGAATTAAGTGCACGGGCAATCCCAGCCTGCGTGGAGGCAGATATGAGATTGAACTCAGCCCGGTGCTCCTCTCTCTGTCCCGGCCACTTCCTCACCTCCACCTCCCCAAACTGCCCTCCCCACACCCCCGGGCCAAGCCGTCCCACCGTCGCCCTGCTCTTCTCTGTTGGCTCGCGCCCGTGAATTGATCTGTTTTCTCTTCTCCGAACGGGCTGCCGCCGCTCTTCACAGAACTCCACCGTGTTTATCGAGTGTTCTGTTTGGTTGGTTCATTAACGCTGAGCGCCATGTGCATTCAATTTAATGTGATGGAGAGAATGAAGCCCCCCCCCTTTAGGACTAAACCCGCCTCCCCTCCGACTGGTTTCTAATCGGGTCCTCTGCTTGTCTCTCTGTTCAGATAGGGAACGAGAAGCGGCCCTCGGCGGACATGATGAAGCCGAAACCCAAACCGCAAAAGAAGAAGAAGAAGAAAGACCCCAACGAGCCTCAGAAGCCCGTGTCGGCCTACGCGCTCTTCTTCAGAGACACCCAGGCGGCCATCAAGGGTCAGAACCCCAACGCCACCTTCGGGGACGTCTCCAAGATCGTGGCGTCTATGTGGGACAGCCTAGGAGAGGAGCAGAAGCAGGTAGGACTGTGGGACATGTGGATTCTAGATCATCATGTAGACCCGTTTACTGGTGGAGTCCTGATCATGTGACCAGGTCAACCGCTCACAAAGCATAGGCAACCCCATGGGTCAATTATACACTAAAACCGAAGTAAGTCAGCTGACATCCACTTAAGGGCCACTGATCACATGACCCTTATTACGTCCTCTTATGCAGCCTTGATTTATTAAACTCACCAAACTTGCCCAATCAATGACAGCTCTGATTAAAAGCCCAAGTCCAAGCACTACACATGAGACCAATTTGTTTAGAGCGTTGGCAGGTTTGACCCTTGAGAACCACGCCCAGCTGAGTGGGTGTACGGCCGCGTGAGAGCATTTCCTCGGCGCTGTGTAATTAGCAGAACATCTCTCTGAGACACAGCTCACCGTAATGAGCTACTTATTCTCCTTCCAAAGATTATCCATCCCTTTATGCTCCGGTCCCGTCTTGGACAAAAAAAAAAAGATTTTCTTTCTATATTTAATTCGAGCAGATGGAAGGGAGAGGAGGTGTGGGGGAAGTTTACGTGCGTTAACGGTCTGTAAATCATCCACACAATTACAAAGTCGGGACATACTGCAGGCATGATGGTCAGTGTGTAAAAATATATAAATATGCTGGGGAGTGAATTTATTAGCCATTTCCTGCTGTATGTAACTGACTTATTGTGCCTCGGCTTTACCTGCTTTTAAAACCTGGAACTGGTTAGCCGGTGCCTTTTTTATTATTGCGATCACCACAAGGCTCCACGCAAGAGAGGAAACTGAACTCTTGGCGCTCGCCATCTGAGGAGAAAAGTAAAATTTCCCACACTCTCCTGTTGCAGAGGCTCTGCTCAAAGAATTGTAGACTCACAGAGAGTTTGACTCCACAGCTTCAGTGAGGCAAATCTCTGTGAGGTGAGGCCTCCGATAACGGCGACATCAAAACAAAGCACGCTCAGTTTAAAAAAAGAAAGAAAGAAAAATAAAAAGACGTAGTTTTCAAATGTTTCTTTTTTTCATTCCCAATACAACAGCGAGAGTTTTGCAAGTCACCTTAATAAAACCGAAGGTGGTTTCCGGGAAAGTGCGATAGCCAGGGCAGCTCGCAACCTAATGTGCAAAACAACAATTCTGTAGCTCGGCTAATGTCGCTGTGATGATAGGAGCATTATTGTGGAGCTAAGAGACAAACAGGGAGAGAAAGAGAGGGGGGAGGGGTGGAGTTACAGTTCATTTCTCTTGGTGGATTGTAATGGAAATGATGTGTTGCTATAATAGAGGGAGACACATTGAGATGAGAGAGTTTTAGTGCTCTGATGAGGAAAAAGAGACATTCTGTTGCACCAGCTCTGATGGGAAGGGGGAAATTAGGAGTGTGTTTGTACGTGCACACACAAGCACATTTAAGAGCGCATCAACCTTTTCTTTCACATGAAGACTCTTGTTTTGATTGGGTTTTTTCTTCTCTTCTCCTTCTTCTTCGCAGGGGTACAAGAGGAAAACAGAGGCAGCCAAGAAAGAGTACCTGAAAGCTTTGGCCGCGTACCGAGCCAGCCTGGTTTCCAAGGTAACACTCAGGACACACAGGCCCTGGCTCAGGCCAGTGATGGATTGGATGGAAAATCCCTGCTAATGGACAGGGCGGGGCTTACATGCAGTGATGTGCAGTGGTGGGTGGGGGATACGATGCAAAAAGAAGAAGCTGGCCGTGTTTGGAACAATACCTGATTTCCATAGTGTGCAGATGTTGAGTACGTGTATTTGTGTGTGTGTGTGTGTGTGTGTGTGTGTGTGTGTGTTTGTGTGTGTGTGGTGAAGGGGAGGTTGTAGTTGTTATGGTGACGTGGTTGGGGGAAGGGTCAACCAATTGGATCAGACGTGGAGCACGTGTCCATTTAACAGGGAAAAAAACATCAGAAAAACGATCCGGTTGGCCGAGGCTTGTTTTCCGGCGCATGTGTGGGGAGCGCCGGTCCTTTTCTCTCACCCTTTTACACCGCCGCGTCGCCTCCGCTCTGCCTCGCCCGCCGAAAACAAGGAAGCGCGCCCAAATCAGCAGAGGCAATCGTAGGATTTCCGGCTGTTTCCACATCTGTCACCCTCATGCTAATTCAGATTTATGGCCTCCCTTTGGCCCGGTGAGCGATGGCGTTCCGCACACAGCGGCGCGGTCGCGCGGGGAATAAAGAAAAGCAAGCAGGGCCGCATTGTTTAGTGCCATCTCGTATTAACCGTGCGCAACCCAGCGCGGGGAAGATTCCTTTTGTCATTCCATTTGTTCTGCAGGCAAACAGCCTCATTTCTCTGCCTGCGCCACCTGCACACGTGTGTGTGCTTGTCTGTGCATGTGTGCGTGTGTGTGTGTGTGTCCCTCCTTCGCCCATCTATCTGTCAAGGTGTCTATTGATCATTACCTTGCCCCCCCCGCTCTATTCATACAAATGGGCTCCATTACCTTCTAATCAACACCGATGGTCCGAGATGAGCAGCCTGACAGCTCATCATAGGGTCGGTTGGGGGGGGCGGTGCTGCACCTGCTCAGAGCCAAAGAGTCCAAGAAGAGAAAAAGGTAAACTTTGAAGGGTCTCTGGGTGTCCGCGATGTCTTTTTAACAGACCTCCGGTTTGGGTGACAGTGGTCCAACAGCAAAGAGGACTGTCGGGGGTAGAGGTGGATGAAGGGTCTTTGCTAGGTAGAAGTGAAATGCCTCTGTGAGCCAAACCTTCTGTGTTTTCGTCCACAGACCTACAACGATGAACCAAAAAGTGCCCAGCAGACAAGTCAGCCCTCTCACCTGCTGCCGCCGAAGCAGCCCCTGTACAGCGTGCCCCCGCAGCCCTCCTCGCCCTACCTGGGCCCGCCGAGCTCCTTCCCCCTGTCGGACCTGCAGAGCTACGCGGGGCCGCCCCGCCACAGCCTGGCTCCGACTCTCAGCCAATCCCAGATGCTGCCGCCTAGCATGAGTGCCTCTCCGCCAGCTCCCTTCCAGATCAGCCCGCCCCTGCACCCCCACGCCCAGCTGTCACTGCACCAGAGCCCCCTGCTCAACCAGTCGCTCCACATGCAGCAGTCCCAGCCAATCATCTCACACCAAATGGGGCTCCAGGCACCTCTGCACTCCCCCCCTCTCGGCCAACAGGTAAAAGCCAAACAGAATTCCTGGTTGATCCACAGTTTTCGGCCTTCCGGTTTCCAGTTCAGTTGTGTGATTATCCCAAAAGCTGCTGATGTTGATGACTCAATAATTTCCAGGAAGTGTAGGTTTGCGGAACAGTAATTTAGGTGTGTAAACCAATTACATCAATCAAATCAATCAATCAATCAATCAATCAAGTCTTAATTACACAAACAAGACAAGACAATATAACAAACGCTTCTGGTAGCAGCTGTAGAGTGGACGGTAGTGATTTAAATGATTGATGGCTGACCTTTTGACCCCCCCCCTCCCTCCTCTGACTGACAGGGATTCTCCCATATCCAGGCTGAGTACCAGAACAGCGTCGGGGGCTCCCAGTCTCCAGGGGGCCCGACCCCGGTGCACGGCCAGAACCCTGACTGGGACAGCGAGTACTGCAATAGGGACTGTGGACCCAACCACTGCAGGTGAGCTCAAAGACACAAGAGAGGGCCTGTGTTCACCAGTCTTTCTCTGGGACTCCCCAACCTCGAGTAGTTGCCTCATTTTCCAAATGAGTTGTGTGAAAGCGCCTCATTTTAACACCGAGAGACTCCGAGTGTATTACAGAAAAACTGCAAAAGGATCTCCTGAAAATTGAAACGAGCTTTGCCGCGGCAAACGCTGCCGTTACGGAACCCCGTGAAAGTGTGACATCCAATTAAGTCCCCGTCAACACGCGTTATCGCTTACACTGCGTCGCCTCGCGACTCCAACTGGCTTTTTTTTTTTTTTGTCTGGGAGGACGTGGTGTTCTCCTGCATTTCCAGCTGATTCATCTGAATGTCAGGAGCATCACGCCCAGGTCAACTGACGTTTTGACGCTCTTTGAACGCAGCCTGGGAAAAAAATAAAACTCCGGGTCACGGTCGCTCGCAGTCTCGGAAGGTTCCGAATTATTTTCAGCCTGTCGGCAAAAGGAAAGATTGCATTTGACATTTAGGGACCAAGTGATCTGCAAATTCTGACTTTTGCGTTTGTCTTTATCCTCATTGATTGACGGCGCTCCTTGTTTTGGCCGCGTCCGCCCGTGCCCCTCGGCAGAGGACGCGGGCCGGAGATGAAGTAGTCCCAACATGTGTGTGCTGACGTGTATCCAGACATATTTTAATCATCTCTCCTTCTCCAGCAGTGCTATGGGAGCTCGGGACAAGCCTCTCTACCTCACTTGAAGTCCTAAGACCTCCAGATGTCAGTCTCCCGAGAGCTTACCAACATCACGTCATCGATGTTCCGTCTTGTCCACCACTTTTCCAATTTTTTTTTTTGATTCCTTGTGACGGATTTTTGAAAATCCCAAAGACTGCTACAGCAACTTCACCTATTTGCCAAGCACTTAGACGGGCCTGAAGCCCGGGGCACTTGTCTCGTTTTTAGCTTTTTTTTTTCCTCCAGTTTTCAGTGAACTTTCCTTTTTTTTTTTTCTTCTTGTTTGTTTGTTTTTTTGGCGAGGGCAGGGCGGCGAGCTTTAAGCTCGTGCCAACGTACTGGAAATGAAGACCAAAAAAAGAAGTCTTCTCGTTTCTATCGGATTTTTTTTTTCTTTCTTCTACTGTTAAAGGCGCCTTCTTTCTTCTTCACTCCATTACTCTGTGTTCGCCATGGACTGCCCCGACCGGGGGAGGTAAAAGACGCTCTCAGCTGAGCAGAGGGGCGGATGGATGTACCTGAGGGCCGAGCGAAACGGCCCGCGTGAGTGAAGGCAAAAGTGATATTTTAATAAAGATAATCACAGACGTTTGTAAATCACCCCTCCCCCACTGAGCGGGACTTCCTCCTTTCCTTTCTTTCTCACAGAGTGATTGTAAATATCACCAAAATGGATCCCTCTTCTGTGTGTATTTAGCTGCAGTTGCTTTCCTGATTTTGCTTTTTTTTTTAAACATGCCTTTTATTTTTGAGTCATGTGATTCTCAGACACACACACACACAAACACACAGGCACACATGTAGACACACACAGACACACACACACACACGCTCAAAGTTGTGTTCAAACTGTGCTCACTGCTCCTGTTCTCCAAACAAAGGGAGAACGGACCAGAAAGCGCTCCGCGACCTCAGCGGGCGGAGCGGCGACCTCAGGACGTTAAAGAACTGTAGAGGTCAAAGATTGATACCTCTCCTCTTAGCCCCTCCCCCTGGTCGGTAAAGACCGCCCCTTCACCTGTAACCCCACCCACCCACCTCCCCTCAGTCCCGTCACCTCTTACTTGTACAGGTGAATAAAAAAAAAGATAAATGTGAAATGTTACTAAAGAAAAAAAATAACAGTGGGTTTTAAAGTTTTTGACTAGTTTTATTAGGTGTTTTAGAATTGTGTTGAACTCATCTTTATCATTTTTTGTGAATTAAAATAAAGGAAAAAAAAACAAGTTTTTTTTCACAGTAGCAGGATTTACGTTCTTTTGGACCAGCAGTCACGGGGGTAGATATTTTGATTTTGTGTGTAAACCTGCCAAATGTCCTTCTTTGATTTGTAAAGCCAGTGATGAGAAAAGCCGTTTTGTTTTGTTAAATATCAGATATTTTACAATAATATGGTCATTCTATTTAATTCGGTTGCTGGTTTTTACATCTATTTATGAATGATATGAAATAACATTTTGGCAAATCATCAGGGTGCATTATTATTATTATTATTATTATTATTATTATTATTATTATTATTATTATTATTATTATTATTATTATTGCTCAAACACCATGATTATTAGAATAACAAATATTTTTTCAGAAATGGCTGTCGGTGCAGCGCTGTTGCATCAGCATTAAATTCATTTTGTGTCAAAAATGCTTCTTTTGTTTTCTTTTGTCTGTAATAAAATGTTTAAAGTGGAGCAACTGAGTTCCTCTGTGCCTTCCTTCCTCCGCCTGTCTGTCTGTCTGTCTGTCTGTCTGTCTGTCTGTGTGTGTGTGTCTGTCTGGGGTGAATCAGGAGAATGATCCTGATGCTAAAGCTGTCACAGGACTCATTATGTCTGTGTGTGTTTGGGGGGGGGGGCGGGGTTCCTAGCCTGTTTTCACTTAACGAACTTTGACCTTTCCTGTTTCTTGGCCCTCTTCCTGGCAGACGTGATCGATACTGTATATGGTGAACCACGCGGCACATGTGTGCCTGCTGGTGTTGTGTGTGTGTGTGTGTGTGTGTGTGTGTGTGGGGGGGGCGAAGGTGTGATGATGAAACAGCAGCAGCAGAGGAGAAAAAAAGTCTTTTTACTTATGAATTTCACAGTTGGATTAAAGGTAGAATAGAAATGGAATCCATCATCTCTCTGTCTCTCCCTCTCTCTCTCTCTCTCTCTGTGCCCCCCCCTCTCTCACCCCCCCTCTCTCTCACCCCCCCCCTCTCTCTGGTGACTATGATGATGACGACACAGTGCCCCCTAGAGCTCACTTCCAAAAGTCGCCACCACACTTTTTTATCCCCTCGTTGGTTGCATCTCAGCGTATATCTCTTCTCTCTTGCAGAAACGTGACGTGCTTTAACCCCCCTCTTCATACTGTAATCAACACTGCCGGGCTGCCTTTGAGCAAGGCTGTTCTGCCTCATCAGCGTTCAGAAATCTGCGGCTGCGTCAGTGGAAACAGGAATTTAAGAAATAATAATCGTGAAACAAATGATCCTTAATAGGACAGATAACCGAGTTCCCTAAGTGTGAATGGGACTTTACTGATCTACATATGTCACATTAAAGTAGAGCTAATTAATGAATGAAATCACCCTCCATGAAGACAAATACGCTCAGCAAACTCACGATGTCTCTTTTATATAACTATATCTCCCTCTGTTGGTCAGGTTGAATACCACAGGAAATATCCTCAATGCATTTTTTTCTTTACTCAAATAATTTTTAAATCGTCGCGAAAACCGCTTTTTTAGATTCAGTCCTATTCAAAACAAAATAAGGTCAAAAGAATGTTTTTGAATATTTTTCCCATAAAAAGAGTAGAATCAGATGAAACAGAACTGGGTTATTTAATTCATGAAAGAAAAAAAATAACAAGCCAACAAACTACAACATATTGATATATCATGGCGACCTTTTCCAATACATGTGCTCATCATCCTCTCCGCTTGCAGAAGGTTTTTTTTAAAAATATTTTTCCTTGCACCTCATCTAATATTGGCTGCCCAATCTTCCATCACTAATATTGTCTGTGGCGGGCCTGATGCCGCCTCCGCCGGCCGCCATCGGGCCCTCTCATTTCCTCTGCAGACGGATATGAGGCCAGACAACAGCGGCGTCATTGTCTGACAGCAAACAAAGAAGACAAAGCAAACTAGGAGGGGACAGAGCGTGTCATACACCCACCACTAAATAAACATGTGATGGTTGAGAGGATGGCCCCCGCTGATGGTGGCCCCCGATATGGAAACATCTTCTTTTCGAGATTGCTGCTACAGTTTTTGGCGATATGAGGATGACGCTGCATCGGTGCCTTTATTACAAACCACAATCAGGCTTGCGTTGCACAAAAATATCATTTAATCAGTACATGTACCACTGACACCTCACAATTTACAACAGTTCTGAAGGTCCCCCAAACACACCGGGAACGGTCCTCTCAGTTCGAGCACACTGAAACTTTAGTCACGCAGCACACTGTGCACAGGCTAAAACGAAAGGACGGACTCTGCTGAGAACATTTATCACCCACGGCCCTGCAATCTCTTCTAATTCTGTTGTGCTTTTAATGTTCTGACTGACGCAAACTGTTAAGTCACAGAGACCTGACGGCTCCATAATGTCTGTCAGTGTGCCTTTGATTATCAAACCCACTGTGTTCTTCAAAGGTGCAATATTGGTAAACCATTCATGTTTGAGGTGTTTTATTTTGACAGGGCAGTTGTTGCCACAAGAGCGCAACATCCTGTTTACCTTCGGGGAGGGTAACGAGACCATTGTCTGCTCAACTAAATATTTGTTCAGCTAAAATCTGAGCGGGGCGCTTGTTTTTAATAACAGGCTTCATGTGACTAAAGTGCTTCTCTCTCTTTAAAATCTGTGGTTTCTTCACTTAGGATTCCCTTCTACATCGTAAGAGGAATATAAGATTTGTCGCACAAAACCCTGGGCTGCTCTAGCAAGAGAAAAATGCTACAAATCCAGTAAAGTCAAAGTCACAGAGTTTTGCAACATTCATTTTGGTCAGACATTAAAACAGGACACGACGGGAGAGAAACACACTGAATGGTGACAGAGCTCAGCAAACACGATAAAGACAGTTGAACAGCTCGCTTTTCTGTTCCTCTGACACGATCTGGCAAAATAACTGAAGATTCAGAGAAAAAACACCAGTATTTACTTTGTGAAGGACCATCTGGGGGCCGCGCTGTCTTCTATCTTGCCTATGCTGGGCTAATTAACGACCCTGCATCTAGTGAGAGCTGTATCTATCGAGTCTTTCTCTACCCTGGGAAAAATGAAAGTCACTGTTTTAACATTCAAAAATAAATTCTTGCTTGAGGTAAAGTATTTTATTGGATCAGGCTAAAACAGCGACCTCGTTCTTACAGTGCAACTAAAATCAGTCTGTAGACCAAAAGGTTCGATACCCAGTAGTTAAGCACATGTGTGCTGTTTGGTAGGGAAGGAAAGCTACTCGCCTGAACCCTGGAGGGGCTCGATAACCTGAAGGCCACGAGACGTCAGACGTTTGTGTGCTCATTCTAATGTTTTTACAAAAGATATTGATTTTACTGAAGGACTCTATGAAGCAGCAGACAGCACATATGCAAGCATGTTGGGCCAACGGCGTTGCTGACAAAGATTGTAAATGTTTGTAACCCTTTGATGCACCTTCAAACAAAGGAACAAGGATCCACTCATCCAAAAACAAAATTACAGAGAACAATATTTCTTGATTAGTGCAGCCGGGTACACGTGAAGGTTTAGCGGAAACCTTCGTGAAGCACCGTCTGCCCTAAAACGGGTGAGGTTATGGCTCACACGGAGCACCTTCTCGGTGCCGTAGCACTGCCCCACTGTGAAAGAGGAGCTCTTCCACTCCCTGTCTTTGAGCTGCTGGTATGTGGATAACCATTGGGGGGGGCGTGCTGGTTCTTGCAGCGACTGTAACTGTCATGTGCTGGGGCAGGATCTACCTGCAATCTATTCCAGAGCCGCGCAACGTCCCCTGGGTCGACCTACATATTTAATAATACAAAAATGCTGCTGTGCTTTGAAGATTTGTATGAAAATCACCCATGTAACCAAGGGAAAAGCTGGCATTTGGAAACTAGCTGTGCACCCTTTATCTGACAAAAACGGTGTTTTCCTTATTTGCCATATCTGGTAAACTGACAATCAGGAAAGAAACACCTCAGAGGGCTTATTTAGAGTCCCATGTCTCAGATGAGGAGGAGAAATGAGACGGTGAATGTTTCATACCGTTGATTTGAAGATAAATAATGGTGATCTGAATGAGTGAGATCTTTTTGTGCGTGGGGACGATTAACGCTCTAATTTTAGTTTATGTTGTTTCGGCTTAAAAAGTCACAATAAACATTGAGAACACTCAAAAATACACATCCTTGTATACATCATCAACAAATATGCATGGGGAGAAAATGAACAAAATTGGCTATAAAGACAAAAATGTGCATCAAAGGGTTTGACGAGAAGTTCAACGGTGAAGCTAAAGAAAGCTGTAGCCACATGTTTCATCGACAAATGTAAACATTTCACGTTCAGGCCATGATATCGATTGAGTGCTTGGTGTGCGGCATTATTCCACCGCCTCATGTTGCTCCCTCTCTTCAGGAACAGACATGAAGATCTTCTGGCAGAACATGGTGAAGATTTCTGAGGAGAAACAACTCACAACGTTAGCGCTCCGAAAGCCAGGTTACTGCATGTCAAACATTGGCTTTTCATTTATCAAATCAAACATTGTCTCATCATCACTATTGAAGCCCCATGAGCACCGTCCAGCGGGTGTTTCATAACAAACTGTAATAAATGCCACTCCGGCTCTGCCTGAGCAAATAAAGGAGGTCGGACTGAGAAAACACAAAGGTCTCACTCACCCAGCATCTTCTTGACCACATGGGGCTTCTTCCACTTGTAGCCCAGGAGGTAGGCGGGGATGCCTGTGAGAATAATGCTGCTGCCTACCAGGCATTCGAACGGGGCCGCCCAGAAGGACACGACGATCATGAAGACGCAGCCCAGGACGAAACCCACGGGGATGAACAGCGGAAACTGTAGAACGACAGAAAAGAAATCACTTTTATTCACCAAAAGTGTCGGTCCACAAACTGTAACTTTGACAGGGTTAAAGGGTTGTAGAAGAGCGTCATGGGGTTGTTTTCTTGCGCACCTATGCTTCCATTTCCATTCAATTACAGCGAGAAGTTGTGACATGTAAATGTGACTGAAGACAGTTTTGCATTGGCGGCAACTCTGAGACTATCACAGCTCAAACTTCTATAGCTGTGACTGTCAAACTGGCTTTCATATTTGTGCATTGCCCTGAAAATGTTTGCTGTGTAAATGTCATTTAACTATGAATCAGCCCGCAGGGCAATGGAAAGGAAGCTTTCCAGATCATCAAGATTCCCAGCGTCACCCCGCCCCGGCTTCAACACTGGTTGGATTGTGTCTTGGATGGGACAGACATCAATTTTAAACAATATAATTATCTGAGAGCTTCCAGCCTGTGAAGCTTGTGAAGATGAAAGGTGCAGCCAAACTAAGAGCAAAGAGCCCCCCCCTACACTTCCTGTCCTCAGTTATCAGAGGTCCATCTGATTGTCTGAGAGGAGATCAGATCAGAGCCATCTCAGGCTCAGAGACGCTACCTTAATGGGCCGTCTGAGCTCGGGCTTTTTGATGCGCAGCCAGAGCATGCCTGCGATGGCCATGCCGACACACAGCCAGGTGAAGAAGCTGAAGAGATTGATGACGGAGAAGATGTCCTGAGAGATGGCGTACATCATGGACAGCAGGCACTGGGACACGGAAAGAAGGACAATTTGACCCGTGCTAAAAACATCGGGTTTCATTCCAACAAGATGCAGCGGAGTCTTACGGTGAATATAAGGGACGGAACTGGTGTGAACATATCTGTGTGGACCAATCCCAGAGCAGCAGGCAGCTGACCCTCTCGAGCTCCGGCGTAGAAGAGCCTAGAGAGAAAAAAAGAGTTTGAAATGGAATACACCTCGATTCATGAATGTCCGCCTCGTAAACTAGCAATTCAATCTTCAAGGGAGCATCTGAGTTCCATTATAAACATTGCATAAGATGTTACAAAGAGATAACACACTGCTGGGATTCAACAGCAGACCATTGTAGACACACGCACACACACACACACACATACACACACACACACCGTGCAGAGGTGAAGAGGGACCCGTTGACGGCTCCGAAGCAGGACAGTCCCACGAAGACAGGAATCAGCCAGGACATCACGCCAAGGTGGTACTCGCCGAAACTCTGCCAGCCAGAACGACGCAACGTGCGTTAACACATGAGGCCGTTGCCGCGGACAAAGGGGGGGGGGGGGGGGGCTCGCACTCACCACAGCAACAGCCTCAGAGTCGACCATGACTTGAGGCGAGATGGTGGTGAAGTAGGCCAGGTTTGTCAGGACGTACACCACCGTGACGATGGGCATGGATATTATGATGGACAGGGGCAGGTTCCTGGGGGAGGGGGGTCAGAAGGTCACATGTGGTGGTTATCAGGGTGTGGAGGCGCTGACCTGCATCCCTGGCTTAACTGTATTACCTCTCTGGATTGATCATCTCCTCTGTCACATAGTTCAGGTAATTCCTGAGGAAATAAAGGAGGCTGCATTAAGCTGCGTTTTGGGGTAGAAGCTGTGGGATAATGGGCGACCAGAGCCTCACCAGCCTCCAAAAGCAAAGAGCCCACTGTACAGAGCCAAGACGATATTGTCCACTCCCAGTTTGCTGCCCTCAAACGCCTTCTCTGGTGTCAGATACGGAACATCACCTGCATGGGCAAGGAAAAGTGAGGGTTGTGTACTGGCTGCGTGGGCCTTGCTGAGCGCCACGGCCACGTTTGTCCATCTCTCGTGGTAGTCTGCCGTCGCTGCCCTTTAACACGCGTGACATTTCCCAGACAGTTGGGTCTTTATCTGATCGCCTCCAGGTTGACGCACTGAAACGGGATCTGGTTCGGTCCTGGCTGACATTTAGAGCAGCGATCACTTTTAGGAGATAAACCTCAATCCATTCATTTAAATACATCTGTTGTGTGTGTGTGTGTGTGTGTGTGTGTGTGTGTGTGTGTGTGTGTGTGTGTGTGTGTGTGTGTGTCCTCACATTTCCTACACATTGTGTACGAAGCTCTTTATTCTTCAAGTAAAATGGGGCCATGTGGTTGGGCCAGGGAATTAGTTGGGAAAGTTACATTAGGGTCCAGGGCTGGGTAAGGTACACATGTATGAAAGTCCCCACAAATATAGGACTGTGTGTGTGTGTGTGTGTGTGTGTGTGTGTGTGTGCATGTGTGTGTGTGTGTAGGTCTACCTGTCGCTTTCAGATGCTAATGATGGCCACTTCCCTGGAGGTCAATCGCGCACGCATTATTTTATCGCTCTGTCGCTCTCTGAAAGACTTCACTGTGGCAACAGACCCCAAGCTTCACTGTCTAGTTTCCATGGTAACCCAGCCGGGGCCACAAAAGTGGTGGGTGGGCCTTTGAAGCAGAGGTTGTGGAGAGGGACCCAGGAGCAGCTCGGGTGGACCAGCAGCCACCCCAAGTTCCCGCGCGCGGGCTTTATCTCCGATGGCGGCCGCGATTTATCTTTGCAGACTTTTGCTTTAGAGAAATCCCCAAAAGCAACTTTAGACGGTTTCCCTTTGATGTGCATCTGAAATCAGGTCTGGCATTTGGAATAAACACTGCCCAGGTGGGAATAATTTGAATGTGACTAATTATGGCCAGCATACGCATGGCTGCGCTCTTGATGCGGCGCTGCAGACAGACCGGCCTTGTGTTCCAACTCAGTAACTACGCTAACACGCTAAAAGGAACACAGTCGGCTCATTAATGGTCGAGAACCCTCGTTAGAGACAACGGGAGCCTTTGATTCTGCCATAATGGTGATTATACCCCAAATATGATGAGTGGGTGGGAAGAGGAGATGGATAAAGCTCCCAACAATTATTTCATGCATCACACATGAAGAAGTCCCAAGAATCGCCATAACCCCGTTGAACGCAATCTTTTGATCGATTTTCCGCATTCAAGGCCCTCGTTGTGTGCCTCATCCTTACATTTGGCTTTATCCCTGATTTATATCTTGAGCGACAGCAGATTATTCACCCCCAAAAGGGCCCTTGCCGAGTCTGTAATGATGGTGTCAACACTCGGACGCACCTGTGAAAATCTGGATGAAGCCGAAAAGGATGATGATGATCAAGGCCAGCAGTTTGGAGGCGGTGAACAAGTCCTGGACCTTGGTGGCCGCTCTCACGCTGATGCAGTTGACAAACGTCAGGGAGGCTGCGGGAGACATAAGCAGGCGGGGCGGTGAGCTCCGGTGCCGTTTGCCGGGTGCGGGCCGTGAGTGACGGGAAGCAGCACTCACTAAGACACAGGCAGGCGATGAGCTTGGCGGCGCTGGTGGGGACGCCGCAGTCGGGGTAGAGGGGCTTCAGCAGGTAGGTGGCGAACACCAGCGACACCACGTACTGAGACGAAGGTCGGATGATGAGCATTTCGACCCACAGTTTCAGGAAGGCCGCCAGTTCCCCGTACACCTCCAGGATGTACGTGTAGTCCCCCCCCGACTTGGTGATGGTGGTGCCCAGCTCGGCGTAGCACAGGGCGCCCATGGTGGAGATCACGCCGCAGGCGGACCAAACGATCAGGGAGAGGCCGGCCGAGCCCGTTTCCTTGATCACGCCGGTCGGGGTGACGAAGATGCCCGAGCCGATGATGGTGCCGATGATCATGCCCACGCCGTTGAAGAGGGTGATGCTGCGCTTGAGGACGATCTTCTCCCCCTTGGCCGGCGAACCCTCGCTCGGGGACTTGGCGGGGTTGGGGGGAGGCCAGGGGGTGGAAGGAGACGCTGGCCGCTCCGTGATCAGGCCGTCCTGGTCCGCATCCGCTCCGGCCGCTGGACGGGAAAGCAGACCCAGAGGTCAGAGACTCTAGGGGAGATTTTACCGCCAGGCGCGTCGTGGTCGTCTTATCAGGAAGTGACAAATAAACAAGGAGTGAGTCGAGCCGCCCGTCAAGGGAGATCAGGTACCTGCGGAAGTACACACGAGCTACACAGGCCCGGAATAACGTGACATATGGTCAGCGCGCCCCCCCACCTGCAGCCACGCTTAATCCCCCATTGCATCCATGTGGTTGTACATCAGCGTTGCATCATGGCGGCATCGTGGAGCCGTGCACCATGTGGCGTGTAGATGAGAGTCAGCGTGCGCTGCACCTACCCTCCATCCTCTCCCGGCTCGCCGCCTTGGAGACGTCTTCGCGGCTGCTCCGTGATTTCAGCTCCGGCTCAGCCATATTCCTGCCTAATCCAGATCCTTTGGCTTTGTCTTTTTGCTGCTGAGCCTGTCTCGTCTTCCTCTCATAAAGGGAGCCCACCCCCCGTCCGTCCTCTCTCGCTCTCTCTCAGCCTGTCCTGTTCGTTCTCTCCCTTTTATCACGCTCACATGTACATGCGTTCACAAAGCCGTCGTCAGTCAGACTGAAATATATCTGACCCTGATCCTGTCGCTACCTCGCTGCCCTCCCCTCCCTTTGTGCCTCCAGGATACGACAGGGAGGAGCCCAACCTTTGTGATGCTGCATGAGTGCACACCCACTCCCAGCAAAGGATGGAACAACGCCGTGGAGGGAAAATAGGTTATTGGCAGGCAGGCAGGCGGGGGGGCGGGCACGTGACGCTGTAATCTGGGAGCTGCTGTAATCCGGTGGGGCACCGTATGTCAATGTGCACATGTGCACATTCACGTCAGCGTTGGGCAGAGGAACACCGGCAGCCTGGAAAAACAAGCATCTTCGCTTCCGCCGTGCAGTAAAGTGACACCATGGAGAAACCGGAGCTGGGCTGGTCACGTTCAAGATAGTGCAGTAACACGCTTGGCAGGTTTATTTGGGGCTTTTCAAAAAAAAGCATTATAACAGGATATACAGCAGAAAAAAGACATTTTAAACGTGATTTTACAGCATAGTATATGTCATACACGAGAGCTTCTACTATGTGAGCTGGGCTCTTTTTTATTGTTGACTTGAGAATGCTTTGTGTGCATTGGGACTTTTTTGTAAATGCAAATTGACAGTATCAGACGCTCCGGGTCCTGGCGGGTGCGTGTGGCGGCTCCGGCCGGAGGAGGGCGACACCGACGCGGCCCAGGGCGGGCGAGCCTCGGTAAAAGTGTGCATTCCGAGAATGAGCCCCGTTCTGTCGCAGCGCCGCCTGCATGCCTATCAACGCTGACAAAGCCGGCCGGCGCCTGCCAGGCTCGGCCCACCCGGCCCGGGCGGGCGTCTCCGCCTGCGGTGGGCAGGGCGCGGGCCGGCGGCGGCTCCCGCCGCGGCACTCTCTGCCCGGTGTCCGGGGACTTTCCCCTGGGCGGCGGGGAGAAACGTGTTCTCTGCGAGTAGCCCAGATAGCAAGCTGTCCGAATGCCCGGATGTACTCCGAGCGGCGTGGCGCTTTTGTACGGAGCCCGGTGGAAGTCGGTCTGGGTGACGGTGCGAGGTCGGAGCTTTTCACCAGATTGGAAGTGCGGCGCCGCTTTGGGTTGTTTTTAATAAACATTTTCACGTCTACTCGCTGTTGTCTGTTCGAGCGGAGCCCAACGCGGGTCGCAATTTAGAGCGTTCGCGGCCGCAAAGGATCATGGGGGATATTAAAGGCGCAAGAGCCGAATGAAGGACTCTGCATGTACAAGACATGTGACACAAAATGTGAACAAAAACAACCAGCTGCCCTAAATAAAAGGTTTTTCTTGGGGCAGTGTTTAAAATAGACCCACTCAGACATAGCTTGCAATACTTTTAGCAACAATTTGATGCGATAAGAACGCCACTTAAGTAATCTAGAAATTATCTTTATGCTGTGATATTTTTTAAAAAGCAAAGAACAACCAAAACTATTATCGTTGAAATCAGAGAAAATCTGTTCGTGAAAACAAACAGCAACATGTGTTAAACACAAAGTGCTTTATAAATGCTGTATCAATGTTTGGAGGTACATTACAAGAACAATCAAACACAAACAAATATATAATAAATACATTAAAGTTTCACTGTCAAGAGTACCATATAGTTCATAAATGCTCATCATATTCTACATATTTTCACTGATAAACATATTGTGGCATTCCAGATGTTACCAGTCAGTTAACGTTTGTCTGCATATTCAAAATAATATTGCACCCCATATTTTGCATCATGACACGGGCACATTAATCGCTGCTGATGGGGAAAAGAAACAGGTCGTGCTGCAGCCCACGCTGCAATGTAGGCAGCACGGTGACAGTCGGTATCCTTGTGGGAGGTTTGTGTTGATCTGCCTTCTTCTTCAGCAGTTTGGAGGAGGCTGCGTGCGCTCCTTCAGCAGGTCACAATGTGCTGACGAGTATTCCAAAGCATTCTTGATTTAGAGTTTAAAAATAGGCACGAAGCTAGCTGGTTCTCAATGATCAGCAAAAATAAGAAAAAATGGTTAAATATTCAGTGCATTTTCAATACCTTGCCCTCAAATGTATTTGCATTCTCTGCTTTTTCATTTTACGCTCAAAGCTTTCTTTAAACCTCCGGTTCCCTTTCCCCATCTTATAAATGCCAGTATTTCTGACATGATGCTTTTCCCCTCCAGCAGCCTTCTCACTTTACACTCATTCGCCATCTGTAATCTTATTTCACAGGCTGCTGCAGACTCCCAGTTTCCACCTTTTAATCTCTCCCTTTCCATTTCACAAGCGAACTGCTTTCTTTTCCCCCGTACCCTCTTTTCCTTCAGCAAAGTCATTTTCAACTGAAAATGTCTTTTCACAGCTGTTTGTATCTAAACAGGGTTTAATGTCCTGTAGCACTGCACTCCATCATGAAGACAGAAAACCTATATGAATATGGTCCCTATTTAGATTAAACATGTCTGCATTCACTGTATTCGTTATAATTTTCTCTGACAGGAGAGTTAACATGCTGCTAGATCACGTGTGACCACACACTGCCGTTAAGTGAAATCCTTTTAATGGAGGAAATGCATACTCACCAGGGAAAATGGGAATTCACGCTGTTACGCAATAGGCCCAAATAATGTGAAGGGGGGAGAGTGACTGAGGCAAAAGTCATCCCAAAACTAATCTGAAAACATCCAAACACCAGAGTCAAAAACCAGGTCAGGAAATTGATTGGTGCTGATGTGGACCAGGTGGACTGATGACAGAGGCAGAGCAGGTCTGCTGGGATCTGACCAGTGAATCAGCCTGGACAAATAATGGAGATCTGAAGGAGGGAGCAAAGAACAAAAACACAAAAAAAGAGATTCCTAACAAACGCTGCTTTAAAAACATCTCCCCCCAGCTATGCAATGTCTCTTTTTTACTTTTCCTTTTCACTTCATAATTTAACTCTGCCAATTTGGGGTTTCTCGTCTTCAAAGATCTTCCTCCCCGCTCCCCAGCACCCACCATCATCATATTCTTTGATATTTCTTTTCATCAGCTGCCCCAACAGAAGCTCCTCGTCATTTTCCCTGGACACGCCCACGCTTCTTGTTCCTAATTGGCTTTATTTTACCTCTGTCCTGGACTGCTCTCCCACTCAGGCTCTTATTTACACTGCTCCAGATTCTGGCTCTTGACCCTTTCCACTTACACTAATCTCCAACCTCCCCAAAAAATGTCCCCACCTGGATTTAACTAAGCAAATAGGCACAAGCTTCCTATTGGATAATTATTGCACGGGTGATTATCGGTCAGCTGGCAACAGATTATTTAAACCCAACTGATGCAGTGAGCTTCTCATTTGTTAATTGACCATGTTGAAAGACTCATCCAATCGTTCATCAAGCAGAGGAATAATCTATGGCCTAAGGAGAAAATTGAGTTAGGAACTGTCCAACATGTCATTAAAGACTGGAAGGATAGTGAGGGACGAAATGTGGTCTGAAAACAATCCTGACTGATTGTGATGTTAAGGTTTGCTGAAATCAAATAGTAGAAAAACAACAGTAGACCTCGGAGCTGTGTTTC
Source organism: Lagocephalus sceleratus (assembly GCA_911728415.1). Taxonomy (NCBI): domain Eukaryota; kingdom Metazoa; phylum Chordata; class Actinopteri; order Tetraodontiformes; family Tetraodontidae; genus Lagocephalus; species Lagocephalus sceleratus. The sequence continues at coordinate 4,662,181 of CAJVRN010000064.1, read as the reverse complement.
ATCGGGAAAGTAAGATGTGAAGGGAACTCGAGTGGTTGGGACTGAACAGCTGCGTAGCCTTAAGTAATCCTTGAATCTGTGGAGCTAATCAGGAAAAAAAGCTTCCTAGGGAGCATGAAGATTGGCGTCTGCAGCGATGGACGAGGGTCATGTGGTCTGATGGTGAACCCTGTCCCAGAGTGGTACCCGCTGCACGAGCCTGTCGGGGGCAGCAGCGTGATCTGGAGTCGCTGCACTCTTGGTCAGCTGATGACCGGGATGTACTGAATGACCAGCTTGTTAAATCAAATGGATTTGATTTCTTTCCTCCACTGATGATGGGAGAGTCCAACTCTATGCAAGATGTCGTACTGATGATGGGAGAGTTGGACTCTCCCACAGAAACAATTGATAATTGTTGTGACATTACATAAGCTTATTGAACAATAACACAGCTAATGTGTGCTGTAGTCAAACCTAAAGGTAGTCCAATTAAATAGAGTGTGTGAGACCTTTCTTCTGTTTTTATTTTATTTTTTCGGTGGTGACATTTCCACGATAATTCCCTGATAGGTAATGAATGCTTATCCTAATCATAGTTGTTGAGGTGAAGTGGGGACACCACGCATGAGAGTGATGAAACGTGATGAAAGCGCAGCTCCGTGTTTACCAGCAGGAGCCTCATGCTGCATCGCTACGCTGAAAAATACATCTGCAGCCTGCACGCCGACACACTCCCGTACGTTTGTGTCGGGTGTTTCAGATGCTTCACTGAACGCCTGACCAGCACACGTAGGCAGCAGCTGACAGTAAACATTGAGTGGCCTGTATATTTCAGTGAGCAGCCATCTATAGGTTTCCTTCCCTCTTCTGTGTGTGCGCACGTGTGAGTGTGTGTGTGTATTCTTGTATTTGATACATAGTGAGGACCAGAACGTGCATCTGGACCAGCAATGTGAGGACGTTTCCAGAAAGTGAAGACATTTTCTCTGGTCAGACTTGATTTGAAGGTTAAGATTAGAATAGGGTTAAGGTAGTGCTTGAAATCAGCAAAGGTCCTCACAAGGATGGAAGTTCCAATGTGTATGTGTGTGTGTTCCACCAGAGCAGAGGCTTTCTGTGTGAGTTCTCTTCCCATCAGCATCGATGTGACCTGACAGTTGACCCTGATTTTCTTTTTCCAGAGTCTTGAAGTACTGTTTTTCTTCCCGCTCTCTTACTTTGGTGTCAACTTCGGTTGTCTGCGCTCGCCCACAGACGCGTTTCCCTCCCATACATTCTAAATCCAGCTATTCGGTATCTTCACTACATATGAACACCAACCAACAACAGAACCAGCGGCTCTGTAAACGACCCGGTGCATCAGCGCCGGAGCTGCCTGCATGCTAATGGAGGAGAAGACATCATGAAGGAAATTGATTTTTGAGGCAATTATTCCACACCAGCGTACATTAGCTCAGTGTGGAGTGGCTAATCTACTCTTTCCCAGCCTAAATCTATCGCAAACGTTCCAGAGAGAACTGAAAACATCTGTACTCTGGGAAAAGTCAATTAAAGCTGGTGTATTTATCACTTTTTCGAACAAATTCATGGCGAAAGAGAGAGAGAGAGAGACACTTGGGACACCGTCGTGTGTCACTGATAAGTCAGGACCTTTATTTCATGCCAGAAAACAAACATAGCATCAACATGACAACCGTATAGTCTTTTTTTTTTTTTTTTTCAAAACAAAGATTTCAAACATTCTTCCTGCCCGTTTACTGTACATTTATCAGTTCTCTACATCTACACACAGCTTTTATTCAATACTGTACACAGTCTCATCACAACAGTTTCTGCTCAACTCCTGCGCAGCCCATCGATTGGGAGCGCACGCCGGAGATGGAAAAACGATGGCTTCTGGGTTTTATTCATAAGCGCAGGCATAGCGGGGGAGTTATTGGGTCATTATCAGCCGCTAATGTCTCTCTTTCTATATCGTGAACAAATCTATTCATTCCTCACGATTAGGTCCATGTTTCATGTTCTAAAGTGCAGCAGGGAGACACGGATGACTGAAGTACAGGTGCGGACCATAAATCCCTCATCTACTCTGGGCTATCTTTAGCTGTACCCATGAAAACAAAGGGGGCGAGGGAGCACAAAACCACAAACACGGGTCAACGGGTCCTATTTCTCTTTTGGTCTGCACTGATGAACTGATGGTGACGGACGGATCTGTGTTTGTAGCATCACTAGATCTACTCAAACATGGCTTAAATCAATCAACACCGAGGAATAAGAAACCATGCAAGACTTTTTTTTTTTTCTTCCTTTTAATTAAACGAGAAGCAAAGACGCGCCGACGAGCGTTGGCACAGGAAATGAACAAACATCGCACTTCCCCGTCAGCTTTTCTCAGAGGTCCTCATCCGCTTCACTGTCGGCCGCATCGGCCTCCGCGGCCTCAGCGGCCTCTGGGGGGGGGGGGCTCCGCAACAACGATCCCGAGGAAGAGGGGAAGGGGGAAAAAAAGAAATGGTGAAAGCATCGCACAGTCTCTGCCTCCTCCGGCCTCTGTTGTGCTGAACAGTCGCTGCTCTGTTCCGTCAGTTGTTGTTCATGATCCACCAGGAGGCTGTCGGAGGAAGCGCGACCACCAAGGTCAAGAAAATAATATATAAAACAGACGAAAATAGCAACTTAATGAGCCCAAACTCCTCTGCACGCGCATAAATGTGCATGCTTAATCTGATTTAGCTCGAAGGTGCTGGTTCTGACCTGGGAGGAGCATGGTGGACACCATCTCTGGCTCTTCCAGGGAGTCGATAACGCAGCGCTGGAAGGTCTTGCTGATGGACGACTGCAGGTAGCTGAGAGGTAAAGGGGGCGGCGGGGGGGCGGCGGGGGGAAAGGATGAGTTCGGCGAGGAAACGTCGTATCAAGCGTGATCCCCACCCCCCCAAGAGGTCTAATCGAGAGGACAACCTCCTCCTACCTCATCCAGGAGATTCGGTCTTGCCAAAATTCGTACATGATGAAGCACGATCTGTCCTGCAGGTTCTGGACGGAGATGCTTCGGGCAAGAGAGGAAGGGGAGGAAGACGGGGGAGTTCATGAACGGAGGTAACTTGCAGGCTGTAGCTGTAGCTTGAGTGCTGCTACTTGTTTAGAAAATCTGTTATCTCAACTGGTTGAGATAGATTAAAGACTTAAGATCATTTGTTGTTCTTTTCAGTTCCAAACACAGATTTAGTTGCGTTTTATTGTTTGGGAAGGGTGCAAACAGAGATGTCATGTTTTGAGGACTCTGCAGGCTAATGCTGCTGTTGACATATCGCGTTCTGTATTTGTTCTGGAATTAAGGCGTAATCCGCCGCTGCTCTTTGAGCTGCAGCGCGTTGGGTCGGGCCGCGGCGTGAACACGCGCCAGATCAGGCGTTCTGCGTTCCCTGAGCTGAGCTGCTTGGCGGGAAAAGCTTAAAGGGACCTACTGCAGGTTGTTGAGCTGGCTGCAGGTGGCCTCCGTGTAGATCTTCAGAGCCTGCTGGAACTGCTCCACATCTCGCTCCTTCACAGACATCTGCCTCTGGACCAGCAGGATGTTCTAAAGGGGGGCAGAGGAGGGAGACCGCTCAGCTTCTTTTCTGGCGGGTTCGGACGAGCCGCCTCGGGTTCGCGCTCACCGATCGATACGTCCCCGCCAGCGTGTCCTCCTTCAGAGGCTCCAGATGTGGACTCTGAAAGCGAAGGCAGAAATATGTCGGCCCGTCATTTTGAAGTTATTTTAGGTTCATGAAGTCGTCGAGTGAGGGCGACGGCAGGATGCTCGCACCACCCACCCCAGAGACAAGGGTAAAATAATGTCTGTCCGTGGGAGGAATCTGGGAATTCGGGAGAAAGCCCACGCGCATAAGCATAAAATCTGCATCGAAGGATCCTAACCCAGGACAAAAAGACAGAGCTGTCTCCTCTGAGCAAAAAAAAAAAAAAATTGCATCACACCTGGCTTAACAGAACCTGCCAAGAGCGGAGCTTCTAGTCACCCTCTGTCACGCTGCATTTGCAGCTAAGGAATATTTTTAGCAACTGCAGCCCTGCGAGCGGCGGCCGGGCCGCAACGCTCCTTCCTGCAGAGCGGAGATAAGAAAATGCGATCCTATCGAGAAGCTCCTCATCTCTGCTGGGCTCGTATCTAAACTTAGAAGGAGCCTCGTCTATAATTAAACACGCAAAATACATGGATCCCGCCGCGGCGCGCAGCAGCCGCCTCCTCTCCTTCAGCCCTGCGGGCGAAACAGCTGTGGCTCTTCGGATGCGCGGAACATTCAGAGATTCGCGGTTTATCCGCGCGGCCGCTTCCTCCGGTCCCACCACCCACTCCAGCAGCCGAGTCGGACCGCCTCGCGCGTGTGTTGGTGCCCCGCAATCTCGGTAATAGTCATCTCCTGTGACAGCGCGCGCCGCAGGGGAGGCCGTGCGTGCGCGCGCGCAGATGCGCGGCGAGGTCTGACTCCGCTCGCGTCAGCTGCTGAGCCGGAAAAAAGGAGAGTACGACCCTCTCAAACGTACACTAGAAAGGCTCCGCGCGCGCACACACACGCGCGCACACACACCTCACACTCCAGTTTGTCGATGAGCTCCTCCAGTTGGTTGATCTGGGAGCCCCAGTGGTTGTCTGGCTCCACGCTGACCCCTGACCCGAGACACAGAGCACACAGTCGAGTTACACGGTCGATCAAGCCTGCCTCCGCGCTGCCTCTGGGGGGGGGGTCCCTACCTGTGGTGAGCATCCCGGAATAGGGGTCCGTTGGGGAGAGACACATGTTCTTCTGGTTGCGCCTGCTGGGGCGTTTGGCCGCCCTCTGGACGGGCAGCTCCTCGGGCTTCTTGGGGGCCCTCCTGCCCGTGCAGCCCTGGTCGTGCACGGCCTCCGTGGCGCAGTCCAGCGACGACTGGAGGGACTGAAGCTGGGTGGAGGTCTCCCTCAGCAGGAAGCGGGTCACGAACTGACCCAGCACGGACGAACCCTGGTACTCCTGAAGACGGGAAATTACCCACAATCACACCACTCTCAGACCGTACTGATGCGTTATCAGCCTCACTTTCTTTAAATAAAAGAGTCAGATCGGAGGTGTAAAGAGGCGCTGTGACGCGCAGGAGACAGAGTGATGAAGGGTCCATACGATCAGGTGGGGACTAACATAATGATAACAGTCTTTGGAGCTGCGCTGCATAAAAGGCGATCGTCCCCCTGTGCAGCGGAACCGAGTTAAAATAAATGAACCATCAGCTTGTTAGAGCGCCGAGGTGCTGCAGAGACGCCTGCGCAGCGAACCTGAGAGCTCTTGATGGCAAGAAAACAATTTATTCCAGCGAAAGATTCCCGTGCGATGCTACAGATGCCCCGCGCAGCTACTCGACACTTGAGTGAGCGACGACTGCGGCCCAAGACCTCTCAAAACCCTCTGCGGCTTTGACGCTGAGCTAAAACATCGGCCCTCATCACCGCATTCTCCTCTTAGGCGCTACTTTGGGGCCAAAGATCCCGCCCTGCGGTCCGGAAGTAAGCCCCGCCTCTCGGGCCGGACGTAGGTTGGAATGTTTATGAGAAAATGGCATTTATGTCGCATTGATCGATGCCTTCACTGAGCCGAGGAGGAGTTTTTAAAACAGGTCTCTCACTTCAGGGTAAAGAAAAGCTTGAGGCTGGATAACAGCGGCATGAAAAATGCATGAGCTGTAGGACGGCCTGAGCGTAGAGGCGAGGAAAATGGAAGAGAAAAGCAAGGAGAAGGATGCAGGAGACGACGAGCGTCGAGAGAAAGTGAGAAGGGGGAAAGATCAAAAAGGATGAGAGAATGTGGAGGAGAATGGCCACGTGGTTTGCGGTGCGGTTATAGAGAGCATCTGATGTGAGATGACTCGAACAGTTGGAGGGGTTGTCAGCCTTAATTAGTCACCCACACGCCGCGCTGCCCGATGCACAATCCCTCTAAAATCACATCTACTGAAGAACCACATTAGAGACGGGCGTCCAGAGAGCCGGTCCTCTGACAGCCCGCACACGTCTCTGATCCACCGCCGAACTAAAGGAAAGCAGCCAGAATCCCGCTAACAGGATTCACAATTCAGGCCTGATGATGTGAGCAGATTTGTGAGAAACGGGTCTTTGAGGGAATCCCGTCAGCTCCCAGAGTTCACAAAAGCGTGGATGTAATGGAGGGTGGTGTCTACAAATGAAATGTTCCCCAACAACATGACCACAGTCCAAAGAGGTGGGAGGGCATAAGAACGTCTCTTTTAGCTTTTAAGCTTCCTTCTAAAGACGCCGTTTAGTGTTTAAATCTCATTTTACTGCCGTTTTTTAATAGATATGCTCCGTAAAATGTTGTGATGAGTATTGCAGCTTGAGCTAATAACTCCTGGAGCGTCTAACAGTCCTATGTTAGATGTGAAGGGGCGGAGCCGCCGTCACCCACCTCTTTGGTTTTGTCCATGGCTTTCAAGATGGCCACGTTGAGTTTCTCCAGAGCTGCCAGGACGTTGACGTACTCCCCCAGATACGGGCTGAAGTACTCTGGTAGGAAGGGAAGGTTTGATATAAGTTTCTACCAGGCGGACGTGGAGGACGGGTCAGTGATCGAGGGGTCCCAGAGAAGGTACACACCTGAGAGCTTGTCGATGTCCAGGTTGCTGAAAGACAAGAAACATCCACTAAACCTCCTCCTCTTTGATCAGGCGGAGTTAAACTAAACACAACAGGACCACTGGGTACAGATTGAACTCTTTTCTCTGACTTCTCTGTTGCTCAGAGAGCCAGAAAACCCATCAAAAGTAGATTGACTTTCAGAATGCTGGCGGTGATGCGGGGCGCCAGGCAGCAGGAGGAGCTGCAGATGGCAGGAGAGCCGGGCTTACTTGGTGCGCTGCCTGTCGATGGAGTAGTACAGCTCCTGCATCTGCTCCTCTGTCAGGATCCCGTCGGTGAAGTACGACTGGAACTCGTCCAAGGACAGCTTCCCGTCGTCTGGGAGGAGAAGAAGCCATGAAAAAAAAAAAAAAATCCCACCTGACAGAAGCTTCAGAAGCTTCGGCGCCCAAAGGGTGAAGCTCGACGGCCTGACGTGACGGAGCTGCCAGTCCGGCTTCAGCTGCATCCATAATCACCCCAGTGAAACCAGTGAAAAAGCATTTCCTTTCCCATTACAATTTCATGAAGCCCTGTCTCCCCTTCCCTTCCCCTTCCCTATCTATCCCTATGCCCTTCCCTATTCCTTCCAGGATCCATCTTATGAGCCTGGCCCTGCTCCAGGTTTCTTCCCGTTAAGAGTTTTTCCCGACTGTTGCGTGTTCAGGAGGTCCAAAGCGGACTCTTGACCCAGACAGGAGCTGCATCAACACCACTTCTTCCTGGGAAGCCCCTTTCATCAATCTGAATGTAGTGTTCCCACCACTGCTGATCAGAGCCGGATACAACAAAAATCCTGATCTATCGCTGGGTCATCTGACCCGGGGGTCACCAACTAAAAGGTTGGATATCAGAGGGGGTTGGTGGGGTTTTTTTTTTTCCCGGTGATAAGGGGGTAATAGGATCGCTGAAGATGCTAACCTGCGTGGGCTTCCTCAGTATTTATTCTGGAGTGTTTGTGTTTAAAATTCAGGCAGCTGGAGGGAAAATCCATAATTTCATCTGATGTGCGAGTGAAAGTAGGAGTAAAGACGAGCCACAGCAGAAGACTGGGCCATCAGAGCCCGGATCAGACCACCCAGCACGCAGGGCGACACTCTCAGATCTCCTAGTCAACAAATCATAAACGAGCCGGGAGCTGGATTAGTTGAGCAAACAGAGGTAATCTCTGCTTAATCCTGGGTTATTGATAGCCCAGACGGGTGATTCAGAGCGTTCAACGTCTCGCCCGTGCTTGACTTTCACCTCCGCCTGAAGCAGCACTCGTCCAGGAGCGGGAGCGCTCTGGTGGAATCATCACGGCTGCCGCGGGAGGCCTGATTACGGGTTAAATCCACGGAGCTGCGGGAGATTCTTGGCAGCCCGCTCTGACCGGGTGGGAGGCAAATCGGTCTCACGTTCAGGAGTCTGTTGTGTGGTGTGCGGAAGGCGTCAACAGAACGTTCCTCCAAGTTTCACGTTTGCAGGCGCGAGGAGGAAACGAGGATTATTGAGACTCCAAATGAGAGAGGGGGAGGCCTCCCTGATCCGTCCTACTCTCATGTCATGCTCTCCTTCTCCTGCGCTAACGCATCTGAATCTGACATTCGCCGACGAGAACTGCGCGAGGGGCGCCTTCCCGGGAGAATGTCTCCTTTGAAGCGAGGAGGGGATGTGAACTCAACGCCGCAGCGCATCGATCAAACCGAGAGAGGGAACGTCTGCGGGGTGGGGGAACGACATGAAGGCGAATTAGCTGGAGATATCTGAAGACTCAATTCCCACCAGGGTGAACGCGTCTGCGGAGGAATACGTGAAGGAATATGCAGTCGGTACCGCGCCGGTACCGATCGCTGCGTGATGGTCCTGCTCAAGGCTTCTCCCTGTTCAAAGGCAGGTTGTTGTGTTTCCCGCCAATGTTCAGGCTCTGGGCTGAAAACGCTGAGAGACAACCACGAACAGACCCCATAAAAAAAAATCAGTGAACGTGAACCGAATAAGCCCCTTCCACCTTCCCTCCCGTCTCCCGTGGGCGTTCCGGCACTCCTCTTCCCCGTCTAAATCGTTCCCTCTGCGCTTGACCTTTGCCGCGCCGCTGGGAGACGTGGCCCTGTGATCTCCATTTGTTTGCCCGCTGGACCGACCTTTCACGTACGATTAAATCCGTAATAACTCCTTTTCATCTACAGTCCGGAATCGAGCCCCACGATGAAGAAGGTTCCTGGCGATACTGTCAGACGTGCCGTGATAAAATGGATTTCCACAACAAAGGAGCGTTAACTTTTACTTTTATCACGATAACAAATAAATAGTCCCTCGTCTCCGCTTGGAGCAGTTTACAGCCCCCAAGAGCTGGTCAGAGGAAGCAACCAATCACAGTCTGGCTCAAGGCCTGGGAGTTGAACCAGTGACCTGAACACCATAGATGATTACAGGTACCATGCTCCACACTGCAGCGGGATGAGCTGGAATCTGACATTCCAGACGCATTTCTCATAAAAGCCCTAATGTAAGGCCCGATGAAGGAACCGGGAGCTGCCACCTCGTGTCCCGGAAGAATACGGGATATGATTTACGGACACATTTGCGATTACGACCCGGGCATCTGTCTTTTTTTTTACATTTCGCTTATGCGGGTTTTCCTCAGACAGGATGGATTTTCGGAGCGCTGCCGGAGCTGCAGCCTGGTTCCATCAGGCCTCCTCGGCCCCCCAGCCACCGAAGAAGACTCCCTTAATCAAAGCCTCGTTAAATGCCGAGTCTCGGCGGAGGGGTTTTCGCTGACTCACCGTTTTTGTCGGCCCGGCGGAATATCTGCAACGAGAAGAGGAGACGTAATTAGCGGGAACGCCGGGACAGGGGGAACCGCAGCTGAAATGAAGTTAAGGTCTCGCCGAGTCGAACCGTTTCACGCTTAATCGACCGGAGTGATGAAAGGGGGCGGAGCAAAGGTGCGTTTTAATAGAACCAAAAGGCATGTAGGGGGAACCACATGCACCCAGGGCTTGATGAAGTCAGCTGACTTGTTATTTAAAAGAATTTTCCATCCTTTTGTCAGAAGGCCTGCAAATATGATGGAGAATGATCAAACAGATGCTGGGCAGCTGCTGTGAGGAGCCAGAGACGGTGACTCCGGTCCAGGAGCCACCGAAATGGAGACGCTTCATCCGGTTGGGAGTTTCAGTGTGTCAGCTGAAGGATGGGGGGTGGGGGGCGTGCTGACGCGAGCGGAACGACATCCGGAGGGCAGCTTGTTTCAGGAAGAGCCGAGATTCCCCCCCCCCAGCTGCCATTCAGGACCCCGAGATGGTCCCCGCAGGCCCCTAACCTGCCCCCCCGAGGAACACAGCAGAGCTGCTAAAGCTGTCCCATCAGCCCCCATCGTCTCAAACAGGCCACTGGGGGTTGTGAAGGCGAAGAGCGGGGGGGGTCCAGGGGAACATGTGGCGCTCGCTTTGCTGTGAAATTACGCAATTATAACCAGCGGCAACATCGGAAAGCGAAGGGGGGGAGGGGATTAAAGGGTCTGCGCTGCAGCTCCCCCAGCTCTGATGGAGGGAAGTGGACTGAGGGGAAATGACGCTGCATTTAGTGTCCTGGGGGGGGGCAGAGGGGCCCACAGGCAGCGCTGGACGTCTGCAGGGGCACCAGAGCAGCGTCCCCCTCGGTGCCACCAGGGATGTCGCCGCCCTCGTCGCCAGGAGGAGCGTCGGCTGGAGGTGACAGAGGTCAAACCAGCGCGTGTCATTCACGCACCGACGCGCACAAACTCAACCCTCCTTACGTAACTGAGCCGCGCACGGCAACATCCAGAGACCGATGCAGCATTGACCAAAAGCAATCCGATTAAGAAGAGAAAAGCGATGAATGAAAAAAAAAAAAAAAAGGGGGGGGTAGACTTACATCCTGCACCAGGGAGAAGCCTTGGTTCTGGTTCTGCTTGCGCTCATGCTCCTGCTGCTTTCTCAGGTGTTCGTGTTTGGCAGATTGGAGACACATGGTGATCATCTCTGTGCACGCCAACATGTCGCTGCTCTCCCGGCGGGGGGGTGTCGGTGTGTGTGTGTCTGTGTGTGTGTGAGAGAGAGAGAGAGGGGGGGACTTCTGCCTTCGAATCGGATGAAAGCGGGTCCTCTCGGCGCGGGAGAAGCGATGTCCTTGTCCGGATGTGTTTGGGGATGATGGAGTCGGTCCGGTGATCGGCTCTCTGCCCTCCGCCTGCGCGACAGCAGCCTCAAGCCCCGCCCCCTCACGGCCAGCGTCAAGCCCCGCCCCCTCACGGCCAGAAGCGGCGATTCATAAAAAAAGTCTGGAGGAGACGCGCCGCCTGCTGGTGGGACCGGGAACTGCGGCGGGTGCAGCGAAATCAAAGGAGGACGGGGTGGAAGCAGAGTCAAAACAGCTTTAATTTGGTTGGTATCAAAGTGTATGTGACGTCTGTACGACTATAACAGAAGACATGCAAGAATAATCATATTGCAAGAGTAATTTATGCGTATAAAAAAGATCATATGCATAACAATCATTCAAGAGATCAATTAAAGGTCAATATTCTTATGTGTAACTGTGTTACTATGAACCATTTGTGGCATTTGTTCTTTTGTAACCAATTTTTTCTTTTCATTCAAAAACTATGACGGTAGTAACAACGATCTTTTTAAGTCTCTCGTGTTGTTTAAGGTCAACATTACTTTAAATGTTGTTGTTATTGTAATTCTGACTTTTTCAGGTGACTTTGCTGCAGGAATTATTTTATAAAATCTCCACTAATTGTCTGACTGTTAAAGCACATAAACACACACATTGTTGCTTTTAAGCTCAAAGAAAATAGTTTTGACCTCTTGCATAAGCATATATCTTCTAAAAAGATTATTGATCAGCCTGGAAAAGGTGATTACAGATGTGTACAGGGATAAAAAAGAGTAACGTGCCTGAAAACAAAATGATTCCATCTTTATGGGCAACAGCGTGTATAAACGCGTTTATAATGATGTGTTGATAAGATGTGTCATTTTGTACTGAATGTGTTTCTACAAAACAAAGTTCTAAAACAAAGTCCTGAAGATCTTAGTTGCTGATGCTCACTGGCCTACATGAGAGTGTGAATCTTCCTCTGTGTGTGTGTGCGCGTGTGTGTGTGTGTGTGTGCATGTGAGTGTGTGTGTGTTTCATAAATCAAATATAATATCCTGTTTAATCACACAAATAAAATACTTTTGAAGTCAATCACATGATCTCTGCAAGCCTGAACACAAAACCCTCGACACATTCTACGTTCAAGAGAACCCGACTTTAATTAAACCTTATCACATACAAACACACACACACACTCTGGGGCGGTCCCTGAGGTCATGGTTGATGTCATGACTGCTTTCATAGCTTTTCATCATCTGACTGATAAGAGGACGCTCTGTGAGTTTGGGCCTAGTTGCTGTTCTGAAGTTCGTCCTCAGTGCAGGTCAACAGGTGAGTCTCCTCGGCCTTCTGCTGTCTGCCTCACCTGTCGTTACAACTGCTGTTACATCTGCTGCTGCTCCTGTAGCTTCTTTATTACAGTACTAAAAGCAACATGTTCAGATATTATTTTAAAAGCACTATATACTGTTTTACTTCATTCTGAATGCTAATAACCTGATTGTCAAATCTAGTTTATTCCCGGTTGTATTATAACAGAATTTGATAATTATATAATGTAACTCCAAGGGCTCATTACTTGATCAATAGTTGATTAGAAAACTGTGTGGTAAGAACATTTTTTTTAATTTTAAAAAATGTTTTAATGTATTGTAAATGTTTTTGTAATGTTTTGCATTGTGCTCAAATACACAATTTCAGTTTATTGGAATGTAAAACAAGTCTTGTTTCATTATAATATTTCTGATTTTTAAAATTTTATTCCGTCTAAATCTTTACCTTGTGTCTAGTTTTGGTCTGAGTAAAGAAAAAAAACACAGACAGAGCCGGAAAGCGAGCATTATATTGCGGAAAACGAGATTGTTCCTCTATTTGACAGAGGAGTATTCGGCAGGTATTGAAGTAATCAGCTGGTGACGTCTGTCGGCGCAGCCTGCAGGGTGGAGATAAGACGCTGCGCCCCCGCCGCGCCCTGCAGGACACTCCGACGGCACTTGGGTCCCAAATTAACCACTAGAACACAAACCAATCATTTTATTAAATACAGGCATGCTTCCAGAAAAGAAGATGATTAGGGGCCTTAAACTGTGTTTGTGTGTAAATAAGCTTATTTTAAAGCTAAATGTTGACTTTTATTGACTATGTCGCTGAATAAAACTGTTTATCTCAGACTCAGAATAGCTGCGGCACAATGGCTGCCTTCCTTCACCACTGCCCCTTCCTGAAGTCGGCCCCGATGCCGTCTTTGATAAGGAAGGGGTCGGCTCTGCTGTCCAAGGCCGACCAGTGCCCCATCATCGCCCGCCAGATCAGCGTGGCCGACCTCTCCCCCGCCAAACCCAAGGCCGACCAGAGAAGGCTGTTCACTCAGGTGGCCCCCCAGGTGGACGTGTCCACGCCCAAGGGCTGCCCCTTCGTCGCCTCCCGCATCGGGATGGTCCAGGCCAGCCGGGAGGTGCAGGAGGACATCGAGAGAGGTGGGGGGGGGGCGAACCCATGAGAAAGGGCCGGAGCGCCAGCAAACGTGTCCTCCTCCGCAGGTTTGACGAGCTCCGTCCTGAAGGGGCTGCAGGACCCGACCCTGGCGGGGGGGGAGGCGGCCTCCAGCGTCACCCACCTCCTCAGGGACAACATGGGTGAGTGTCATGGGTGAGTGGGCGGGAGCCGGGCCTCAGCCGCCGCGAGACGTCACCGTCTCCCTCCCGTCCCTCCCGCAGTGGGCCCCAGCTTCGATTACGACTCGTTCTTCGTCGAGAAGATCGCGGAGAAGAAGCAGGACCACACCTACAGAGTCTTCAAGACCGTCAACCGGAGCGCCCAGGCCTTCCCCTTCGCCGAGGACTACTCCGTCCCCGGGCGGGACGTCTCCAAGGTGTCCGTCTGGTGCAGCAACGACTACCTGGGGATGAGTCGGCACCCGCGGGTCCTCGGGGCCATCAGGTAACGAGGGCGGCCCAGGGGGCTCAGAGCTGGAGGTCCAGGTTTAAAGGCGCGAGCTGGTCCTGCGTGATTCCAGGGAGGCGCTGAGCCGACACGGCGCCGGAGCGGGGGGCACCAGGAACATCTCGGGGACCAGCAACTACCACGTGAGCCTGGAGCAGGAGCTGGCCCTGCTGCACCAGAAGGACGCGGCGCTGGTCTTCTCCTCCTGCTTCGTGGCGAACGACTCCACCCTCTTCACCTTGGCTACGAAGCTCCCGGGTAAGCGCCGACCTCCGACCTACAGGTCCGGCCCGGGTTGGGGGCGGGGGGGGTCGCGGTCCTTAACGGCCCCCTTTGCTCTCCGCCCAGGCTGCGAGATCTACTCCGACGCTGGGAACCACGCCTCCATGATCCAGGGCATCAGGAACAGCGGCGCCAAGCGCTTCATCTTCCGCCACAACGACAGCAAACACCTGGAGGAGCTGCTGCAGCGCGCCGACCCCAAGACGCCCAAAATAGTGGCGTTTGAAACCGTCCACTCCATGGACGGTAACCACCGCACGCTCACTGGCAATTAGGAGAGAACTGACGGAGCCTAACTTGGGCGTGGGTGTTGGTTTCAGGCGCCATATGTCCTCTGGAGGAACTGTGCGACATCGCTCACCGCTACGGAGCGCTGACCTTCGTGGACGAGGTCCACGCGGTGGGCCTGTACGGGGCGCACGGGGCCGGAGTGGGAGAGAGGGACAACATCATGCACAAGATCGACATCGTCTCCGGGACGCTGGGTGAGCGCGTTTGAGCGAGCTCGATGTCAATCCGCCGCGGGTTGGAGGAGGACAGAGAAAGCTTTATCAGCCGGGGCTCCCTCCCACTCATGGCCACGTTGATAAAAGCACCCTGCTGCCTGGCCCACAGCAGAACAAGCCCTCCAGGACTGCTTCACAACTGGGTTCATATTAAATAAACTGAGATAAATTCCTCAGGATAAATCCAGGCAGAAAGACAGCAGACATTAAAACAGAGTCTGTTTGAAGCTTCCTCTCTAGTGATTTACTGGCTCCCTAATGTCGTTAATTCAGGAGGCATGATGGGTAAAAAAAGAGAAAAAGACGGTGCTGTTAACTCGCTCGCTCTTCCAGGCAAAGCCTTCGGCTGCGTGGGGGGCTACATCGCCAGCAGCGCCGCCCTGGTGGACACGGTGCGCTCCTTCGCGGCCGGGTTCATCTTCACCACCGCCCTCCCCCCGATGGTGCTGTCCGGAGCGCTGGAGTCCGTCCGGGTCCTGGGGAGCGACGAGGGGCAGGCGCTCCGCCGGGCCCACCAGAGGAACGTCAAGCACATGAGGCAGCTGCTCATGGACAAGGGCCTGCCTGTGGTCAACTGCCCCAGCCACATCATCCCCATCCGGGTGGGTTCAGCCCCACCTCCCCTCGTCTCTCCCTGCTCTATGCATCCTCGCTGACCTTTCACCCCCCCCCGTCGTCGTCGTTGTAGGTGGGCAACGCCGAGCTGAACACGAAGGTGTGCGACATTCTGCTGGAGCGACACAACATCTACGTGCAGGCCATCAACTACCCCACCGTGCCCCGCGGCGAGGAGCTGCTGCGCCTGGCCCCGTCTCCCCATCACGAACCCGCCATGATGGGCTACTTCGTGGGTGAGCGCGGGTCGACGGACTGGAAACCGGCCAGCCGCGGCCAAACATTCAGAATTGTCCCTTTTCCCTTTTCCTTCTCCAGACAAGCTGGTGGAGGTGTGGCAGGAGGCGGGGCTCCCGCTCAAAAACCGGACGGCGGCGTCCTGCACCTTCTGCGACCGCCCGCTGCACTTTGACCTCATGAGCGAGTGGGAGAGGTCCTACTTCGGGAACATGGAGCCTCGGTACATCACTGTGGCCGGGTAGCACAGACCTCGCAGGGAATTCCAGCACGTGCATATTTACATCTATATTCAATTAAATTAAACAAATATATAAACATTCTTATAGTCGGAGTTGGACCCATTTCCAGTAGTTACTTTGGTTTTCTGGCGTTTACACCTGCTGAATTCTGTGTTAATTGAATAAAGTTGTGCATTGTTCATTCGATATGCACTAAACCTGCACACTGAGCACTTTCTTAAATATCCTTATGTATACAAAACCCTATATCTTGTGTCTGTGGTTCAAGTAAACTGATATTTATTTTGCATTATGCCATTTCGTATCCAAAAGCCTTGTGAAAATCTAATTATACTTTGTGTGATATATTATTTAAGTTCACTGGTTAAAAAAGTGATAAAAAAAACAGCACTATTAATAGTTTGTTTTGTTGTAAATCTGTAGCTGCTGCAAGAATAAAACTATAAAAAATGAAGTTAAAACTGGAAGCTATTGTCTGAGGGCCTTCAGGGTTAGTTGACGCTGCAGGGGCCGGCCGCCTCTCGTTTGACCTTTGACCTCAGTCTGCGGAGCTCCGCGTTCTGGCCGTCCACCAGGAGGCCGCGCTCCGTCAGCGTCCAGGTTTTGCGGAGCTGCTGCTCCCCGTAACTCTGCAGCGCCCCCCCGCAGGAAGCACTCGGCCAGGCGCGCCCTCCCCAGCCCCGCCTCCACGCAGCGCAGGGCCCGGTCCCGGTGGGCCTCCAGGGCCCGGCTGAAGTCCTCCAGAGCCGCGGGCTCCCTGGAGCACAGCGCCAGGCTGCTGCCCCGCCGGCACAGGTCCTCCACCCACGCCCCCAGCTCGTCCGGGCAGGGGGGCGGCCGCTCGCCGCCGCTCCGGATGACCTCGTCCAGGTCGGCCACGGCCAGCTGGTGCGAGCCCGCTTCGGCCAGGCACGCCGCCCGCTGGCGGAGGAACCGGGTTCTGTCGGCGCCTGCCGCCTGAACGGCGAGCGTGAGGAGGGGGACCGCCCGGATCTTCTGCCCCGCCGCCGACAGGCCGCTGGCCTCCCGGGCTGCCGCCTGTCGGGACACAGGTGTTTCAACATCTGGAGGGGCCCCGCGGGTCTCGGCGCGTCGCGTCGTCTCACCAGCGCCACCGCTTCCCGCGGGCCCGGCGGGATCAGGCTCAGCAGCGAGGCCAGGGCGGGCGGGTCTCTCTCGGCCAGCCCTCCGAGCCTGCGGGCGGCCGAGGCGTAGTCTCGCCGCCCCGCCTCCACCGCGCCCACCCTGGCCTGGGCCCCCGCGTCTCGGGGCTCTTGACCGAAAACCTGGCGCAGGTGAGCGGCCGCGGCCTGGTCCTGGCCTGGACCCGTGTCGTAGCAACAGGAGGGGGGGGTTAATCAAGGCAAACTCACCGCCGACCCTCTCCCGTGGCGCCGGGCGTCCCTCGGGGGTCCGTCTCACCTTTGGCCAACAGGAGGTCCACGTGCAGAAGGTGCCACCGGGGCTCCCCGCCGTCGGTCCTCGTCAGAACGCCGCAGGCGGCCGACGCCTCTCTGAGCTGCTCCTGCTGGCAGGGCACGGGGGCGGAGGACACCACGTGGGAGAGTTTGTCCCGACAGGACTGGTGCAGCCAGTCGCAGAGCAGCCTCCGGGCCCTGCCCTTGAGGGACAGGATGTCCCTGACCACGACCTCCTGGTCTATCTGAAGGGCAGCCAGGAGGTCCTGAGTGCACTCCTGAGACACAATGGAGTTTCAGATTTTACAGTTTCCATCTACCTCCACTCACAATCTCATTACCTCCGCCAAGGAGGTTATGTTTTTGCCGGCGTGCGTGCTGTATGTCTGTCTGTCTGTCTGTCTGTCTGTTAGCAACATAACTCAAAAAGTTATGGATCGATTTTAATGATTTCATTTTGGGGGTGATCCGGAAGAAATCCTGGATTCTGGATCACTTTGAAATGTTCATTAACATTGTGGTAAATGGGGCTATATAAACTTGGCGGAGGTCTGTGCTCTCCGAGTGCTTTCCAGTTTGTTTTTGTGACCTCATGACTCCTCGTAGGAGCTTAAGGAGTTATTTCTTTCCTGCTTTCTGTGCTCCAGCCAGTAGATGGAGCCAGACATCCTCCACCCCTGCTCCACGGAATGCACCTTTAAGGTACCGTTACCTGTTGCTGGTTCAACATGAGGTAGGTGAAGCTTCGCCCACACAGGGCCTGAACGTGTTCGGGACGATCCTTCAGGATGGCGCTGAAATCGTAGATGGCTGTTTTCCGTTGACCCAGCAGGGCGTAACAGCTGGCTCTCTCCAGCAACGAGTCCACCGCCCCCCCACCTGAGACATACGCTCATTTATTAAAAGTAGTGGAGGATGCATGGGAAATCGCTTTATCTGAGCACTCCCTTGAAGGAAAAAAAAAAGACCTTTAGCAGATAGAAATATCACACCATACTCACCAGAGGCCATAATGGCGATGGAGAGATAGGCCACGGCCTCCCTGACGGCGCCCTCGTCCCCTGAGCCCTCCAGGATGCGTTTGGCCGTGGAGTGGCAGTGCGCCTGCAGCAGCTCCCGGTCCTTCTGCTTGGCCACCGCCAGCAGCGGGATCAGGCAGCTGGTATCACCGCAGTGGACGAGCTTTTTAAGCAGCTGCGGGTCAGGGGTCAGGGGTCAGAGACAGAGTCCATTTTAAAGCCCAGAGCTTTGAAACGACCGCGCGTCTCGGAAGTGCACGTGCCTGGTTGGTGTCGTAGAGGAAGCCCCTGTGGAGCTGCAGCAGGGCGAGGCGGGCCAGGACGGGCCCCCGCGCACCAGCGGGCCCCGCCGAGAGCAGCAGGCGGTAGGCCTCCTCCGCGCGGCCCAGCCGATACAAGGCGTCCGCCGCCAGGAGCTGAGGCCCGTCGGCGCCGGGCCGGAGGTCCATCAGCAGCAGAGCCAGCGAGTGGACGCCGGCGGGGGAGGCGTGCCCGCGCTCGTCTCGCTTGGACGGCGCCCTGAGCCCGTCCCCCTGTGGGCGCCGCCGGGACTCCCCGCTTCGTCCGGCCGTCCCCTCGCCCGCGCCCTCCAGCATGACCCGACCCTGCTCCAGCAAGACGGTGAAGAGCAGCCCGCGGCAGTTCCACGGCACCAGGCAGCGGACGCTCAGGGCGGCTTCCTGAGGCTGCAGCCCGCTCGCCGTCGCGTAGTCCACGGCCGAGAGGTAGCTGGAGCCGCCCGTCATGCGGAGGAGCCCCCTGCCGCAGAGGGCGCGCACGCAGCTGGGCGGGTGGGGGGGCGCTGTGTTCGATCACGGCCCGGAAGTCCTCCAGCGCCCCCTCGTGGTCGTCGCAGTGGAAGCGCGCGTACCCGCGGAGGACCTGCACGGTGTTCTGGTAACTCTGCTGACCTTGAGACGCGGCCAGCTGGCTGCACACGGAGAGGGCCTCCCCGTGCTCGCCTCTGAGGAGGAGACAGTCGGCCAGGCGCACCCGCAGCTCCCTGCCTCCGCCGTCAGGCTCCAGGCGGCACAGGGTCCGCAACTGAGCGATGGCGGGATCCAGGAGCTCGGTTCCGTCGGCGGACCTGAGGTCGGAACGGGCCAGGACCCTTTCTTTGAACCCAGACAGGCCCCGCTCGGCTTGCTGGCGGAGGAGGCTGCGGGCGGCGGTCCCCATGCCGCGATCGGCGATCAGCTTCTGGAAATAACGCCTGGCGGTGGCGGGGTGGACGTCGAAGGCTTCCCCCAGGTCCGAGCAGGCCTCCGCGCCCCGCCCCCCCGCTGACAGGTGGGCGGCGGCCCGGCCTGTGAGGAGCGCGGCTCTCCTCTCTGGGAAAGACCTGTCGGAGCTGCTGGGAGGCGTCTCCCCGGACCGGAGCTCCAGGAGAGACGAGTAGACCTGAGCGCTGTCTCCAAAGCGGCCCGTCATCAGCAGGTGCACCGCTTCGAGCTCCCGGACCTCCCTGCTGCTCGGCGAGAGGGCCGATAAAAACTCAACCACTGCGGAACAGGCCTCGGCGTCCAGCTCGTCCCTCGTTGAAGCCGCGCGCTCCTCGTCGACCTCCAAGAAACGGTGGGCGTGCAGGACTTTGTCCGTGAAGGCCTTGACTATTCTGGGGAGGTGCTGGGCCTGTCGGACCTGCACCAGCCGGACGGTCTCTGCGCGGGCGCTCTGGTACACTTGGAGGTAAAGCCCCAGTCCCCTGAAGCCGTGAGGCTCCGACAACAGGCAGGCGAGGGCTCGAGTGAGCTCCAGCATCAGGAGGGTCCCGCCTCCCGGGGGACCGCTTTGCTTCGCCTCGAGCAGAGAAGTGCAACGCTCGAAAACCTCCTCGCACACCGGCCCGCCGCCCCGCAGCAGAGACTCCATTTTGAAGACGGTCGCCGACAGGTTGTTGGGGCAGAGCGTGGAGAGGAAGACGGCGGCGAGGCCTTTGCTCCGGCCGTCGGGGGGCCGGTCCTCGCCGGGGCCCTCGAGCCAGGCCTCGAGAGTCGAGACCACCCCGCTGAGGTCGGTGTTCAACTTGCGCACGTGGGACACGGTGGAGGCGGCGTGCGTCCTGAAGGCGGACATGTAGAGCGCCGTCGCCCTCTCCGCCTCTCCCGTCTCCAGAAAGGCGTCCGCTTCACGGCAGAGCGCCGAGATGTCGGCGACGGGACGGACCACGGCGGTCATGATCAGTCAGCAGCTCCTCCCTCCACCTACGGTCTGAAATCACAGAATAAACAATTACTTCTACTGGTAAACACTTTCAGGAACCCATTTTTAATACTGTATCTGCACTATGTGTGTGTGTGTCTGTGTGCATGTGTGTGTGTGCATGAGTGTGTGTGTGTATGTATGAGTGTAGGGTATATGTGTACATGTGTATCACACAATGTGTATATACTGTATATTGTACTTAATCCGCTACAACACTGTACATTTGTATTTACTCTACATTTGTGTTCATTTGCTGCAAAAGC
Organism: Lagocephalus sceleratus; assembly: GCA_911728415.1. NCBI lineage: Eukaryota > Metazoa > Chordata > Actinopteri > Tetraodontiformes > Tetraodontidae > Lagocephalus > Lagocephalus sceleratus. The sequence goes on along the minus strand of CAJVRN010000064.1, from coordinate 4,641,689 downwards.
ACGTCTGGTTAGAGGACAACTACAATTTCTGACTCTGTACTTCTGACACGTGCAATGACAATAAAGTTGAATCTGATGTAAAGAAATGACACTGGAGGACCCTTTTAAAAGCAACGACAACAACAATAATCATTAAAATACTACACAATTAAATAATAACTGAAATATTGTCTGATTAGTTTTAATCTCATTTATGGATGCAGTTTTGTTACCGACAGAAGTAATAGTGCGGCTACTTTAACCTTTGACCTCAGGACATTTAATAACAGTTCTCTTAACTGGTTAAAATTAGGATCACAGCCGGTTCATATCTACTAATTCCTCCTTATTCCCTGGTTAGAATTCAGAAAAAGTCTGGAATTAATGAAACTGTCCAGCCTGATGCTGACCTGGACGTAAACATGCTGGAGTGTCAGAATGAAGGTGACTGAAGCCTGGATCTACTCACCCGCTGTGTGCAGCTCAGTCTGGATCTTCTCCCCAGCTGTGTGCAGCTCGGTCTGGATCTTCTCCCCAGCTGTGTGCAGCTCGGTCTGGATCTTCTCCCCAGATGTGTGCAGCTCGGTCTGGATCTTCTCCCCAGCTGTGTGCAGCTCGGTCTGGATCTTCTCCCCAGATGTGTGCAGCCTCGGTCTGGATCTTCTCCCCAGCTGTGTGCAGCTCGGTCTGGATCTTCTCCCCAGATGTGTGCAGCTCGGTCTGGATCTTCTCCCCAGCTGTGTGCAGCTCGGTCTGGATCTTCTCCCCAGCTGTGTGCAGCTCGGTCTGGATCTTCTCCCCAGCTGTGTGCAGCTCGGTCTGGATCTTCTCCCCAGCTGTGTGCAGCTCGGGCCTGAGCGGACTTCTCCCGGGCTGCAGACACCCGCCTGGGTCCTGCAGCTCAACTCCTCGCGCCGCCCGACACGATCCAGCTTTTCACCAACGGACCTCAAAAAAGAGCTCCGACCGCTCCGGTCAGCTTTTTTGGGGATCTCTGGTGATCTGGGGTGATCTCTGGTGAACTTTGGTGGACACTTCTCTCCTTTCTTCAGGACCGTCCTGCCGCTCGCGCTGTTGTGCTCGTGAGCGCTCCGGTTGCCAGTGGAAACCGGCGACGCTCGCGCTCGCGGCGGCGCGACAGAATCACCATTATTCACCAGAAATGCAGATAAAAACACACACCCAGGCCCTCCACGGCCTTATAAAGTCTCTTTAGAGAATAAGTAAGCGGCTGATTGTGGCGGAGCGGCCCCTAAAAGTCAGCATAAACAACAAAGTGATTCACAGTTACTGCTGTAGGCCGTAGAACCGACTCAAACCACTACTGGTGCAAACAGTGACGCCATCATTCATCGGTGTTCTTCTTTCTTTCTTTTCTTTGTAGAGAAGGTGCGACAGCTGCTCGTTGCACCAAAAACGTTATTTGCAATTCATGAGAGTGAAGAAAGCAGGACCCCCCGACCCCCCCAATCCTTTGTGTTCCCAGCACCTGCAAAAACACCTCAGCAGCGCCACCACGCGGCCGAAGCCCGCAGGTGAGGGTGGTGCTCATGACGGGGGGGTGCCTGCACCACTTTAACTTAAACTTAAACTTATTTATCCGATATCAGGCAACAACCCGATTGTGAGTCATCTTAAGGGGGTGTGTGTGTTTATGATAGCAGGCTTCTCACCACCTGTCTAAAAGCAGTTTGGGGTCTGTGGAAGAGGTGCTCCGGGGTCGAGCCCTCCCTTTGATGCTTCTGACGTTTTGAGGTATCGGGAAGCGTTTAAATCTGTGAGAACCTGCTTCACATGGCCGAGGGGGGAAGAATAACTGAAACGGGTTTTTAGCAAATACGCTGGGCCGACTGCTGACAGTGAGGTCTATCGAGCAACGAGCACAGAACCACTGCGACCTCAAACTAGTGTCACGGACCCACACAAAGGCTTTCCAGGGATTAATGAGCTTTCCTCTCCACGCTTTTCTTTTTGTCCTTTGGGCATCCCGCCAGATGTCAGGGAGCCACGAAGGAATGGATGTAAATTGTATATCTTATCTTATCCCAGAAGCATGGGCCCAGAATCAGGTGGTGGGTTTTATCCATGACAGTTTTAATGGGAATGACTGTCACACAAACTTCACATTCAACTAGAATTCCTGAGCCAGCAGCACAGAAGCATGACCATCCCAGATGGAATATAGTCGCTGAGGAACTCAGTCAGCTGCTCGGAGTCATTTTATTATCAGGGAAGATGTTGGGAAGTAAGCTGAAAACCTTATATTTCAGAAGATGTTGAAAAGAAGATGTTTTCTTTGCACCACTTCCTGTTTCTTTTCACCCTGAAAGCTGCAGATCTTCAGCACAATGCTATTGAAACCACGCGCTCCTGTCATGGCCTTTAAAACAAGAAGCTGTGGTGCACCGAGCTGGAGGGGTTCCACCCATTCTTCTCTTATATTAGTTTCTCCAAAATCTGTTTTTGTCTGAGAAGACGTGGGCCGTCCTCAGCCTGAGTCCAACCGTCCTCCGAGCGCAGAAGGCTTCTTCCACAGCTGGTTCTTCAAATCCCTTCTGGTTCAAACAAACTCCTGCTTTTCTCAGCAACATTTATCTCTTGTGTGTGTGTGTGTGTGTGTGTGTGTGTGTGTGTGTGTGTGTGTGTGTGTGTGTGTGTGTGTGTGTGTGTGTGTGTGAGTGAGTTAAAATGACTCCACTTGAAGGTGGGCAGTCTTGAGGGATGGGTGGAGGACCACAGATGACCACCAGGGGGCGGAGAGGGTTCCTTCTCCTGACCTCCGGGAATTTGAATGACGTTCATCTTTGACAGGAAGAGCCAAACCAACACACACACACACACACACACACACACACACACACACACACACACACACACACACACACACACACACACACACATACTTCTATCTTCGTGAGGACTTTCACTGGCATAATAAACCAACCAATCAACTTAACCTGACCACCCCAACTGCCCCCCCACCCTAAACTCAGTTCTATCCTTAAACCAGGTCTTCACCCTAAAACAGTCCTTTAAGTTCTGGACCAGCCAGAAAGTGTCCACTGTCCTCATTTTGTGAGGAGAATGAGCATTTTGGTCCTTAATTTGTAGCAAGGACAAGAAGCCAGCACACACACACACACACAAACACACACACACACACGCACACACACACACACACACACGTAAAAAGATGTTTTTTATTTAAAAATTATAACAAAAAACGAAAAACAACATAAATAAAAATAGGTGCATTTAACTTTATATTGTTGTATGTAATTAATCAAAACACACAAATATAACGTATGATATTATTAACGAGTATTAATGTTATTGCGTCCGCCATCCAAATTAAATGTCATTTCATTTCTTTTTTTTTTTTTTTTTTGAAGAAAGTCAGAATTTTGGGACACACGAGAGCAAAGTTGTGCCTTTAGCGCAGCGGTGCGATGGGCAGGAGAACCGATTAACCAAACTTGACATCAAGAGGAGAATTAAGATCCCGTCGCATATTTTTACCCCGTGAGACACAAACACCCGTAATAACACAGGAACGAACGCATGACAGACCCCTGCGTGTTCATCATGTTTTTCACCCCATTATTAACCCCCCCGTTTCCCCCTTTTGTAACGTTTCTCACCCAAAAACCACATTTCATTTCAGCCCCCCCTCTTTGTCCGCTGCATTCACATGCCGGGGTCTCCGCGCACATTCCGAGGCGACGTTAAATCACCGGATCGTCTGCGTGCGTGCGTGCGTGCGCGATGGCTGGCGTGCGTGCGTGCGTGCGTGCGTGTCTGCAGCAGCACCCAGAAGTGAACAAAGCGACCCGGAAGCGGTGATCCGACTAGAGGCAGGCAGCAAGAACATCAAGCTTTTATATTATCGCTGTGCTCGCAGGACAGCGTCTGCACCGGGACGTCTGAGGTATCTGTGCACGTCTGCTCGCGTCCTCTCCGCGGGGTGCATTCGGTCGGAACCCGCTCGGGGTCGGCGGCTTGCATCCGTGCAAGAATTTTTTTTTTTCAAAAAAAAATGCATCCGCCGTGCTTTGATTCGTCCAAAAGTTGCAGAACGTCTGGGTGGGTGGAGGTGGGGGGGAGGGAGAGGGAGAAGAGGAAGAGGAGGAAAAAAAAAAAAAAAAGCCGCTGCGAAAGTGAAATCGGGCTAAGATGGCACGGCGTGCGGCGGCGGACGGAGCTTTGTGCGCCCATTTGTGCCGCGACCCGGCTGCGCTGGTGCGATCGGTGCAGTTCGGGGGGGGTGGAGGTGGAGGGGGGGGGTTGCATCTGGTCCGTGTGCGTGCGCGCGTGCGTGTGTGTGTGTGTGTGTTTTTTTCAGGGCATGGTTGTTGTAGGAAGTGTCAGGTTTTTTTTTAAAGAGGTGGGAAGGCCGGGCTATTCAAACCTGCGAGCCGCTGTAAACAAGCCTTCACGCCTTTGACGCCGTGAACGCACCTTTGTGTGCGTCGCGGCCGCCGCGCGTCCCCGCCGCCACAGCAGCCTGCTCCTAAATTCTTTTTTTTTTTTTTTTTTTTTTGGTTGGGGGTGGAGGGGGGTCTGCAGAATATGGCGTCCCGCCTTATAAAAATAAGGCTGCCATTTTTGTTTCTCTTTTGTCTGGAAATGTTTAAAGAAAACTGTCTGAGAATGTCTGAGGCGCACCGGGGAGGCTGGATCCGCCACCGGGCTCCGTCTGCGCGGCCCCCAGAGGCTCCAGAGCGGCCGACACGTCCGAAAAGTCAAAGAATGAAAAGTTTTTTTGGTTTTTTTTTTCACCTCTCTCTCTCTCTCTCTCTCTCTCTCTCTCTCTCTCTCTCTCTCTCTCTCTCTCTCTCTCTCTCTCTCTCTCTCTCTCTCTCTCTCTCGCGTTTGGTTGGAAATTTAAAGCGACGTCTCCTCATTTTTTCAGGAATCGTCTCGGACTCGAGGGGTTAAATGTCTCCAGCAGGAATACTAAAACATGAAATCCCGCATGTGAAAGGTGTCCAAAATACCATTATTAAAACAAAGCACAAATCCATCACAAATTGGGGACCCCAGATTATCTGTAAACTAGCATTCCTTTCAAGGTTAAGGCAGATTTTCAAACACGTTTCTTCTCTTTTAGTGCCCCCCCCCAATTTTCCTGCCTGTTAGCCTCCTGCAGAGAGGATGTTTTTTTTTTGTTACTTGAGTCGTTACCTTGACAACAGAGGCAAAGGCCACAGGATGCTCAGAAGTAGAAAAATACAGCAAGGTTATGTTTCATGTCCACGTTAAATTACTTCATTTATTTCTCCCTCTAAAATGTGTTGTTGGCCTGAGTACACCCAGGGCCCATGTCGTGTTGACTTCAGTGTTTGTGCGCTCTGTGAATTTGCCCTCCTCTAATTGCACTCATGCACATTCAAAAGATATTTGCTTTAGAAATTTGAACAAATGTTTGAGTATTAAAACTCCCCAATTGCTCCTAATTGTGCAGTGTTGTGGTCTTATGATGCCACGCCGCTTTTCCTCGAGGGGCGGGGCCTCCATGGCAAACACGACGTTGGCGGAAAAAAGACACGCAAAAAACCCTGAAACCGTTCAGTCGTTCAGGACGGCGAAGACGAGTTTCAGTCGAAAAAATCAAAGCGAGAGCAGCGCAGCTTAACGCAGGTAAAAAACGAAGCGAAAAACCCCGAACCTCTTTGATCACGGAGCGGTGGGATCTGATGGTGGTGGCGGCGGCGGCGGCAGTGGTCGTCCGTCCCGTAATGTCGATAGTTGAGAAGGGTACTTGAGATGTTTCCAGGGGTCTAAAGCTGAATGTCGGTTTCAGGATGGCTGAGCCTCGATTTAACAACCCGTACTTCTGGCCGCCGCCTCCCTCCATGCCTGGCCAGGTAAGTCTGATCGCCCCGCCGCCGCCGCCTTCAGCCAATCGCCAGTTCGCCTCCACGTGTGAACGCCCTTTCAGCCGTTCGGCGTCTACTGGCCGTGTTGCCCACCCCCCGTTTTTAATCGCCAATGCGGACGTGGGCGTTCACACGCGGCGGCTGTTTGCTGTTGAGCATGACCCGTTAACCCTTTCAGCTGGATAACCTGGTGCTCATTAACAAGATCAAGGAGCAGCTGATGGCCGAGAAGATCCGACCCTTGCACCTGCCGCCTACCTCCGCCCCCTCCCAGCAACCCCTGCTGGTGCCCACCTCGTCCTCGGACGGCGGCGCCCAGCACGGCCTGCCGGTGCCGAAGCCCCAGCCCCAGCAGGTCCCGGGCCACCACCCGCAGCCGCAGGGCTCCGGGCCCTCGGACATCGCCCTGCACGCTCGGACCGGCTCCGGATCAGGTACGGGCACTCGGGCCGCTTTTTGTTCTGCACTGTGAGATGTCAACCATGGGCCGCGGTCAAGGGGGCGGGGCCGTCTCACGAAGCGCCTTCTGGTGATTCCCAGAGATGGACGACAAGGCGACGGTGAAGGCCAAAGGACTGTGGGAGGACTGGCACATGAGGCAGCTCGGGGAGCATCCAGGACGCAACAACCACCGCTCAGGTGCTGGATTCACTCCGTTTGTCTGGGGGGGGTTGTGGGCGGATCCCGGAGTGTCGTTCCCGAGGCTCACGTTAGGATAATGAACGCGGGCCGTGCCAGAGCCAGCAGCGTCAACAGCTGCGGGGGCAACAGGCTGAGGGGCGGAGCTGCTGGCCCGGGGCTGGCTTTTCTTAGGCGATAACTGACGGCGGTGCGAAAAGGTGGAACGCTCCGGGATGACCCCGGGACGTCAACCAGGAACGGGAAAACGAAAAATGTTGGCTTCCGTTGAGCGCGCTAACATCAGTTCAGCCAGTCTTTATTTGTACAGCGTCTGTTATGAGCAGAATGGTCTCTAGGCTCTCTGCAGAATCCAGGGCCAGAGCACCAAGAAGCAAAGGTGGTGGGGAAAAACCTCCACTTGAACAGGAAGAAACCTTGAGCAGGACCAGGCTCATGTGAGGGGCGGGGGCAGAGAGAGGAGAGAACAGACACGCATGCAAATACATTAATTATAACGAGCGATACAGGATGGAGCTGAGCGGGTCAGAGGTCAGCAGGTCTGGGGTCAGCGATACTTGTAGATGGATAGAAAGGGTGGGGGGGTGCAAAATGTTATAGAAGAAAATGTGTTGACACCGTCACTGCTCTAATAGAGGAGGGGAGGGGAGGGAGTCGCCCACCACCAGGGTGTGTGTCAGGTGATGGTGTTCTGTACCCCGGCAGCACCGTTAAAGAGTCAGTAGCCCAAAATCGTGAGGCGAGCCCGTCTAACTACGATAGTTAACGTGACGAGAACAACGAGTGCAACCACAGAACTACTAAAGAGAGGCGGAGCTACGCTTCCCTACAGGGGCACCGGGGGCCTGATGTCTCAGCGTCCCCCCCTGTTCTACTCTCAGCAGATCCGTTGCACACAGTTCTGAAGCGGTTCTGGACCCCCGCAGGTTTGGCCCCCGCCTCCAGACCCGACGGCCACAGCACCTCCGAGGCCCTGACCCCGACCACCCCGACCTCCAGCAGCCACAACCGCCTGGGCGGCGCTCCGTCCGTCAACATCATCTCCGGGCTGGCCAGCGGTCCCGGCATGGACCACATGAAGCCCGGGGGCCTGGCCGGGCTCCTGGGCCCCCCGCCCAAGGCCACGCGGGGACGCAAGAAGATCAAAGCGGAGAACGCCACCGGCCCCCTGCTGGTGGTGCCCTACCCCATCCTGGCCGACCAGGGCTCCATCACCATCGCACCCAAAGAAGGCAAAACCTACAGGTCGGGCCCCCCGACAAGCACGCCGCCCCCCCCCCACCCCGGGGGTCCGTCGGGCCCGGCTCCGACGGGTATTTTGAGCGTTTCTCTCTTGTCTTTGAAGATGCAAGGTGTGCCCGCTCACCTTCCTGACCAAGTCAGAGATGCAGATCCACTCCAAGTCCCACACGGAGGCCAAACCACACAAGTGTCCCCACTGCTCCAAGACCTTCGCCAACGCCTCCTACCTGTCGCAGCACCTGCGCATCCACCTGGGCATCAAGCCCTACCACTGCTCCTACTGCGAGAACTCCTTCAGGCAGCTGTCCCACCTGCAGCAGCACACCAGGTCGGTCCGGGAGTCGGTCCCAACGGGGGTGGGGGGGGGGGGGGTGTTTGTGGGTGGGGGCGTGGATGGGTGTCGGGGCAACTTCCGGGGATTCGATTCGGGATAGAAGTTGTTTGTTTGCGCAAGCCGAGGCAGCCGTTTTGGCGAGGTGTCGGCGGGGGGGGCGGAGAAGCTCCGTCTGTTATCCCGGCCGACCGGACCGGCTCCGAGCGGCTGGATGTCGTTTCCCTAAACACACCTGCGGTTTCCCCGCGGCCTCCAGCTAGTGGAGCGGATTCAAGCACCAACGGACGAATACTTGTTGGTATTTGGGCTCTGAGCTGGAGGGGGGGATCTCCTCGTCCCTGATGGAGGGGGGGGGGTCGAGTCGAGGGCAGAGGTTGGACACGGGCCTCGGATCAGCGGGGCTGTTGGAGCTGGGGCGTAGGAGTCTGTGGGATCGGGTGCGGGGAAACTGGTTTGCGCGGTCTCAGTCGTGCACGGTGCCATCACGATCTCCTCGAGGTTCCACCCGAGCCTGGAGAGAAAGGTAAAGTCATAAAGTGGGGCGACGCGTGCGTGTCCGGGGGGGGGGTCCTCAGAGAGGACAGGGCCTCCTCGTTTACTGTGAGACGCTCTTAAAACACACAACGAACCATTTCACAGTTCATTAAAGAGTCCGCTTTTGGTGGAAGAACGCCAAACTCGTAGGTTTGATTCTAAGTTCACAATAACAGCTGCTGCCACGGCTCATTAATAATTAATTAGTATTAATAATTAATTAGTAGGTTTAAAACACAAAGAAGCAAACACTCAGTGTTTTGTTCTAGTAAATGATAAAAGTTGACAAATGAGAGATGAGCCCCGGTAAATGCCCTCAAACATGTCAGGTAGACACGTGCTGATGGACGAATGGGTGCAGGAGGAGGGCACACGGGGTTACATGAACTATACCAGAGGTCAGCGCGGGGTCGCCGATGCTTCTAGATGGTCGCCTGTGGAGCTCCACCCCCTCCCCCTGGTCTTGGGTTAGGGTCCGGTTGGATTCGTTGTGATCTTGAACCCGAGGCTTTTCCATCTCCCCCTCACAGAATCCACACGGGCGACCGGCCGTACAAATGCGCCCACCCCGGCTGTGAAAAGGCTTTCACCCAGCTGTCTAACCTGCAGGTAAGTGACCCGGGGGGGGTGGGCGGGGCTAAAACAGCTGGACCACACATCTCTGTGTGCCCCCCACAGTCTCACCAGAGGCAACACAACAAAGACAAACCCTACAAGTGTCCCAACTGTTACCGTGCCTACTCGGACTCGGCGTCGCTGCAGATCCACCTGTCGGCGCACGCCATCAAGAACGCCAAGGCGTACAGCTGTAGCATGTGTGGCCGGGCATACACCTCAGTGAGTACAGCCGGGCCGAGAGGGGAGGGGGTGGGGGGGGGTCGCTTCCGCTCGCTCTAACCCGCGTCCGTCTGTGTGGTCGTGCAGGAGACGTACCTGATGAAGCACATGTCCAAACACACGGTGGTGGAGCACCTAGTGACCCACCAGTCTCCTCAGAGGACCGAGTCCCCCAGCATCCCCATCCGCATCTCCCTCATCTGAACCCCCACCCCTCCACCAGCCCGATTCCCAGCCTGAGAGGGCCCGCTCCCCCCCTTTTCCCGGAGCCACCCGCCCACCCACACAAGGCTGACACGAGCGTTCGGTAAACCCGGCTGCCTCCATCCATCCCAACGAAGGCCCGTCTGGAAACGAAAAGAAACAAACAAAAAAAAAAAAAACGAGCACAGCGTGATTCTTTTTTTCTTTCTTTACTTTTTTTTTTGTTTTTTTTGTTTTTTTGTTTTTGTGAATGTAACGGCACAGCCAGATGTCGTCCGGAAGGATTTGCGTAGCGAAGAATGTCTTGCGTCAAGATTTAATAAGCACTTTGGTGAGCGTGGTGTAAACCTCCCGGATGCGCTGGCCACCAGAAATATTTAACGTTTCTGTTGCCTCTTCCATGAAATGGGTTCCAAAAAAAAAAAAAGGTGCCAGATGATATTTGCCCTTAAGCTAAAAATAGAAAAACGAGTTTGTGTTTTGTTTTGGGGTTTTTTTTTTTGGTTTTTTTTTTAAAAAAAAAAAAAAAAGAAGAAGAAGAAAGCTTGCTGGGTGTGTTCTGGAAACATCCAAAGATAATCTTAAAGCACTTTTAGGTCGTGTGGCTCAAATCGTTTCAATCTAGTAGGATGGAAATGCCAAAGGGCATTACTCGTGGCAGCTAAGAGTACTGACTGTGTTTAAAACAAAAAAAAAAAAAAAGGCTTTTCTGTTCTCTTCTTCCTTTGTACTCAAATTTACAGGGTCATCTAAATTTAAAGAAAAGGCAATCTATGGATGACAATGTTGTTGATTGTATAAAGCAGCTGTGTTGTTGACTTTAAGGGGTTTTAAAAGTGTGTAAGGGAAATGAATGTTTTTGGGTTTTTTTTCACATCTCGGACTCCGTATTTGATACAAACCTTTTACGGCACCTTTCTGATCATCACGTATGATCCAAAACACCCGCTTTTAAACGCCCCCCCAACTATAGTGCCATATAAACGTGATCTCAGCTTCGCTCCCCCCCCGGCTTGCTTATCGGCGTCACCTCCGCTCGGCTGACATTTGACCCAGCGGTAAAATTTTTAAACCTAAACGTTGGACCAAAATGTGAATTGTACAGCTACATCGACCGAGTTAAGTGTTTTTTTTTTGTTTATTTTTTTGTTTATTTTGAATTCATCCTGAATAAGCTTTACCTGTTTGGGATTAACTGCAGTATAAACCACCACACGTCTCACAGGCCCCTCCGGTTTTGTTCTCTCCTCTCCCTATCTTTTACAGTTCTCTGTATTTTTACTGTAATTTTATCTTCTGGATGGTACAAATAGGGTCCCCCGCAACTCTTCGGGGCGCCTAAGAAGAGGCGCTATGGCTCGACATTACCTTGGAGATGCGTTCGTGATAATAATGTAAAATATATATACAGTATATAGTATGTTTTCAAAAGAATAAAGACGTATTACTCAAGCCACTGGCCTGAAAAGACATTTAACGCCAACAACAGACCCTGCCTCTTATTCTCTCTTTTTTGAGATAATGGGAAAATGTACATGTTGCTGTACTGTAACACACGTTACTCATTCATAGTATCTACTTTTACGTTTTCATCCACATGTTCTGTTTGGATCATGTCTGAACTTACTGTAATGACTTTTAGTTTACCTGTATGTTATTAATATTCATGTTTTATCGGACATTTACATTTAAGCCTTAACTGTTTTATCAGCCCGTTTCCATTACTCTGTATGGTTTTTTGCAGTATTCCGCCGTATATACATTATTTTATTTTTCTTTCCGCATGGAGTTCCTGAGCTGTAATCTGTATTATAACTGTTTAACCCATGTTCTCTATGAAAAGATATCGTGTAGATTGATTACACTTTTTTCCCTGTCTTGCATTGTGGTTTCATATAAAGTTTCTAGACAACTAAATATGCACAACCAAGACTGAGAAGGTAAACTAAGGTTATGACGTTTAAAACAAGAAAAAGGAAAAAAAAAAGCTTTGTATCTTTACCTTGTTTAATAAACAGACTGTTATAATTACAGAATGGGTTGATTTTGTAATGAAACCCAACAGCTTTGTCTTTATTTAAAAGTCTTTATATAAATAACAACTTCAAATGTGTTGATGTGTTCATACGTCCATGCAGAAGGCACATTTCCACAGTCAGCATGTGCTTATTAACACACAAAAACTGCTTTTTTGTTCTGCATCGCACCTGAAAAAGCGCAGGCTGCGTTAAATAGGCACACAGAGCTAAAAAAAGAGGCAGTATCCATGCAAAAATATAACAAAAACAGTCAGGCGTATAAGAAATGAGAACAGAGAAAACTAAATGTGAAGGGACTTGGCAACTGAATAAAAGCAATGATATACAAAAAGAAATACGTAGGAATACAAAAAAAAACACAATCACAAGAATCGGCAATGTTGTGTGTGAAGATGTAAAACATCGACTTTTTTTTTGCAAAATAATTAAATACACATCTCATATTAGGTGTGTTTTGCACTTAAATACATTTACAGTAACTTGAGGGGAAATGTTCCACTCACGTAACAGAACACTCACTGTAAACTTCCACTGCTACAACTGGATAACATGTAAACATAAACTGACGTTTCATAAAGTGCTTAGTCCTGTTTCGATTTCCCTCGCCTCCCTGACATTTATAATGTCCGCTATCGTCGTAATGCAAGGAATGCAACACGTTTTTAACTTGAAATAAGACACAATTGGGTTTGAATGTTGAGCTGTCATTAGAGCAAAGCTTAGAGGGGAGCGCGTGAAGGATGGAGTCTGCAGGAAATAGAAGCCAAACATATTTACATCAATGACACAGAAAACAGACCCTCACAGACAGCGCCACCCAGAGGTGACACAAAGAACCAACCCGAAGGTCCCGTTCCATACTTCAGTGCTTTAGGGGGGGACTTTGTCAGAGTGATTGTACAGTTCTGCACAGACAGTTGTGTGTCTGAGCTGTGGAGAAACCGCCCCGGTGAGCTTTTAGGGGCCGTCCCTGTTACCATCTCCACCACACCGGCACAGTGCTGGCACCTACCGTCAGCCCTGTGAGAACACACCAAGGTGACCCCTGGTGTGAGAGACTCCATGGATGTCCCAAGGTCCTTCGGTCCTCCAGGCGCGGGGGTGTCCTGAGCTGTCTCTACGTGTGTTTGGGTTCCGGAGGAGCAGATGGCATGGTCAGGTTGAGGTAGCCCTGCTCCGATCGCTGCAGCGTGGAGACAGACAGCTGCGTGCTGTTCATCACAGCGTGCTCGATCACCTTCAGCTGGCACTTGTCCAGGTTGTCCACGTGAGATGGCAGGCTGGTGAAGGTGCACAGCTGAGTATTAGAGGAGGGGAGTGCAACAGGACTGGGAATCCTGGCAGACTCTTACCGGAGCGAAGCACTCAGGATCCCCTCGATGGAGCTGTTGTTCATCTTGGTATTCTGTAGAGAACACAGTTTCTTACAGCAGCAGCAGAGGGAACACCTCGCATCAGCCTGGCTATTCTGGAAGACATGTCCCAGTAAGACATGTCCCAGTAAGACTTGTGGTTGTAGTGGGGTTACCTCCAGTGTGCTGCCTGACTTCCTCAGGGCGCTCTCTAAGGAACAGTTCTGCCTGGACAGCATCTGGATCTGCTGATGAAGGAGTCTCTTTTCCTCTTCCAACATGTTGACCCTAGGACGCACCAATTTAAAATGTCCAATTATCGATACACACACCGACCTCAGCCATGGAGCAACAATGACGAGATCCTGCAGCAGTTACCCACCAACCATTTCTCTAATAGAAGTGACACATCTGTAAGCGAATATTTGGGCAGAGATACATAAATCACACCTGTGCTGGACAGTAGACGTAGTCCTCATGCCTTCTTCCTCCAGCTTGGTGATCTTCTGCAGCAGCTCCCTCCTCTCTTCTAAAAACTTTTCTCTTTCCTCCGCCAATGTGCAAATTAACCGTTTCACCTGAAAGACACAAACACATTTCTGGTGTCTCTTGTAGTGCTGTGGTAAATCTGCCTGACCGGCACCAAGGTCCACACTGATCACCTCTTTCTCCAGCTTCTGAATGATACCGTTCCTCTGTGCCGTTTCCTTAAAGAACTTCTGCTTGGTCTGATGCAACATGGTCTTGGCCTGAAGCTGCTTCTCCATGTACTTGCTGGATACAGTTGCAGAGGAAAGGTCAGTTTTCACATCATTCCACTGACTAAACTATGAAATGATACACGAGAGGATTAGGAGAGTGAAGCTTGGACCTGTGTATCCTGTTGTATTCCCTTCGACCGTGCAGCAGGTCCTCCTTCAGTTTATGGTTGAGCTCCTGGCTGCTTCTCAGCTGCACCACAAACGTATCAGACATGTTAATTACACTTGTCTGAACATCAACGCCACAAACACACTTTTACACTTGTGCACTTATGATGTATGAGCAATGCCTGTAGACAAGACTTATCCTTTTCTTTAAGTTTCCAACAGCGCTGTCTCTAACCTCATCTTTGGTCTTTCTGCTTCCAGCCTCCACATCAGTGAGGCGGGCGTTCAGCTCCTGGAAGAGCTGGGTGACCTCTGCGTTGCTCTTGCTCAGAGTGGCCTCCTTCACTTTCAGAGCGGTGACCTGCTGCTGCAGCTCCTCCACACGCTTCTCTAAGAGAGTTCTGACAAATGTAGATGGGCAGACGGATGGACGGTCAATGCAGCGTTGGAACTGTTAAAAGGGCACCGTGAGAGGCATCCACTCAAGAATTTAGTGCATGTTGTTGAGTAAAGTGGACTGGTTCACCTGGTGGTTCTCTCCTCATGTTGCTTTTCCTTCAGGGTTGACAGGGTGTCGGACAGCTCCCCATTGTCCCTCTCCAGACTGTTGATCTTCTGGACCAGGACTTCCTTCTCATGTAGCTGGAGCTCAGCCCTTGTCAACTGCTGCTGCAGCTCTAAGACCTACAGAAAAACACACAGTATAACAATATCCTGACAAAAAGGATCCTGAGGAGACCTCCCAAATATACTAAATGATGACGATGGTAACAGTGGTTGAACTAGAAGTTATAATGTGTATCTAGTAAACCAGATTGAAGATGGTTCCCTAAATGTGTTCCGCTAGCGTTGGCAGTTACCTTCTTGTTAGCAGCAGCCAGCCCTGCCCTCTCTGTCTGCAGCTCCTCTTGAAGACTGCAGAGCATGCTCTGTTTTGTGGACTTGTCTGCCAGCTCCACCTCCAGTTCCCTGATCTTCTGCTGCTGATGCTCACACTCGGACACATGACGCTGGATGCTTCCCTCAACCTGGTGAAGTTTGTTCTGAGCCTGTTTTATCTCTGCAGAAAGCTGATGAAAGACCAGAACCAAGTTAGCCTACAGGCAAAATTCACTAATTTACCTTCAGAGTGTAAAAAGCGGTGAAAGACGGCAAGTGTTTGGCTGCAGACCTTGATCTTTTCCTGTTCCAGCAGGGAGTTGTGTCTCTTCAGGTCCACGTTCATCTCCTTCACATGATGCAGCTCTGTCTCTGCTGACGTCAGCAGATGCTGGGACTTCTGGAGTTCCTGCAGAAGAGCACAGGTGTATGCACATCTTCTTTTAACATTGACTGTGACTGCTGTTGTCCATACAACACTGATCAGCATTCTCTTGACTGTAATTGTACAAAGTAAGTTATTGTGCATACACGAAATCTAAAAATCATGTGGAATGAGCAAGAATGGCACACCTTACCTTTTGATACCTTGCTCCCAACCAAATATTTACATATTCACTGTCATTTAACTTCAAGTAGCAGGATACCTAAACATTACAATCTAAACTAAAATAAGACAGATTTTACTTTTATAGCCACACACACACACACACACACACACACACACTCCACAATTAATTCAGGAGAACAAATCTTCAGAGATATTCTAGTTATTTATTTTAAATGTGTATGTCAACTGAGAACAGTTTTACGAAGTAAAAGTTATTTGAGCAACTTATTTCCATTTATCCAGTTTTTTTTAATAATACTACACTGTTTTTAATCTTAAAACAAAACGAACAAACCTTAAGGTATTCGTGGGCTTCACTGGCCTGAGCCTGCAAGACTGAGTTTTCCTGAGTGGACTTCTCCTTCTCCTCCTCCAGCATGATCTCCTTTTGTTCCAGTTCGTGCTTCAGATCTGAAACCTACAAATACAACATAATCAAAGAGATACAATTCAGCCCTCAATAAGTAATAGTAATAGTGTTAGAGCCTTAATGACAATGTGGCAACTCACAGGTTGGCAACCGTGCTCACTCTGATATGGTAGCAATTATAACCTGACATCAGACATCATAAATGTGTTCCGCTAGCGTTGGCAGTTACCTTCTTGTTAGCAGCAGCCAGCTTTGCCCTTTCTGTCTGCAGCTCCTCCTGAAGACTGCTGACCGCGCTCTGTTTGGTGGACCTGTCTGCCAGCTCCACCTCCAGTTCCCTGATCTTCTGCTGCTGACGCTCACACTCGGAAAGGTGACTGTGAAGTTTGGACTGCGCCTGATTTAGCACACAGTTAAGAACAAGATCCCTCTCACTTGGAGACGTGAAGGCAAAAGGTTCGAGTGTGACATTAAGATAATCAGATCAAAGTGTTAGGGTTTGGCTATGTTTGAACAAGATGGAAGAGCAGGTTGAGTGAATCCTGGATCCACATAACTCTTTCACTCCCAGCAGAGTGTTTCTAACATGCTGAAGCACGTATAAAGCAGACATCCGCCTGTGTTTTGTGTGAACAGATGTGAATTTTCAAGGCTCAGTTTGTATTTAGAGCCAGACCTTGAGCTTTTCCTGCTCCAGCAGGGTGTTGCTGATCTTCAGGTCCATGTTCTTCTCCTTAACATGACACAGCTCTGCCTCTGCTGATGTCAGCAGACTCTGAGACTTCTGGAGTTCCTGCAGGTTGACAGAGTAGAAGAGCACATGTCGTTTTGCCTGAAAATGATTAATAATTATAATTGACGCAGAAATCATGCAGGTATTATAATTATTATAACACAAACATGGCTAAGGACTGGTTCTCACACATTGCAAGGCATAGTAGAATAAAGAAAAACACATAGAATGACCACTGGATTGGAATATAGATTTGACAGAATTTATCTTAATGTAGAAAAGAGTTGATAAAATTAAATAATCTCTTAATACAAATGTTAATAACAGAAGTTTGAATCTTGTATAAACAGATAAAGCTGCACAGACATGGTGCAGTAAAACAAAGCAGCAGGATTTAATTGGCCAGCTGAATTGGCTGTACTGTACCCGCTTTAACGTTTGGCTTTCATCAGCCTCAGCCTGCCCAGTTAACTGGAGCTGAGAAACCTTCTCCTGCTCCTTCACCAACTCCGTCTCCAAGTGCTTAATTTTCACCTTCATTTTGGCAATCTACAGCAATAACATTTATAAATGCATGAAACATAATGATGAGCACATGTAATTATAAAGGATGTGTAGTTCCATTTACCTGACTACAGTAAAGACTCACGTCTTCTCCTGAACCGCCGCCGAACATGTGAGGTTGCTCAGGCCGTTGACAACTCAAAAGATCTTCTTTGACAGACTTTTGCTCCTGATATCGCTTTAGATGCTCATTGAGAGACTGCTTCTCGACCTCTAGGGCCTCTATTTTCCTCTCAGCTGTCAGCTTCTCCTGGACACATGAGTTGAGCTTGGCCTGAAGATCTGCCATCCGCTCCCTTTCAGAAACCAGCTCAGACCTGTGAGACAGGCACACATGCTTTTACACAAACAACACAGCAACTCGGGGAGCTTTCCAGGCCTTTCTGGTGACAGGCCATGTTAAAAGATGAATGTGACAGTGAGAAAATGAATAAGTGCATCAATTTAATGGATTTCTTGGTGTTCATTTTGCCAGATGGGTACAGTACAAAAATATGACAGCAGCCAAAATATTTTGGGTGATGCCTTCCAAGGCTGACCTCAAAGCAGCATGGGCTATCTGGAGGCTGCTGAGTCTCTCAGATCCTCTGTCATTCCTCTGCTGCTGGTCAAGGCTGGTTTCCTTGGAATTGTCCGGTGTGGATTTATTGCTGAGACTGTTCTCTTCCTGCTCGGACTGGAGCCGGTTCTGGGACTTTTGCAACTCATTTAGCTGTCAGGGAGAGAGGCAAGACAAGTAAGGATGTGGAGACAAGCGTTGAACAGGCAGACACTCAATTACTCTATTTTCACAATGAAAGTTCGACAGCGCTCTTAAGTCTATCACTACCAGTGAAGCTAAACCAGAAACCCAGTTACTATTATCAGTCCTGCTTCAGACTGTGGATATTATAAGTTTATAGTGAATGTCGGAGGAACAGAGATCAGTGTGTTTTGGCACCACAGAATAGGCAAACATTTCTGAAAAGAAAACAAAGGTAGGTCATTTCCTCGCACTTATTAAAGATGTTCCTGTTCAGAGATATTAACACTGGTGAGATGACTGTTCAGAAATCACATTCAAGTTTGAGATGTCAAAATGTTCAGGAGCCGGATTTCACATTATCCTGCATAAAAAGGCCGTGACAGTTGGTATAATTGTTACACAAAGCAACCGTACCTTAAAATTCAGAGGAACCTGAATTTAGATGATATCCAAAATTATTGCATTTAGAAGAGCCAAAACAGCAGCAGTGGAACTCAGACAATGACTAACCTTTTCCTCTAGTGCAGCTTTCTCAGCCTTGACTTGGGTGAGGCTCTTGATGAGCGTTTTCCCTTGTTGACATTCTGTCTGAAGACTTTTGACCTCAAGCCTTAGTTTCTTCAGCTCCCGTTCTCCTATCTGCAAAGCCTTAATGGACAGAATCAGTTGCTTGTACTTGTACTAAAAGGGCAAGGTGTTACTGTTTTTCTTGTCTTGAAAATTATATGTGTGGTATTTTTGTAATAGCCTTTTGAACTAGAAAGCACTCGAAGAGCGCAGACCTCTGCCAAGTTTATATAAATAGCAATAAAATCCGTCTTCTGGATCAGATCCGGATCAGCCTTTGGAATATGCTAGAGGATCCCGTTGTCCATCCTTGAGTCAAATTTCATGGGGTTTGGTCAATAATTAACCGAGATATTGAGAAACTAAATTTTTGGCCCCATTTACCACAATGTTAATGCAAACTTCAAAGTGTTCCATCAGACAGACAGACAAACGCCAGCAAAAACATAACCTCCTTGGCGGAGGTAATTATGTTTTGTACGACAAAACACTAGATAAGTGCACTGTGTAGTGTACCTCCTTGTCTTTCCTAAGAGCAGTCTGTGCAGCACTGAGGTCTGCCTCCAGCTGTTTCCTCCAGTCCTGTTCCTCCGTCAGACGAGCCTCTAGAAGAGCAAGCCTCTCCTGGCTGCCGTCCCTGAGGTGCTGCAGTACATATGTGATGAGAGAGCATTTAGGAAGGAGGAAGGAGCAGACCGAAAGAGTGCATCTGTTATAAATGTCAACAAAGAGGAATCAATGATCTTTAAAATAGTCGTTATTACCAGCTGTAAATAGGATTCAGGATGTTTGACTTCATCTCTGTTTGCCATCATTTTATCTTGAGCATCCTGTTTTTTCAGCTCTGCCTCCAAGACTTTGATCTGCAGTATGTTAGCCCATTCATATTATTACTTAATCATTAGCAAGGGAATAGGACAGATTCTTGGAGGAAGAGTTGAGGGCTGCTTTGTACCCGTCTGTGAAGTCCCTCTAGCTCTGCCTCATGGCGATGCCTGTCCTCCTTGGTGGCATTCTGAGCCTCCCCCAGGAGAGCTTCAAGCTCCTCATTTCTCTCCTCTAACTCTTCCTGGTCTTTGCGGAGCCTCTGGAGTTGCCTTTGCAGCTCCCTCACTTGCACAAACCCATCCTCCATTGCCTCAAGACACCTTAATGGAATGAAATTGTTACGGTCACTTGTCAGAATTTTAGCAAGAGCATTATTGTGGGATAAATATTCTCTAGTTACCGTTTGTGAACGGTATCATTTTCGTTGTGGACATCCCTGCTGTTTTTTTCATTTTGGTGCTCTTTAGCTGCATCTTGCTCTGCATTATTTATTGCTAACTGAACAAAGATCACTCAACATTAGGCTGCAAACATATTATTTGGACAAACAATTTAGTGACATACCGACCTGCACAAGGATTTTTTTGTTCTGAGACTCTAACGTGTGGACTCTGTCTCTCAGTGCTCTGTTTTCAGCATTTAGTTTCTCACTTTGCTCTTTGGCACGTTGCAGTTTAATCAGATCTGTGAGGAGAGGGAACCACAGCCATCCATTAGTCTAAATTATTTGAACTTCACTGTTTGAATATAATTTGGTGGATAGATTTGAGATGGCTAAATGTGATCATTATCAGCAAACCACAATTATAGAACAGTAATGAAACTGTTGAGCCAAAAACTGTTTTATCACCTGCATGATGCCATGTGTAAATTATGATAATTGTAAATGCAATTTACTGTCACTAAAGAGGACACGGTGAATTTAATCTTCTACCTTTACCCCGCTGAATCGTTTTGACCTGTTATATTTATGATGTAATCAGTTCTGTTGTGTTTATTGAAATGGGTGGGAAACCCAGCTTTCACTACCTCATACGAGCCACAAAGACTATTCTGATATGAATGAGTCTGGCTTTTGCTTTCAGTGTCTGAGTATGAGTAGACCATTACTCAGTTACATTATGAAGTGGTGGGAAATTGTGATACTTTGAGTGTACTTTTCATCTATAAATCTTTGTAACACACCACTTGGTTCAAGATTGTTGTTCTTAGCAGCATCCAGCTCGTTAGTGAGTCTACGGATGTCCTGATGAGCCATTGCGAGCCTTCTAGATGCCTCCTCCAGGTCCCGTTCCAGCCACTGGCGCTCATTTTTCTCCAGAGAGATCTCACT
The DNA here is from genome assembly GCA_911728415.1 of Lagocephalus sceleratus. Classification (NCBI taxonomy): domain Eukaryota; kingdom Metazoa; phylum Chordata; class Actinopteri; order Tetraodontiformes; family Tetraodontidae; genus Lagocephalus; species Lagocephalus sceleratus. Next base: position 4,621,152 of record CAJVRN010000064.1, on the reverse strand, counting down.
GTGGGCCTAATCAAAGAGCAAGAACAAGAACAATGACAAATGAGAGTGATGGGCATACACATCTAGATATTGGGATATTCCTTGGAAGCCTACAGGGTTGATGTGTTTTCTCTGACGAGACTTGCGCAGCCCAAAGAGCTTCTTCAGTGGACTCTGGGAGGACTGTAGAATGAACACAGGCAGTTCATAACATCCAACTTCCAATAAAACAATCTGAAATACTAGAAGAATCTAAGCCAGGTTACTAAAATTGTTGTCTCACCTTTGACCCATTATCTACAGGTTTCTGTGTATCCTTTCCTGGTGGTCTGAGCTCCTCAGTCCTTGTGTGAGAAATGGGCCCCTATATCACAGGAACTTGGTTAATAACACCAGCATGTTCTATGCATCTGCCTTAAATTAATAATCATTAAATTAGGAGTTAAGTTAATTGAGAACATTTTTATTTATTTTCTAGTCAATAAAATGCATCCATTTATAGACAATCACAGTTATAACATTAAAGTTACTGATGTCAAACAGTTGACCCTTTACCTGCTGTGGGTCCTCCTTTTCTGGAATGCTTCGACTCTCCAGGCTCATCTCAACAGCCTCCAACCTCTCCAGTAATGTTGCTCTTTCCACCAGTAAATATGCAACCTGCTCACCAGGGCTGCTTAAACCCATCTCTCCAAGATCCTCCTGAGCCAACATCTCTTCTAGTTCTTTACTCTCACATTCTGTAACAGAGTACACTGAAATAACATCTAACAAGAAATGTATGGCAGCAAAAACACAATAAGCCTAAAAACTTGACTAAATCACAAAGAATTAACCTTGTTGTTGCCTGATCTGGTGAAGCTCTTGTCGCAAATGCTCATTGTCTTTCTCATATTCAGCCGTCAGACCTTCACGTTCCTCCAGAAGCCCACGAATATGCGCAACATAGCTCTCCACCTAACACAGAAGAAGACATAAATGTCATTAACATGTTATCAAGTTCATCCACTGGTGTTAAGTTAAATTTCAAAAAAAGCACGGGTGTTCACCTCCTCCATTTCTTTAGATTGTTGGGCACGCAAGGTTTCCAGCTCCTCTGTGGTTGACTGAAGCTTGGTCTCAGTGTTGAGCAGCTGCTGCCATAGGTGGAGCAGCTGCTCCTCAACACTGGCTTTTGCAGGCAAACCATTGTCCAAAAGGCGCATTGAGATCTGGCCCAGCGCTGTCTGCAACTGAGAAGCCTGAATGTTTTAATTAGCACACATTATACCAGGAACAGTTTCAAACTGTCGAATGAATCAAATACCTAGTATTTAGATAATTATTTTATGTGTTAAAGGGTTTTGTTTTAAAAACATGATATTACCCTGCAAACTCAAGCTTCAGCAGTAATTTACATCATGGTTGCTACATGTTCTTAAAATTCAGCTCACAGCAGCATGTCAGCACTGAACACCTGTTGCTGTATTCAATACTTTACATTCTGGTGCCTGTAATTTGAGTGATCCCACTACAAAGCATTTAAATTACTGCAAGAGCGTCCACCGCTCAGACTACATGCTCTGTCACAGGCTGCGTATCATCTCACATATCAGCTGTATTTAACAACACACCAACTGGCGCTTGCTCTTGCCAATGTTGACTATCATGAAAATACATTGCCTTAATAACAATCAAACTCACCTCTTCATGATCCATTGCAGAGTTAAAGGTAGTGATGATGCATCCCTCAATGATGGACTACAGCGTTTCCTCCCTGACCAAAGTTATATAAAAAAAAAACCTAAACAACATGGTTCCCACAGCTCCAGCACATGTTAAAAGGTGACATACATTGATTCCTCGATGCCTTATGGAACGACCATCAAACTTCTGCTTCTGGTGCTGCAGCAGTCTACTGAAATGCCTCTTGTCCATTCTTCCCCTGTGGAAAAAAAAAGATACTGTCCGGTCTTGTTAGGATATGAAAAGAAGTATAGGCACCATGCAAACCTAAGCTTGATAAGCAGCGGTGGAGACTGCATTACCATGGACATTTTAATACGTACTCATGACAATACGTATAACGCTACCATCACTGGGACAGATGCGTCCCCTCAAATGGGAATCGTGAAATAAAATGCATTCAGTATCCCTTCAGTGGTCCCGGTGCTTTGATTATCTTCGATACGAACCGAGAGTTTGGAAAGGTTCTCTTTTTTTTAAAAGAAAAGCCCAGTTTTTCTCGTAACTTCTGGTCCCAAAATGTCTGACGAGGAGGAGCGACTGGGGCTGTTTCAGGACAACATTCCTTCTGGCCACACCATGCCCATCACTCACAAAGATCCTGGTGGACGTGCTATTCACTGATTTACTGTTCACCGTCCTGTAGCCAACTCAAGATCGTTGACTTGTCGAGCAGCAGGAATCCACCCTTTGCTGGACAAACTTGGTCAAAACTTGTGCCTTAAGTTCGGCTAACGCTAATGTGCTAACGTTAGCGATGGGGTTTTTCTCCCCCTATTCTTGCCCGACAGCCAAGGATGGTGTGCCCTGTTCGCAAGTTCAGCGGTTTTCAGTGATGAAAGTGAATGTACGGTGAGAGGATGGAGCTCTTCTTACCCTTCAAAAACAGAAAAAGAAGCAAGGAAGCCCGAGGTTAGCTGGCAAGGGGAGAGAGCACTTGGCTTCTTCGAGCTCCTTGGCAACGGACCGTACCATTTACTGGACGCAGGTAGACATTAAAACCCTCCTTATTACGTTATATAACGTAATTTAACTCTCACAACCACCAGGACAGATCTAATAAAATGCAAATTAATGATGAGAGCCTGGGTTTTACAAGGCAATGTGATATCAATAAATAAATCAACCTGGCAACATGGGGTATGCCTTCTGTATAACAGAGACGGTGTCATATAAACTGAAGTAATTATTGGTCCGTTCCACCTGGTGGCGATCAATATGAAATATTAAATGGAATGTTACAGAGAGAAAAAAGAAAAAAAGATCTGAATTGTAAGCATAACTGTTGAGCTGAAACACGTGACAATTGTGCAAAATGTTGCATGTGATTAATTGAAGAATTGAAGGCAATACATTTAGAGCCTTTCCAAAAGTGCTTCCCTTTGAATGATTGTCCCCTGGGCCCCAAACTGATGATACTAGACTGGAAATTTTGCCCCTTCAGGTGATGTGAATATACCATATATCCCGTATATTGTCATGACCAAGTTGTTTGGGCTAGAATCCCTTTTCATGCATTACCCCTGGCAACACCTCCACTGTCCACTTGCCATTCATGTGCTGGACTGGTCTCATCAATACATTTATTGACTGCTCGATGTTTGAAAATGAACACCCCAGCAGGCTGAGGCCGTGTTTAATTCCTGCGCTGTCTCTCCTCATCACTAGATGGAACCAAATCACAGACCCTGGAGCTTTTACTGAACAACATTTTAAATTTGCTTGTTTTATTCTCAAAGGAGTGTGGGTGTGCAAATGAATCCAATTTTCCCAGAAAAGAAATAGCAAGTGCCTTCTTGGAAATGGTGCTTTAAGTTGTTGTTGCTCCCATTGACCCTCAGTGAACTAAAGCGTGGTTGCACGGCCCATCCTGACGAGCACATAAATGTATCGTCTGCACTCAAAATAGTTTTCTGATGCAGCCACTCCATTATTCGTTTCATCGTGCCAAGAATGGATATGACATGGTGTGATACCCACGACGCAAAGTGAAACTTAGAAGCCTTCTTTTCATGTGGGTTCATGTGCCCGCACTACCCATGGGTGGGTCTCATGAGGGTTTTTTCAGGATGGAGATGTTGTGCTGAGGGACTAGGAGGCAGAGTTAAAGGGACCTCTGTTCTGCGCAGAGGAAATGGGCGTTCACCCTGGAAAAAGAGGTGTGGTAAACTGGGGGACCACCAAGAGGGGCATGAAGTTGAACAGCAGTAAAGCTGCTACTGAGATCTGCTTCTGATTTACCAGCCGCATTTGGAGTAAGTACACCTTGACTCAATAATACTTAAAAGTTTGAAGTGTGTTAGACAGAGGTAGTTTTAGTGACGGTATATCAGCTTTTTAAAAGGATAAATACTACTAAAAATAATGTGTTTATTGCTTTTTTTAAGTTTTAAATAAAATCTGACTATAATACTTCCACTTTCTGTTATTTCTTTTTAACTTTAACAGTTACACAGTGTTTTTAACCTTTGATTTTGATGTGATGACAGATTCTGGGCTAATGACATAATTTGTGAGTAATGGTGACTCCACCCGTGAAGACTCCTGATAAACATCTGCAGCGTGCAGATGTGTCCTCGTATTTCCCGCATTTTTATGCCTCACTGAACGTCTCCATACTGTGAGCCGACGCACTCCCTCATACTCCACCCATACTCATTTAATATAGCAGGGGGTTAAAAAGAAAAGGGATTGCAGGCTTTCCCTTTAAGTCACGTTAATTTCCAAGTGGAAACAGGTAGTGGTAAAAGGCGTGCAGTTTCCTTTTCCTTCTGCGATGTGAAACACCTATTCAGATGGGCAGAGAGGGTCAGCTGGGTCAATATTTAGCTTTTCTGTGGGGTTGTTGTGTGATGGTCAACACATTCCAGCCTAAAGAAGTTGCAAGAAAAAAAAAAAAGGGTGCTGGTGCACGACCACCACAGAGAACACTCTGTTCGATTATTTGCGTTCTCAAGTTGGTCTCCTGTGATAAAACAGAAACTCTGTGGAGAAAGAAGAAACTTTCCACTTTTTTCCTGGGAAATTGTCTTTGCGGGCAGTTGAAGATGGCGTACCTGCTCATGTTTGTGATCCTGCTGCATCTGGTCACCCTGGCGATGTTGTTCATAGCCACCATGGATAAGGTAAGGAGCGGGTTCGACCCGTGACGTACACCTGGAGACGCGCGTCAGCTGCATCGTGTCTCGCTTCTCTTCACAGTCCTGGTGGGAGTGGGGAGGTCTGGAGAACTCAGACCTGTGGTACAACTGCAGGTTTGACAACTTCACGGGAACCTGGCTGTGCGCGTCCTCCAAAGAAACTGGTAAAGATAAAAATAAAACCCTGAAAAAAGAAAAAACCCAACACAGCTTTGGGTGACCAGGGGGCAACTGAAGTTTGGGGCAATTCTTTTTCCAGAGTGGCTTCAGGCGGTGCAGGTCCTGATGGTCCTCTCCGTGGTCTTCTCCTCCGTCTCCTTCTTGGTGTTCCTGGGCCAGCTGTTCACCATGTCCAAGGGAGGACTCTTCTACTTCACTGGACTGTGTCAGGTCTTCGCAGGTATCAGTGGAGTGTAGCAATGTGCTGCTAAACCCCATACAAAGAGACCACCTCAAAGCAGTTTTCACTAGGAATTGTTGAGGAACAGCACAGGGATTTAAGAACACTGGTTGAGGCATTTTCATGCACCACCTTCTGCAATTTTATGCATTTTTACACTGAAAGCGGCAGAAACTACTAAACTTTATAACCCCTGGGTACAGTTCAGCCTTAGTTATGGCCGTCTCGGTGCAAATTGTCTGATCCTGACGTTGTTTTTCTTCTTTTAAAGGCTTGACTGTGTTTTCTGCATCACTCATCTACACGCTGCACCATAAAGAAATCCTGCAGGACTCGAGAGAATTGTTATCAGGACACTTTGGTTACTGCTTCATCCTGGCCTGGGTGTGCGTCCCCGTGCTGCTGTGCAGCGGGGTCATATACATCCATCTGCGTAAAAAAGAGTGACTGAATAACAGAAAACAGTACCAGTAATAGCATTTGACCATATATGTTCACTTAAGAATGAGTAATCAAAAAAATACTATCCACTATATTTTCTTTTTCTGTTGACTGCTGCAAATAACTATCCTCCAAAACCCCGTAGGAACCTCTATGTTTATGTTATTAGTTTATGTTTTAAGCTACTCAGTAATGTATGACCATAGTACAAACTCTTTTTTGACTCATTTATATTGCGTATTTCATTTTAATAATGCTGTGAAGAATCTGTTTTGTCAAACTAATTACCTGAAATTCACAAAAAGGAAATAAAATGCGTGGAACACATCTGAGCGGGAGGGGCTGGTGTAGATTCCTGAAGCTTTTTAAAAAATGTCAAATTCAAAACTTCACATTTTTACCAGTTTCATCCTTCAAAAGAATTCGTCTTTTCTTGTGTCATCACTCCTGCTGTGATAAAAGAATATTTACAGTATTAATATGACTATTCTGCTTTTGTGTTCATTCATTAATCTCAGTGGTGTATACTGCCCCCAACCGGTCTGTGAAGGTAACTGTTCACAGGTAAATTCTCATCTGTCCATTTTCATAGTTGCTGCAGAAATTACTATTACATCAAAATAACAGATATAACAGATGACTCAAAAATTATGTCATAGATACCTCATAAATATAATTTATAAGCACACAATAAAACAGTATGATGATGTTAACAAGCACGATGCACTCCAGTTTGACATCATTATTGATTGATTGATTTATATATCATACATCCACGTGTTCATCCTTTGTTACGTTTTTTTGGCAACATTTCAACTCAGAGCTGACTTTTGAACTTTATTGAACGTTTATTCCATGAATTTTAAAGCTAACTCTCATTGTGTATTTACCCACGCCAAACAGATTTTTCCTGACACGATGTCTACACATTCATTCTCGATTTATTTGAGAACTCAAGCGTTCTTGGCCAATCTGGAGGTCTGTTTGGCCACTAGGTGGAAGTGTTTGACATAGATTTCAAAGCAGTAATTACAAAGAGGACATGCGGCGGTGGGTGGGTGTGGGTGATGGACCAGCCACAAATGAAATCACACCATTATTATTACACTGGCGATGCTGTTCAGTGTTACTGGTGGGGCCTGAATCACACAAGAGGAACATTTTGAGCATCTAGCGTTCCCAGTTTGAGGAGCCAAGCCGAGCATGTGGCGGAGTCCACCCCTGCAGGAATTTGTGAAAAGGGATGAGTCTCGGCAAAGCCTGTCTCCTACAGGGGGCTTACACCCACTTAGAGAGCCCCCCCCTCCTCCCTTCAACACCGGAAACCCGAGTCAAGGACAGCCGAGAGTCAGTGACTGAATTCTGTACCTCACATTCAAAACAGAGGAGTTTTCATCCCAGCGTAAATAATTGTCCCAGTTGGGATGTATTCAGAGGGTTTTGTCTCTCAAGGCCGTCAGGTTTCAGTGATCTGGCTGTTCGGGGTTTGCCTTATTGATATGACATTGAGCTTCTGGCTGTGCGGTTTCCTGAGGTTCCCTGAACAGTAGACTGTCAGGTTGACATAAATAAAACACAGACAGAAGCTCAGCAGACACGAGGCAGGACGGTAGTCCCCGTAAAGACGTGGACAAGGCTTTGACTCCAAGAAACTGAGGACCAATTCAGATCTGAGAAGTGGGAAAGAGCTGTCAGTCCAGCCACAACACACCTTCCAGTTCCAAAGAAGCCGAGGCAGAGGTGGCTCTACAGAAATGATTTTATTGTTAATACAATCTTTATAAATTGTCACACCAGCCTGTGTAGTATTCTGCCCTCCCTAAACATCTGGTGGAGTTTGCCAGGAGTGTAAAAAGATATTCAGATGTTCTCCGAGGGAAGAGAGCCCGCGGTGGCCAGGGAGAGACGCTCCGAGCGAGGTCAGGCGTGATGTGGAGACAGATGTTAGCTCAGGCCTGGTGAAATAAACGACTGGGCCACAAAGACCTCCTTCCAGACGGTTCAGGGTCTAGATCGGACGCCTGAAGAGGAGCTCCATTCCCTTTCTGAAGGGCTCGGACCACAATCAGCTCCTCACACGTTGAGGAGAAGGCGCCGGGCTGTGGCAGACCCGAGGGGAAACCACGAGTCATAGAGGGCTTCGTCAAGCTGAGAAGCAGCGAGAGAACCACCAAGAGACCTTCTCAGATCATCCGATCATCTCCCAGCCCTTTCCCACCTCGGCGGGGGTCAATCCCATCTTCGCCAAAGAGGTCACAGGTCACGTTAAAAGCCTCGGGGCAGTTAAAGGATGGAGGAGGGCCCTGATCCTTCCGGAGCCCCCCGCCCCCACCTCCGGCACCTACAAAGGTGACGTTAAGATCAGAGGACGACGTCGCCGCCCCGACCGCTGGCCCCGCCCACTCCATAGCAGAAGGAAGCCACCTCTGAAAAAAACAAGGTCAACGGGACTATATTTAGCCGCGCTGCCTTGCCGTGCGGTCCGTAAGCTAAAGCCCAGATTTGCGGCGCTGAGGTTGGGACCGACTGGAGACGGATGCTGACACATCCGCGTCCGCCGCCCTCTGTAGCGCAGCTGTTGGCCTACATATGATGATAAGCCTGTGGTGCAGCGATGCTGCTACTCAGAAAAAAAGAAAAAAAAAAAAAAACTGGAACACCGAGTTAAAAAAAAAAAAGAGAGAAAGAGGAGGGACACAGGCGCCGAACGTCCAGAAAATACAGGTCACGCGGTTTCACTGTCAGATGACATCAGGTCAACGCGGATGGGATGTGAGGAAACATGTTGGAATACCCAACGGGAAGGGGGTGAGGAGGGGGGAGGAGGAGAGGTGAGCTGAGGTGTGTTTAAGCCTCAGTTTGACACAGTGGCACATTTCCCTCTTAACCCCACCAGCGGACCGTCTCAGAGGAGGATTAGGGCTAATTGGCAAAGCCGTAAATTTGAGGTTCCATTAGCCGTCGGCACGCCTGCCTAAGCCTTTCCGCTCTCCCTAAGAGCGGCGGCGGCGGCGGCGGCGGCGGGGCCGGTGCACCGATGCTGCTGCTGGTCCTGTTCCCAGTCGCGTCTTTGAGCAGCTTTGAGCCGCAGCTGCTCCGCTCCTGCGGAGATCTCGTGAAACTGTCAACTGTGGCGGAAGTGTGAGGGGAGCCTGCGTCTGGTCCCTGAGGAACCCCGCGGGTCCTGCACGTGCAGGAGAGGGTGAGAAGCTGCGTTTAACAGTCTGGCTCACATATATGAACGAGAACAAAAGGAGGAGACACGCCCTCTTCAGTCTGGAATAATGACTCATCTTTATTTTCATCTAAAAAAAAAAAAAAAAAAAAAAAAAAAAACAGGATTATTTACACCGCTTTGCACATTTGTGAATAGTCAGTTAGAGATCAAGTCCGTCGGAACACGGGACGAAATGACAGTGAGGGAATTTTCTCAAAACCTTTTCGATGCTCGTGTCGATATTAGCCGTCGAGCCACTCTTCACCGGAGCACACAGATGAAGGTTTCCGCATCTCTCCGATACAAAAACACTGCATCATGTTCCAGCAAACATCAAGTTGGGCTTGAAATACTGACGGAAAATGAACCTGCTCATTTCAGTGATCTACCACCTAGTATATACAATCCTGAACCATGTCGTTTAGAAAAGTCAATTCAGCTTAATTAATATCGACTTCTTTTGGCATTCAGATTCATTTTTGTGTGCTGAGAGGCAGTATACGTTTGTGGAAAGCTCAAACTTTCCATCTATTCCCTTTGAAATATACATTAGCAGCTGCTGAATAGAACCAGATGTTCTGGTTTGTGGACAGTAACGTCCACAGGTCCTGGGGGGGGTTTGTCCAGACTGATGGACCACCACCCTGGGGTCATCAGTAGCACACAGTGCCCACTTCCTTCAGTAGCCTGAACCCGCTTCCTTGAGGTCACTTTAAAAGCTGCTATTGCAGCCGGAGCTGTCCCTGCACCCTCAATGGTGTCGGCATGAAGAAAAGAAAAGGGGATATGTGGTTTATGGGGATGGACACGAGGGGGGGTGACACTGTTGACAACATCAAGTCTGCGGGGGGGAGAAAAAGGAGGAGATGGGCAGTGATTCAGGGTTGGTGGACCTCAGAACTTCTCACAGATGCTTCCTAACAAACATGGCTGCTGTCTCAGTGGAGTCACTGTGATTTCAGGTCAGAGTGTTTTTGTGGTTGGGCTCGATTCTCAACTCGGCCCACAATGAATCAAGCTTCACAGTGATTTCACCTTATTCGGTTAGTGCACACAGGCCAAACCCTGCACCCCCCCACCAATAAAGCAGAAGAAAACAAGGAACAGTGTAAAAGGGGGAAAAAAAAAAAAAGTCCTGCAGCCACTTTCTCTTCCTCTTCTTTTCGGCCTCACTCAGCCAATAGATACGGGGGTCTGCCGAGGACTGGGGGGCCTCCGGTATGGAGTTAGGGCACGCTGCTGGGTGAGGCAGTGGGGAGCACGAGGGGGGGTACAGACAGGGCGGGGTCATCGTCGAGCCGCAAGAGGTCGACGTTGGTGTTTTCTTTTTTTTTTTCTCTGCATCACTGTCGTTTGTGTGTCTGCCTGTGTGGTGTTTTTTTGACATCTCTAGCTCAGATGGATGTGTTCCTGTGTCTTTGGGGGGGTGGGGGGGTGTTGGGGGTCAGGGGTGAGATCCAGGCTGCTTCCCTGAGTTGTGTTCAACAGAAAAGGGCTACAGGAGGACAGTTGTGCTTTCGATCGGAGCTGCGAGCTACCCCTATGCTCAGTCCAGCATAAATCAGGAGGACTAAAAAAATAGGCCGCCGCCGCCTGCTGACGTCGGCGGAGGAGGATGCAGCATTCTGCTCCGAAAATGTTGCAAAAATATATCTTCTGTGTTGTATTTGTAACTCATGCCGTGTTTTTTTTTTTTTTTTGTTGTTTTTTTAAAACTAATTTTCGTCGAGAAAAAAAAGACAAAAGTTAAACTCTACAAAGCAAATAACTACAAAATAAAATCTAACCAAAGTCAGATGTGTTAGTACCGTGTTTCAAATATTGCAGATCCGTACAAACACGCTTTTCCTCCACAGTAGCTTCTTTAAATGTTAAAGTTTCGTAGCCTTCGGTCCAGTTTTATCAAGTGAATAGCAATATGCACTAATTCACTACCTATATATTTACAAAAAGGAACTATAAACAACCGTAAAACTATTCAGACATAAAGAGAATGAACGCCTGGAAAAAAAACAGGGTCCCAGTTGAAAAACATGTGGATCCTGGCTGATATGTATGTTTGAATATCAGTTAAGACAGTGAAAGGTCACTGTTTTGAGGTATAATTTGTTCTCATTCTGTCTCATTAATAAGATGCATTCAGAGTGAGGAGAAAAAAAAAAGATCGGTTTATTAAAGTGCTGCAGAACTAATTGAATACATTAAAAAAAAAAAACAGCAGACTGTCGCTGCTGATAAGGCTCATCAAGCAATCTATCCAGGATTTACTGAGAAATACATTTCATCATATTTTATGGGCTAGTGATATGTGGACAGAAGGAGGTTTGGGTTCTGATTTCAAGGGGTGCTTGAAAACAAAGACGTGTCCGGCTACGGCCGGTTTTGAGATGCGCTGCTTCGACGCGAGCGTTTTTCGGGTTTTACGGCAGCTCACATCGGTCGTGCTGGTGTTTGTTTGACTTGGTTACCTGCATCGTTTGGGGAGAGTGGTCCCGCCCCCGCAGGGCCCAGCTGCAGCGTGAGCTATGTTTGGATGGCTGGGACCGAGGGAGAGAGAGAGAGAGACGTGCAGCTCGAGGAGGGTCAGGGGAGCAGCCTCAGATCTGTTAACCTTGTTTGGATTGAGGGACTTAATGCGTCTCTGGGGTTGGTGCGACTGGATGTCTTCGGTCCTCCTCTGCTCCTGTCCTAAATTGAACACTTTTAGAGTGATATGTGTTTAGGTGTGTGTGCGCGTGTGTGTGTGTGTGTGTTGTATCGTTATGCTCTTTCAGAATACATGGAGCAGCTGCAGTCTCACTCAGTCAATAGCTTGATCTCATTGGCGAGGAGGGTGTTGAAGTTGTAGGCCGGATCCGGGAGCTTGGCCAGACTGGGGGCCGTGGACTGGCAGGGCGAGGACTGCGGGGGTTCGGCCAGCTCCGGGTCGCTTTCGCTGGAAACGGAACCCACGCTCATGTTGCACACGGCCTCCGGGAGGGAGCCGCCGCCGCCGGTGGGCACGGGGCACACCTCCGGCTCGCTGCTGGTCTCGCTGGTGCTCGACACCACCGACAGCAGGGACATCTTGCGGGTGAGGCGGCTGGGGAGCATGGAGAGGGCGTAGTCCGCCACGATGCCCGCCACGTCGATGCCGCAGGCCTGGTCGAAGGCGATGAAGCCGACGTTGGCGTTGGCCTCGCAGACCACGAAGGAGCCGTCGTTGAGCTGCAGGAGGTCGATGCCGCACACGTCCATGCCCAGGATGTTGGACACCTGTATGGCCAGCTGCTTGCCCTGCTCGCTCAGCGGGCACATCATACCCACGCCACCTGAACACGGACACAGGATTATTAATCGCACACAGATGACTGACCCGCCATCAGTTAAGCAGCGCTAGCATTACTGTCCCCATCGGCTGTTGTGTAAACTAATCTGTGGACCGATGTCCTAAATATGCCACAGTGCGTTACAGTTGCGGTGAGACCCGAACCGCTCGTACACCGACGCTGAAAATCAGGCTTATCAGCTGAAACCGCTGATAATCTTTTTAAAAATTTAAAAAATACATTTTTAAAAAGAGGCTCAAGACACACCTTTTTACTCAGGCCTTTGACTAATTCTGCTTCTTATCTAATTATTTATTTATTTAGTATTTATTTCTTTTATGTCCTGTTCTTAACTATTCTTAACTGACTTTTACTGTCTTACTCCCTCAGTTCGTAGCTATTACACCTTTTATCTCATTTTACTGTTTTAGTCTTTCAGTTTTTAGCTCCAGTGCTTCCTCATGGGGGCCTGCCAGGCTGGGGGATGTATCCGGTCTCCCACTGGGGGTGCTGTCCTGTGGACGGCTCTGGCTTGGGTGGCCTGGGGGCTCTGTGCCTTGGTGCAAAGTCTCTTGTCCGCCCGGGCTGGGGTGGTTCTCTGTGGCGGTGCCCCCTGCGATCATGGATCGTGTCCTCCCTCGACCTGGTTGGCCCCCCCAAAGGTGGCGTCTCCCTCGCCTCAGGTCTAGGTGCCATGTCTCAGCTTGCTTGTGTGTGCGGGGGGTGTGTGTTGAGTGTCTGTCTGTATGTAAGTAAGCATGTGTGTGTATCTGTGTCTACGAGTGCGTGTGCTTTTATATTTGATATTTTCATGGCTTATTTATTCTTCTGCTGTTGGATTTTCTGTGTTTCTTTGTGGTTTTTATTATTTGTGAGGCACTTTGCATTACGCAATGTATGAGAAAGTGCCATATAAATTAATAAAAAGTGAAAAGTGAAAGTGACCCCCCCTCCCCCGGGCTCATGGAGGACAAGCTGGTGGATGTGGTGATGAAATACAGCCCATTTTCTCAGATTGTAGTCTAGTGAAGGGGATCAGTTTGATCCAAACGTTTGTACCTAGAGAGCAGTTGCTCTGCATGCGGCCGTCAGTGGAGCAGCGCAGCATCGATCCGATGACGCGCCCGCCCACGAGGACCACCCGCACGTCCCGGCCGTGGGACTCCTTGATGTACTCCTGGAAGATGTAGGGTGCGTCGTGGCGGATCAGGTGGCACAGATCTGTCAGGTGGTGTTTGTCCCGTGCCAGGAACACCGCCTTGCCTGTGGGGGGAGAGGGCGGGGCCGCCGGGATGAGCAGATGATCTGGATTTCAAATAAATCATTTTATATAACTATAATTAATTTGTTCTCAGGAGCTGTTCAGACAAGTGGCTGTCTCTGATCACAAAGTGAACTCTGTGTCGGTTCTTGCCTTGGCATCCACACAGGTGCTTCTCATAAAGGAATGAACGTCTGTGTTGATTAGCACCATTTAGATAATATACTCGCTGATGCGCGACTGTGTATTTATGTCATATTCACATTTCTACAAAGACACATCAGCAATTCTAGAACCTCATTAAACTCCATTAAAGGTCTAAATTGAGTTTCTGAAGGCTGATTTCCACTTCTGTGGCACTCCCTGTCGTTAAAGGGCCATCGTTATTCCTGAAAACAAAGACGGAGCTACTCAGATGTCAACAACCGTAAATGGGATAGGTTTAACGGGTCAGCAGACACCGGGGCTAATCTTATGGGAATACAACGTTAATGACGAGGCATTTAGGTGGATCAGCCTGTGAAGGCAGCAGCGAGAGGCTGCCAGGGTCCAGCATTGAGGACGTGAAGACAAAGACGTGTCTGGGTCTGTAACACTACAGTCTTAATCATTAACACTGTCTCAGTGAATTTCAAGCAGCCACCAGGGGCCCTTGGGCGCGTTTTAAAGGTGCCGTGCGGCCAACAGTCCTCTCACCTCTGTGGCCCCGAGCGTTTTTGACCACAACGGGGTAACCCAGCGGCTCGGCCTCGTTGATCATCTTCCGGAAGTTGTCGTGCCCCCCTGGAAAACACCGATGCAGACGGACGAGGAGGAGAGAAGAGGCATGAAAACGTTTCACACATGAAGGCTAACTGAGCAGAGAGAAGGGGGGAAGGTGTGTAGCTTGTTGCTATGGCGATGTTGCGAGAGTGATGTCCTGAGCTTCTGCTTCTGTTGCTGCTTGAGCAGATATGTCAGAAACGATCTGAAGCAAGGGCTACCCCGGTTAGTGCAGAGATGCGAAATGTTAACCTTACGGGGATTTGCTGCCAACCGTATGATGAACGTATTACAGTTTCTTATTGCGTGTATCTGTACTTTTATTGAAATGTGCATAGTAGATGTATTTATAATGTCTGATGGTGTGTCTGCATTTTTTAGCCTCTTTGTGCGCTAGCCTCAGTTTTGGGCAACATTCAGTCAGGGCTACACATGTGAACTAAGCCTGTCACAGTTTTTTTTTTTTTCAGTGGGGGTGCACGGGAAACGGAGCAGGGGAGGGGCCAGATGGTAGATGTGGGCCTGATCATGTGCTCAGCAACCGAGCAGGCAGTGGCATCTTTAATTTTGAAAAATCAGGAGAAGGGCACGGCGCGGGGGCATTTGAGCTGGGTGGGTGGGGGTGTGTCCCGGGGTGTTACATAAGCTCTCCAGCCACTTTGCATGCATGGCCTGTGCAGAAAGCCGACTGGAATGTAGGCCAAACACCCCCCCGTCCTCTCTCTTTCTTTATCTGTCTCTATCCCTTTTTGTCACAAACATTACAGCACGGCAGAGGTTCGGAAAACAGAGAGAATGTGTGACATTGGTTGTAAGCCTTTGTTTTGGTTCATTAAATCCAACAAAAAGATTAAAAACAGCAGTCGGGCATGTGTGGCATGTTGTGAGCGCTACATTCACTCAGCCTTTATCAGCGAGATATTCACATCCATGTTTGTAAATATGACAAAAATAAAATTGTGGAAAACAAAAAGAAGACAAGGAGTGCCTGTAAAACATGACTACATGCAATTAATGTCATTCTTAATATCATCGGAGCGTTTGCTCAGCCCGCCTGATTAGGGTCCAAAACTTGACTGCACTCATCAAATGTTGTACTGTACCGTAGGAGAAGGTGTCAGGGAGAGGAACCCCGTGACCGGCCAGCTCCTGAAACGTCCAGAACTTGTTGACGCAGTTGAGTATGGCCTGTGGCCGGTTGATCAGCCGACAGCCCATCTTCTCCAGGTGCCTCAGAACAGTGATGTCGCTGTCTGACTGCACCCAGGGCGTGGGCACCCGCACCACCACCACCTGAGGATACGATGTCACCAGCTCCTGCTCCACTCGCAGACCTGTGGGCAAGTGAGATAAGTGAACTGTAGATGGATGGCAGTTTGCCCTCCGCTGTATAAAAACCTACGAAGGGGCTGCAGTGTTCATGTAAAGTGGAGATTTACAAAGCTGCAGTCGGGTGCAGAGTCTGTCTGCTCCCGACTGCAGAAGGTCACCAGAGGTCAAACCCAGACCATTGTGGTCCAAACCGCTCATATGTTCGACTAACAACTCTGGTTACCGCCTTACAGAGACAGTCCAACTTGAAAGTTTCAAAAACACGCGACTGCAGCAGTCCTCCAGCTCCTATTTGTGCCAAAACAGGGTGACAGAGGAGGTGCGTGCACGCCCTTGATTCCAACCGGCGATATTTTTAAAAATAAACCACAGAATCTGAACAGTCGAGTGTGTGAGTATGAAATTCAACAGGCTGAACCGCTCCTGTTTCAGCACAGTGCAGCACGCACACGCCAGGCGCAGCGATTCAACAGCTCGACGGGAACAACAGACGGCGTAGGAACGAAATAAGCCTGTGTGTGCTTGTGCATAAGAGAGGAGACGCGTTTGTCAGCAGCACATCGCTGCGCGGCTGTGACCTGATTTGCAGCCATCTTAAAACCTGCGGGATCAGAGCGGTGACAGACCGACCGGCCGAGATCAGGAGGGGTCACCAGAACCTTGACCGCCGCGGCGCACAGAGAATGACACCTCTCCCTTATTCTGTTTGCCTTTTGGCCATCTTCTATTAGAAGCAGTGGGATGTGCCGTCTCTCGCCGTCTCCGTTCAACACTGACACACTGCTCTGATTGTGCAGGCGTGGAGCTACACAAGTGCTGGGATGTGGTCTCAGACAGTCATCTCCCTTCACAGAGCCCATTTGCATCTCTAAAGAAGCCAAACAGAGACCAATCAGGCAGCCCAAATAATTCATTTTATCCATTAGGGTATGTGTGTGTGGACAGCAAAGCTCATAAATAACTGTTTTCTTTCCTCTTTAAATACTGTAATGCTTTTGTGGTTCAGCGAATGTATCTGCCTGACAAAGCTAACACACATAACAGGCATTCTATGCATGCCGTTACTACATCAGAAAGCGGGCAGTGCCAACAAAGCCCCGGCCAGTGTTTGGCTGCTGGGTCCTCGGCCTGGGTGAGCGTGTCTAAATTAGCCTGATGGGGCTCTCCCACTTTGGTCTGGGTGGTTTGATTTGATGTATTTACACGGATAAATGCTGGCACGCACACAGAATCTTCTGAATTAAACGTTCATTTTTCCATAGGCACAGATGCTAGAGAGCCACATTAACATAAGTAGCCTCCAGCAAACTGTAAATAACTCTGCTATTAATTTAACACTTCGTGATAAACAAATGAATATCACCACATTTCAAGTATCTCCTAACACACAAGTGTTGCATTTATTGTCTCCCAGCTAAACATGAGGATGGAGGGGTATGTCATCAGAGCTCATCCCTTCATATCCAGGGTCTGTTTAAATGCCTCGCGGCACATCTCACGGGATGTGAAATGCCTCTGCCCAAATGAATGCTGGATTTGGCTGTATTATGCGAGGGGCCATCATTGGTTACCAAATTACCGTGTGGATGTAGCCACCTCTCCTGCTGGGACACACTGAACCCGTTAACTCCAAGCTTGAAAACAAGGACCTCGACCCGAACAACCCATAGGCAAGCCTTTGAAACAGCGAGCCGTTCAAGTCTTATCTGTTTTATGACTTTTTAGTTATCCTAAAACAAATACTACATTTGCAATAAATACCAGGAAAGGAAAGGAAAGTTCAACTTTTAAACAGTGCCGGTCTCACAGAGCTATATTTATTGATGTCTCTATGACAAAAATGACAGAACTATAGAGGAAAGATGCCACTTGATTGCATTTGCATGCACATATTTATCCACAGGAGCCTTTTGAAAATTCCAGCTATGTAAATCCAGTCAGTATCATTATTGTTGGTCTAAAGCTAACATTTAAATGCGCGCTATAGCTGATTATACCAATCGCGCAGCACAGTGGTTACATTTTTTGACAATCATGCTGACATCAGTAACGAATCACACTGTAAGTTCAACTGACGGATAGATGTGAACCCTGATACACTGTCCCAGCTTCCTGTGTAGGAAGCCTACAGCATCACCAATCTGTCCACTGGTTGTTAATCTGCAATGACAAGGCTCAGAGGATATTTGCTGTGCAGACTGGGAGCCAGCCTGGATTACAGGTCATGCTAAATGACGTGCTAAGCTACAGAGGCAGATCCTCCCCTATCTAGCCCTGTTGTAAAATATCTGGTGGATACTTAAAAAACTATATTATAGTGTCATTTTCACATGTAGCTGTGTCGTACATTCTCTTGCATTTGGAACCTGATGTGCCACAGAGTGCTCCTGTTTGTCCCCACCTCTCAGTTGGTGACAAGGCCCCACTTTACATCACCGTGATGAATTTCACGTGTTTATTTGGTGAGCGTACCTCCCATTGCTGTCAATAAATCAACACCTCCAGTACAATCTCAACACAGTTTAATAGAGCGGGTCGCTGTTTAAGCAGCTCAGGCGGGCTAAAGCACACGGAAGATCTGATAGTTGCGATTTATTTTCAGGTTGGATGATCAAACCACCATTTTGGTGTAATAACTGTTTACATACATGGATGCAGCATTGCTTCCCTCCTTCACCCTGAGGAGCTGCTGTGACTTTTAAAGGGGTTTTTTTTATGCAAAATACATTTGAAGCATCACACAATACAGTCTATTATGGCAAAACTGGGCATCAAAATCCCCCGTCAGCCCATTGTGCATGTAGAGTGCATTGTTCTCATCGACTTCCCTGTCAGAAAAAAAGGTTGTTTTTTTTAAAGGAGTCCTTCTGCTGAGGTGCATCTTTTCATCCTGGGCTCTGGACAGATTGCCATGGCCAAATGAAAAACCAGGCACCACTTCCCTCTGTCTGGAGGCAGGCGGCTTAAAAAGTGGGTTAGGCGGTCACGGCTGTGTACACACTTGACTTCCTTCCGAGCAGGAAGACCGGAGACAATGACCACCTGCCTTTAAACGTGGCCACTGGGTTCCAAATAATCCAAATTACACTCCACACCTTCTCCATCTCCACCACCACCCCCATCGGTGCCACTTACCCAGCTGGCCCTCGCAGATGGTCAGAACGATCTGATCCATGAGCAGATAGCGGAATTCCACCTCCTCGTCGGCGCAGCGCTCCTTCAGCGCCCGGAGGATCTGGAGTTGGGGGTATTCCTCGCTGATGCGCCGATCGGTCACGAACCAAACCCGAAAGCACATTTTCTTTTGGATGGCGTGGATTCAAAAAATATATTTTTTAAAAAAAAGGGGGGGGGGGATCGGGCTCACACAGCGGCGGCTGGAGGAGGCGGAGGAGGAGGAGGTGGGGGGTGTGGGTGGGTGGCGGCAGCGGGAGGTCCGGAGGTCGGGCGGCAGAGATGGTCACACAATGGAGACCCTAAACGGTACGAGCAGGCTGAGATGTGGCTGAAAACACCACCACCGCGGGGGCGCCCACTGGCTGGACCTGACCGGCTGCGACGAGGGAAGCTTCTTTATCACCTTTGCGGCCCTTCATTCGCCATTTAGTCGCCGTCGGGGAGTGGGATGGGTCCGGACCGCGTGCAGGCGAGGCTTCAAGCGCGAGAATAACAGTGTTTACCCGAGGGGGCTTGGTTGTTTCTCCAAAGCGAGGGGCTTCTCGGTCAGTCTCCCCCCCGCCGCCGGGCTGAAGAAGCCTCAAAGTCCAGTTTATTTCTCCAAAGTTCTTTTAGAATGCTGCTGCGGCTTTACGAGAGTGACAAAATCTTCCCCAAATGAGATGCTGAAATGTGCGCGCGCTTGGTTTACTCCACTCGCTCGCGTCGGGCCGAGGGTGACGCCCCAAAATAACAGCGGCAGACGAGCGCCAGCCAATCACGGCGCGGGGGGGCGTGCGGAGTGGGCGGGGCGTGAGGCTCCGCGGCCAATCGCCGGCGCGGTGGGCGGGGCCCCCGCGGCCAAGGCGCGGGAGGCGCTGCTGTGTCTGCATCCGCGCACGAGGCCGCGCACCAGTGCTGAACCGGTTCAGACCAGATGATGACGGCGGGGACCGGGGGGGGACGAGGGGGGACGAGGGGGGTGTGGGGGGAGACAAGGGGGTGGACCCGGGGACCGGGTGCCGAGGGGGCTGTGTACCCGGGGGGGACGACGGGTGTGTGGGGCAAGGCTGGGGTGGAAGAGGGGTTCAGGGGGGAGGTGGACATGAGGGGGGGCATGAGGGGGGGGTGGATATGGCGAGGGGGGACCCGGGGTCCAGGGGGGAAATGGACATGGGGGGGGACCTGGGGTCCAGGGGGAGGTGGATATAGGGGGGGCCCGGGGTCCAGGGGGGAGGTGGATATGGGGGGCCCGGGGTCCAGGGGGAGGTGGATATAGGGGGGGCCCG
This sequence comes from Lagocephalus sceleratus, assembly GCA_911728415.1. Lineage (NCBI taxonomy): Eukaryota > Metazoa > Chordata > Actinopteri > Tetraodontiformes > Tetraodontidae > Lagocephalus > Lagocephalus sceleratus. The sequence continues at coordinate 4,601,142 of CAJVRN010000064.1, read as the reverse complement.
GGGTCCAGGGGGGAGGTGGATATGGGGGGCCCGGGGTCCAGGGGGAGGTGGATATAGGGGGGCCCGGGGTCCAGGGGGGAGGTGGATATGGGGGGGCCCGGGGTCCAGGGGGGAGGTGGACATGGGGGGGGGGGCCCGGGGTCCAGGGGGAGGTGGACATGGGGGGGGCCCGGGGTCCAGGGGGAGGTGGATATGGGGGGCCCGGGGTCCAGGGGGAGGTGGACATGAGGGGGGCCCAGGGTCCAGGGGAGGTGGACATGAGGGGGGGGACCCAGGGTTCAGGTGGATATGGGGTCTGGGGGGAGGTGGACCCGGGGTTTGTGGGGGAGGTAGACTCGGGGTGCGCCCAGGGTCCAGAGGTCAACGCGGTATGCGGGGGGGGGCCCGGGTTCCTCCGTGCCCCTGCGCCGGGACCAGCTCAGACTCTGACCCCACACGGACGACGCGGTCCTCGGGACACCCGCCTGTCTGGCTGCTCACCCCTCGGGTCGGTCCGGATGTGTCGGGGCGGGGCAGAGCGCCTCCGGAGGGCCTATCTGGAGCCCCTGGTCCTCTGGTCCGTCTGCTCCTCCGCCCGCGATGAACGAAACCGTTATTCTAACTGGCGTTAACGGCTGTTTCCCAGAATGCACAGCGGGTCATTAGAGCCCCCCCCCCAGGTATCATTCACTAACGGGGAATACCCGCAAAGCACTTTAAAGAGGCGACTCGAGATTTTAACAGCAGTTAATGGATGCAATCGTTAGCAGAGAGCTGCGTGGTGTTTCTGCTTTGCGTTGTTCGCGTCGCACAAACGAAAGATTTAGTTTCTAATCAAGCTCAGGTGTTTTTGTACTGGGAGCCAAGGCGTGAGCAATCGTAGGCAGAGCATTCTAACCGAGCCACCGCTTGGAACAAATACATTGGTTTTATTTTTCTGAGAATTTAAACACATCAACAGACGTGTCTACCAGACAGGAAGAACGTATACATGTTCACAAAGCTCAGAATGCAAATGAGGTTGAATGTTAGTTCGGAATGTAAGAAATTGTTGATCTGTTATTTAGCATCACAAACAATCCGAAATGAATGGAAAAAAAAACAGCAACTTTGTTTTCTATCTTAAAAACTCATAATAACTACGTTACGTCACCCGCAGGCCCGTTAAATGGAAGTTAATTCCTACACGATGTCGCCGGGAGTCAGGTGGATGCGCTGCCACTGAAACTGGATGATTTCAGTGAAGGAAAAGTTCATTGTTGACCGGGTGTCTTGGTACTTTGGGCTTATTTCAGAAAGCAGTAAGCCTGAATCAAACCTGAGATGAACTCTGGGGGGTGATGTATATGTATTTCTTCTCGTCTAGTTTCCCATTTTGGGATGTTGCTTCATATGGGTGAAGGCACCCCTAGACCCCTGCCTGTCCAAACCAGCCAGCACCGTGTTATAAATACATTATTATTATTATTATTATTATTATTATTATTATTATTATTATTATTATTATTATTATTATTATTATTATTATCATCGTGCGTCAGCAACCTCTCTTAGAGTAGCGTCGCAGGCGTATCCTAGCAACACTGACAACGCTTCCTATTGGTCGAGAGATCCTCGTTCCCGTAGCAACAGTGGCAGGACGATAGCGGCGTCTCATTGGTCAGCCAGCAGCTCGCCGCAGACAGGCAGAGTCAGCAGCACAACTCCCTCGTTTCATCAGAATAAAAACCGCCTAGCGTGGATTTTCAACTTGGATTCTTTTTTCCTCCCCTCTGCAATTAATCTCACGCATTGACTCGCTCAGCAATTTTCTGCCACAGGAGGTCTGTTGCTGCTGCAGCATTGTTTGTTTATTTATTTATCTTTTTATTTATTTTAATACACTCACTTTCTGCATATGCGCTCAATAATATTTCCAACTCCACTGGGCAGATCCAGTACACCCCCCCCCCACCACCTGTTGTCATGGTGAATCATGATATCTGCGCTCTATTGATGAGGACTTTTTCGATCCTCGTGCAGGGGGATATTTAATGATGTGGTTTAAAACGAAGTTGGATTCAGAAAATACTCTTATTTTTGGACATAGTAGGCATGGTTTAGTGTTATTTACGTGGCGAAGCACCCGATAAGGAAGTCTGTGGTCCTCAGTCCTCCAGGTCAAGGTAATTCTGGTGGTTGAATCACAGCAGCTGGACTGGATGAGTTTCTCGAAGACGTCTCGTCTTCCTCAGTCCGAGCAGACGGTTTGGGAGGTCCAGAGACCTGGACCCTCCGTTCACGTCTTTGGAGGTCCACTCACCTGGTCGTTGACGGCTCCAGCCCTCTTTCAAACTGTCCCTGACACGAAGGGTGGGAACGGCCTCTCTTAGTGAATAATAAACAGCAGAGCAAAGAGCACTTTTCAGTGAATGCATTTTATTTTATGTTTTTCTTTTCTTGGTCCAGTCATATATACGAGCTTTATGCTTCAACATGACGATGATAGTTGTTACTGGTTTGAAGATTGACTTGTTTATTGTCCTATTACAGGATTCTTGCCCACTGCCCCCCCTCGCCGTTGCCATGGTAATGATGGAGGTCAGTGTACAGTCGTTGCTATGGTGATGTGATGCCCCTATTGAGCGGTGCAAAAACGAGTCATACTTTAAGGTGAAATAATGGTAAATTCAATGTTTTATAGTCTGGTTAATTAAAAAATGTATTCAACATATGAATGAGGGCGTTTCTATTAAAAAAGTTAAATTATTAAGAAAACATTGTCATCGTTTGGATTAAAATTATATATGCACACACTTTAATTCACTTACTTTAGCAGAGTGTTGTTTCATATGCATCCGATAAAAGGTCACAATAAAGGTCACAATAAAAGACCAAATTGTGGAATCTTTTTCCCTTTCATATGTTTTAGATAATAGATTTTTAATCAAATACATCAGTTCCCGGAGTTTCAGATAGTGGGGACATCTGGCGGCACACATTTTAAATTGCATATTTTAATTAAATGAGCAACTACATTTCAAAAGGCTTCTTTCACGTATAGTCTAACTCGGTCACACGATGCCTTATCTGAGTGCGTCATCTACCGGTCAAGTGCACAATTACAGCGGGGGCCGAGTTAAAGAAGGATCTTTGTTCTGTATTCGAAGTTTGTGTTATTAAGCAAGCACGATCAAATTAAAGCAGATTGTACATTTTCATCATAAAGCTGGACAACACATTTACACTATATTCAGGGTTAATTCAGAATGCACCTGCGAGTGTTCCAGCATTAAAAATAAGCATTTATACACAAACCCATCTGTGATCCTAAACTAAAGGACTAAAGTATATAGCATAATCAGTATGCAATAAGTCACTGAAGCAAAATATGTAAATGTTAAGATGAAAAGAAAAAAATCGAGTAGAGTATAGAATAGGGTAGTAATGATTCATAAAATGCAAACCTATAGTTCGTGTGGATGCAGCAGTCATCAATATATTCATGCATAAATACTTATACAGCAGATAACTGCACCTAAACCACGTAAGTGTTCTATAGCAACTGTTACTACTTCTACGACTACTACCACTGTGACTTCTGACACTTAATCCTTCTAATTAAGACACATCGCAGTTGGACAGTGTTCTGCACGATAAAGTCCTTTTTTCTGCTTTTGTTGTTTTTAAATTTACCATTAACAACAACAACAACAACACAAAATCAAGATTTAAATCCTGTCTGTCTGGCGTTATAACGGCACGTTTATTGTTGTTGTTGTGGTTGTTGTTGTTTACAGACAGAGCCTCATTAATATTAATACGAGGGACTAGTTAAGTGCATATGCACGTTTCCGCTCCCCCTCTGTGGTGTATGAATTTTTCTCCAGCGTGCTCCGGCTGACGCTGGAAGTAGTTCCGGTGGTTTTTTGACGCTGAAGCGGAGCGCGCGGATCAGGGATCACCGCGCCGCCGCCGCCGCCGCCGCTTGCGCCGCCGCTTGCGTCGCCGCTGCCGCCAGGCGCAGACGCGAACAGCGGCACCGCTCGCCTGTCAGGAGCGTCGGCTGACCACAGCAGCGGTCACTGCCCCGCAGAGCCCCCCCCCCACCACCACCACCAACCCCCCCCTCAATGCGGTCGCATCCCGGCTGACAGCGTCACAGCAGCAGCACCGGAGCTTTTGTCTTTGAGGGATTTTTTTCTTTCTTTCCAAGTGCACAACAGACGTCTGGAGCAGAGTACCAAAAACAAAAAGAAAGCAAAAAAAGCAAAAAAAAAAAAAAAAGCCGGTTTGTTTTTTGCGCACGACGGTGAGTATTCTGTGTGGGAGAATCCGAGCGTGTCACGGAGGTGTGCGACGGGTAATTGCGTTGAAGGTGCGAAGGCACTTTTTTTTTTTATCATTATTATTATTATTCTCGTTTAAAGCGTCTCTGCTGGCACAAGTTTGGCTGTCATCGTGTGTGCGTGTGGATGCAGGCGCCGTGTGCTCGTTCAGAAATCACGACCCGGGCTGCAACAGTGCATCCGAGCGTCGGGGCCGGACAAAGTTCTGGAAAAACTATTCTGCGAGTGTTGAAAATGCATGCGAAAGACGCTCTGGGAGCGACGACAGCTAGTTTGGATGAACGCAGGCAGGGCAAATGCCAAAGTGTTTGAATAGAAGTGACATGGATAAAGTCATGCATCCGTAAAAACATTCATAAATGAACTTCCTTTCACAGCTCAAGTATTTTTTTTTATAAAATATAGATCATTGTATTAATGATGGAAATCAGTTGCCTGTGTTTGCTCTTGCCTTACAGGTTCATTATTTCTTTGCTTGTGCGTGTCTCATAGTTAGTCTGCCTGCCTTTTAGATCCATATCGCTGGAAAATAAAAGTGTCAGGTTAAGGCGACGTTCTTCAACGCTCGGTTGTCTGCTGCTGTATTAACGCGCTGGGTTTGAAGTGCTTCGTGATTTGGGCAGTCGGTGCTCTTGGCGTAACCTGGAGGGCGCGTGTGATGGATGTAGACGGGTGTGTCAGGAGGAAGACTCCGCCGCGGTGTCAGAGATGAGACAACGGTGGGGATTTGTGTCCATCAAAGCGGATGTCTGACAGACACCGATGGTTCTCCGCAGCAGGCCCTGGTGGGTTTGTGAGGGTAGAGAGTGAAATACAGAGTTCAGACAAATCCTGCAGGATTTGAACAGCACGTGACTTTAAGTCTGATGCTTTTTTTACCCTTTTGCATTAAACCAAAACATACGTCTGAGTGGTCGACCACTAGAATATTTGGAATATTCGCCCCCCCACCCCCGACTAGTTCTTCCTGCCTGGATGCAGTAGAGGCGAAGCCTTCCCGTCTTTGGGACACGTGTGTCAAGCCTGAGCCCCTTCTGAGCCTTAAATGTGTTTAGAATTGAAGCGTGCATCCGTGGGTTGTTGGGGCACATTTGCGGAGCGTTCCTAATTGTCCGGCGATGGTCGCCTCCTCCGTTGCCCGAGCGGCCTCAGAGAGGACACCTCCAGCATCGCAACTTCTCCCGGGGAAGCTTTCAAACGGCGGCTCCAGCCCTCAGACCGTTCCTCCAGCGGCGGCTATCAGTCAGCTGTCTGTCGGCGGAAGCCCGGGCTGGCGCTAGCAGACATGTTTTCCTCCTGAAAGAGCCTTTGTGATTCTTCCCGAGTGACTGAGGGGGCTCTTGTCTCCTCTAGCATTGTTTGCCAACCTTCAGCTTTTTCTGTTTCTTTTCTTTCTTTTTTTTTAATGCTGGCAAATAAATTGCCATATTGTCGACCACGCTCCTATTTTTCCGGTTTCCCTGCAAGTTGAGTTTGTTGACGACACAATTATGTACACCCACTATAGGTTTCTATAGGCTGCCTCCCCATTATGACACCCTGCCTTTACAAATGGTGCCCGTCTTGTCGAAGAAGTCATTATCTTTAATCATGCCGCAGCGTGGAGAGTAAGCCAATACTATACAATTTCATCTCTTCAAAAGCACACAGGAGTGTGTGTGTGTGTGTGTGTGTGTGCACATGTGTGTGTGTGGGCAACTGGCTGAAAATGCGTTTGAGAGGCTGCCCTGCTCTTCATTTGGATGCTCCTCTTAATTCCTATCAAGATGAGAGCTGTCTGAACAGATTTCCCTCATCATTATTTGCTCAGAGATTTACTTGCGCCTGTAAATGGTGTTGATTGAGGGTAATTTGGCTTTTTAATTGCCGAACAGCTGCCACACTTACTGCTGATTGCCATTGTAGACTTTCTCTGCAGATCACTCACGGACCCCTAAATACCTCATTAAAATGTTATGCGGAATCACGTGAAATGTGAGGAGAAGGAACGCTCGTTAGGTTGGACTGATTTTTGTTTTATCGTCGCAAAGGTCGTCGTAATTATCCTCAATGTCAGCAAATTCCGTTGCAGGAGTTGGTGTAATGACTTTCTGAAAGTTGAATAATGAACTCTTCGCGGGCACGCTGCAAGCGCCCTCCGGGTTCCGTGGCGGGTTACCCGCGCCGGGCGGCGTTTCAGATGGAGGTGTCGGGGATGGTCGCCGCTCGTCTCTCCTCCAGGGACCGTGAACATTCTAACGGCAGAAAAGTTCTTGGATAGAAACCCTTAAAAGTTTCTATCAGGCGGTCATCCATAAGAACCCCGCAGCCAAAGGCTGCGCTCGCGCGTCCTGGAGGTGGCCTGGTGCCGTTGCCACGGTGATGGTGAGGCTTCCCGATGTCACTCTTGTAGTGTCCACGTCAGAGCAGTCTGAGCCCGTGCAAGCGGTCCCGTCTCTGTCGGCTGACAGTTGCAGCGCTCCGTTTTATTTATCGCCGACCTTGTTTTACAGCAGGTTTTTATAGGAGAATAAAAGAGCTAAAGGTTAGAGGCCTCTTCAGTGGAGCTCTGCAACCTCCGCCATCATGAGGAGGCCGTAACTTCGCAGGGCCCAGTTTATTTTAATGACTCCAGGTCGATAATGTCCCATCAATGAGCTACTGTTTATATACTTTAAACTGGCCTGGCTCTGATGCAATAATCGGAGAATTTCGATTTTCTTTCTGTAGATATTGGCTTACGTGTAACAAGATGCAACGATAATACCTCCGACAGACGCTTTAAGCCAAGGTTCTGTCTGTTTTTAGAAGCTCTAAGCTCTCCAAGCGCTCGCTGTCATCCCTGAGTTGTTTCGCCTCGTCCCAGGAAAGTGCACGTTTGAATTGAAATGTAGCAAATCCTTTTTATCTCGTCCAAAACGATTCAGTTCGTAAAAAGCGCGGTTTGGAGGAAAAAAATGGAAGAAGTGATGTCGGGGGCTTTGGGGGGGGGGGTTTGATGATCAGTGGCAGAGGTCACGGCTCCACCCGAGATCAGAGAGGAGCTTCAGCGGTGAATCTGATGTAAGTCCCGTGTCTTACACCAGCCGAGGATGTTGCTTCAGTCGACAGGTTAAGATTTAATGAGGAACAATTGTTCGCCGATTTGCATTTGTAATTATAAACAAGCATCAAAAGCCTGTAATGCCTCTAAAAATGTAAATTATTCTATTATAAAGCACAACAGAATCTAAGCCTCGCCTCGGAGCCAGGGCCTCTAGGTTTCGGATGCTTGCTTTCCATTATTAATGCTATTCACAAGCCAAACTTTTTAGGTTGTTGCAGTTGGGCGCTTTAATCTATTTTCGCTCCGAAATTAATGAATTTTTAAAGAAGACTAGTCCGCGCTGAATAGGGCTGGATGTGGGATTGCGGTTTGAGTCGCGGTGACGCGCCGTGATACAGTAGCCCCCCCCCCACCACCACCACCACCACCACCACACACACACACACACACACACACCCACCCACCCACCCTTCGCTGTGCGAAGCATCGGTTCACAAACAGCATCCCACCCCTCCCCTGGGACTGCTCGTTGGGGGAGTTTGCAGAAATGCTGCACTCCTATGTTTTATTTATGACAAAATATGCCGTTTTAACTCCGCCGTTGTCAGACTGGGGGACTGCGATAGCTTCTTCCCGGCGCCGACTCTTCTGGGTCGGTAGCTGCGTCTTACCTCGGCAGATGTTTTCAGGTGTTCGCGTCTGTGTGGGCTTGCAACTTAAATATTTTATTCCAGGCCCTTCGGAGATTCGGTGGAAGATTTTCTCCTGAAAATTTTTTTTCTCCCCGTTGGCCAGGGGGGAGGGAGGGGTGTAATTGCACGAAACTCTCTTTCATTCGATTCGAACCGGTCTTTTTTCGCTGATAAAAGGGGGTAAATTAGTGTTCTTATTTTATTCCCTTTCAAACCTTACCTTTCTTGACCACTGGCTACAAGGAGGAAGGACGGAGAATGCTTCCCAGTGTGAAACGGAGCATTACATCCAGCTCTCCTTTCAGAATAAGTAGACAGTATCAAACGATAATTGCTTAACCCACTTGCATTGAGCGATGAGCAGGCAGCCACCATAAGGGCAGCTGATTTGCCTTGATATCTTATAATTGAACCTTTTCAGGGGCATGTTTTCTGGCACTGAAGCAGAAAGTAATTAAGGCGTTCAATACTGCTTTTTGGACCTTTTCCTCTCTGCTTTGAATGGCCCACACTGTGAGACATGACAGCGCTCAGTACGCCTACATACTTTCCTTTGACACATTAGCCTTACCCTCACCGAGGCAGCCCTTCCCGCAAACCCTGTCTCCTCTGCACACTCCGGGTGGGTATTTTGTCGTCACTTCATTCTGCTCAGAAAATATTTTGATGCCTCTTTCTTTGGGCTTCCTCCCCCCACCCCCCCTCCTCCACCCCCCTCCGCCCCCACCCCATCCCCCATCACTCCATTGAAAGTTCTCTATTAAAATGCAGAACTGTAATGCCTCTCTCCAGTCTAAAAGCCTGCTACCAGCGGGGGACTGTTAGCTGTTAGTGATGCATACAGCCTGAGTGAGTGCATCGCAGCTACAAAGTCTAATGGGTGAATACGTTCAATCACGGGCAGACCCTCGACTCTTTTAAAGGGACAATGTTCCCATTCACCGACGCCCCATCCAGCGAGGGATCCATTTATGCTCGTCTGGCGAGAAAGGTCCCCTCTCCGTTCAAATTCCCGTTCCCTCTTTAGGCGCCAGCGCCTCTAATCGTTTGCCGGGGTGGATGGTGGTGGTGTGTGTGCGGGGGGGTGGGGGTGGTCTCGGCTTTTCCTGCGAACGCTACGTCGCCAACGGTAACTTTTCACGCGCTCGCGACGGAAAACCGAGACGCCACATCCTCTCCCTTCATCCCGTTGACGCTGAGCGAACGCTCGCTGCTGCGAATGTGTTGCTTCCTGTCCCCGCGTGTCTGTGCTTGGGTTAATGATTTAAAGCTTTTTTTTTTTTTTTTTTTAATCTTAGGGACGGCCAGAGAGCGTTTGCCCTTTTCTTAACTTTGTCACTCATCCGACTGCAGCCCGGTTCCGGGAATCTTTTTCATTTAGACGGGGGGAAATTTAATGAGTTCCTGCTTGTGTCCTCGATCAGTGCAGTCAAATTAAAAAACTTTCAGACCAAATGTGCTGTGGATCTGGAACTTCTCTGGGAACTTCTGGAACTTCCTGTGGCTCGTGTTCCGGGAAGACCGCGCGCGTCGCTTTGAAGACAGCCTGGAACCATTTTCTGGTACTCGCAACTTCTCGGGTTTGAGCAGCCCAGCCGGCTGGAGTGACGTCACCATCTCAGGCCGCGGCTGATTGTCGTCCTCTCCACACACTGCGGGCTTATCGGACGCTTCACCCAGTCATCCGCCCATCTGTCCGCAGCGCTCTTGTGTTTGAACAGCGGGCCACGGATCTTGATGGAATTCAGCCTGTGAGAATTACAGCGCTGTGACTCAGGGTCTTTCATTTCCATGAATTTATTCACCTGTAGGAAAATTCCTGGCAATCTGTGTGGTTTACATTTCCACTGCACCTCAAAAAGCAAATCAGGTTGACTTTTGGGGGGGCGCTGACGCGGCTGTCAGGCACAAATTTGAACACTACTGTGGAGCGCCGCGACTGTGTCCCACCAATCAACATCCTTCAGTCCACAGCCCCGCCCCTCAATGAATCCAGTGAATGTGATAATTTTGGCGGAATTTCCATAAGGCTTTTTGGGGTGAAGTTTTTGGATTTCGGGAAAGGGTTTTTTTTTCCTGGTTAATTTTGGTCGAAGCCATCTGAGGTAAATGATGAAAGTGGTTCTTTGGTGGAGGGGGTCTATGTGCGCCTGGGAAGGGAAATTTCTGGTGGTGGAAAATAACCAATTTTCCAACAATGATGAGACGAGCATGATTAAATAATGAGTCTGGTCTCAATGTTCAACACATTTCATTTTGCTTTATTGAACCGAATCGTCTCAGTGCAGACAGATTATCAAGGCAACATCACACAGCGGTGTAATCTAATCCAACATCCGGTATCTTCTGATTATGGTGTGTTCATTGTCACATTGCCAGCAAGATGAAACGACTTTTGAAACGACCAGTTCTGTTTACGAGGCACGAGCGCTGCCAACAGCCGAACCCAGAGGAGCGCGCTGGAAGACTGTCACACTGGTGTTTGGCATAATCGAGCCTGATTAATAATATATCCAAATTATTGATAATAGCTGAACTACATTTTGCGCTACTAATCCAATGGCTGCTGATAAATATGCATTTCTGGAGATGACTCTGGCAGCTAAGACAAATAAGATGTAAGCTGTCTGCGACATTGATGCCACCCCCCAACCCACCAGGGTGTTAGGCTGATGTCAAGCGCGGCAGGTATCGGAAACAAACGACACAGAGCTGAGGTTATCCAAGTCGCTGTGGGACCAGTTGACTGAGTCGACTAGGTAATTGGTCCGTCTCCCCGCCCAGCAGGGCCTCTCTCCCCAGAAGCGAAGTCACGCCCCTCCTCCTCTTCCCCCCTCACTCCCTCTTGCTCATCATCGCCGAGCGAGCGGTGCAAAGCTCCGCCGCCGCCGTGCAGACATCCCACGCTTCGCAAAAAAACTTCTCAACCGCGGCCGTGCAGCAGGTCAGGGCTTGTGGCGGGCTGACTTGCAGCCCGAGAACGATTTTTTTTTTTTTTTTTAATGAGGGAAAATAAGCACTTGTTGTTCTGCGTATTGTGTGTCACGTCCCTCGTCCCCGCCCCCCCCTCGTCCCCGCCCCCCCTCACCGCCACCGCCACAGTGAGCAACACTGCCTCCCCTTGAGCGTGAAAAAGGTGCACTAATTAAGATGGTTTCCTGGGATTTTAAGGAGGTGTCGGCGGTGACTCCTACAGCGGTGGAGCCTCGAGGAGGAGATGGGGGCGGCGTTTGCGCATGTGGCCTCCCAGGTCACGTCTCGGCTCTGTCGTCTCACTGGCTCGCTCGCGGGTCGGCGAGTCTACATTTATCACGAATTTTCTCCTCAACCAGTAATTAAGTGATTTTTTTTTTTCCTTTTTTCAGGAGGTGAGCATTCCCCTCCTCCCTTTTTCTCCCCTAGCCTGTCTCTCCAGGGAGAGGAAAGAGAAACAGAGGGGTTTGTGTTGCTGCTGGTAGGAAGGCACATTGAAGTTCTCCCACCTTGATTATATACTGCGAGCATGAATGGAGAACGCGTGGGCCAATGGGCTCTTTGTTGTTCAAGGACCTGCGAAGGTTACTGCATGGGATGGTGGATGGAGGCTCAGATGTAGATTTCTGTATCCTTAGGAGGCAGCATCCTTAATGACTGGCTCCATCTGCATCGTCTCTTTGCTGAAACGTGCAGGTGTACCCGCATTTTCAAATACGTCGGATCCTTCTTTTCCAGAAGCAACAAGCGCCAAGGAAGAGATTGGAGAAAAAGAAAAAAAAAAAACCCGACTGCACCATCACGGCCTCGGTGATGAGTAACAGTTGCGTGACATTCTCACTCCAGCAGTGACACATCTTTGAATAATCTTCGACTGAAGTTCAGAACAATCGATGAGTAAGTTCTGTTCCCTATTGTCTTTTTTTTTTTGGAATTTTATTTAACCCCCAAGCTAAAAATAGCTGCCAAGAGGGTCAGAAGGTGTGGTGGCACGGACTCGACAAGAGTTTAAAGCGCTTTGGGAGTTGGAGAACGGGGCCACGTTGTGCGAGTGTGTGTCCGTGTGTGTTTGTGTCTGTGTGTGTTTGTGTTGGGGGGGGGGGGTTGCACGGAGTGGGAAAGGGGACGAGTCTCTCGGCTCCTCCAGAGGGTTGGAATTCCTCCCGAGCTGTTCCCCCCATTTGGCAGGCACTTGTGAAAACAATTCCCCAGCTTTTAGTCACTCCGCAGATCCAATAGCCATTTCCACTTTGGAGGGAGCGAGAGCGAGAGGCAATCCAGATAGACAGAACACAGGGAGAGAAGGAGAGGAGAGTTTTAATCAGGTTGGACAGATGCCGAGGCCAGTCGAGCGCTTGTGCGATATTAATATCTCATGAAGGCTGTCTGGCAACGCGCGCTCACCGGTTTTGTGTTTGTGCGTTGCAGCAGCAGCAGCGGCAGCCATCGCGGCGACTAAATGAAGAAGTTGTGAACATGCGCGAGGGGAGGATTCTACCTTTCACTTCAGTGACGTGCCCAGATGCTTTGGCCAAGAGAAAGATGGAAAGGAATGGGAAGAGTAAGACATTTTAATCATACCTCTGCACCATATTCTCCCACTTTTCACTGCGCAGACGGAGAAAGTCCGAGTCAAGTGTTGCATTCCCTTCACCTCTTTAGCACAATCACTCTGAAGTGCAGTGGTAAAGACCAAGAGTTGAAGGTGCCAAAGTATAGATTTATTTTTTTTCCCCCCGCCGCACAGAGCTTCAGTGTGCCTGGAAAATAACATGCTGAGTTAACGTCTGTGTGTCTCTGCTCCGCTTGAAGATGAGTCGCCGTAGTAAACAAACCTCCTGCTCTTCCAGACTTGAGCCAAGGCTGCTGCGCGGCGCCCGTCCACTGAGCCAGGTGATCCTCCGAACGCCACGCCGCCGCCGAGCGTCTCGCCGTTTTCCCCATTCGCCCTCCAACCGATGAGAAACATGACCTCCGAACTGGAGAGTAGCCTGACCTCCATGGACTGGCTGCCGCAGCTCAGCATGAGGGCTGCCATCCAGAAGGCAGACGCGGGCCACCACCACCACCACCACCACCACAACCACCACCACCACGGCCACCACCACGGCCACCTCCACCACGCGCACCACCACGGCCACGGGCCCGGCAAGAAAGTCGCGCACTTGGATCCCGGGACGACGTTGGACCAGGAGGAAGCCGCGCAGCACAGGGACGGCAAGCCGCCCTACAGCTACGCCAGCCTCATCACCTTCGCCATCAACGGCTCGCCGCGCAAACGGATGACCCTCAGCGAGATCTACCAGTGGATCTGCGACAACTTCCCCTACTACCGGGAGGCGGGCAGCGGCTGGAAGGTGAGTGAGGCAAGAGACGGTTGGTGCGATTGTTCTGGCTCTTTATTCCAGGGTCAGTCCGGCGACGGAGGCGAAACGGGAACGCAGAGCCGCGACTTAAACCAACAGTCAAGTAGCTCCTACATTCTGCACCTGGGCTAGAGGCAATAAGTCTTCAAAGCAGAGGGCTCGGTGATATCCGCGCATGAAGGGAAGCTGGAAATCCGTCAGGTGATGTCATGGAGATCAGTTGATCCTTCGGGTTTGAATGATGTCCCAGGAAGCTATGCTCTGATTGGCTGTGAGCCACTTGATTGTTTCTTTGGGGTTTTTTTCTGCTGTATGCGTCGCTGCTCTGATTTACTAAAGCTACGGAGCTAAGTCAGCCCGCCGCAATCTTTAAGATGCTGAACGCGTGTTTGGTTGACGTAGCCGACCATTGACCCGTTGCTGGTCTCAGCTTGTCCAAGGAGGGAGCTCTCTCGGGCAGCTGCAGAATCAGAGTCGGAGAGCGAGCTTGTCTGAGTGGTGAGTCATACAGGAGAGGAAATTGAAGGTGTTGGAGATTATTGATTTCAAAGGTTTGAAGTATTTCCAAAATACAGTTATCAGGACTGGGGAAGTTTGGCTGCTGTTTCTGTGTGTCTAAAGTCTCATTCTGGATCAAGACAAGGAACCATCTCCGTATCCGATGCCTCGGAAATTCCACAGAGGTGGAAAAGTGGAATGGGTTTTCGGTGTGGACGGATGTGACAATGGTTTCTCCGCTTCTGCTCCTGCGTGATTAGAGATCTTCCTGCACGGCTGTGTAGGTGTTCTATATGGTGCTGCTATGAGGTCACCCTTGCTAAGGCATAGCTCCAGCTTGGAATAAAGACAGCAACACCATTGGAATTGCTCTCGATCAAATAGGCAGAAACAGACTATTCTGGAAGTGGATTTGACGCGGGGGGTCTGTAACCGTATTCAAACGTGATCAGGTGCCATGAGACCTCAGCCCCATTGTTAACGATTTAAAAAAAAAAAAAAAAGAAGCACAGTTTCGATCCAGCGGGCTCGGAAAGCCTCCCCCCGTGATCCCGCCGTGACTGACAGATGCATTCTGTTTCATCGGGTTGACATTATTTCATCCTTATGTAAATGTGGCTGTGAAAATCTTGGCTAATATGAGCAGAAAGGTGGCTGTGTTACCGGAGCCCAATGAATAGATCCGCACGGCGGCGTCTTGGGGATTCGCTGCCTTATTAGTGAAAAAAGGCGATGGAAATAGTCCCGCCACTGACACACTGAAAAGGCTGTCTGCAAACTATCAGCCAATTCATCTCTCTGATTCTCTGTCTCATTATTTCTCTTTCACTCTCCATTTCCGTCTCCCTAGTACTTGCACTCCGCCGCCACCCCTCTCTCTTTTACTTCCTCGCTCACTGCTCCCCTTTTCTCTTCCCTCTCACCAGCCCGCGTTTGTTCCCTCTCTATAATCTTCCACGCACCGTTCCCTGAGCAGAGATAGACGCCAGAAATGGAGACAAGAAGGTTACGATACAAGCCAGCTTGTTTTGGCAGCGCTCCCTACCTGCATGCGTTCCCTTTCTGTGGGGAGAGAGAGGATAGGGCTTATCAGGACCTTTCAGCATTTGCTGCAGCTCATGACTACTTTGTCTTGCTGGTTTTATTCGAGTGCCAGGATCTGTTAGTATCCCATAATTACACCTCTAGATTCATTGATTTGTGTTTGTGTGTGGCGGCATTCTAGTAGGATAATTAGACGGCCCCTGCAGGAATTCCTGATGCTCCAATTAGAAGAGCCAACAGAAATCCAGCCAATCCCTGTGAGATCTGCGTGACCTTGTGCTAAATTGTGATAACCGTCTAGGAATTCTTACCTCTGATAAGAGTCGCTGCCTCATTTGGGGGCTGCGCAGATGCAGGCAGATGTGACGCGAACGGTTTCCGGGGCGATCTCACGCCAGAGCTGCTCGGTCTGCTTGGTTCGCGCGGGTCTGTAGGCTCACCTGAACTCTGCTGCAGGTTCAGCACGCAGAGTCCGGTCTGCCTGAAGAACTGGGGTTCTAACTCACAGCTGCAGTTATAAAACCCGCTTCACTTGCAGGTGAACCTCGAAGCGGTTCGCTTAGGGTGTGAATGCAAATGGAATATCTTGAAATAAAGAGGAAGTGAGACAGGAAGTGAAAAATGGTGAAGGATTAATGGGCGGTACACCATCATGGTGCCCAACACAAGTAGAGCTGCCGTTCACACTAGGCAGCCTCTTCAAACCAGTCAGGCTTGAAGGCCAGGTGGGTCCTGACCAATCGCTGATCCTTGGTTTTCTTCGTCCTCTTGCTTTATTTGGTCCTGGTCCGTGCTCATTTAAAACAATCTCATCCCAAACGAGTCCCAATGGTTCGTTCCACCTTCAGAAGAGAATCAAACCCATTGAACCCCCCCCCCCTTCCCTCAGATCATCCTGACGTGTGAACGCCCCGTCATTTCCTGTCGGAGGTTCCTGGTGTTCTGCATTTAGCGCCGCATGCAAAGCGTAATTGCACAAACTCTGACGGAGATGCAAAGAAAGGCGTCCAGACAGATCCCAGTGAGAGGCAGCGGAGCACCGACGTGAAGTAATTAAAGTGTGCGTGACGCCCGCTCTTCTCCTGAGCGCCGCGTAACACTGACTTTTTTGGCTTCCTGTTCGTCCACCCCGCGGAAGAATAAGAGCGTCTTCTGCCATCTTTTATCCACTGTGAAAACCTTAATCCCAGACAATGATTCCGTCTGTCTGATTCACCAACTTGCAAGTCCTCTTTTTTATTCCCGCTCAAAGTGCTGATTACAAGTGCTGAAAGAATCAAGGACAGCTACTGACGCGAGCAATGCTTTTCACTCTATGATTAATGTTCCGACTATGAATACTCTCCTTTGAAATAAAGGACATTAAATTTTAACTTTTTATAAGTAATGTTTCTCTGGGTTGAATGGTATAAAGTGGAGCCCTACTTGGATGGACGATACCAGCTGAGAGGGCAGCAGCTAAAACCTTTTCTACCATCAGTATTATTATTATTATTAGTATTATTTATTATCTCACAGGCAAATATCACCAATCTGATTGCAGAATTCAATGAGGACGTCATATAACTCATAATATTGTCTGGCCCGAATGTAATTTTGGTTACATTTGTCACATTTTTAAAAGGTGCGAAATCACCGATGGGGCTTTTAAAGCACTGACAGCCCCCTGCTTCTGCTGTATTTTGTACTTCTTTGACATTTCATATCAGTCGGCGCTGAGCAATTGCAATTTCGAATGGCTGTCCTCCGTCTGGCAGAAGGCTGGGAGCGCTTTTCCTTCCTGAATGACCCGACTCATCGCGGCAGAGCTTGTTTCATATCAGCGACGGCCGTCACAAGGAAAGTTACATAAGTCCAGTTCATTCTGGTTCAGGTGATCGCTGTCAGCTGTACACACTGGGATGCAGACATAGATTGTCTGCTTGCTGTGCCCCACACACACACACACGTACACAGTCACAGACACACACGCACACATACACACACGCACACATACACACACAGACACACAACACAGGCCCATACTTTGCATAGTTTATGAATAAACCCGGGCTTTCTGAGAACACACTAATACACAGTCTGATGTGCTTGATGTCTCCTTCACTTTTTGCCACACGTGTACATGCACACGCACACACGCGCGCACAGACAGACAGACACACACACACACACAGAGCCTGATACAGCCACAGAGAGACTCCCACGCAGGTCGGCGGTGTACGTGTGCAGTCTGCAGATAACACGTGGGGGAACTCGGCGGGAGAGGAGGAGGAGGTGTGTGTGTGTGTGCGTGCGTGCGTGTGTAACTGTGTGTGTGCGTGCGTGTGTTTGTTGTGGGGTGGGGGGTTGAGTTGGAGAACAGAGACTGAGCAGAGGAGAGTTTTACTACCCAGCACACGCACGCCGTCTGCTCTGTATGATAATGTGAGAGTGCAGGAGCAGCAGAGTTGAAACCAGGACACCATTCAGTCATGTACTCACTGCACACACGCACACAAACACACACACATACACACACACGCACAAAATTGAAATTAACCTTAAAAAGCGAGCAGAATATGGAAGTTCACCAGCTGAAGGGTAATTTCATATCACGTGTTGTGGCAGGTATTTTGCTGTAGTGCATACTAACACTACAACAAATACACACACAAACACACGCACACACACATTCAGGTGTAATAAGTGACCTGTTTCTGGTTAGCCTGTACAATCATACAGCTTTCCCAAGGTCATCTTGTAAAGTTCTTTTTGCGTTTTTATCTAAAACAGGTACTTGGGGCTCTTTTCATGAGGAAGAACGTTCTGAACATTTCTCCTGAGCTGTGGGGGAGGGGGGGGGTGGAGCCTCATGACTTACCTCACACCAATGCAAAACTGGCTGGTTGGTGGAGTATGTAATCAGTGCCGAATGCACCGCGCGTGTAGTGAATGCACAGCATTTCCATCTTTAATGGCGCCCTTCTGTCACTGACACAGCATCATCCCCTCCACCGCCCCGCTCCTCTGACTGTGTCGGGCTCCTGCGCTGCTCTGTTGTGTTTCCCATGCCCTCCTCAGCCCCCTCACACCCACGTCTCCCTCCACTTCAGGCTCCACCTTTGGCACAGAGAAAGTGTGCAGCAGGAGTTTAAAGCCCCACAGAGCTCTCTCTCTCTCTCTCTCTCTCTCTCCATCTCTCTCCATCTCTCTCTCTCTCTGCTCATGCTCTTAGTTCCTACTTGTCGTTGAATCATGTGGAATGAAATGAATTTGGCTTTTTCAGAATATCTTTTTTCCTCCACCATCAAAACTGACCTCCAACATCTGTTCTTGGGTAATTTCGAAGCTTCAGGTTTTCCGGGTGCTCTTGTTTTACTTATGCTTTTAGCCAGCACAAGATCACATGCACGGGGGGCCGGATATGTCATAGCACTGAAGCGTGGCGGAATTTTGGGGAGGGGTCTTTACCCTCCCGGTATCAGCATTTGCTTTGAACTAGGTGATATTTAAACAGCTGGCTGCTGAGAGATGAAGATGTCGCGTGCAGCTCTGGGCCTCACCTCGCGCCGCCAGGTTAATCGCCTGCTCATTAGCAGGGCCTAATGTGCCGCCGTAAAGGGCAGCGCCTCCGCGGCGGCCTTTGGCCTTTCGCTGAGCGTCGCCGCGCATCACGGACGATGAGTCAGCGCCGGGGCCTTGTCCTCGCCTCCCACCTCTCCCCCTCTGTCAAGAGCGTTCAGGCACGTGGAGGGGGGGGACGTTGTCGCTGGCTGCTGGACCTCAGCGGGTGGACGGGAGTCACGCTGAGCTGGTGTCCTCTCAGCAAAGTGGTGAATTTCCTCATTGTTTCCCCCCCCCCCCGGCCTCATCGTGGCTGCAGTGCATACTGTAGTGTAGGGTGTTGTGACGGCTCCGGCATCTCCCCATCTGCACATTTTCATTTTCGCCCCCCTCCCAGATGTCAGAGATGAGCTAATAGCAATAATCTCTCTTCCCACGATGACATTTCTCCATGAGGCAGTAAATGCCAGGAGGAGCCCCTTCACTTCACACCATTTGTATTTCTAATACAATCAGCCGCCATTGTGAGACCAAAACTTAGATTACCGATGTCGCGGCTTTTTTTTTGTTTTTTTTTCCCCGTCTTTTTTTAGCTTCTGCTCTTCACGCCGATGCACGTATACGGCACATACACACGAGCAGCTATTAATTATACTTGTATGAGTAACACTGCTCCAGCCTTTAATTACACACTAATCACTAAGAGCAGTCTCAGTATTAAATTCTTAATTAAAAGCGCGGCATTTTCACTAACTCCTCGAGGATTTGGCGCCCGTCCAGCAGTGCGTTTCTCTCTTAAACCAGCCTGGCCTGTAGCATTCTCCATATGGCTAATAATAGGCTTAAGGCCGGTTTTTGTAGCACTCTGTAATGCAACAATTATACCACAGAATGAGCTTATTCCCTGTTTGCTGGTTTTCATATCCCACAAAGAGACACGGGCCTGTCTTTTGTCAGACCCTAAATAACATCAGAGGATTCCATTGGACGCACGTTGGAAGTGTTGCACTTGTGTTTAAAAAGTCAGCAGAGCGACGGCGGAGGTGCATTCTTCTAAATTTGACACGGAACAGAGGGCCGAGGCGCAGGCGAACAGCTCTTCGCTTGGTTGGTGGGGCTGACATTTACAATCTTGTGGTCCTCTAATTGCCGCTAACTCTGAAGTTGATTAACACGGTCTGTGAGGTCACAGCGTGTGTTAATGGGCTGTAATGGCTCTCAGTTTGTGCTCCGAATGCAGAAGCCTCCCGGTAGGCCGCCAACAATTGGCGAAGCCAACAGAAGCACGCTGTGTGTCTAATTGTGAGTTCTAGCGTTTCATTATGACATCAGAGATCTAAAAACCAGGTACGCTTCACTGAAGTGGACCGTCAGGTGTCTTCCTTTAACTCACCTGAGTCCGTGAGTGCTGGATGCTGGAATCTGGGGCTCTTCCGTCTCCCTTACGCTGCCACCTTCTCTTCAGATTAACGTTGTATATCTGCCACGCAACCAGCGAGCGCTTCCTGTAGACAGGATCCAGACCACCGGGGGTTCAAGGCGTCGCTGGTTGCAGGCTTGCGCTTCGTTCAGGGATTTAATTCATCGGGTCAGGACACAGAGGGAAAGGAGGGTGATGTAAAATCCAGCCCCCCAGAAACGTCAGTGTGCTGCGGCACTGCGCTCTTCGGGAAACGTGGCCGTGACCTCTCGACCCCTCTAGTTTGTCCTGATGACGATGGGTCCCCGTAAGCCCGTACTGGGTCCATTCCAGCGCTGGCGGTAAGGTAATGGTAAGGTCAGTGACGCCGCTGACATCCAGTTACAGACGGGGGCCACGCCCCCAGATCTGAGGCTTCTGTCCGCTCCCGCTCCCCCGTACTCCCTCTTCCGGGCGGCTCCAGATCCCCTCTCCTCTGAGCTGCTCCAGCTCCGAACGTTACCTCGTTTCACCCTTGGTACACTCGCCCGCTGGGTTCAGCATCAGGTAACGCAATTTTCCACATCTTTATCGCATTTGGGGCAGCTCGCTCTCTTTCTTTCGGTGATTTAAAACAAAGCGGCAACATCGAGCCGCTCGGTCAGAGAGAAGTTGTTCGACTGTCGGGATGAGTCGGACGTTTGGAGAGAGTGATTGCTTCTGGCCTGGAGACGATCAATGCTGCGATGGGTCTGTTGTCGTTTGTCCATAAAACTCATTTTCCTTTAATAACCTCTGACTCAGAAATATTTTCCCCTTCCGGCCTCGCTGCTGTTCCGTCAAGGTGACTGCTGCATCAGAGCCTCTCCAGAAGCTTTCTTGTCTGGTTGTGCCCATATGTCTTCTGTTTCTGATCATGTGCGGACTTTTTTGCCGAAATGCTCTGGGGGGGGTGTCGGTTTGCTGTGACCCCCCCCCCCACACACACACACACACACACACACATACCTGAAGTCAGATAGAGTCGATAATAAAATAGTTTTGCGGTTCTGGACTCGCGAGGCCGTCCATCAGCGCGGACCGCCGCCCCGTAACCGCGTAACTTGTTAAACACCGTTTTTCAACACTCTTTAATTCCCTTCCGAAGTGAAATGAAACTAAATGAAATGCCATCTCATGTTTCTGCTCTGCGGTGACCCAGTTCCTCCAAACCTCCCCGCTTATATAACTCCAGTCTTCTCCATGTGACCTGTTTCTTGAGTGTATCTCTCTCTCTCTCTCTCCGCCTCTCTCTCTCTCACACACACACACACACACACAAACACTCCTTTCCGCTGTCTCCTCACCGAAAGCATGTTTCTAAATCTCGACTTTTTGTCACACATCACATTATATCACATTGCATTTTGTCAGAAAGTCGCCCATGCTTATCCAGTGGGCCTTATATAACTCCAGACCCTGATGCTGCAGACCTGCGCCGAGCAGCTTCCGGCTCTAACCTTATTTCTGGAAGCCCGAATCTCTGTTTTGTCTTCTGTATCGAAGACCCCATCATCGGCCGCGTCCCGGCCCAGTGAGCTCATTAATCAGGGGGCGGGTTGGACGGAGGACGCAGGAATCTCATCGCAGCGCCACTAATTGCCGCATCTGTTTGACGCCGGCCACCGCGCGTCCATTCGGGTGAGGGGGGGGGCGGGGCAGAAAAGATGAAGGAGCTGGTTTGGAACCCGAACCATGGCTCTGATGCAGCATATATCCATTAGAGGGGCTCGTCTGCGCTGATGAACCCTGTAGTCGCTTAAAACAGGTCAAATGTCGCCCGGGAGGAGCGAGCGCAGTCCTGCAGGTGCAATAAAACAATCTGGTCGGTGCACGTGCGAGTTAAAAAGGCCACACCGCGCACGTGCACGCCGGCGCACGCTGCTTCGCTGGACCTTCTCTGAATCGAAGTTGCACAGGCTGATCTGTGTGTGCCTGTGGGGGGGCGCCTTCCCTCAAGAGGGACCTCCAACAGCAGGAGGGCGCCGTTGCATCCCAAACTCGTGTGTTGCGATCGATCAGCTGAGGCCGAAGATGCCTTTTCTTTTTTTTTGGAATTAAAGAAACAGGAGAAGCAGCGAGAACGCCGGAGAAAGAGCAGAGACCCCCCCGCCCACTCTCGCCTCCTCCTCCCCGGTGGTATTAATTAGCGGGAGCACATGAATGGAGGAGGGAAGCCTGAAGGGAGAACAGGTTCACGCCAGGTTACCAAACTCTTCCCCCTCCGTCTCTCTCGCCTGGATTTCGCTCACTTTTCAAGCTTAATTCACAACCTTTGAAATTTGGTTGAAATTCACAAACGAGCCGTTCGCCGGCACTCGCGCGTGGACATTCGGCAATGAGACGGGAGGCGGTGCTGAAACTCTACATCTTCCACACATTATGGAACAGTTACTATAGTTACTCCGTTCTCTATGCACAAGGTCACAATGCTGCTGGATGAGCAGCGGTTCCTTTTGGTTACGACAAAATGACTGTGAGGGATCTGAAGCCAGAGGTTTAAATCACTCTCTGATTCTCTGATTTTTTTAGCTTAAGCATAACGACGATAAAAGGCAATCAGCCGCTGTGACGCAGCCGATGACCTTATCCTGTGTTCTTCTGCCTCGTTCGACCTTAAAGTCTCTCTCTCTCTCTCTCTCTCTCTCTCTGCCCCCACAGAATTCGATACGACACAACCTGTCCCTGAACAAGTGTTTTCTCAAAGTGCCTCGCTCCAAAGACGACCCCGGAAAAGTGAGTACTTCCCGAACATCCCGGGACGTTGCGCAACCCGACATCGCTGCCTCCTCCTGGCACCTCCAGACACACCCCCCCCCATTACTCACGCGCTTTCGCCTGCTGTCAGCGTCCCCCATCCTCGCCCTGTCGCGTGCAGAACCTCTGCTCGTTTCATTAGCCCACCCCCAACCCCACCCCCAACCCCACCCCACCCCACCCCACCCCACTGCCCTCAAAAGACGCGGAAGCGTTTAATATTTCTCGCCACGGCTGCTGCTGCGGGCAGGAAGCTGCGTCGCCGCAGCCGACGGTTTGATAACAGCAATTTGTCAAGTCCTCGTTTGTGCTGAATCAAAGAAACTGCTCAGATGGGGAAAGTGTGTAATTACAGTTGATCACTGGAGCTTGGCCTCGCAACGTTTTATATATACGGGCGGGAACGGCGGAGGGTTAACGCGAGAGGCAGCCTGCCGTAAAACCCGCTGCGTTTCGCCGAGCGCTCGGAGCCGCCGCTTTTATTTTTATTTATTTGTGGGGTGGTGGAGGGTTTCTCCGAGGCCGAGGGGGGGGCTCCTGGAGCCATTGAAAAATGAATTACGGGGGAGGGAGCTTTCAATAATTTAAAGAGAATCCTTGAGTTTTAGTTCAGGTCTGTGGTCGGCGAAGGCACAAAGAGGGAAGCTCTGCCCGATTAGCCCGACTTGGACCTGACCGGCACCTTAATTCGCGCCGTAGATCGAAGCGGTCGATACCGCGGCGCGGGGGGAGGTCAAGTGCGCGTGCGGAGAAGTCGAAGGTGCGAGGCGCGTTTGAAGGCGAAGGGAGAGGGGAGAAGCTAAATCATGCATGTGCTAACGTTAATTGGCTGTGTACTGTTCAGTGGTGTGGGACCGGGAGACGGGGGGGTGGGGAGACGGGGGGGGGGGGGAGCGAGGCCGAGACGCGCGAGCGTGCATGCGTGTGTGCGTGACTGCATGTGTGTGTGTGTGTGTGTGTGTGTGTGTGTGTGTGTGTGTGTGGCCTAGATGAACCTCCTGAATTCACTCTGCAGCTCTGGTCCTCCTCGGGAGGGAGACGAGAAAATGAAAAGAGGAGAAATAAAGTCAGACCGGGAGGAAATCAAGGACCTAAAAGCAATTGATTTCCTCCTCTCACATTGTGTGTGTTTATTTTTCGGAGACTGTGGTGTATCAAAAGGATTGCAGTGGATTTTCTTGGGGAAGGAGCCGGGCAGCAGCGCCACAGGAACACACAACCTTGACAATCCGACCGCGTACTTATGGCGAATACCAACAGAAGCACCAGTTCAGTCGCTCTCAGATCCGCGCCTTTGTTCGTTGACACAAAAGAACGGACGATAAAGGTGGTTGGGTCGAGCAGGTAGGGTCAAGGGTCAAAGGCCCGCGCAACCATGTTCCGCGCCCGTTAACGTGAAGGATTCGGCTGAAACCGTCTCAGCGATGAGCTTTAGACTCCAGCTTTACCGAGCGTCTTTGATCTTCCTGTGCCGCTCTTTAATTCTTGTGTTGGGGTCTCTCCTCAGGGTTCTTACTGGGCCATCGACACCAATCCGAAAGAAGACACGGTCCCGAGCAGGCCCAAGAAGAGGCCCCGCTCCGGAGAGAGGGTAAATTTGAACCCCGACCCCTCTGTCCCCTCGCTGTCTCGGGTGATCGAGGGGAAAACTGCCGCCGAAAACCGGAGCCGTCAAGGTAGAGACGACAGAGAGCGGGGGGGGCGAGGAGAGGAGGGAGGAGCCAGCGGATTCTAGTCCTGCGTTCCAGTTAATTACCACAGAAAGCCCCGGGGCTGCCGTTAGACATATTTCCTCCACCGTTTTTTTTTTTTTTTTTTTTATTGCAAACATTAATTAATTCAGAGCCTTGTCATCTCGTCTTACATGGATGGGCCCTTCGACCCCTTTTCTTACGCCTGGCTTGCGCCGCTGGCAGACACACTCCGGGCTGTCACGTGGGCGGCGGAGGAAAGGGGCCCGCTTTCAAGTGTCGAGATTTACAGCGGCGTTACGTCTGGGGAAAAAAAAAAAAAAAAAAAAAAAAAAGAGGGGGTTGGCTTAATTCCTTATCCGGGGGTTTTGTGTTGCGTCAAGTCTAAATCTTTAAAGTCTCCTGATGACGGTGGCTCCACAAATGAAGAGCCGTGGAGTTAAAGCTCAGCTACCCCACGTTTAGTACCGGCGCCCCGCCGTAATCACCCTCTTTCGTTTCCTGCATGCCTCTCCGTCTGCCCCCCCCCATCCCCCCATCCGTCTGTCTGTCTGTCTGTGGCCCCTCAATCACCACTCTCCCCGCCCTTTCGCTCCCTCGCCGAGCCTACCTCTCTTCACCTCTCCCTCGTCTCCTCTTTAAGAGCCTCTGCCAGAGAGCAGACGGCCCGTTTTCCCCGGGAGTTTATCATAAATTAAAGATTGCATTGTTACCGACCAATCCTCTTACTGTAAGCAGTTCGGGGGAGGCAGGGATGCCGTCTTGAACCCTGAAAGGAGTCAGACAAGCGGGGGGGGGGGATCGTCCTACTTTTTTTTTTTCCCAGCTTTTGGTGGGCATCGATTGGCCCCTCCCCCCCCTCCACATCGATCTGCAAAGCCTCCCTCGCGTCCCCGTCCACCGGTCACCCTGACTTTAGAAGAACATGTGAATAATGCACGAGGGCCAAGCAGTTTGACCAAAAGTCCGGTGATCTCGGCCGCGCTGATTCAAGGAGCTCGCCGTCGGAAACCCGAAAGTTGCGGCAACGCGTTCCCGCCTCCGCGCTTTCCCGTCGGAGAGTGTCGGCGGTCATTTCCACTCACCCTGCGTGTCCAACTTCCCGTGCTTTTTTACTTGTACTCCCGTATCTTTGACACCTCTCCCTTCCCGATCTGACCTCCCGTTTCAGGCGTCCACTCCTTACAGCCTGGAATCAGAGTCCCTGAGGGTGGACTGCATCAGGTCAGGGGGGACTTCCCCCACGCTGGCCATCAACGCTGTGACCAACAAGGTAGGACTAAAGCGCCGCGGTGTACGGGAATAGGATATCCACGACGTCAAAAATCAAGGAGATCCCCTGATCTGCAGCCGTGAGATGTGAGCTGCGATATCGTGATGGAAAAAAAAGGCGCTCACCTGTGTGAAAGGGCTGGGTCGGCGGGGAAAACGGAGCACACGCCTTCGCTGCAGCCCACCGCTGGTGGGTGATGGAGAGCAAAGAGAAGCTCAAGGAAGGGCAACAGCAGCTGGGGGGTGTGAAAAATAACCCCCACATGAAAGCGATTTAAAAATGGATGAATAGAATCAGAGATCAGGAATGTTCGTGAGCGTGTAATCGCGCTATGACCATGTTTCCACATGTTCTCACAGATGAGGGTGTGACTCCTCCGCATGTCGGTCGGAGGGCAAAGGCCAACACCGCTGCCGCCACCACACACACTCACACACGCACACACCACACACACACCTAGGTGCAATGGGGCTGCGCGATAGGGGACCCTCTGAAGGGGCGTCCCTCAGCGCCGGGTCTCGTAAATGCCACGGCGCCATGCGAAGGTCCATGCAGCCCGTTCCAGTTTTACCCGTCCCTCTCCTCTCCCGCCTTGACTCACACTTTCCAGAAAAAAAAAAAAAAAAAAAAAAAAAGTCGGCGCCAAACACTTTCAGGCCATTAGGCGCGTGTCAGCGGAACGCTTGTTTATGGCAGGCTTGCTTGCGCGTGGGTCGATCTTTTGTAAACACGTTTGCACGTGCGAACATGCACGCATATACAGACAAATGTGTTGTCATCTCCAGAAATCTGGAACAGATTTGTTCATTTGTTGGATAATTTGCTACAAGTCTCGCATGTGCACGGAATTATAAGGCAGGAATTTGCTAATATTCAAAGTCCTGCCCCGTTTTAGTGAAAACATACAGTTTCTCTGATCCATTTATTTTTTACAGTGTGTTAACTTGCCACATCTTGATAGCGAATGCACCTCAGTCACACACTCCCACACACACACACACACACACACACACACACACACACACACACACACACACACAGGTGGTTTCCTGCATGGATGGCAGCGTGTCGGGTCGCCTCCGTTACATGCCGGCATCATTCCTTTTGGAGTTTCTGCCACATTGGAAGGCATAATTTGACGGGATGACGGGAAGTCACTCCAGAAGAGTCATCATTACGCCGCTGCTGTAATTGAAGCCCTGCTGAGTTTGCAGGACGCCGTTTCGAAGGTTGTCAAGAGCCAGAGGTGTTAAACTCAGGATGTTCTCGTAAATCACATCATTAAATTTCTTGTTACTACAGTAACACGTCGCGGGGATTTGCGGGTTCACTCAGATGTCACCAAGTCCGCTCAAAAGAGGAGCGGATCGGGAGGAACATTGGGAGAAAACAAAAAAAAAAAAAAAAAAACAAAAAAGCCCAGCTTTTTGCTGCCGTCTCACCTGTAGGCTACGATTTCACATTCGCCTTTACAATTAAACGTAGCCTGGAGGTGAAGCTTGCACGCCGCTGCACCAGGACACACCGTGAAACAAAACAAGAGAAACACAAATGAACACAATCTGATTCCTGGGGCGCTTTATTCAGGAGCTTAGCGACCTGCTACCACCATGTCGATACTCCGTACTCTGAGCGCCGCATTTTAATTAGCCCCAAAATCTCCGTCGCTGAAATCCCACCTGAAGCCGCTTACCTGTCCCTGGGTCCAGGCGTTTAACGGGAGCGACTCCTGGTTTTCATTTTTTTTTCAAAGGGATGGCATCGTGGATGGTTTAGGTTCTTTGTGTTTATGAAGCAGCAGCGCCGACGCCCGCGTTTGCATATTTTTCCCTCTCGAGCTGTCTCATAAGTAAACGCTGCACTGGGGGCGCCGAGGCAGACGGCGTTCCTTTTATCCCGTGGTAGGGTTCGGAAAGGGAATGAAATGCGCGCTGTGTTGTAGGTCGCCCTGTACAGCCCCGACGCTGAGGGCAGCGAGAGCCCGGGGAGCCTGAGCAACAGCCTGTCGGAGCAGAGCCTGGCCTCCGTCAACCTGAGCAGCCTGACCGCGGCCATCAGCAGCGGCGGGAGTGTGCACGGATACACGCCGGTAAGAAGGGGCCGTCGGTCACGTCAGCTTCCCAGCGGGGGGGGCGAGCGACCTTCCCTCGGGAACATTACCAGGCCCCTCGCGTCGCTTCATCCCCGAAGTAACCCTCAGAAGCGTTTCCCTTAGTTACAAATTCCGTCAGAACTAAACCTCTCTTATGTTTGGTGGGTTCTCAGGTTTGGAATGATTTTAGTGTCAGGGCAGAAAGTGGATTGGTGGAATTTTAATGATGTCCTTGAATGCAGAAATTTCCACAGCGTTTATTTTTCCCTTTTCTGTTTGGGCTCGACCGCGACTGCATCGTTCTCTGTCTACGGATTATTTATTCTGCGCGCTTTTTGAGTATCTTTGTGTTCGTCACGTTTTCACTTTATCACATTTGCCTTTTGGAGGAGGAGTCGCCTCAAACAAACTCAGTCATTAAGTGAGTTCCCAACATTACAGGATCACTGAATGCATCACCCAGCCTTCATCGTGTTTTCTACCCCCCCACCTCACCGCATTAGTAAAGGTCAACGGGGTCTCATCTCGTTGTCCTCTTGTAACCCTGGAGGCCATCTTTTTGTTTACCTTTCATCGGGGATCGGGGCCAGTCCCGCCTCGTTACCCCACGTAGGTGACTTTCCGGGGGTTCCATTAGCTTTTCAAGAACACAGTGAACCTGAATGGTTT
The DNA here is from genome assembly GCA_911728415.1 of Lagocephalus sceleratus. Taxonomy (NCBI): domain Eukaryota; kingdom Metazoa; phylum Chordata; class Actinopteri; order Tetraodontiformes; family Tetraodontidae; genus Lagocephalus; species Lagocephalus sceleratus. The sequence goes on along the minus strand of CAJVRN010000064.1, from coordinate 4,572,774 downwards.
TAATGGGAAAATCTCGTGTGGCCTTAAACTGAGGTAGTGGGTCGGTGGTGCTCCTCTTTGTAGCACAATCGATGCTCTCTAGCCCTGACGAAGTGTGTGTGCATGTGTGTGTGTATGTGTGTGTGTGTACAGTGGGGTTATTAAAACACCCAAACTCCAGGATAAACAGGATATGGCGGGAGGCTTTTTGGGGCCGTTCCTCCAGGATTAAATGAGTATTATTGAAATAAGTCAACACATATTGATTCATGAGTCATAATTCAACAGTATTCCACCAAAATCCTTGTCATGTTTTATTTCCTGGTGTGCGAGTGTGTGATGCTGAAGCCAGTGTTTTTATCGACTCCTCGCCCTCTTCCTTAATTTCCTCTCCCCGTGCGTCTCCCAGGTGAGCAGCCACTCCGACTCGTCCTCCCAGCCCCTGAGCCTCCAGCCGCCCTCCCAGCAGCAGCAGCAGCAGCAGCCGCCGCCGCCGCCGCCTCCCCCTCCCCCCGCACAGCCGCCGTACAGCTTGCCCGTGCCCGAGTTGCGGGACAAGCCGCTCTGCTTCTCGGACTTCGAGGACCTGAGCGCGTCCTTCCGCAGCCTCTACAAGTGCGTCTTCGAGCAGTCCTTCTCGCAACCAGGTGGGTGTCGGCCTTTTTTTTTTTTTTCCCAAGCCAGCCTCCGCGCTGCATCTTAATTGACATGGGTTCGGGGAGAAGAGAAAACTCCACGTCACTCTTCATGTGCTTAATTAACTGTCAACCTTAAGCTCCCGATGAAATGGCAACCAATTTAGCCCGCGGATTCCCAACATTAAAGCGGGCCGCGATTAACTCCTACCGCCACTCTGATTCTATTGTGTTTCAATAAACAAAACAATATGTTGTTCCGCGTATCTGCCTTTTACAGCTCGCTCAGTCAAATGAGTAAAGGCAATTAAAGAGGAGGAATTCACCAGGAGGAGGAAACAGCCCTCGCCGACACGTCTGCAGTCGAGCAGAGCCGAGGCTTCTGCGGCTTTGATAGCAGCTAATTAGATCGCTTCTAAAGTTTGCGTAGAATCTCGCTAATTGCTTCCAGAAGCTTTCAGGTCAGCAGACCCCCCCGCCACCCCCACTTACCGCCGCTGTAGCACCACCCCCCCCACCCCCCGGCGTAGGTTCCGTCGTCTGGGAGATCGATGCACTCGGTCGGCTCCGTGACCGCCGACTCCATTCGCTCCCTGACAAGGTCCCCTTCAATTTATGGTCGGTAAACAACGGGATGGATCAGACAACGGAGGGGGGGGGGGGGTTAAAACTCCGCATCCAGAGTTTTGGCGCGTACGCTCCAACTCTGATGGGAGTCGCGGAATCGTCAATCAGCAGGTCGCGACCACGCGATGGACGGCTGAAGCTCTGGCTAGACGGCCGGGTAAAGCCCAAACGACTCCACCATGGCTGAGTAAAAATTCACAGTGATGCGTCTGCGGGCGGGCGGGGCAGGGGGGGGGTCTGTTAATTGATTTCCCGGTGATTTATAGCTCCTCCTGGAGGCTCCGCCCGCTCCCTTCGTGAATGGATGCAGAAGGACCGGCTCCTCCAGAGGTGCCAGAGCTTGTTGGGAGCAGGTTGCTCTGTGCATTAAGCGCAAACGTATTCATGAGATTGCAGCACGGATGCGGGAGGAGACGAGGCCCGAGCGAGCTCCTCGCGGGGAGACAACAACAAGGCAGCGCTGTCTGGAAGTGTAACAAGAAAGGGAGCTGCCTGCTTTTCCAGCTTCCACAGCTGCTGGAGTCCGTGATTAAAACCGCCGGCAGACAGACACGCACGCACGCCGTGGAGCACCAAAATACTCATTTTACTAGCAAAGTGAGGACATTTTGGCTGGTCCTCAAAACTTTAAAGGGCTGTTTGAGCGTTGGGGTTTTATTACCTCTTTGTAGTGTATAAAACAAAGGAGCAAGCTGGTTCCCATCCAGAGGAGGAAGAGCAGACCCATTTCTTTTCTTTGGGTTTAGGTGACCGTACCGGGCACCTCCATTACTTTTTCACTTAAATGTCGAGTTGCTTAATTATTTATTGGGGATCGGGGTTATTATTTTTATATTTTGAGATCAGTAGGCTGTATTAAAAACTTGTTAACTTGTGATCTTGTAGGGTCCGCCCCCGAATGCGGATGTTTTATCTCCTCTTGCCACCCCACTTCCTGCCCCTCCACCCCACCATCCGGCAAAACGGTTGCGCTGGTTTTTTTCAGACGGCTCTGGACAGAGCCGTAGCGGCGTACACACACACACACACACACGCACGCACGCACACACACACACACACACACACACACACACACACACACACACTGGTTTGATGGAGATGCAGCGCGAACGTACCTGCTGTATTATGGGGGTTAGGTGGAGTTAGGGGGTGGGGAATGTCTCTGACTCCTCACAAAGATAGACGTACAAGTGTATGTGTGTGTGTTTTTGTGTGTGTGTTTTTGTGTGTGTGATGATTATGAATCATGAAACATGATTATGAATGATGACAGTGTCAGATGAGAGGATTACTTCTGAATTAACCTTGGTTTTAAAGAAATGGGGGAAAAAAGGTTAAAAAACAAAAACAGGAAGCTGAGTTCAGTCCCTCCTTTCCCCTCCCCTCCCACCCGCAGGTTTGCTGGGCATGGTCGGCGAGTCGAACCCGCAGGCCCGGACCGCCTGCTCGTACCAGCACTCCCCCGGCGCAGGAGGAGGAGGGGGCGGGGGCGGGGCGGCGGCCTCCACCAACACAACCACGGCCAGGCGTCGCATCACTCCCACCACCCGCAGCAGCACCTCTCCCCCCACTCGGGCCACGGCCAGCACCAGGCGCACCCCCAGCACGCCGCCCACCCCCAGCAGCACTCCTCGGTCCCCCACCAGGGCCACGCCGGACAGACCTGCTCCTCAACAGGTGCCGCAGCCACACCCGCCGCTGTCTCGTGGGACGAGGCTCCGTTCATAAGCCCGGCCAATAAAGTGCTACAGGCAGCAACGTGCCTCCCTGTCTCCCTCCCGGCGTCCGGCAGAGGCCACGAAACCGGGATAAAAGCGCAGTCTGGGTCGGATAAATGAGCAGCGCAGTCTTTTATGATTTGGACCTGCATGCGGTGACCGCATTAATATTCCACTGCCCTCCCACCCTCACTCCTGGAGCGTTTGATTTTAGAACACCCGGCTGATACAGACGGGCACCTCCAAAGCTTCTCTGAGGCTTTTCCTGCTCACGTTCCCAGTCTTTGTTTTGCTTTTCTTTGTGTCTCTGCAACCCAGCTCTCAGGCCAAGATAGGGACTATCATCTAGGTTAGTATTCCTTTCAACCAAACCGAGGATGATGGAAGTAATCCCTTCATCTTTGGTGTATTTTATTCATTTCTTCTTATCTGTTTATTTATTTATTTGTAGTTGGATGGGGACAAAGGTGCTGAAAAGAATTAAAAAGAGAACTGCAGTTGGAAATTTTCTTGCGTGAAATGTCGCCATCTAGTGGTCGCCCGCGGAAGCCGATTACTGTGGTCTGGATGTGATCAGACTTGAGATGCTGCAATTATCAATTATGATGGAGGAACTGTTAAATTTATATAGAGAGTGAAGCCTTTGGTATCTTCAGTGGCTCAATTTTTGTCCACGTTGGGATGTTTTTACACACGTGGCGGTTAAGAATATAGTTTTTGAGCCAAAAAGGGAAAAAAAAAAAAATCTCATGGCATATTGTGATTTAGATCATGGAGAGTATTGAAGATTTTATCACCCAGGCAACTCTGAATCCCTCGCAGGCTTGTCAGCCGACTGGTACCCCAACCTGGATTGGCTAAAGGAAAGCTGCCGCATAGCTACCAGCTACAACTGGGCTGATGTAGATCTCTCCCCATTTCAAGGTAACACACACACACACACATACTCACAAACACGTGCACACGCCACTATATGAGTCCTGGTACCCTTGGTGTAGACAGTATCTGAAGTGAACATTAATAAAGCCGTCCACTGCAGCCTTTCCCGACACGGGGAGGATTGATCGGGTGTTTGCGATGCAGATCAGTCGCTTTGATTAAACCATTATGATTCCTCTCTTCTCTTTCACATACGCTCGCCCTTCAGGCGCGATATTATAATACCCGGCGTGGTAATAGTCCTGGTCTAATAAAAGTCATTATCCTGCGTCTGAGAGGTTGCCTCTCCTTCTCTTTCACCCTCACACGCACGCTCACTCCCCCCCCCCAAACACTCTCGGTTGCATGATGTGAATAATCCAATTAGGCCCCGACTCAGTAACAGCCTCTTATCACGGTCAGTGCGCAGCGCAGCCGGCGAACATCCAAGCGATGGATGACAGCGGCTGCTCTAATAAAACACACGGGCCGGGGCTGCGGCTGTCATCCCGCGGCGCCTGACCTCCCTTGCACCGCCGCGCCCCGCCCCGCCCCCACCGCCCCCTGCCGCCAGACCACCTCCAAAGTCACACGCCGCTCAGCTTCATGTCAGGGAACAGCATTCTGGGGGGGGTGGCCATTGAGCAGCATATGAATGGTGGGGTGTTTTCTTTAAATCGGGCTGCTGTCCGACGTCTCCAGGGTGACGAGGCGAATGGCGGCGTCCAGCTCACGTCTCTTCTCCGCCGTCGTCTCCTCACGAGGGGAGGCGAAGGTTCCAGCGTCTCGTCTGTGCGGCACAGTAGGCGAGGTCCTAACTCCCGTGTCATCCGCCGAGCTGTTCGGTCGTTGCCTGACGACCACTAATGGACGCGCACGGCGGCGGAACGGCGGCGTGAATGTGCGTGAACATGACGGGCTGGAGTAACCACGGCGTCCACCTGCAGGTCTGAAGGAGAGCATGCGGCAGGCCGAGCTCAACAACTGGTCCCTGGACGCCGCCCAGATGGCCGACCTGTGCTCCTCAATCAACCGGTTCTTCACGGCCACGGGGGTCATCCCCCCCCAGGGCTCCGCCCATCCGCAACCTCAGGTCCAGCATCAGGCGCCGCCGGGGCGCCACAGCACGCCGCGATGCACGCGAAGGCTGGCCAGCATGGGCAGCACAACCAACACATCAACACAGGTCAGTCGTTCCAGAGAACAGTCTGTGTGTGTGTGTGTGTGTGTGTGTGTGTGTGTGTGTGTGTGTGTGTGTGTGTGTTTGTGTTTGTGTGTGTGTGTGTGTGGTGACATTTTGGCTAGTCCTCAGAACCTCAAAGGACTGTGCAAGGGTCAAGACCTGGTTTAAGGGTGAGGGTTATGAGTTTAGGTGGAGTTCGGGGCTCTTATGAATATGGGCCCTCACAAAAATGGAAGTACAAGGATGTGTGTGTGTGTGTGTGTGTGTGACTGATCTACTCACTGGTCTTTGTGGTTTCTCCCACAGGGAACATGTACATGGATTCAAGACAGAACATCTCTCTGATGGGCCCACCAGGATACCCACACATGCCCCCCATGAGCAACACGGGCCCCACCATGACAGGTAACCCCCCCACCCCTCCGCCGGTATTTCGAGCGTCGGTCCGCCCGCGGTCGCGGTTGCGGCGCGCTGCTCTGTTTGGTGCTACGGAGTGACGAAGGTGCGCCTCTCTGCTCCCCGTGTCCAGGCCACCTCAGCCAGCTGAGCCAGCAGCAGCACAGACTTCCTCTGGGACACTTCCAGGTGAGACGCATGCTGACTGCAGACGACATCCAGGACGACTTCGACTGGGACTCCATCGTCTAGAAGGAGCGATCCGAGGCCTGGCCGCTCTCCCTCCCCTGCGCGGTAAAGACAAAACAGACGACAATCCAACGGAAAACTCCCAACCCCCACCCCCACCCCCCCCCCATGCAATGGAAGCGATGGTGAGTCCAAAGACAATCATTTAAAAAAGAAAAGATAAAAGAGGCGCGGAGAGGATGGGACCAAGCTGGGCGTGAGCGCGCCTCGTCCAAAAGCAAAGGGACGCCCGAAGCTCGCTGGAACGACTCGGTCCTAACAGGGTCACAGGTCGCTAAAACCATTTTCGCATCATCTGTGAATTTGTTTCAGTCCTTTGTGTTATCGCGTTTGCACTGTTTCGGTTGCACGTCTGCTGGAATCGGCGGGGGAAAAAAAAACAAAAAACGGAAGCTGCACAGGTTCGGCAGCAGGTTTTCTTTGTTGGCTTCAGCTCTGGGTATCTGTGGGCGTAGCTGGTGGGAGGGGCTCCCCCTGGTGGTCAGTGCAGGCACCACCAAGGGCCCGCTTTGATAGGGAGGGAAACTATTTTCCGTATTTCTGCGTAAATGTGGCCGTAAAATGTAAAGCAGATGAAGAAACCACAGCTAAACAAACAAGACTCAAATGTTAAACAAATTACAACAGTGTGGTCGCAGCTTTCCCACAATTTAACTTTATTCCAGTCCTGTTTTGTTCTGGCATTCATAATGTAGATTAAAAATTTATGACTAACAGTAGGGATGTTCAATATTGGCTTTTTTTTACCGATATGTGATGTACATATATTGCCCAACTTCCGATATGATATATGCAGTCCCCCCCCCAAAAAATAATCATTTTGAGTAACTAGCATACCATCCATCCATCATTTTCTTCCACTTATTCCTCCACTGAGGGTCATGGGGGGACTGAGCCTATCCCAGCCCAATGGCGAAGGAGGGTTACACCCTGGACTAGACTGACACAAAGACAAACAACCACTCACACTCACGCTCACACCTATGGGCAATTTAGAGTGAACATTCAACCTAATCCCCAGTTGTTCGTTTCGTTGGACTGTGGGAGGAAACTGGAGTACCCAGAGAAAGCCCACGCATGCACATGGAGAACACGCATACTCCACACAGAAAGTCCCCAGCCTCCATCTCAACCGGGATTCAAACCCTTTTTGCCGTGAGGCGATAACGCTAACCGCTGAAGAGTTTGATGGGAACGTTTTGTAAAAGTTGTGTTGTTAAAAAAGTTAAAAAAAACGATACATGTGATCTGACCCCTGTGTCCAGCTTTGCGCTAGGGGTCTCAGGTCCTCTTGAAAGGGCGCCCCCTAGTGGTCAACACCACCGTCTCTTTACAGTTCATCACTGAGTGTGGCCCTTAAAATCAGTCCATTTAATTTAATGTTGTGTGTTCAACCCCAGATTAGTTCCCTTACTTTTCAAACTGTATTCGTAAGTTAATTAGGATCCCTTGCTTACTAGTGGAACCCGTGCGGAAGCTGCGAGGTATTTCCGGCCATATTTATGCATAAACACAGAAAATAGTTCACGTCTCGCGCACCATTCCAGCTTATTTTACCTTCAAAAAAAAAAGTACTATGCACCACAACTCTGTGTTTTTGTTGCTCAGTTTGTGTTGCGTGTCCGACAGACTATAGTTCCACGTTTCTCAGGGCGTTCACATGTCAGGCTAAAACGAAGCCGCGTCTGTTAGTACGGTTATTGCGTGTTCGACAGTCCGCTCCTAACTCCTCTCCCTGTCAGCTGACGGCGAGCCTGACCTACCAGAAAAAGGTTAACCTTCGTTTTCCAGCTCATAAGCTAACGGATACAAAATACTGTGGAGTCAGCTACAAAAAAATACAAAAACAACCCACCACTAATTCGCCAGTCTGATGGAAATGAGACGCTGGTTAAACTGGGACTTGGCCTGCACTAGGGCATCATTTTCTGAAAGTATAACTTGGTTTTTACGGTTTTTCAGGCCGACATTTCGGGATGCCTCATTCAAGAGACGACGAGCAGCTTTTGCACAACCGTGAATGATTTGTGGAGAGAAAGTCACGACGGCAGACGTTCAATTGAACCTTTTTTTTTAATTTTTTTTTTTATTATTTTAATTTTAATTTTTTAAAGGAACGGATCGCTCGAGGGGGCGCGGACCAGAGTTTTTCGTTACTGTGATGTTTGATTTCGTCTTTGTGTACACGTGTATAGTCCTCTCTGATTTCAATGCAGCTCAGAAAACACACAAAAGATCCACGTAGACGAGGCTCTTAGGAAACAAGGAGAAAGACAGTGAGTTGGGTTTGGGAGTGGTCTCATGGACAGAACGAGGCGTCATCATGGGGAAAAAAAAAAAAAAGAAAACTACTCTATTATTGACATTAAATGCTGTATTGCAGTGACCAGCATATATATCGTGTATGTTTATGTGTTGGTGTCCTTGTAAATAAGCGTACATTACTCCTATGTTTGCCCTTGAAAAACAAACCGGATGAAAAAGAGGAAAAAGAAAATGGAGAGAAAGTATTTTGTTATTTGTCCTTCTGGAGACGGTATGTAGATACCTTCAGTTTATTGTACATAAGTATGAGGGGGGAGAAAAAAAACAAAAACGTGCTGGCTTCGGCATTATTGTGTGTCATAAATAATCTGTGTGTGGAGGTTCAACGGTTGAAATCTGTTTCTGTGTTTATTAAAATGCCATTTACCATTTTTACTGCATCACCCAGAGATCTGCTGTCTCTCCTTCCTTGGGGGGGGGCAGGTTAGCAGATAGCCCGGACCACCCATGGTCACCAGTCTGAAAGTCACACAATGCTCTGACCGGAGGGGACGGCAGCTTTTCTGTCTCCTTTGGATCTGTACAGATGGGCCGCAGATGCAGAGCCGGCGTCAGCTCGGACAGTCTCTCCCAAATCTGTATTTTGATGCAGATTTTTGGCTCCCGGCTGCGTTTTCAGGCCGGGGGGGAGACGCCTCCGCCTCTGCCAGGGTCCATTCATTCACAGAGCGTTTAAAACAGCACGTGAGCCCGGATCAACCGCTGTCTGAAAATCAAGTCAGCGTCTGTTTATGAGTCTGTGTGTGTGTCTGTGTGTGTGTGTGTGTGTGTGTGTGAGTGTGTGTGTGTGTGTGTGTGCGCACGCGCTACATGCTGAGTACCAAAATCTACATTCTACTATCAAAGTAGAAGTAGTTGTGATGGTTAGGGCAGGGACCTGGGTAAAACATTATGTCTCTCAACGTCCTCACAAAGGTAGAAGTACAAGGGTGTGTTTGTGTGCGTGCGTGCGTGCGTGTGTGTGTGTGTGTGTGCGCGCACATGTGCGCACACATAAACAGGAGAGCTGTCTTTGCCCCACACGTCTGACACGGACCTCTCTGCCCCAGCCCAGCCACACTCCCTCCCTCCGTCCCAACCTGCTCCCACCCAGCCCACCAGTTGCACCAGAACCCCTCCTCCACACACACACACACACACACACACACACACACACACGCTTCTCCCTATCCTGCTGTGTGCCAGTCCCCTCTCTCTCTCTCCCTCTCTCTCTCTCTCTCTCTCTCTCTCCCTCCCTCCACTTCCTCAGTGGCCAGAGTTTTTCTCCTTTTCTCCCTCTTCTCTTCCGTGGTCATCCTCACTTTCGACCAGTCCTCCCCCCCAAAAAAAGGATCTAAACTTTTGAAACTTTTTTTCCCTCGAAGTTTTCCATTCTTTTATTTATTTATTTATTTATTTTATTTGGGGGGGGGAGAGAGACACGGAAGGGTACTTAACCCTTTAGCCTCTGGCTGGTTGGTCAACGTGCGCCCGGCGCGTCTGTGTGTGTCTGTGTGTGTGTGTGTGTGTGTCTGATTGTGCGTGAGTCTACAGCGTGTGGAAGCTCTCTGTGTTTGCGGAGATCAGACGTCCTCGCCGCCATGAACGCTCAGCTGCTGCTCCTGTTGGCCCTGGCCGGCCCCTTCTGCGCCTTCACACGTGCAAGTAAGTGAACCCGCCGCCGCCAGCCCGCGCCCGCCGCGCCCTTTGTCTGCTCTTAATCCCGGCCGTCCGGGACAAAAAGACCCTCCGGAGGCCGTCTGCTCCGGACTCATCCTCAGCCCGTCTGTGCTCCGTCACTTCCACCCGTTACTGAAATGATGCAAAACAAGCGGCTTTGATGGCTTTGATCTGCGCTCGTCTCGCTGGACTTTTGGACTCCGGACGGGACGGTTGCTTACTTACTTTTATTTATTACTTTTTTAAATCTGGCAGTGACAGAAAAGAAAAATGGTTTGGCCGGCTCGCACATGGGGGTGAGATAAGGGGGGCGGGGGGGTGTGCACGTTTATCTGTAAATCTGCCTTCTCGCCCTGCCTCTCTCGCCTCCCTCGTTTTTAGCTCTTCCTGTGCCTCTTTCTTTCTGCTTCCTGCCTTCACCCGGACCGGCAGCATTCGCCCAGAGGCAGGCTTGGTATTGGATGGGTGTGTGTGTGTGTGTGTGTGTGTGTGTGTGTGTGTGTGTGTGTGTGTGTGTGTAGGGGGGGTGTTGGCCGGGGGTACTGTCGGGCAGGGTAGGGCTGGGTCTGCGTGTGAGTATTAATAGAGAGGTTCTATATATAAGAAGGCCATATGGACAGGAGAGGAGCGAAGGATGGAGGGAAGCGAGGGAGCACCGGGGACGAGATGTGCTCGCCGAGGCGCCCGCCCTCTTCTTATTCGCGCCTCAATAGACCACGAGGCGCCACACCCCTTGGCATTTACCCATCTTTGGGTGGTTATCAGGCTTTTACCTCTCGACCTCCCTCCCTCCCAAACTGTATAATGGCTCAGTGTTAGGGGCCCGGGGGGGGGGGATGTATCCCACCAGACACATCCTCAGGGCGCGTGTTGTGATACGTCCTGACCCCCGTAAGAGCCGCCACCTGATGACAGCCGCGATTAGTGTTGACGTAACTTATAAAAATAAACCTCTCCACATCAAATACGAGACAAACGCGGGTCTTTAACACTGCCGAGGCTCCTCTCGGGTTTCAGGCTGAAAGCGCGGAAACAAAGTCCGCCTCGCAGACGGGTGTCCGTTAACTCCCATGAGCCTGCGCGCTTAACCGGCGGACCCCGCGTGTCCTGTAAAAGCACCCCCCCCCAGCTTTAATGAGTTTTGTCTGCCTCCCCAGCCCAATAACACCTCCGTCACATCTGGCTGCTGAAGCGAGAGGTCGTTGACCTCTGTCCTGGCCCGCCGCCGCTCAGAAGGAGTACAGGCGGTGGTGGCGAGACGAGCTGGGGCTTCCAGCGCCTCGGTAAAATAACGTGTTTGAGGAGCGTAGACGGGGAATTAGATAATTCATTAGGGGGTAAAAAAGTTAGAGGCACAGAAGGTCACTTAAAATAGGATTAGAAAATCTGGTGTAACTTCCTCCCAGATTATTTTAAATAATTTCATCTGAGCCTCAAATGGAAATAGACAAGCTTCTCTCCGTTGGAACCCCCGTGTGGGACCTGTTGTGTGATTCCCAGACGTCCCTGCTCCATTTGTGATAAGACCAGCTGGGACGTATTCCACTCCACACTGTCTCCTCTTCCTCACACACCCCAGCGCCTCCTCCGCTGACTCATAACCTGGAGTGCGGGGGCGGTATGGCAGCACGGGTATCTGGGAGGGCCCGGGGAGGGGGGGCGGCGTTGGGGCAACTGTCCCGGCCCTTCTGCAGCAGGAACATTCCCGGACTGTCCAGGTGGACGGATCGCACTCCCTCGCGCCGTTCTCCTCCCGCGCCGCCGTGTGAATTAGCAGGCCTGTTGCACAAGCCCGCAGATGTGTACACACACACACACACACACACACACACTCTCTGGTGGTGGTGGGGGGGGGGTCACCGTGCATGGGTTCTGACTTTTGCTGCTCACAGTTCTGCTCCTCGCTGCCATCGGGCTAACACCCAAGCTCCAGAACACCGTAAGCTGGTAGAAACTGGTGTTGCTGGGAAGTGGGCGGGGCCTAACTGGGCTGACCCTACTGCACTTTGTGCTGCTTTTTTATTCAAATGGAAGCAAAAGGGTAAAAAGGTGCATTTGCAGAGGTTGACTTTGCATCTCACTGCTACAGATGTGCCACGTTTCCTGACCTTTTTTTTTTTTTTTTTAATTTTATTTTTAGAAATTTCCATTTATTTCGTTTAAATACAATTTCAGCCCTGTAATGTCCCGCTGCAGACACACTGACTCACTGGCTTTCTGCTACCGTTTGTTTATCGTCCGGATGATTTCAGGGTGTTTCATGATAGGGACCGTGTGGTCAAACTGATGTAATCGCGGGTAAAACGATCTGGGTGGACTGCAGAGAACGCTGGAATAATACGGACAGCGCCGCAGTTACATAAACGTCTCCTCAGTCTGGGAGCGGGGAAATGAAACCTCTTCCAAGTTGGCCGAGGTTGGACTCGCGCGCTTCGGAGTTTCAGCGGAAGACACACGAGAAGCACGGGTGTCGCGTGTTGACCCGGAGAGAAGCTCTGGCCCGAGCAGGAGCAGGGATCCTGTTCTCCGGCTGACCTTTGTGGGTTTATTTACATACCTTACAGCTCAGCTGGCCACTAAAAAGAACCTGCTCCAAAGATACACTGAGCAGCTCTGGATCAGATTTGAACCCTCGACGTTGAATCCCGTCAATAGTCTCCACTATATTTGAAGTGGCGGGCCCATTTTCGGGGCGGGGACGCCAGCCGTCCTGCTCTCAAATGCAGCCGCGTTTTAGGATGTGAGCGCAGCGGGGAGGAGGCTAATTGTGGGAACGGTTCACATATTGAAGCAGTTGTTAAGAGGAGGTTGAGGGCAGATTACAAATAGCGCACGGAGTCGGTCTGTGAAGCATTTACCGTCCCTCACGGGCCCTCCAAACAAACTCAGCCCAAGTGAGAACAAATGCTTTGGTGTGTTTTGTCCCACCTGCTAATGGACACATTACCCTGAGACACTTGTGAAACACCCAGTGGTATTTTTACCCCGCTTGAGCATTTTCAATAACGTCAGGTATTTAAGACAATTGGACAAAACGGGGGCGGGGCGGGCCGCGACACGACATCAGCGGCTAAGTTTAGAGAAGCCATGTTGACTCTAGACCAGGAATGCTCTGAGGGGCGGGATTAATGAGCCTGTATTTTTTTTTTTTCTTTTTTTTTTTTCCAGGAGCCCGATTTCTCCCGATTTAAGCGGAGACCTTAATTTCAGGGCCGTCCAGGCTTCAGTTGTGGCCTCTGGGACGGCAAATGAGGCTCGGTGATTGGAGGGGAGTGATCAGAATCGGGGTCCAAACCATGATGAAAGAGCGTTGGTCTGTGCACGCACAAACCTCGGTTTCTCTGCGAGCAAAGACGACTTCAAAGCTCCTGCTATTAATTGATATCCCTCGTAACGAACGGTTGCCGAGCAGCTGGTACGTCCTTTCCTCCTCTTTCCCCCTTCCACACTCTCAGCGCTCGCTGCAGGAAATGAGCCATTAGTTCTGCACGCAGATTCTCCCAGACGGGACGGTGGGAGCGGGGGGGGGGTTTGTCCTTCTCTAATGATGAAGTCATGGGGTGTGGCGGCCGCGATGTCATGGTAACGGCGAGGGGGATGTTGGTATGTCGCAACATTCGGACCCAGATGAAACGGTCGACTTTTCCTTCAGTGGAGTCTCTTCCGATAAAGGAAGCTCAAACAGGAAGCAATCTGTTGCTGATCTTATAGAAACCCTGCCGCGCAGATGCTAAAATGAAGCAGACAGGCGGGCGTTTTATATTTAAAACAGACAATCGTGACAGGAATTGCACAATGAGAGGAAGTGGAGGAAAAAACAGGAAGTAGCCATAAAAATGTGGGCAAAAGAAAAAGAAAACGCCCACCCGTCCGTGATTGTCTTGGGTTTTCCTCGCATGTGAGCTGATGTTGGATCCCTGTCCCCAGGCCCAACGCTAATCCCGACCTCTGATGATCCGCACACTGTCTTTACCGGCGTCCCACCCACGGGGCCGAAGGCGCTCCCCCAACTGACCACGGAGGATACGAGGCAAGCGGTCTCCCAAGAACTGACCACAGAGGATGCGACGCAAGTGGCCTCCCGAGGAACGACCGGAGAAGCTGCGACGGAGGCGGTCCCTCGGGAGACGACCGCGGATGCCGCGACGGAGGCGGCCTCCCAGGAAACGACCACGGAGGCGGGGCCGGCGGTGACCTCGACCTTCCACCTCGACCCTCAGCAGACCACCGCCGCAATGGCGGTGGCCGAAACGCATCTGCCCAGCACCCGCGCCCCTGCCCCCGAGACCGCTGCCCCGACCAGAGGGACGGAGGCGTCAGAGGCCGCACCCACCAGGACCGAATCCCACGGTGGCGTGGTCGTCGAGGAAGACGTCGCGGGTGAGGAGAGCGCCGAAACTACCAGTAACCCGGGATATTTATCACCAGCCGCCTCCATAACGTGTCTGTTTGACCTTCAGAGGGGTTGACCTCGGGTCAGGTGGCCGGGATTGTCATCGGCGTCCTGGTGGCAGTCATCATCGCCATCACAGTGATGATGGCCGTGGCGAGGAGGATGGGCAAATACTCGTAAGTGCCTCGGCCCGTCAGAGAGCAGAAATTGTTAATGAAGCCAGCGCGGTGAGTCACCGGCCGACCGTGATGCAAGCACGCGGGCTGTGATGTAACCGCTCTTGGAGTGGGGAGAAGAAGGTTTTGATCCCTTCAGGAAAAACCAAATCAAGAAATCTAGAACTGAACTCATTTAGCGCCTGTCTGTCTGTCTATCTGTCTGTCTGTCTGTCTGTCTGTCTGACGGAGCTGGATTCCCACCATTTGTTTATTTCCATCATCCTTTTCTGATCCCTGCCTTTATTCACTGTCCTTTTTAGTTGTCGTTAGGCTGAGGTCGGGGAGGAGGGAAGCGCCGTGTGCCTTTCGTGTGTCCTAACGGGGCCACGATCGGCTCTCTCCCTGTTGGATGAGGTCTTTATATACAGCTTTGTTGTGTTTCCACTGTGACCAGCAGCACACTGGTGGTCAGTGTGGGATATTATGGAACGCAGTGATGCAGGTTATGTTTCCACTGTGGGGTTTGCAGGCCGGGCAGCAGGCGCTGCCCCCGCTTTGTGAGCAGCACGCCATCAAAATAGCCGCGCCGCTCGCTAATACATTTAACGACAGCGAAGAACGTAAGGAAGGCCTGGCACATGCTGGCTCTGGGAGAGAGGGAGGGAGAGGGAGGGAGAAAGAGAGGCTATGCATGCAAAATGAAGGCTACAGTTCAACACATTTACTGGTTGCCTAGGTAACCATACAGTGTGGATATCGTCATATGGTGATATGGTCTGCCTGCCTTAACTCTGCAACCGTCTCTCTCTCTCTCTCTCTCTCTCTCTCTCCCTCTCTCTCTCTCTCTCTGTGACCACGCAGCCCTTGAAGAAGCGGTCGGAGCAGCAGAACCATCCGGAGTTCTGAACTACTGAGCTGCGGCGTCATCTCGGAGCTTCAGGTTGAGCAGGACGGCGGAGCTGCAATCATCCAATCGGGACTGTTACTGAGAAGGATTTGGGGGTGGGCGGGTGGAGTAGGGGTGTGTGTGTGGGGGGGGTTGTGGGGGTGGGAGGGGCGGGGCTTGTGTGTGTTGATGTATGTCCTGCATGCATGCAAAAACAGGAGGGCCTGTCGCACCCTCCCTCACACCCCCACCCCCCCCCACACACACACCTCCACCCTCGAAAAAAACAAACAGTTGGAGATGACCTGACATGTTTTGGAAAAGTGTCTTTAACGATTGATTTACACTTGCATGAAACGTAAAAAGAATTAAACCCACATGGGGGGGGTGGTGGGGGGGGGTGTACATAGAACAGGGGCGGCTAGGCGCAGTCGCACACGCTGATAGCTCTTCCATAGCTCGCACCTGCGTAGGCTGGCGATCGACGCTGAATACCGTCAGAGTACAGGCGGCGGACGGACGTCGCGAGCGGCCCCGCGTCCAATCCCAGGCGCTTGGCCGACTGTATGAAGCACCGCGTGCAGAGGTCGGTTCGACGCCGAGTCCCGCCCTCTTTGACACTGCCGCATAACAAGCTTAATACGTATCTGTGAAATTTAGCAGAAGGGTTTGTGCCACTGTCTCCGGTATTCTCTGTTTAGTTGTTAATGTGACGTATTAACCACCACCCATTCCAAAAAAAAAAAAAAAACAGAACAGCTTTGTTGGCTTTTTATTCACAGAAGTTCCCACACACACACACATATACACACACACACACACACACATAGTTATTAACCACAGCGATAGCATTGTTTTGACAGTGTAGCCATAGCAAATTCTGTGATAGATAGATTAGACGATGGACGATGTTAGATAGTCGTGCACAGCAGTGCGCCATTATATTTTCTTTTTTAGCGCCTCGCCTTATCTTTGCTTGCTCTTTAAATGTGCGCTGGAGGAAAGCACTGTAAAAATTAAATCATTCATCCCACTTAAGTTAGCAGGTTGCCTTAACATTTCACTGATGTAACAGAAAAGACAACTTGAAGTAGCTTTTTGCCTAATTCAAGGCTCGGTAACTGTTTTTTTTTTCTCCCCGAGTGGAAACAATGACTCTGTTTTTACAGTGTGTATTAAAGACCCCCGCGGGCTGTCGACTCCGCGGACGCCTGCAACGACGTGTGTTTTGCTTTTTTCACATATCATTAATACGTTCTAGGTGTTCCCTTGTTTCATTTGCTTGTAATTTAAATGCAGTGGTTTTGTCCGTACAGTTTCAATTAAAAAAAAAAAAAAAGGGATAAAATATCAATGGGACGCTCTCCTTCTTTGAGGAAAGCCATGAAATGGCCTCTGAAACAGCTTCGGTATTCACTTAGCAGCTTTCCAAGCGTGTTCCACTCGCAGGATTTGGCGGCATCCGTGCACTTGACTCTGATTGGCCCATTCAGGAAACGCTTCAAATTTAAGGAGAAAAACAAGGCCTCTGTTTCAGCACCAAATATGGAGCAACGCATGGCCCCGGACCGTTGAGTCCGTTGGGCCCTGACAGTTAGGTGTGTTTGTTTTATGTCGTGGAACGCTTGGGTTTTTTTTTTTTGGTGCGACGCTGAGAGCAGGAACTCTAGAAGAAAGCTGCGAGCCGCACAGAGATGCTCTCTGTCTGACTTCCTCTCCTCCTTGTGGTTTTAGGCAGCGGCCCAATGCCCACCTCCCCGACTTCATAACTGTTTAGCTCTCTCTCTCTCTGCTCTCGCCTCACACCGCTGGGAACAATGGAGTCTATTGAGAGGGGCACATGGCGGGGGCCACGGTGTCGGCCGTGCAGCGGCTCACCGTTGGCGCTCCGGGGAGGAGGTGGAGGGGGGGGCGTTCTGGAGCAGCATCGTCGGGTGGGGGTCACTTCCTGGGTGGGCTCGGCGTCCATCATTTGAAATGAAACTGTAAAAGAGGCCTGAGTCACCCTCGCGGCAGTAATCATCCAGCAAAATCTCCTAGCAACATGGAGACCCTAGAAAAAGGGGTCTGTGATTTACAGTCTCCTGTTTAATTACCTGCCTCTACAGACATAAATACGACTGTGTGGACGCCCTCGCGTGTCCTGTGAGGGAGAGCTCATTATATACACATAAAAAACATACCGTTTCCCCTGGCACACAGGCTGGGAGAATATGCAGGAGTGCACAAAAATAAAGGAAAATTCAAAATAAATGACAACAAAGAACTAAATCTGTGACATCAAAGCACATCGGGGTCCTACCTGAACGATCAAACATTCAAAAGGGATCAATCAGTTACTGGCCCGTGTACGTAAAATTCATCAGAGACTCGTATTTAAGTTGCAAATGGACCCACATCGATAACTGTGTGAATATTTTACTGCTAAATGAACAAAAAACATGAATTAGTGTGGCTGAGGTTATCACACTGTAAAAAGTAGGGTGTCCACACTACTCAAAGTTTTACAGACTGGACCTTTAAAACACAGCACAATAAATGCTGGTTGCAATATTTAGAATACTTTTTTCGTAGCCGTGGTCCCCTTTAGGGATTGTTCCAGTTCATATTGGAAGTAAATATTGATCATATCAGCAGTTAGCTGGCACAAGGCCACAGCAGAAAGAGTTTGAGGACAAAAGCTCTGTTGTCAGACCAGAGGAAGTGGAACTATGACAGGATGATGATTGGATTGGCGAGAGAAGTGTTTTGTGTGAAGTGTATGAACAGGAACAAAGACATGCACGTCGGTGCTCACGTTCCTGCCCTGCTGCCAGAGCTGTGGTCGGGTGGACGCATGGGCCTGTGTGATGTCGTGGCATAAATGACAGCTGGTGGGGCAGCTGATGGAGGCCAGAGCACAGAGGTGGAGGGATGAGGGATGGGATACAGTTGGATGACAGGCAGACGGTGTGTGTGTGTGTGTGTGTGTGTGTGTGTGTGACTGTTAGAGAGAGAGAGAGACAGAGAGCCGAGGCTAGCAACGAAAGACGTGATTTAGTGGTAAACAGTGGTGTGTGTGTACGGTATGTGTGTGCTTTTGCATTTGGTGGGGGAATTTATGAGGGAAACACAGGTGGTTCGTGCGTGCTGGCATATGTGTGTGTGCGCGTGCACCAGAGCACATTTATTGTCTCAAAATTATTCTCCAAGAAGTAATTAAATGTGATCTTCAGTCCCATAAAGTCTTTTCAGGCAGCTTGATATAGCTGCACCACACGCCCCTGCGTGAACAGGGACTCCTGAATGTAAACACTCACCCATGTGCACAGCTATTCACAGAAATAGCTGCCCTTTGCTAAAATTACCTTGATATTTCTTATTACAGCTTTCCTGTAGGGAACCAGCATTATCAGCACTTTCAGGTGCCTGTTCAGATAACACGGGCTGGATAATGAGATAGTAGCGGGCCCCCTCTTTGTCACCATCACGCAGTTTTAAAGGTGCTTCAACTGCTCGCGGTGTCGCGCAACATGGTGACATCGGCACCTGCTTATATCTTGATTTATGTGTCAGGCCAGATTCAATCTCAAGCGTGTGTGTTTATATGCCGAGCTGCAACTGAAAGCCTATCTGGAGCCTTTGGTATATAAAAGGTAACCATGGATTATGACATAAACAAACAGAAACATGGTAAACCCTGTTTGAGACGTCACTAAGAAATCAGCTACGATTAAAATTATTAAATGCCCTTTGATTGCAGCTCATCTCAAATGCTTCAAATGCAAGTCATAATTTAAGGATCATTCAAAACCTCTCAGAAATTCTCCAAAGGAATTATTAAATTGTCTTATTTATTTGTTTTATTGCTCCCTCTACAGGCACAATGAGTATACTGCAAGAGTTAAACTAAAAGATTAACAAATAATCACAAAAACAAAAAACTAATGCTTTGATACGTATTTAAACTTGTTTTATATTTTTTTTTACATTTAAACTGGAGCATAAATCAGGAATCATGGAGTCCTCCCTGAGACTATGCTTCAAATTAAAATGACTTTTATCGTGAGGAAATGACTTATCTAACAGCTTTTTATAAGTTTATTGTCAGTGAAAAAAAGGAGAAAAGAGAGAGAGAGAGAAGGTCCAATAATCGGTGTGTTTTAATGAAAGCGCTCGCACCTCTTCACGGAGGTGAATTCCTGGTTGAACAAGCCTCGTTCTGATTGGTCCACAGCCCAGACGGTCGTCTCATCTGACCAATCAGAGGGCCGGGATCTCAGCGGCGCACCAGGGAAGAAAACACCGACAGCAACCTGCTCGAGAGGAAGATTTCACCGCGACGACGACGACGACGACGATGACGACGACGGTGTTATTGAGGAAACGCAACCACGAGCCGAACGCCCCGCCGTCGCGACGCCTCGGCCGATAAAGGCAGCGCACCCCCACGAACACGGAGGACTCGTCCGCTAGCCGCGCGGCTAGCTGCCCCTCGCCAATGCTCCACTGGCGGTAGCAGCTTCCTCCCCCCGCTTGGTGAGTCAAGTGTTGTCCCCTACCCAGCCTCTCGATGGTCTAATGTGCAGCTCCGTGCGCGTTAAGCAGGCTTGTTTCTCTCCGGTGGTAGCGGGGACCTGCTAGCCGTAGCAGAGCGTCGCGGGGGGGGAGGGGGGGGGGGGGAGGGGTGAGGACGTGTTGGGAGGGCGGCCGGTAATGGTGAAGGAGGGAGCAGCCCAGGTGGACCAGCACCACCCTGCAGGAGCACACACACCATCACTGGGGGGGGCACCAGTCAGGGGTGGGTGCCCGCAGACGCACCTGCCAGTCCGGCCCATCCAGACCAGTACGTGACGTCAGGCCCTCAGCAGCTCTCGGGCTTTAGTTCAGCTGGTTACAGTGATGTAAAGTTTGTGTGTGTGGAGTGTGCGGTGTTTTAGTTTTGTTTCAGTATTGGGCCTTTGTGTCTGCGAGCAGCTTGTGCTGGGATGTTTAGAGATTTGTTGTTATTTGTCCGGTTAAATGATGTCATTTCTCTCTTTCTACAGGACAGAAAAAGCTGCGCTCAGCAAAAGTCGCTTCTGCACTGACCCTTAATATGGTGAGATGCACTCTTATTTTGATATTTACTTATATAGTTAAAATATTAAACCTTGAGGTTCATTGATGTCATTTTTTCATCATCATTTGAGACATTTGTGTTGATTTGGGACCTCCTCGGTGCTTTAGATTTCACAGGTATGTGTATGTGTCTTCTGAAGGACATTCTTTTTCAATTTCTACAGATGTCAAAAGTCACCTGTGAAAACTGACGCAACTGGACACAACCTCCACGCATGATGGAGGATTCACCTCCGTTATACATCTCTGAAAATGAGAAGATGGGGGAGGAGGGGGAGGAGGACGACGACATCCCCCAGGAGGAGGCTGATGTTTCCTCAGACGCGAATGCGGCACGCGAATCGGATCTTCATCAACGTCCTGGTCCGGACATTGGGAGAGACAGGAGCTCCTTCTCCTGTCAGTACTGTGAAAGACATTTCTCCAGCAAACAAGGCTTGGACAGACATTTGCACATTCACATGTCTGTCAGCAGCACGGCACACGCATGTGAGAGCGACGGCGGCATCGTTTCTCTGATTTCAAACGTGGATCATCTGCAAACGACCCCCCTGAACGCCGAGGGCTTGGACGCTCTACCTAATACTTCCCTCCTCATTAGCTCCAGCACTTCAACCTGGTCGACTGGAGACCCCGTCGCACAACTGGACAAACACGGAGTATCAGACGGCCACCACGCTTGCAGGTACTGCGAGAAAGCGTTCAGCACGCAGACCAGCAGGCAACGGCACGAGCACAGGATCCACGAGCAGAACTCGTCTGGAGCCAAACCTCAGCTGCACTTGGAAGAGCGCCTTCAGAAGGCGGCGTGCGATTCCTCGCTCGGTGACGGCGCGGAACCAGCTGCGGGTCAGGATAACGAAGAGTCCCCGGAACAGTACATGCTAGACGTGTCCAGCAATATCTCAGAGAACCTCAGCTTTTACATCGATGGAAAAATAGTGTCGACAAGTACCGTCACGAGCTGTGAAACCACCGAGGGTCATTCCGTGTCCTCCACTTTAATGAGACTGGACTCGCTGATTTTAGATCCCAGCAAAGAGCTACCTGGTCAAGCCGTGACCAAGAGAAGAACGGCGACGCCGCCTCTTTTACCGCAGATCAAAACGGAACTGGAGTCCGAGGTGGTCGTCTCGTCGTCGTCCTCTTCGATCGTGACGTCTTTAATAGAGAACATTCTCCCGCAGAGAACAGAATCCACTGTGGTCCACAAGGAGCGGACGGTGTTCCTGTCCCCGAAGCTGAAGCAGCTCCTGGAGAAAGAGGACGGCCTCAAGCCCACGCTCGCGCTCATCGCGGACGGTCAGAAGCCCCGCTCGCCCGTCTCCCTCTCCGTCCTTCCTGTCGGAACAGGGAGGTTCAAGAGAAGGACGGGGTCCCCGCCGAGCTCCCCTCCCGTCCCCACGCAGAGCAAGGAGGCGCCGGCCGCAGGCGTGGCGGACTGCGAGCCCGCAGGTGCAGACCGGGTGGAAGTCCGGTGTAGTTCCTCACCTGCGCACCAGACAGCGGGCGAACCCGATGGCCCGTCTGAGGCGGACGGGACCGACGCTCAGGCCGACGGCTGGCCCCCCATGACGGGTGGTAACCCGTGTAACCAGCAGCCCCTGGACTTGTCGAACACCATCAAGAGAACCGGAGATGACGCCGTGCTGGATTTGAGTCTGCAGAGAAAGACCCTCGGCGAAGGCGAGGGCGCTTCGAACGCGGCTTCGCAGGCGGACGGGGACAGCTCACAGGTCTGCGCCAGCGAGAAGGCCTCGGTGGACGTCGGGGGGGAAGGTCCCATCGTGACCGACTTCACCATAGTTACGGGCCCGGACATGATCGCCCCGGTGGATCCTGTTGTCGAGGGGCTTGTTTACGGTCTCGCGCTGCCCCCCAGCTCTCTGGCTCCTTCACCCGCCTCCCTAACCCCCGTCGCGCTGCAGTCGGCCCCGCCGTGCACCATAGCCTTTGCCGCGCCGGCCTCCCACGCCATACTCCCCGCCGCTCCTTCGTTACTCACGGTTTTGGCTCCCCCGCCCCTCACCAACCCCTCGGGCCAACCAGTCCAAGTCCTGGCGCCCAACATATCGCCCGAGGGGTTGGTGATCTGCACGGAGAACCCATTAAATGCTGCCGAATGTAATCTGACGACTGCGTTCGCTGCGAACTCCGGCCTCGTGGCCCTCTCCCAACCCCTTGATCCGACACTCAATCTACCGGGCCACGTCTTCCTCACCGATCAGTTGACCCTCAATCCACCGATGGTCGAATCCACCCCCATGTCCGAGGTGACGCTCACGCCCGCGGTGACCTTAAACGACCCTCTCCTTAACTCTTATAACATCAGCAGCAACACTGTATTGATTGAGTGCACGATAGCCCTGGAGCCCCCGAGGAGCGTCGCCCCCGCCACCGTCGCACTCCAGGACAGCGGGTCGGATGTCGCCGCGCCTGCAGAGGCGGCGGTCGATCCCGCAGAGCAGCAGATGGCCTCAGGCGAGGATCCTCAGCCCGCGGAGCCCCCTGATCCTGCAGAATCAGAGGCGGCGGTATCCGACAGCGGCGCCGCCGATCCGGGACCACCTACGCTCGTAAAAGAAGAAGTCAGCGACTGCGACGCCGCTTCCCCCGCGGCGGCGCGGCCGGAAGCCGCCTCGCCCGCGCCCCCGGCTGCCGCCGCCGCCGCCGAGGGCGCGCCGACGCAGACGTTTACCAAGAACTTCATCTGCAACGTGTGCGACACGCTCTTCCACTCCATGAAGGAGCTCGGCGCCCACGTCGGCGCCCACGCCGGCGACTGGCCCTACAAGTGCGAGTTCTGCCTGCTGCTCTTCGGGAAGCCGTCCGACCTGCTGGAGCACCGCTCCAGCCTGCACGGCGTCGGGAAGACCTACGTGTGCAGCGCGTGCACCAAGGACTTCGTCTACCTCTGCAACCTGAAGCAGCACCAGGAGGAGCTGCACCCGGGCCAGCCGTGCACCTACGCTGAGGAAGAGAAGGGGAAACTGCGGCCGCAGAACTACAACTGCTCGGCGAGAGGCGGCGCGGAGGCCCCGAACGCAGGCGAGTCTAAAGGGGGAACCAGGAAAGCGGCGAAAAAGGAGGAAGGAGACGAAGCCGGGGCGGGGGAGGAGTTGTTCACGGTCAAAATCACGGCCTCGGGCGGGGACGAGCTCAAAGGGCCCGACGTCCGCCTCGGCATCAACCAGCACTACCCCAGCTTCAAGCCGCCGCCCTTCCCGTACCACAACAGGTCGCCCGCCAGCTCGGTGACCTCGGCCACCAACTTCACCACCCACAACATCCCCCAGACCTTCAGCACGGCCATCCGCTGCACCAAGTGCGGCAAGAGCTTCGACAACATGCCGGAGCTGCACAAGCACATCCTGGCGTGCGCCACCGCCAGCGACAAAAAGAGATACACGCCCAAAAAGAACCCCATCCCGCTCCGGCACTTCGCCAAAACGCAGAATGGCGTCCTGTCCGCCACCAACTCCGCCAACGGGCTGAACGATTCCAACAGGAGCGACCACCCGAGCAGGTCCAAGTCTGCCCAGGAGCCCGCGGTGAAGCTGAGGCTAAAGGTCCTCGGCAAGAGGAAGAAGAAGCTGGTCCAGAGGGTCATGCCCCAGAGGAACAAGCCGGAGCACCGCGCCAGCAGGACGCCGCCCGCGCGCGCGCACGACAAACAGGAGGCGTTCGCCTGCCCGCACTGCAGCAGGGAGTTCACCATGCGCCGCAGCAGGACCAAGCACATGGCCGTGTGCCCCAGGAAACCCGCCGAGGCCAAGAAACGCAAGGACGGCGGGATCTCCCTGACCAAGGAGAACCACGAGAAGCTCCGCGTGGCGTCCGAAGTCAAGCTCCAGGCCTCGCCGCAACACAAGACCAGGCTGCAGACCTCCGGGCTGGGGAAGCGAGCGTCCGTCCTGCCCGTGCAGACGGTGTTCACCAGCAAGAGGAGCAAAATAATAATCAAGGAGAGCATGCAGCCCAAGGCGGAGGCCCCCTCCCTGAGCGAGCTCCCCATGGTTCGCACCTTCAACCCGGCCATGCGCCAGTACAGCCGAGTCCAGCCCAGCGTCAAAGGGATCCCCATCAAAATCACCATCATCAAACCGCAGCAGGGCGCGCCGCCGCAGGAGGAGGGCCCGGAGAAACCAGCGCAGACCTCCAGCCGCTCCGAGCAGACTCCCACCGCCTGAGGACGCCACAGCAGGTACCTCGGCGCGCTTCGCTTCATCAGACAGGACGGAGAAAAAGCGCAGCGCGCTCCTGAAATCCCGTACTTGCTTCCCGGGGTTAATAACGCATCTTGAGCTACGTGACGTCTGCAGAGCGGCGTAATTCTGAATAAAGCAGCGCGAGCCAGAGAAAGCGTTGCTCTCTTGCGCACCCCACCTCGGTCACTTTTTAATATCCAGCGTTGCTAATTTGTTGTTTTCAGATACCGGCTGGGTGGAACTTCAAAGCGACAGTGAAGGGAAGCCGTGAACGGGCTGTAAGCCCCGTGAACTGACTGTACAGCGGATGACTGCACACGCGAGGATCCCGCCGTGAGTGGACGCGTCCAGCTGAACATTGGAGCCTTTGTAGTGGCTCCGAGCGCCGCAGCTCCTCTCCTTCCTCTCCCAACCTTTCTGTCAGCCGCACGGTTCTGCACTTTGAAGCCGGGCTGGGGCTCCGCATCATGAATCGGAGAGGAAGGGAGGTGATTTGGGGGTGGGGGGGGGGGAGGGGGGGTACATTTGTCATTACAGGGGAGGCAGGTGGCAATCATTAGCATGCTTTTTTGCACTTTTTGCTGATCTGTTGTGCGTGGCCTTTTTGTTCTGTCTCACTGCATGTCGCAGGCTGTTTCAACAGCCTCATCAGTTTTTTTTTTTTTTTTGTTGCAGACTTGAGTCCTGAATCTGATCTGATTGACAAAAGAAACGTCTGATTTGGGTGAAAACAAGACTCCTGCAATGTGCACAATATATGAAGGCAGAATGTTAAAGATGTCATAGCGACTCGTGTTTAGGGAGGTAATGATTAACTGAAACACATGTTATATTTAAAATGTAGCCTCTGCAACCTCAGTCAGAGTCTGGTTGGCCTACTCACGATGTTCTAGAGTGAAGGATTTAAGAATATTTTCCATCAGGTTTATAAAAAAAAATTAAAAAAGAATGAATGTGGCACACAGGTCGCGAAGAAAGAATTTTATTTTGAAGGAGCAAAGTGAAGATTCCCGCCGATGTCCAGAGGGAGAAATGCTCAGATTCTTTTGCACTGCAGCCCGAAGGTCAACAGTTGTACAGTTTTCAGTAGCCTGACTGCAATTATGTGTTATAGGCTTCCTTTTATTTCACAAGAATACACTTTAGAAATCAGATTTTGTTAAAAAAATGATTAATATCAATGTGAGTGTGTATCATTTCTAACGTACGAACCCCACCCTGAGAAACCAGATTTTTTTTTTTTTTTGTATGAACTAGTTTGATAAAGTAAAGCAGGGTAGATCTTTAATTCAGACGCGTTATGTTAATCTGGGTATGCTGGTCTAATAAATAATCTATATTTAAGAATCAGCCGTGTCAACCGTCGCGGGCTGAGAGTGAGTGCTGGATGGTGTGTACAGGAAGGATGTCGTTCAACTGTGAAAAGTGCTTGTAGCATTGAAGTGTCAATGTAGCCGTGCATATTTATTAATAGTTTAAAACCGTGTGATCGTTCTCTGAACAGTTCTGTTTTGATTTGCACTAAAGATTTTTTCAATGAATGGAGAATGTGAAAATAATGTATTAAACCTTCGTTAATAAACAAATCACAGTGATGTCAGTGTTGATTGCCACGTTGATCCAACACACAACGTCAGTACTAACCGAAGGGTTTAAGATCTATATTTATGTACATGTAAAGATCTATATTTATGTTGGCATTTGAGGACTGTCCAGCAGGTGGCGCAGTTTCTCCGCGGCAGTAATTGTGAAAGCCTTGCGTCTCTCCTGAGCTCCCAGCATCCTGCTGAAGCTGCAGTGGCTGCATTTTTCCTTTTTTAAAGCGTTCCCTCATTATTTTCCTAAACGCTGGTACAATGTTCCCATTTTCACAGCAGATTAAGAATAAATCGTCGCATTTGAACGTTTACAGTATCAGGTTTTTCATCGTAGCGTCAAATGAGCTGGACATTTTTCAGAGATTTTCTCACATTGTTTAATGGCAGTTTATAAAAAGGACGAAACTCAACAATGTTCTGGGCTCTTAAAGACTTGCGTCACAGTTTTGTCAAGAACATTGTAATTAAAAGGCTTTATTTCAGTCACAGTCCTAATTAACTTCATCAAAATGGCTTAAGGCTTCCTTTTTTTAAACAAATTTGTAAAATAAAAGCGTACATCATATCCATGTACGTGCTGTACCCCCCCCCAGAGCAGCAGCGGGAGCATGGCTGTGTGGAGTCTTCCTCATCTGTGCCGCTCTGCTCCCGCCTGCAGTCAAACTGGCGTCTTTCTTCACCAGATCCCTCAAACTCAGAGGCAGAGTCGGAGAGAGGATGAGGAGCCGCTGTTGCTGCTGAGATCCTGCTGTGACGGAGGAGTGGGCTGCTGGGAGGTACAAAGCCAAGAGTGTCTTTTTTTAAACCCCAGTCTCTTGCATTAGGAATGATCCGTCTCCTAAATCAGGTCTGTTGTTGTCAGTAAACACACAAACTCAAAACATTGGAGCGTGCATCAGCAAGAATGAACCCCCAGAGAGAGACACACACACACTCACACACACACACACGCGCACACAGAGCTTAGTACATCTCTGTGAGGACTCTTGAGGATGTGATGCATTCCCCAGCTGCAACCATCACATCTACATGAACCTCAAAACCAAATTTCAATCCTCTCTGGCCAGAATGTCACTTTACTTGTAAATGCTTCTGGGGCTCAGCTTGCACCACATTGAAAAACACACGTGAGTACACACAGACACACACAGACACACATACACACACACACACACACACACACACACACTCTAACTGAATAATAACAGGTGAGGTTGCCCGTTGTGAAGAAATCAGGGGCACTGCTGAGTCCAGGGGGAGGACCTTGAGCAGAGATGGACTAACAACACTAAAGAATTCCGGTGGATCGGTATGTGATGATAGGCCCGCTGTCAGAATTCCCATCGTGCTCTCCTGTTTCGGTATGGTCATCCCTGTCACAAAGCAGCAGCAGGTGAGGCTGCAGCTGCTCCTCCAGGCGTCCCCTATAAATATATGGTAAACAGAGCCTAAACAAGCTACAGTGGTATAAAAAAAGGCCCTTTGACAGGAAGAAACCCTGAGCAGGGCCGGGCTCAGAGGTTGGGGGCCCTCCTGCTTGGTGAAGGAGGAGGAGACGAGGGAGATGCAATGAAAAACATCAAAAAAAAAGAAAGATCCAATGGCGACTAAAAAACAACTGAAAAGACATTGAAGACTGTCTGAAGCAGAACCCCTGACTCCCGCCCACCCCATCTCCGCCAGGACGCACTCCAACAGTGTTCCAGACGATCCCCATTAACACGTCTGAGCCTGGGGCAGCGTCCCGTCCTCACAGGAAGCGAGTGAGATGTGAGGACCCATGATCAGAGAAGGGAAGAAAGGAGCGTTGTCAGCGTTTGATGTCCTTCCCACTGATGCCGTCATTCGGACTGAAGGTTCGGCTCAGCGGATGAACTGGAGCTGAACCTGGCCGGCGGCGCTCTGCGATTCATCGCGTCCATTCCATCTACGTTCTTTCCCGGGAAGAGGGAGGAGGAGGGGGGGGGGGGGGCTCCTGTCAATCACCTCCCACAGGTGGAGCTCTAAGTGACGAGGCGGATGCGCACATCTGCGGCTGAGTTGAGTGGCGGGACGCGCCCAGGCGAAGGTGGCGGATAATGTTGGGGTGCCACGGCAACAACGTGCGCAGCAGACGGCTGTGAAGCCCCCCCCCCCCACTACCCTCCCCGACGCTGCACAACATGGTAATGAGGACATTAATAAAGGATGTGGATCCATTTTTAATCATCCACTGGCCCCTTTAGCTCCAAATCTGACTTTTGTGTCCACTTCTGAATGTATATGCCCCCCTATACACACACACACACACACACACACACACACACACACACACACCTCCCTCTCTCTCTGTACCAGTGTTTGGATTCTGAAAGAGACTCTCAAATCTGCTTGTTTTTCGTGTTTTGCCCGCACCAGCAAAACTGTCTCATGAACCCAGCGTGTACCTGTGTGACGGGGGGAGACGCGGAGATGGAGGATCAGCCTCCCCCGTCTGTATTGGGAGGACATGCTCCAGTTGGGAGGGGGGGGGGGGGGGAGAGGAAGAAAAGAGGAAATTTAGTTTGGAGGCATCAACTGTGCCCAGTCTAATGCAGAGAAAAGAGATTAGAAGCAACATGGAGGCGCTGAAACCGCTCCTGTGTGAGTGGTCGGTCCCAGACAGCGTCGTGCGGCAGCTGCTGGGGTCACACGCCGCCCGGACACACACTTTTCACCCGTGCACACACTGTCATCTCTGTTTTACCAGGGGGAAGTGAGGCTTCGCTCTGCAGCAGCCCTCTCATCGCCTGCTCGCTCTCCCCCTCTATCTCTCTCTCCCCCTGTCTCTCCTCCCTCCTCCTCTCCTTCTCCCGCCTTGTTCCTTCCCGTCTGGAAGCAGCAGCACGCAGTTCCTCCCATCAGCTGAGGAGCAGCGGAGTCGGAGAGAGAGAGAGAGAGAGAGAGAGAGAGAGAGAGAGAGAGAGAGAGAGACGCACCGGCGACTCGGGAGGAGCTCGACAGCCACGGGAGGCGAGGAGGGGAGGAGGTGACGCGGCTCCACCGTCGAGAGAGGATCGGCCCAGGCTCGCCAGCGCTCGGGGGGGCTGAGCCTCCTCTCTCCCGCAGCCATGGAGGAGATGCTCACCTGCAGCCGCAGCCCTTTCTCCCAGGTGTTCGGGCGCCAGGGTCAGCTGATGAAAGCCAGTGAGTC
This sequence comes from Lagocephalus sceleratus, assembly GCA_911728415.1. Taxonomy (NCBI): domain Eukaryota; kingdom Metazoa; phylum Chordata; class Actinopteri; order Tetraodontiformes; family Tetraodontidae; genus Lagocephalus; species Lagocephalus sceleratus. Next base: position 4,543,570 of record CAJVRN010000064.1, on the reverse strand, counting down.
TGCACCATGTCAAAGTTTTGATCGCCTCCCCGTGATTGATGGGATGCGGCGCGTCGCGTTTTGTCGCCTAGGGAGCTTCAAAGTTCTTACGAAGGCACAAATTCACGTAAAATGTGGGTGTTTTAGCGAGGCAACAGATGATGAGTGTCCTAGTTTTCTAAAGAGGAAATACTCCATCAATGTCAAGAAGCTTTGTTGTTCACTGATAACTGATTATGTTTTATACTTGAGTCGTGTTGCATCTGCAAAGGCTGAAATTTGTTTGACCTCCCTGTTAAAATGGAAGCCTCAGGTTGCTCCTGTCAGATTTCTAACAGTTAACAGAGTGTTAATGCCGATGGACAGCGAGGTCTCAGGTGTGTGTGTGTGTGTTCTTGTATGTGGTACTTGGGCACCAACATCATTCTACGTGCAAAGTGAGGACATTCTTGTAAAGTGAGGGCATTTCGGCTGGTCCTCACAACTTTGAAGGACTGTTAGAGGGTCAAGACCTGGTTTTAGTGTTAGAAGTAGGTTTAGGTTAGGTTGAGAGGTTAGTGATGGTGAGTAGTGGGTAGTACATTATGCCAATCAAAGTCTTCAGAAAGATACAAGTACAAGTGTAGGTGGGTGGGTGCATGTATGCACGTGTGCGTTCGTGTGTGTGTATATGTGTGTGTGTGTGTGTGTGTGTGTGTGTGTGTGCGCCCCTCCCATGAAGGCCTTTTGATCTCAGCGTTCACCACCGCTCGTGTCACCACCGCTAACGCAACAGTCGACGCCGTCGTCCTGATGCAACAAGCGTGCGCTGGTTCGATTCCCTCCGGAATGGCTGAGACTCACCTGACATTAAAGAGGCGCCTGGCATGAATGAGTCAGAGCTGTTTTGCCGACGCAAACACGTCTTTGATTGCTAAAAGAGAGCTGGACGAATTCTTATGTCGTCTCGGTGCTGAACGTCTAACTGTTATTGGAATTACAGTTTTAATTATGAATCAGTGCCACGCACACATCAGTGCGAAAGCAGCAGAAGACTGATGATGATTATAATTATGTAATAAGAATGCTCATTAATAATTATTGTGAACATAAATATGCTTGCCACACAACAACAACAACAACAACAATAATAATAATATAAAATAATGAGAAGAAAAGGAAAATGGATGGGACCAAAATGTAGTTTTAAAACAGGATAGAAGCATCAGTGATAATATTCATAATTATGAATAATTCAATAAAGAGGAGATAAACAGATAAATAAGTGAATAAATCTTGAGTCCAGTAAGAGCAGGATAATACTGTCACATTAAAGCGCGGTGTGTTTCTAAAACTGCGCACCCGTGCTGCACCAGCCCTCCATCCCCGTGGATTTTCTCATCTCCTCCCAGCGGGAGTAAATCCACGACTCCCTGCTCCGTGATTCCTTAAATAACGCCTCTCGGCCACGACTGCTGCAGACTTGGGCGTAAACACCGAGCCGCGGTCGTCGTCCTCCCAGTGGGGCCCTGAGCTCTCTTTGTTGGAGCTGAGCTCCGGGTGTCCGTGTTTTTAACGGCCATCAATAAATGAGTTGGCTCCGGGCGGCTGTCGGCCATGTCACTTTCCTCACTCCTCTGGTTTTGCCGTTGAGCGGTGTCGTCGGGGGCCCCGCTCTGAATGGCTGTCTGTCTGTCTGCCTGGGCGCCTCAGTCATAATCAGGGCACCTTTGATTTGCTTTTCCCGATTCCGGCGGCTGAGCGGAGGCAGGCAGGAAGACTTATTTGACTCTTTGTTGCTCATCCCTTGAACATTTTCCAGGGGGATAACTTTTCCCGACTTTGGGCCCTCCAGGTGCGAGAGTCCGAACCGAAACGGCCCCCGCGCACGCCAGCATTATCCTTGCATGCGTTGCGCTGAATTCCAGTCTCCCTCTCCAGTTAGCCATGCTCTTTGAAGCCCGCGCCGCCTGTCTGCCGCGCGGAATACGGGGGAGAGGGGAGCGGAGGGGAGAGGATGGGGCTCGGGAAGCGAGCAAGCTGCACATTGTGTGAAGAAGAGATTGGTGTTCCTCCTCTATTTTTAGCAACAACCTTACATACTGTTACACAGCTGCTGGAAGACTAATCCACAGCCGCGGCGTGCTGGAAATATCTGAGCGCCAATTAGCCGAGGATTGCGTTTTCCTTCTCTTTTTTTTTTTTTTTTTTGTTTTGTTGTCCGCGGTTGTCGCCCGTCATCAGATCAGAGCCCCTCCGGCTGCATAAACCCATTACATGACTGCTGCACATGCAGAACCACTCAAATATTAACACCCTTCTGGCGCTACCCTCGCAGGATAAACACTTCCGTCAGATCGTGTTCACGTGGCAGCGCCAGGTGCCCCGTCCCTCCTTTGTGGAAGTCTCCATAGGACCCGTTCAGCTCCTCTCCAGGCCTCTGCATTAACATTTAATCAATGCGCGCGGGCGTGCGTGCGCGTGGGTCCACCGAGTCCATTCAAGGTGAATATCTCGCTCCGATGATGAAAATGTTCAACAGCTTTCGGGAATCGAACCTCAACAGGCCTCCGCTCAATAGCAGCGGAATATTGGAAAGGAGCCCGAAGGCGCTTGAGAAGGACGGTGGATCGATGGCGTCGCCTCGCCCCAGCCTCGCTCGGGTCCAAAAACAGCTTCCCGTTTGTTCGGCTACCATCTCCCAGCCCTAATTTGCCGTAAAACGATCCCGGCCTGTGGCGTGACTCTTGAGTGTCTTGGTGCTGTCGCTGCTGCACGTGTGGAGGAGGACTCTTCCCTTTGAAGCTCCGCCGATACCCTGATGCTGATCTATTCCGCTCCCGGATTTCTCCGATGAGATTAAGGGGGAATTCAAAATGACAACATGTTCTATCAGGCATCCGCCCCGGTGATCCGAACGGGGAGGGCGGGGTTCGCGTTATTCCCGGCTCAGTTCAAGGTACTCCGGCCCTGTCTGAAGGGATTAGTTCCTCTCCTTCTCCCGCTCACGTTATGGCTCCTGCGCGCCCAGAACCTTCCTCGCACCTCCTCGCCCAGGGGGCGGTCCCGCAGCCTCACGCTCCTGGTGTTGCTCATCACGCGGGCGATGTCACGTTGCGCCGGGGTAACGGTGGTCCGACATCTGGGGATTCAAACGTGACGTGAAGGCTGCGAGTCGACGAGACTCGCACCACCGCCGTCAGGCGATCAGCAGCGGCATTTTGACACCAGGGTTCAACGTCGTACGACATCATGTGAGCACCTTTCTCGGTATTTGCCGTATCGACGGTCCACAAAGGGCACACGTCCGCTCACATAAGGCCCGGAAATCTGAGCCATCTCAGGAAAACCAGAATACTGTAACGTTATGTAAGAACGGCCTGGCATTAAGAACGTTACGTCCTTAATGCCAGGCCCTGTTACCAACAGGTCAGCGTACACGAGCCGGGCTCCTCTTCCTCACGTGAGGCAGAGCAGCAGGGTCACATGAGAAACTCTTCGTCCAGACAACCTTGTGGGAGGCCGGAGTTATCCCTGTATCCCGAGGGCAATCGCAACGGCTTAAAGATTCTGGCCCAGTCGATTACCCGGACTGTTTTATTCGCTTTATTTCGAACTCTAAGCAAAACTGCTGTCGGGGCGCCTCCAGCCCCCCTAAATCACCTCTTACCCGTACTTCCCGCTCTGAATCGGACATCCATTAACCTCCAGCAGATTCTGCCTCTTTCGTCCAGTTCAGCCATTATGGGTCGTGGAATGTTCCGTCGCTCCTGGCCTTTGGAAACCCTTTGGTATTTTTCAATAGATGTCAGAAGGGTAAGCGAGAGTGAAATGGCAGATTTAATCTAAAGTGCAGTGTCAGAAGTTGACGTCTTCACTTGGGTTTGTCGGAGACGATAGAAAAGGCGCGCTCTCAAGGACGCCACCCATGATGGTATCGGCGCTCCCGCGTCTCCTGCAGATGTCGCATTTCACGCAAGTATTTTCTGTGACATTTTAACTTTCCTGTCTTCCTGCTCCACTCAGCATCAGCCCTGATTAGATTTTTTAATAGGAAATCAATAAGCATGGTGACTGCGTAGCCGCATAAGCCGCTTCGCTCCGGCCGGAAAGCCCGACTCGCTCGGTGCGCAACGGGGAAGTTGCTTCGCGGCTGAATTACCGCTGTTAAATTACCGCACATTAAACCGGCAGCTGGCAGCTTGCAATAAACATGTAAACTTTAGATGGATGTCGTTCAAGTTTTAAAACTCAGAAAGTGTTGGGGCACATGGGGGAGGAAGGCAGGAGAAATGACTTACTAGTTATTATTTTTATTATTAGTAATTATTATTATTATTATTATTATTATTATTATTATTATTACTATTATTATTAGTAGTAGTAGTAGTTGTAGTAGTAGTAGTAGTAGTAGTAGTAGTAGTAGTAGTAGTAGTAATTGTTGTTTTAAGGTCCCTTTTGTAAAGATACAAAATTAACCTTTCGGGTATTTTGTCGATGTTGTTCATTCGTTGCAATGCTTGCCTCTTCCAACAGGGGGCAACATACATATCTGATAAGTAGAACAGCAGGGCCGTGATGATGTTGTGTGTTCTTCATACAAGTTCTCTTTAAAACTCAACAAAATTCCTGCACTCATTTTTGGGGAACTGCCACCCATAAATGTATGTCTGTGGTTTAGATATGACTGTATTAATATTCCAAAAACTAGAGCGCAGATTAACACTAAATTCAGATTAACGCTTCACAAAGTGTCGGTTTAAGACTATTTCTGGAATAATGGGAGTCGTGTTATTTTTAGGAGAATTGATGTTTTCTTCTGGCTCATCTGCACGTCAGTGTAATCCTTGCTAATCACAGGATGTTGATTGTGTGTGCAGCAGCGCTTGTTTCTCCGTGTGTTCACGTGATTCCGTCCCTTTCTGGTGGATACCTTTATCTCCGAGGCGGCGGCTGCGGCAGCGCGTGATTGTTCCGCCAATCACGTTGGTCTCCCGCCTCTAATCCCTCACTTTTCTGCTTGAAAATCTTCACTTCAGGCGAATCGAGACGATCCATCTCGGCCCGGCACCCCTCTGTGAGACATGAGATCATGGATGATAAATGCTCAGACTTTAATCCACATCTCATGCAGGATTACGAGACGGGTGCACATTTATAGTAAAGCCATAGATCCTGCAGTGGTGACGTGGAGAAGACCGCAGTATTCAGGTTTTCTTTAAAGTAGTATCTATCTGATACTAAATCAAAGAAAATTACATTTAAACACATCACATAGAGGCATTAATCATTGTTAGTTGTACTTACATGAGGATTGTTCAACACTTACCTACAGATCTATTGTTTGTAGCACAGCAGCTGTAAAATGAACTTTAAATGGAATGTTCCCAAACAATCCTTTCATGATTATTACAGCTTTAGATAAGAGGTAATTAATGTGTTTTTGTTGTGTGAAATTAAACGGTATAAATAGGTATAAATATAAGGCAGGACAGAAGAGCTGTATCTGTACGCTAACATTGGCTCCCGTTAATGCGAGTGACTCACCCTTCAGTTTATTCGCTGCAGTATTTCATCTCCGAGCGTGAGCGCATACACCATGCGCCGCCGCTGCTCGGGCTGCTCGCTCACCGTCAGCAATGCAGGAATTATCTTCTTATTTGTGCATAATTTAAAGTCAAACACTCGTTAAGACCAGGGTTCGTGGAGGACAGAGACCACGGTCGTAAACACGGCCATCTAATAAAGGTCAGCGCGTCTCCCCGTCAGTCTCCAGATGTGCGCCGAGCCTCAGAAAAATCTCACCTTCCGGTCTAATTATCACGAACTGCTGAAGCTAAACGGCCTTTAATGGAAGTGTTGAGGCTGAGCCGAGCCGACTGAAAGCAGAGGTCACTCCCGCGTGGCCTCGGCAACAACCGTTTGTGTATTTTGAGCTGCGAGCAGCTTTTCAGATATGAATCCTCCAACAGTAACTCCTGAGGTCAGGGCAGGAGTCACCGATACGCCGGGGAGTCTGGGGTTCAAAGGGCTATTTTCCCTTAAATTCCTGCTGCGAGGGCTGGGGGGGCGCGATCCTGGCCCCCGGTGGGAGCGCGCACGTGCGATGAATCGCCCAGATGAATTAATCTGGATTAACACGTTCATCTTGACAGCTCAGAATCAAACAGAATAGAATAGATTACAGCATTCCCGCCGCTCGCATGAATATTTTAGGGCGGTTGTGAGGAACTATTTTACCAGCTCCATTTCAAACGCGCCAACATCTTCGGAGGAGGCCCGGGCCACAATTTCCCGCGCTCCCCGTTTGCAGCGATCTGATTGCGAATGCATCCAGCGTCGGCCATTAACTCGCCTAGCCAGAGTTCAGTGAAAGTGCATAATCCTGTTAAGAGAGCGGTTGCAAATCATTTCACAGCCGGCGCTTTTCTGCACCCCCCCACCCTTCGTTTGTTTTTAAGATTCAGAGCGCGTCACGGAGAGGCGGAGGAGGAGAGCGCCTCGCCGTTTGAAGGGGAACTTTTGAACCGGGGTTCAGAGGTGTCTGTCCCGGGATCTGTCTGCGCAGTCGGGCTTGACTCCGTAAACAAATGACAATCTGTTATTCCAGCGACAACACAGACAGCCCCCCCCCCCCCCACCACCACCACCACCACCACCACCAACCCCCCCGATACTTGGCCTACATACACACTTTGACAGGAGTCACAAAGGAAGTTTGGAGAGTTCAGACCACCCAGAAATCTACGAAAATACTTGGTGGCAGGCGCGTTTTCTTAAGACGACGGCGTTTAATCTCATCAGGGCCTTCCTGTTTGTGCGCGGCTGCATCATCAGGGCTGGAGTTGTAGCATCAGAGGGTGAAGCACACGCAACCTCGGCCCAATTATGACAGACCTGGCCCCCCCCCAAACCCCAACCCTCTGTGCCCGGCCGGCGCCAGCGTGAGCTCAGGCTGGTGCGAGATCTGCAGGATGCTGCGAGGAGGAAGACGAGAGCGAGGGCAGAGAGATGAAGAGCGGCTTCAGTCCCAGAGAGCTCAGCAGAAACATGGGGAGGACACGGATCCTCTGCTGGAGGCGCCGATTTCAGACTTCACTGTCATGGGAACACGCGCGCACTTGCACGGGCGCGCGCACACTTCTCTTTCAAGCGCACAGCGAACCACCTCCAGGAAGCCACGTCTCATTTCTGCCTCTCTCCCTTTATTCGGCCCATTACAGCAGTAACAGATGCGATTAGTGCAGTTTAATGAGCTCTGCAGAGATGAGAGCTCGGCTCGCCGCTTTCGCTTCACAGCCCCGGACCCCCCCTCCAAAACGCCCCCCTCCCCCCCCACCGCGGGCTTCAGCTCCACCGAGCGAGTGATGCCTGTCTCCGCCTCCCCAATGGCAGCAGGCCCGCTTCAACCTGGTCCAAACCTGCTGGTCACCGGCCCGCTCCCCACTGGCTCGTTAGCGCTGGTAATCGTGTTGGAAGTCTGGGGGTCAAAGGTGACAAAGTAAAAGTACTCAGATTACTGTGTCGTCTCACTGCTGTCAGCTAATGAATCCCTTTAGTAACCAAGTAGGCCTGAGAAGCTAAAGGGACTGGTTTTAGTGGGGAAGACAGGCTCAATGAACTCCTATAGTGGGACTGAGGGAACAAATGGACTGGTTCTGGTGGGAAAGACACTGGTTAGAATGGAACTGAGAAGCCAAATAGGCTTGCTGAAGCCAAATGGGCTCATTGATGTGGGACTGAGAGAGTGAAGAGGCTGGTTTTAGTGCATAGGCATGAAAGGACCAAGTCGACTGGTTTTAGTGGGGTAGAAGGGCAGAATGGTCTGGTTCTAATTGAAGAGGATGTATGATCTCGTTTTGACAACCTTTCCGCCTCTGTCTCCATTTTGATTCCTGAGCTCTTCAGACATTAACCTTGTTTTGCTGCGTGCGCTCCTGCAGATTGAATGTTGATGCTTGTCGCAGTGGCTTATTTTGCGATTCTTTTTGTTTGCTCACATTGTGTCCTCCCACGAGCCCTCGCATTCTCGTTCTTCTGAAGACTTCCAGCCTTTGTGAACACACGTCACAAGATCAGACACAATTTTCTGCAAACATCTGTGCAAACCCCCCCTGAGTTCTGCACGACACAGAAACGTCCTACTGCTGTTATATTATCATATACTTTGACATCAAGAGACAAAAACTTGTTTACATATTAATTGTTAGGCTCAATTACTTCTTTCATGCCTCAAAGTCAAAGTTAATGACTGTAATTTTACCCTCACTGATTAAACTGAAGCACCGCAGACTGTTGTTGCGTTTAGACGTCGTACCGCCGCACGTTCGGTAGGGGGCAGTGTTGTATCGGTTTACCAAAAATTCATTTAATTTAACATTTTTATCACATGAAATCCATTCTATTTCCCCACTTTGACAAAAAAAACGACCTAAATTTTACTCTAATTTGTCGTTTTATTTGTTAGAATATAATTTATTCATTAAAATGTTCCAATTACAACATCTCTTTTAATTGCAGGACACTAAATGTGCCAGTCCAACATTATATGTTTTTCCAATAGCATTTAGCAGAACAAGGCCTCCTTGTGATAGTTACTAAACTACTGCCTGAGACAGGGATTCATTTAATCTATCTGATTAAAAAAAAACCCAATAACTATTAAATAAAAAAAATCAATATTCTTTTGTATTAAAATGCAAGAATATCTTAAAATATTTTACAAAGACAATCAAGCATAAACCAAATGGGCATTCACCATAGTTGGAGCCAGGTCAAGATAATTACTAAATATGTTACAGAGTAATGATTATTTAAATTTAGAATTAATTTCATATAGAACATCAGAAAGTAGAGTCTGACGCAGGAATTTGACTTGCGCACAGCTGTTGTTGATGTTTTTGGCCCCAAATGAGTGTTGGTTCAATCCTTCCACCCCTGAACCGTACGCCCTTTATCTTGACTTGAACTTTCCTTCCTAATAGGCCAGGCTCCAACATTCTTTCACGCAGTTTTTATCTTCACTCATCGTATTTCCCCCAAGACCCTCGGCTCTACTCCCTGGGCAGATGAAGGCTGCGCTGCTGTGGCCTCGCTCGCTCATCTGCTGTTGCTGCTTCCGGGCTACTGGGAGTCATGAGGGGCCACTTTGGGATTTTCCTATGCCAGTTTGGAACTGGCACAAAAAGTGGATGTGGCAAAAAGAGGTGTTGAGATGGGAAATTGAAGGACAAACTGCTCAGATTTCATTTTGCGCCCCTCCCATCATCACTCACTGTGTAGCTGCTCCAGTTTGCAAATTACTCAAAACAGATTGTCTATACTTGTTAGATTTAATATCTCAGTCACTTCAAACATGATATTTTAATTGTTGTTTTGCTGAGAGTTTGTTTTCAGAACATTTGACAGGGCTCTGTTTGTTTATCAGTCCCGATATTGACGACTGAGCAATCGATCTTTGATGTGCTAGCATTTACCAAATCAAAGCTTTCATGATCACCTGGGAAAATTGTCTCCTTTCCTTCCAATCCATGAATTATCTTCGATCCTGGAAATTCATTTGGGGTTTTGAAATTAATTTTCCCTTCATATTCATGGCAAACTAAAGCTTTCGTTATTAGATGACCTCACGTGTGTCGTCATCGTAGACTGCACGCTTCTGTTCCCGCCCACATCGGGACCTGCCCAATCGGTCAGATCTTAGCCGCCAGTCACACCTACAAATAACAAAACTAAACCACAGCAACCAAAATAAGAGCAAACGAATATGACAGAAAACCAATCTTTGATCAGCTTTGACCTCAAAAATGGAAACAATAGGAGGATAGGTTCTTCCTATACCGAAGCACGCCGCTAGAGGGCGACAGAGATGCGTTGGCCTCACTTTTGGGGTTCTCCTCTCCTGTATGCTTAAGTCAGCTGTACAGCTGCAATACCCCGTCACATCTGGCATCGTGTGCTAAAAAGTTTTAAAATAACCACAAATAACAACTTCAAACACGTCTGCCTCACATGTAAAACTACCCGTAGTCAGCGGCTGCGACATTGTGCAGCAGACGGACATCTGATGTCGGCTCAGCTCACACCTCGGGGGGGGGGCATGGCCTTCCTCTTCAGCCCCCTCTGAGCTGCTCTCCTTTCAGCGCCCACTTGTCATGTCTCCTACTGGCCTGCTTGGAAATGTCAACAGCAGTGACAGATTTCCGCTTTAGTTGTGATTATGTAACGCGCGAATCTGTGTGTTCTGTCCCCCTTTGTCCACATGGTGCCGGTGATTACACCCCTCCAGATCGACGGAGTGATTCATCTCTCTATTGGTTGCTGTCCTCATCCTCATCACAGGGGAGTTCACGGGTCAGACGCGTCTGGTCTGTGCACGATGGCAGCAGCAGCTTCTATCCAGTTAAAACCAATAAAACTGGAAGTTTGAGCTGCTGGGAAAGTTCATATTCCGGGGGGAAAAAATGAACAGAGTGTAAAAAAAATGCAAGAAACTGAGAAACTTGGACATTTCTCTGTCATTTTTCACTTGTCCGTGGTTTCCACCACGTGGGTGGCCTCGGAAATAGTTGGGCTGACCTTTCTAAGATTAAATGGGATTAATGGCTAATGGAAGTGTGTGTGTGTGTCTCTGTGTGTGTGTTTGTGTGTGCCTGTGTGTGTGTGTGTGTGTGTGTGTGTGTGTGTGGGGTGAGGAAATACTGCAGACACTTTTAAATAACAATGTGGAAGTGTAGCTCGGGAGGAAACCTGAAAAGAGAGGTTTGCCAGGATGGCGAAGGGCGAGAGCAGGGAAACAAAAACAGGAAGACTCTCGGGCCGACACGGAACATTCTGGAGCAGAGAGGGTGTCTATGGAGACGCTCATCCCATCAGTGTGACAGCAGGAAACTGTCTTTCCAGTGTGCTATCCCTGCTTTTAAATCCACGTGTATATGTGTCCTTGTATTTGCCATATTTTCAGTACCCAAAATACTCATTCTACTATCAAAGTGAGGACTTTTTGGGGAGTGAGGACATTGTGCTGGTCCTCACAGCTTCAAATAACTGTATGAGGGTCAAGGCCTGGTTTGAAGTTTGATGTTAGAATTGGGTTTAGGTTACAGTTAAGGGTCGGCTGAGATGTTTATGGGTTGGTTCAGGAGCTTGGTAATTTATTTTCTGTGAAAGTCCCCACAGAGATAGAAATACGCGGATGTGTGTGTGTGTGTACTTTAACGTTGCGATTTTTTATGATCCACTTCAGCGTGCCTACTCTTAAAGACAAAGGATGCATTCTTCTAACAGCTAAAGCTTTTTGCACTTTTACAGATTGCCGTTAAATTCTCCAGATTAATGATAATTGTCCGGCTGAAGCATCCAGTGGAAATCACACTAACGGCCCTGTTTGCGGGGCCATTTCTCGTCCTCTCCCCCTCCAGCTGTGCAGTCCCTCAACAGCCTGAATGACCAGATTGCGAGCTTCATGGTGACTGGACCGGCGCCACTGGAGGAGGAGGAGGAGGTGCGCACCTTCTGTCCTCCGGAGAAGGAGACGCTGCAGAAATCCATGACCCTGATGAGGCACCTCCTCGTAGACGCACAGGTACGGGAAGCGTTATTTACGCTATTGCAGCCAGCCAGCGTCATATTTTACACCTTGACAGTTAACAAGACGAGACTTTTCCACATTGCCAACTAGTGGCTTGTCCAAGTCATATCAACTGTGCCATGTAAACAGCTCTTTTTCAAAATGTTTTGCGTCTGAAATCGAAAAAGGGGAAAACGGATCATTTCCAGCAGGACATTCTTGTGAAGGAGACAAAATCCAGTTGTTTTGATTTAACGTGCTTATACCAGTGAACGAGACGAGCCAAAAGTTTGGTTATTTTTAATTGAAAACAACGGGTTTAAGTCACCCAGGAAGCATAAATCAGTGAAGACAGCGGCCGTATGTAACTCCTGGAACTGCAGCAGACAACAAAGAGTCAACACACCTGTGCATGGCAAAGAGGGATAATCTACAAAGGAAGGGAGGAGGAACACAGAGAGGATATAAAAGACAAGAAGAAGAAATGACAGAAGAAAAAATAGACTTTACAATTGAATAAGTATGTTCAAATACATTCATACGACAGCGGTGAATTTAATTACAGTCCTGCAGAGTTTCACCAGCTAAACTTTGATATAGGTGTTTTCATGTGTTTTTACTTCTGGTTGAATGAAAACAGACTACTGAGACGAAAGTGCCTGAGAAATCCAGTTTTAAAATAACCATTTGTCAAAGACTTAATGCGTACTGAGCTTATCCTCTAATGCTGCACTTAATCCCCCTCATAAATTGCTGAATAACACAGTCTAGTAGAAAAAAAAAACAAGGTTGAGACAGAGAAAATCGGAGTTTGCATGAGCACCTGGCAGACCTGAAGCTTCATGTTACCACAAATGTCAGGGTCTGGCGCACCCCCACCCATAGGGGGCGCCAACCTGCCTCGGGAGCAGCAGGAGCTCGCACACCTGCTCCGCATCTCGTCATCACGGGTCGTTCTTGGGGCCTGCTGCCGACATTGGGAGCTGTCTCCCGTCTCAGATCCTGTTTCCCGCCTGCCCTCGACTCTCCGACTGACTTCCGCCTCCCCCACTCGTCGCTTGCCAAGACGCTACCTGTTTGGACAATTGCGCTGCTTGTTCTGTTCCCGGACATTCCGTCTGCGGTGACGTATTGTCAGTTCTTTTCCTTTTTCCCCGTGAAGGGTGATTTTGTGTTGGCCCGGGAGCCCGTTTTTCCTCCTGCACGGGAGCGTTTTGTGTTTTGGACTCTTTGAAAATAAACTTGTTTTCTTCTCTCGCTACCCCGTGCCTGCGTTTGGGTCCTCCGTCTGAACTTTGACAGAACGAACCGACCAGAAATGGACCCACACTTTCGTCACTTTTCCATCAGGGGATTTTAAAGACCTGCGCTTTAAGGAAGCCGATCAGAACCAACCATGAGCGTCGAGGGGGCAATGAAACTTGGTCTTGGTCTTCATCTTAATTTTCTGGCTGTGCGGCATCGCGCTGATCGTGGTGGGCATCCTGGTTCAGATCGCCCATCATCGGGATCGGGGCGGTCATCTTCTTAATCGCCTTCTTCGGCTGCTGCGGCGCCTGGAAGGAGAACTACTGCATGATCCCCACGTTCGCCATCCTGCTGTCGCTGGTGCTCGTCGTCGAGATCGACGCGGCGATTGCCGGGTACATCTTCAGGAACCAACTCAACATCATCGTCCAGGACAGCCTGACCGACATGATCGCCAAGTACAAGAACGGGACGGAGGAGTTCAGTTACAAGAGAGCCTGAGGCTGCAGTGGGAGAGGATCCACTCCAAGTTCCAGATCCTTCAGATCCTTGGCGAGATCTTCTGGAGAAAAGGCTTCCATTACCTCCTTCTTATTTGACGCCACGTTGTGCAGTGGCAGATTGGATTCTGCCAACATTTCTTTGGTTCAGGTCAAAAGATAGACTCTGTGATCTTCTTGGACCATGAAACAATAAAACATTTGCCGGATGTCGGCTGTCAGGGCTACCGAGTCTTTCCGGGACCGCATTAGAACTCCAAGCAAAGAGTTGTTCAAGTCCGATTTTCCCTGAGATACACTTTGCGTTCTTCTAATGGTTTTTCCCTGAAAAGTTTAAATTTTTTCAGTGGATGGGGTTTTTTGTGTATGGGGCCACTGGCGATCTGGTTCTTCTGGTTTATTTGTGAAGAGATTGCCTCGTGTGTCTGCTGGTTCTGCAGGAACATCAGTTTTGTGCACTTTCACAAAAGGTTTGCTGTAGTGTCTTTCAAGTTTGTCTGTCTTTGGAGGCGGTGAACTGTTGGTAGTAGATATGGTGAAACTTTGGCACATTTTTCATCTTTGCTTGTTGCCTGACGAAGTTGGAGAAAACAAAGAAGGGAAGAAAAGCCACTCTGTGATCGTCCTTGTATTTGCTTCCAAAACCTGTCCATTTTTCTTGCAGGTTGTGTGGCAGTTTCTCCACAATTTGTTGTATTCCACGTGATGTATCTAAATACAGAAGACCCGGAAGAGCACCATCTTCTTTTGCACGCTCAAGTTCGAGGAGAATATCAACTACCTCTCTTAACCTGAGTGTCTCTGTTGTGCAGCTTTGGAAACTGTTCAATCTTTCTTAGAAGAGCATCCTCTATGACTTCTGGCGTCCCATAGCATTCCTCGAGACGTTGCCAGACCATGTTACTCCTGCTCCGGGATTGAGGATGTGGACTGCACAAATTCGTTTAGCTTGCTCTGACGATCCAGGTCCAAGCCATTTTGTCATCAGGTCAAGCTCTTCTCTGGCTGTAAGATCTGTCTTTTGTTGCACTTATAAATGAGGCTTTCCATGACAAAAAAATTTCAGGTTTGTCATCGAATTTCAGGAGACCAGAACTCACCATTTCTTCGCGGATGAGATATCTTGCAAGGTCTTGTGCGCCTTGGGGCTCGGACACATCTTCTTTCTGGGAAGCTTGTGCATGATGAAAGTGGATGAGGCGTTGTCTCATGAGCCTCTGCTTGTGCTGTTGGTTCTCCTTTAGCCTCTTTGTAAGCTGGCTGTGTGGTATTCTTTGCGTCTGGAGAGGCTGGTCTGGTGTCTGATATTACCCTTCTGCTAGTTTTCTTCTCCAGTAGCTCCGCGGTCTCCCATTCTGCTGGCTGCTCAGAAAAGAGAAGCTGTGACTGTTGGTGAACATAGTCGCTGGTGCACTTAGCTGTGTCCATGGGCTCATCCCCGATCTGGCTCAGCGCCCCGCTTTCGACTTCCTCATAGGCAGTGGCTTCTGCTTCAGCTGCAGCAGCAGCCTTTTGGCACTGGAGAAGATGGAGGCTGGCATCATAGTTAGCCTTTTGCTTTAACATACTCGCTTCAAGATCTGCCTTCTGTTTCATCACACTTGCTTCCTTTTCAGCATAGACAAGTTGGGCTCTGGCTGCCTTTGCCTTCGCATAAGCCTTTGCTGCTGCTGCTGATCGTTGAGAGCTTCTGGTGGATTTAGATATTTGGGATCTGGCATCCATTGTTTTTGGAGGGTCTTCCTTCGTAGCCTCTTGTTCCACAACCTTCGTAGCCTCTTGTTCCACAACCTTCGTAGCCTCTTGTTCCACAACCTCCCACACAGAAGGAGGCTCCTGGCTTGTGTTTTCTGTAGCACACGCTGGTGGTTCATTTGTTTTATCCTGAAGTAGAGGAAACTCTTTCAAGTAATACTTTCCTGATCGTAGACTCATGTTTGCTGAGCTGTTCTTTTTCTTCAGCCCGCTGTGCTCTTGTTTTTTTTTACTGCACTGCCCTCACGACGCGTTCTCTCTCTCGGGGAGGCTAGACAGTCAGCTAACAGTATGGAGTTCGAAAGAACCACAAGAAGTTCAACTGTGTTGTTTATTTCTTTTATCCGTTGAGTTATATCCTCATTTTTGTAAAACTGAAACAATACAGAAAATAGAACAGCATGAAAAACACTCACGTACACCAAACGCGCTAAGACGATCTACATATAACTCACGACACGGCTCCACATGCTAATATGTTAGCTAGCATCACTCGCTAGTTACCACGGACTAACAACGCAAAGAATAACTAAAGTAACGCTACAGAATCTACACCGCAGCTACGACATCAACACACTTACAGACAGATGGCCTCCAAGGCTGAAACGCTTTTTACCTCAGCAGCTGCAACTACGACGCTTCGCTACCGTAGTGCGTCATCAAAAACCGCGGTGTTTTGGGCGCGTGCCGTCAAAGCGCCTAAAGGTGCAATGCTACCTTTGCCCGGTAGATGGCGACCTGCGCTCACACTTCCACACGTGCGCTGCTCCGCTAACGCACTTTAAACTTGATATTTATTTGTACCTCCGCCTGGAGGTTATCTTTTCGCCGGCGTCTGTCTCTCTGACTGTTAGCAACATAACTCAAAAAGTTATGGACCGATTTTGATGAAATTTTCAGGATTTGTTGGAAATGTCAAAAGGAAGAACTGATTTCATTTTGGGGGTGATCCGGAAGAAATCCTGGATTCTGGAACACTTTGAAGTTTGCGTTAACATTGTGGTAAATGGGGACAAAAATTTAGTTTCTCAATATCTCGGTTAATTATTGACCAAACCCCATGAAATTTGACTCAAGGATGGACAATGGGATCCTCTATCATATTCCAAAGGCTGATCGGATCTGATCCAGGAAACGGATTTTACTGCTATTTATATAAAAAATGGGGGTGCCCTTATATTTTGGCCTACTGTGCCTTTTATATTAGAGGTAGAAATTTCCGTCAAGAGTGCCGTCATGTAGCTGAGTCAATTTTACATCTGTAGTATGTCAATGGATCACGGCATATGGAGCAAGATCCAGAAGAAAACCGCCATTACAGAAAATACGATTTTTGTGAATAACTACTGAACTAATATATTAATAATATATTGTTATGATTCCAGTGACTAACTGTATGTTTTTACGGTCAAGGAAACTAAATATGTTGTCAAAGTATATGTGGGACTAATATTTAAGGTGGAAATCACAATATGCCAGGAATTGGTGCGCTTGGCGGAGGTCTGTGCTCTCTGAATGCTTTCTAGTTTAATATTGAACATATTTGTGTTTTTTAACAGACTTGACTATCACATTTTAACATATACAATGTTGTGGTCAGTACAAGGAGTGAAGATGTTCTCTGCTTGTTTTCTCCCATCATTCAGGGAACCTTTGTTAGAGAGGATTTAGCTCCCATTAGGAGAGGCAGGATCCCGTCAGCTGGAACTGTTTCCTTTTGTTTCTTGTCACTTTGGCCTCATTATAGCTGTAATTCCGCAAAATTAAATCAGTCGGCACATCCAAACCAAACAATAAACGCAATTTCTCTCTGAGACAAGTGTATTAATTGGTGTGTTAGAGACATCCGACAGTTGTCAAATGTGCTATTATGGCATAGTCAGAGAGCTCCTATGATCACACAAGTAGTTATAAAACAGGGCATTTTGCACATTTAATGATCACATTTTCGTTTACCTTTACATGTTCACAGGAAGGTTTTCATTATTTAATTATAACTACACTAAACTAAAGATGAGGGCAGCTCACCACAACAACAGACAGTCCCCTGCTCGTATATTAACAAGCCCCTGCTGCTCCTCTCTCCATCTCTTCTGGTTCACTTCCTGCTGGAGTTTGTTCTTCAAACTGAAAGTGAACAAACTCCAGAGTTCACTTGTAAGTGAGCTGAGACCCACATCTTTTTACGTGGTTCAGACTTCACTTTGAATTTGCAGCTTTCACACCTACAAACAGTAGGTCCTTTTAAAATGGACCAAACGTGTGTGTGTCTGTGTGTGATGCAGCTCATACAACACAGTGGCATATTTAATGCTATTGCCTCTGAACAAGAAGATTGGGGGTTCAACCCCCAGTTACAGCAGGCTGTGTTTTTTGTATGCTCCCCATGTCTGTGTGGGTTTCCCCCAAGGCTCCAGTTTCCCCCCCAATGTCAAAAAGCACACAGTTAGTTAATATAGCCCACAGGCTATCATTCTGAATGAGAAGGTGTTCTTAATGGACTCATCTGTATAAATACAGGTTTATTATGATTGTCACAGTTTTAATAAAAGGGGATCTTTGAACAGCATGCAGCTTATTGAGCTGCAAACAGCCAAATCCACTGTCTGAGGCTTCATCCGTGACTTAGTCATTGACGGCGGGTGCTTCTCTTTTCTGTTGTAGCAGCACAAACCCCGAAAATCAAGTCCTTCTTTTGTTCAGCACACATCTACACTGACATGTGATCAGAGCACGGTGATACCATCACCAGCCCGCAGCGTGAGGGGGCTCATGACGGCGCTGCGTTCTGTGGATGCTCGCGATTCTCCCAAGATCCATCTGCTCACATCCTCCAGTCAAGCTGGGAGGAGATTGACCGCTGACCCTCCCTCCATCTCCCCCGCTTCCAGCTGAACCTGGCTGTGCTTAAATTAACTCAGCTGCCACTCATAGGAGGGCGGGGAAGCTCATTCAGATCTACCGTGATCCTTTTCCCTCTCACGGTGGCTCCAATAGCTCATGTAGGAACCATACTTATTTATAGAATCTGCACATTAAACATTTTTCAAAGCAAATGCTTGTCAGAAACGGGTTATTTCCAATGCATATATTGTTTTGGGTGTGTGGGTTGAGTCAGCAGATCAAGTTCACGGTATCTGTGTTGCTTTGAGCACTTGTCCCGCTACTCAAAATTGCACTAAATTATGTGGATTAAGCATTAATAGCCCCCCACCCCCCCCCGCCCACCGCCCTGTGGCTGTTAAGCCAGATATGCTTTAAATTTTCCACATGCTGCAGTGATCTCCACTCAAATTAGGTACTAGCTCTCGGCCCCTGGCCCCGGGGTCGTGGAGCGACAGTCGGCGGCTTGTCTCAGAGGACCAGGGTGACGTAACACGGGGGGGAGGAGGGGGGGGGTAACAGGTCTGGCTGACCTGCCTCCACATGGTGCTTCCACATGCATTAAACATCAGCCGGGACCCATCTGCCCCCTCACGCCCCTTCCCCACCTCCGCCAGGCTCTAATAGGTCCTGCTCCACTAAGGGCCACTCAGCCGGTGTCACCACAGCGATAGCTTATTAGGGCTGGGCTCAACCCCAGAGTGTGATAAATGAGAATGGGAATTGGGTAATTTGGTTCAAAGTGGGTTTTCTCTTCATCTGTTGTGTTTTTTCCAACAGCCCAAATTAGCTCATCCCAGTTCGTAGCGCTGGCGTGACGCTCGAATTTGGGAAGTGGTTCTTCCTCATCAAAGGCGGCACGCTTGGACGGGAAAACAGGATATTCTCTGACATTTCCATATTTTAAATTGGGTGATTCTTTTTTGCTCATCCTTGTCTGCTCAATCTAGGTGTGTTATTTGAAATGATTTTCTTCAGTCAAGACTATTTACCTTCATGGGGATAGTCATGGAGCGGCTGTTCGTCCTCCATGAGGCTGTCAGATAACAAAGTTAGCACTTGTAGCACTTTTTTGGAGGACGGCCAAGTGGTTTTCTATTAATAACAGTTTGAAATGATAACTTATCTAAAGAAAACACTCTCCCTTTTCCGGACAGGAATACAGTTCATCGAAAGCATGCCAGCATGACCTCTGACATGAAATATTGGTATGTCCTTTAAGAACATGGATCCCAGAGGAGCAGGTTGTAAAAATACTTATTGATCATTATCTTTGACTCTCAAAAGTTCAAGAGGTCAGAGGTCAAGGTCTCTGTTAAAGAGACAGGGACAGGGACTAAGAAATCCATGCAGCTCAGCCAAAGACATCTGATTTAAATTTGAGTAGAAAAGGTGAAATGTGCCCATTTTCTTGTTGTGGTTGTATGAAGTAGTCAGGGGACTCAGCAGTTATGCAGATGATGTCTTTGTGTTTCCATCAGGCAGTTCTGTTTGTCACTGCAGTTACATTTAGAAATGATAATGACAGATTGATTAAGACTACAAATGTGTCGTAAATGTAGCTGTGACTCAGCAGGGATGTTTGTCGTGGCTTTTCTGCCCACACAGAGCAGGTACTTGATATTCATCCAGTGGTAGAACCAGCCCGACAGCCTCATCATCATCATCAGTGGCATTCAAAACAAAAATTACAGACATTCTATTTCATTTTCCAGGCTTTTTTAGTTTTTGACGGGTGTTGCTGTGATCTCGTCTCCGCTCTAGTTAGCTTCTCATCTTACCATAGAGCTGTATTTTCAACATTGTCAGCGCTAACGCATCTAATCAATCTACATTTTTAGACTAAAGGATAAACATAGATTGTAGTTTACACAGATATGTGTATTTAACTTGTGTTCATGTTAGACTTAATCATAAGTGTTTTCATTTCATTACCAAGTACAGCATTTTCTTCTAAAAAAAAAAATTGAGACTGACATGTTTATCATAAACAGACAATTAGGCCCACTTCTTGATTTTAAACTTTGTCTCCATGGAGACACATCCCTTTTATTATGTTATAAATCTTACAGTTTCAATGGGGCACCAGAAGGAAATTAAATGTTCACTCAATCATCCAGAAATGGAAGTTTTGGCTGGAAATATTAACATAATGGTCATAGCAGTGATGGCAGGTTATTTCATGAGCTTCATGAGTGTTTCCTCTAAATCATATCAAAATCCAAGTGGTGATGATTTCGGTCCTTCAGAAGGTTGACCACAGTACTGCGCTGAAGCTGCAGTCGATGGTGTCTCCATGTGCGCAAGATGATGAAAAGTGTGGAAATAGGCCATCACAAGATGAACGTGATGATAAAGGACAATGTTAGTGAAGGAGAGATAATGGCCCAACCTCGCTCACGCACCAGACCCTCTCGCCGTGTCTCCCCGCTCCAGTTTTTTTGTCGTGACTTTGACTCTCATAACCAGCCCTACCCCCAAGATCGAACAAATTACCCTCAATTTCACAAACATGCTTTCAGAGGCGCTTCGCTTTGCCTCTGATGCAGGCGTGTGCTGTACCTATAGCTACAGCATTTAGCCTGGCCGAGCAAGCATCCCCGAGGTTCACTGCAGATGGAAATGCTTCAGCTATTTGTGTTTGTAGGAGTCGCTGTAATCTGCCCAGAGCCTGTGACTGCCATTACCTCCAACTTCTTCCTCGCGTTTGTCCTCTGTGAAATCAACTTTGACTTTACATCTGCCACATATGACACCGTCTCCTTGGTAACAGGCTGCAGTGGTTTATAAAGTGAGCTGCCAGAAGCTAGTGTTTGAGACTGGATGGTGTTTGAATATGTTATTAATGCATTAGATGAAGCATGAGTAAGAAGTAATAATATAAAAACATCTCACACAAGTTATCATAAGGTCTTTGTTTCCCATATATATATATATACCATCACAACTCACTATAACTCACACCGTCTTACCCAGTAAACCAATCAAAATCAAAGCAACCCAGCAAATTTAATTAGCAGTACACAACACAATAACAAGAGAGATAAATGACACGATAAGCACCCAATGTTAATGATTAGTAATCAATTATGAAAGATAAAAAGACGATATGAGCACTAGGACAGATGCATATCTCTCTTAGCAGACGCTCCCTTCCAGGATTTAGCTGGAGATGCAGTGTCTGTAACTGCTCTAATCCACTATATAAGATGTGTGGGCTCCCATCTGACTTCTGGATTATTCACTCTTGAATGAGGTTCAGAAGAATCAATAAAAGAGAGCCAACCTAATAACGCATGGCTCACCAGTGCTCCGACATCCTTACAATTTCTCTTACTGATGTACAATTCTTCATCTCATCCATCCATCCCTCCATCATCCATCCATCCTACCATCTACTCATACAAACATCCATCCATCCATCACCCATCCATCATTAAACCATCCACCCATTATCTATCCATCATTTAATCCATTATTTAATCCAGATGCAGGTTAACAAACAAAACTCACACCTAAAGCTGCTTTCTTGCATGTTTTTGGAATCTTGTACACACTGAGCCCAGAACGCTCGTACGTATAAACTAAATCATTGCTAACAGCTCTGCTTATGACATCAATTATTCATCGCCAAGCATTAAAGTGACATTTAAAGTCCCATTTGTAGGTGATGATTTGTTGAGATATTGTGCCAGCAAACCTGCTGGTTGTCGGTTTTGCCCTGTTGTAAATAAATGTGTCTCTTGAAGACCTATAGATTAAAATTCAGTTTGTCTCCATACCTCCATCCGAGCACGGAGCATGTCTTTGTGGAAAATAAGAGCTCCGACTGAATGACCCTGAGGGGGGTAACTGCACACACATCCTCTGGTGCAGAGATCTGAGACGCTGCATGGCTCACATCCCTAATGTGAATTCTTCGCAGTCACAAGACTTCAAAGTCAGCAGAGTGTGTGATAATCCTGGCAACCAATCAGCCGTCCATCTGTGAATGAGACCATACAACCGTATCTCGGAGGAATCTTACCTCCTCTAGACTCTGGGATCTCCTCTCATTTTAATTTAATCTTTTAATCTCTTGATTGTGATGACAAACACATTTCTTCTCTAAACAGCTCAAATGTGCTTATCTATTGGACTTTACTGTGGTGTATAAAGTGCTGCTGAAGTTAGGATCATCTCACACTTGAAATACCAGAGAAAATGGTAGTGCACAGTTTCCCAGGAGTTATTGTGAGCACTACATCACCTACACTGATGGCGCATTTCTATTTTTTCGGGTGAGTGGGGTTTTCAAGGACTTGACCAGACGTTGGACTTGATCCACCCAAGAAATGAAAACTGTCATGGCTTCACCAGTTTCTGAGAGCCTGAGCAAAGCAATGAATCACCCATTCCATTTTAAAAGGTTTTAGGAGTGGGGGCTGTTGCTATGGTGTCACTAAAAAGACAATGAGAAAAGCATTTGAGTTCACTGTGCTTTCATCTAAATAAGAAACATAAAGACAATTAAGACATTAAAACAAGGAAACAAACATAATTTTAAAACATTTTTCAGCGCAGTGGTCTCAAATTCTCAAGTACTGTTCCACTGGGCAGCCGAGCTTGGGTGTAATATCAGGTCCGCCCTGTGGTTGGCAGCAGCCCAGTACAGACCATCGAGTAAAGTTAAACATGAAAACAGGAACTTTGGAGTGTTGCTGTTGCCGCTGTTAATTATTTTTCCAGCAACTATTATCTTCCAAGAACAGATGAGTCTGTTAATTCAGAGAAAGTGAGCTGAAACATGCCATTTTTTTTAATCCTCACCATGATAATGCTGAATCTGATGGTGAGGTGAAAAGTTCTTGAAGATTATTGGACTTAATGCAAACACTCAAGACATTTTAACCACACATGTCATTCCTGTATCGTAGCTGATGTGAAGCCAAAGTTCTGAGGTAACTTTAGTGTGTCTTAAACTGCAGGTTATTGTTACTGTTTTTAGAAGGCTGGTAATATTTGAGACTGCAACATTGGCCCTATCAGGGTCATAACACCCATATACGCTGCCAAGACAAACTTTAAGTGCATTTAAATGTATTTTCAGTTCCATTTGTTATGTTTATAATTTGCAGCGTGGCTCCCAAAAGTTTGTGCCCATTTTCAGACATCATGCACTAATGCCGATGCCTGTTTCCAGCTCTTCAGTGTTTTCCTATTGGCAGCTGTTGTCTTAATTAGGCAAACATCCAATTCAATTATGCCTTTACAGGATTGAAAATAGGACATCAGCTTCCTCATATTTGGATTCTTTTGTCCCCTAAGGTTTTCATTAAAAAAAAGCTTTAAAATTGCTATTAAAACACACACACACACACACACACACACACACACACACATATATATATATGCTGATTTTAATGGGAAGGTATGTATGCCACCCGCTCTGTTTTATTCTTCATACATGTCACGTCTGCCCTCTCTCACACATGCTGAGGGTCCTCATCTTCCACCTACACCATTTCCTGGCGTTCTGTCACCAGAGCTCCTTCTCCGTGGTGCATTTTGCTGACTCTGGGCATGCTTGAGCGTCTTTCAATTTAGCTCTCTCCTGATAACTCGGCCCTCGTGCGATAGATAAATATTAAATTAGAACAACTCTCATTCTCTCTGCTGGCAAACGTGTTGCGATCCCTGGTGACTTTTAGCACATGCCAAATCTGTGACTGTGTAGTTACTAATAGAATAAAAGAGCCTGTTTGTTTTATTAACTACTCTGGATCAGCTTGTATACATGCATGTGTGCATCTGGACACAAATTTCAGTCTCAAACTGTGGTAATTCGGCTAAAACAGCCTCTTGTTTTGCTTTTTAAAGCTCAGATTCAGGCTGTAATCCAGTAAGCCTGTTTTTATGTGCGTGACATTATTAGTAACGACAGAGTGTGATTGGTTGTGGCTCCCCGGGGGTGCGTTTGGATGTTGGTCCTATAGCGCCTGACTATCTGGCACAAGTTATGAGATGGTTCCCGATAAGGACGTGGCGGGATTCTGAAATCTGCCGCAGATGGCTCATATCTCAGCGAGACCTCAGCTTAGAGCAATATCCTGAGGCAAGGCTGCAATTTCCCATACATTTGAGCTGTTTGAAAATCAATCTTTTTTAATAACATCTGTCTGTCTGTTTGTCTGCGCTGTTTGTTTGTTTCGCCCGTGTGTGATACCAGCGCAAGACACCGCGCGAGGAATGTCGTTATCACGAGGTGCAGCGCGTCGGGCTGAGGCAGAAAACAGTTGGAACGCGCGAGGAAATCCCCAGACGGCGAGAAAAGCTCGCCGATATCCATCTCAATTACTGTCCTACCAAATTATACAGGTGAATTAACCCGATGTCTGTTTGTGCATCAGTGACCTTCTGACTCACCTGCCCACTGGTGTATTTGTTCCTCTTAATGGCCTCGGTGACCTCTCGCTGCTTGGACCTCCGAGGATTTTCGTTTATCCTGTTCCGTGTTTGAGGGGAGATGGGGAGTGGGGGGGGGGCTGCATTTGATCTGTGCCATCCCATGAATGCTGGATTGGATTGGGACCTGGGGAGTCTGGAGGTTGGGTCGGTGCAGGAAGGGGGGGTGAACAAGGAACGCATCCAGGTGGATGTTACGCCGTGTTGTGTCCGATAGGTGATCCGCGCGACCGCGTGATCCCATTTCTGATGCAAGGGGGGCTGGTGTGGAAGAACACGTGGCTCTCACTGATATGAGCAACATTTGGGCAACATTTCTGCTTCTCTGAATTGGCCACGCCCACTTCTGAATTGTGACCAATCAGACAACAGCTCAGATGCCACATGTGGTCACATGTGAGATGATGTACAGGAGGAACCAGATGATGTACAGGAGGAACCTAAAAGAACTGCCAAAGCAGAAAAGAAGAATGTAAAAGACAAGAGTTAAGACTTTCTGCCATTCATTATCCTAAAGGTGAGCTGGTGTACTCAGGGATATTAATTGCTTGCTATAACACACATTCAGACGCTGTGTTAAAAAAATGGTCACATGCAAATTGGGAGCCCCTTTCTTGTGGAAGATGACTGACATTTACCAAAAAGAACCCAATAATAGATTTTATGTATTAATTAACTGGAGGAAATGGAGGTGACACCGGCTAACATACAGGTTC
Source organism: Lagocephalus sceleratus (assembly GCA_911728415.1). Lineage (NCBI taxonomy): Eukaryota > Metazoa > Chordata > Actinopteri > Tetraodontiformes > Tetraodontidae > Lagocephalus > Lagocephalus sceleratus. The sequence goes on along the minus strand of CAJVRN010000064.1, from coordinate 4,518,497 downwards.
ACAGGATCTATTCGAGCCTGCGTGAGGGTCGTTTAGCCAGCCGGAACAAAAGCAGAGTCATTCCTGAACGATTCTGATTCATATTAATTCTGATGAGAAAGCTCTGATGACTTTGGTATCAGCCTGCCCTTCGTCCGCATTAATCAGAAAAGGTCAGTTTGGGCGTCCGACTCTCTCCCAGTGCCGCGCTGCCGCTCCGTCTGCAAAGGTCAGAGTGTCGCAGTATGTAAACAGCGGCATTACAGCAGAAAAGGGCTGCTGCACTTATGTATTCAGAAAGTGGGAGAGCTTGAATTCAAAATTGTACAGCGACAGATTTGTCCGAGAATGCCTCATCTCTGCAGGAACCACCGGCGGTGTTGCAGTCACGGAGTTCTAAACTAGTTATTCACCAACAGAAGCCTTCAGCTGTGGAAAAGTACCAGCACAACATGTTCCAATCACGCTCCCTCATTCAAATCCATTAACCCATTTATTTCCATTTAGCTGTGGCAATAATCTCTATGAGTAATTCCGGCCTGAATCTGATGTTCTCCAGAAACCAGACCGTAGAAATGAAATCACGGTGAAGGGGCCTGGAAGGACAGGTCGGAATTTAGACAGAACCCTGCTCTGTCGCATGGACGTGACCGGGATCTGAACCACCCCACGGTTTTGCAGTAATGTCGATGTCAGGACACCGTGAAGCAGCGCGACAAACGAGCCACGGGCTGGGACATTAGAGCATCCTCAAATTGTGCGGAAACTCCAAAGTTATTTCAATTTTCCATTGGCGCTCCATGCGGCCGAATAAGCAGAATTTTAAAATGAATTGGATATATCGAAGTGTGTTTCCGGATGTACCGTTGTCACGGCCTTTATTTATTGCTTCATTCTTCTCCTTGAATGATACAATCACGCCTGAACACGATGGATGAGCTGCCAAGTTCCCCACTGTTGACTGGAACGGAACGCTGCTCTAATGTCCCCATCGTGGATTATTCATCATGTTTGCCGAGGGTGTAACCTTAAGGAGCAAGAATGGATCAAGCTTTTCCTGCTACTCACTTCAAACCACCGAAATACGAAGGCCCGACTTACTCGTCTTAACCTTTGAACTTCAGAGGTCACACCCTAGACAGGAACTTCAGAGGGTGTTTGGGTGAGAACGGGACTTCTGGACTGTTCCTCTTGCTCCCCCATCCTCTTCGTCTCTGTCCCTCTGGTAATTACACCGCAGTTATCTGCTGCTTCCTCTGCATGCCACTGTTGTTGGCGTGGGTAGTAAATAACGGCGATGACGGCCATAAATCACGATAATTCCTCTCGTCTTGATGGATCGCTCGCGCATTTCGGCGATGTCCAGCCCTTCTGATAACGGTAGAGGGCCGTTCGAACTCTCTGAGGTGTGATTGAATTTGTGTTTACGTGAAATTGATTCAAAGGTGGAAACATTTACTGTTGCATGGAACAGTGCGGCCATTACCCACAGTAATACTGTGTTCTTTGTGGTGATTTTATACTTCAAAGTTGAAAAGAACAAAAATTAAAACAAAGAAAAAGTCCAGTTTGAACAGTTTGGCAGTAGCCAGTGATGAAACCACACATATGAAGGCCCCTCTACCTCCTCACTTTGTCCTACGGTGGCTGCTAGGGAACCTCCTGCGTCCACATGTTTGTCCAGTTTAGACGTTTTTCTTCTTGTCTTTACAAATACACACTGGGAAGTCATGTTTAGCTTCTAACTAATTGCACTAGAAATTCACATCTAAAGTTCCAGTTCATGTTGTCCATCCTGGGCTACCATAGCAACATGAGGCAGCAGCATGTTAGCTCCCACAGCGGGATACCTGCATCGTTATTTAAAAAAAATGCATTTTTATGTTATGCAAATAATGAGCAGTAGTCAATATATTGGAGATGATTCTGCTGTTTTTTTTAATTTGGCCATTAAAATAAACATCCTTCTACCTGTTGAAGAACTCCTACTCGCTCTGAAGGAGAGGTGACCTGCTGTAACCGCTGTAAAAATACTCACATCATATGGGATATTGGCTGTGCAAGGAGCAGCTGCCTGCACGATTCAGAGAAATGAAAACATGTTTTGTTCCAGATCTGCCAGGGGTTCCAATAATCACCATCTGAGGAATATTTGGATCAAAATTCCAGGTCAGGAGTGAGAGCCGGTTGATGATGAGCATCAGGATGAAAGATGTTTTCTGCCTTGCAGGAAATGTGAGGCAAGGCTTCGGGCAAACCTGACTCAATAAAACATGGCAGGAGGGTAACTTTTAATATTTGGATCATCAATGTTTCATCCGCTCTCAGCTCTTTCCTCAATTTGGACACCTCGAGGCAGATTTGTGTCTCCATGAACAGAGCAGCCGTGTGATTGACACCTTCGTTTTTACTAACCTTGTACCTGCGCTTATTCCACTCAGGAAAACCTGCACTTTTCCCTGATCATTGGTGCTTTTCGTAGTGTTCACTGAGTTAGAAAATCAGATCTGGACGCACAGCGAGCAAACAAAGTGCGGCCATGCAGAAATCTTGGCGGTAACAGCTGCGAGGCGCTCAAGTGCTGCCGTCTCATTTCCATATTGACAACACTCGGATTAGGCTCCTTAATCTATTATAGATTTTATAACGTGTTTGAGCTTATCTTTCACTGCTCTATTAACGCTGGCCTTCCCTCGTTAGCCATTCCTGCATGTAGGAGGGGTTTAATTTGTGTCACGTAAATCGGTTGACTTCAGCTATATTCAGGTTAGGAGATATTGAACAACAACTTCCCACACACAAAGGAAATATATATGACCCAGGAGATTGTAATTTTCCATAGATCTGCAGATTACTATTAACAAAAGTATTCAAACTTGGAGGAATTAGCAGGATGTGGTATATAGATGCTGTCTCTGTAGCTCTGTGATGTTCATTATTAACAATTTTATTTGGATTAAAGATGAAAAAAAAAACTTTTTTTTATGTATCTCTGATGTATAAAACACAGGATTTGCATTCTTGATATTGAATAAATGGCTCTGTTTCCCTCTGAGCAACAGACTTGTGTTGTAAAAGCTGTACACTGCAAAAAATAAAATTTTCACTGTTCCAGAAAAGTGCAATAGCGAGAGGAGAGTAAAACATGGCACAAGGATTCACAGGAGGGCACAAATACAACACATGAAAGGAATCAAAATAAAGATTTATAGATGGATAGATGGATGGATAACTAGCATGTTGCAGCCTCTGACAACCAAGGTTAGTGTCTCTATTGACAACTCTTCTGCAGGGTTGCATAACTAAATTCCAGCATTGCTCATTCTTTACACACCCCAGACCACTGCACAGGGTTTATCACAGCTTACAACAGCGTAGATCCTCCTGCACATCCCAGGAAGTGTGCTAAAGCTGACTCAAAGTGGAGCACACAGCGAGTGGTCCTTTGTTCTAATTAGGTTTGCTGTGTTAAAACATGGAAACTGGAGCATGGTTTGGAACTGCAGCCTCGGTGTCCTTTAATACATAATGGGTGTGATGACATTAACAGATGGTTCTGTACAGCCTGTTAAAGCCTTGGTTGTTAAAGCATATTATGGCTCCATATTGTCCACTCTGTTTCCACTGGAACGATATCAAATGTTCTGCTCGGTAAGCTGATATAAAGTTTACCGTCCTTTAAATGTGTGTGTTCCTAATTTAAGACTCTTGCAAGTGTCTGAAGTGCATTCTCAAGAGTCACACTGAGATTAATTTTCATTTTATCGTGTCTGTGTGTGGGTGTTTGTGTGTGTGTTTTCTTGTAGTTGCGTCATAGAGTACCAAGCTGGGTAGTGCATTCAGTTTGCATTCAGTATGATCTAAATCTACAGATCTGTGTTATCTGGTGCAGGAATACGACCAGAGTGTTGGCAGTCAGTGTTTCAAGCAACATTTTGCAGCAGTCCTGGGGACCAGGGGGCTTTTCTTTTCATGTTTTTCTCGTGTCTGCAGCGGTTTTCTCCGGCTTCCGCGGTGGTGACTTTATAAATGGACCTCAGCTGTGCATGTGACAGTGAATGGGCAGTTGTTTCTGTGTTCAGCTGGCAGCTAGTCCAGGGTGTACCCCCCCCCTCTCAGCCAAAGGCAGTGGATAGGCTCCAGCCCCCTCCACGGCCCCGTTAGGGGATAAAAACGATAGAAGATGAGTGGATGGACTTCAATCACAGCTCCCTTTGACGTCCACAACTCATGCAAACCGCCACTGTTTCATCCTGAATTGCAGTGGGGGTGGGTCCCGCAAATGAGCAAACGAATGGCATAGCGTTGCCTTCACGATGGGAAGCACGCGGTGCTTTATTCAGACACGGAGCGCCGCGGCTCACATTTAGCCCACCAACCGATTAAACCATGCTGGAATTCTTCAAGTGGAAGTTTTATGTTCATTGCTCAATTTATGCCGTGAGAATCTCAACGGTTGAACTTGCAGTCTAAGAAGTATGAAACCCAATCAAATGAGAACTCTAATGTCTGCATCATCAGAAAGGCTTGTTTTCTTCATCTCCCCATGAATGTGCTGATTGGATTGCCATTAGTTCCCTCCAATTGTTGTTGAAGAGTAAAAAGCTGGTTGTCCATGCGCTGCGCCTGTGAAAGAAAAGGCTTTTGAACAGATGCATCAGGCCAGCCAACATTACCCCCCCCCTTCTCCCACACACACACACACACACACACACAGCATCTTAACGCATCTCCTCTCGGTTCTCGTCCAGCGGAGGGGCAGCTGCAGAATACTGAGCAGAGGGGACAGGAGCTGTTTCACACCGAAACACTTGCTCTCTGTCTCCTTATTGGTCCTCTCTCTCTTTCTCTCTCTCTCTTTCTCTCTCCCTCCCACAGATAATTATGCACACGTGTGGATGTGCACAAGCATGTCAAATAGCCTAATGGAGTGTAAAGACACAGTATTAAAGGTTGCTGAGCTCTCAGAGCATCAAACAGGCTCCGGTTCTAAACGGACCATCTGTGAGTCCCAAGGCCACCAGTCGATGACCTCGCTGACGACTCAACAGTTGCGTTTCGTGTTGTCGTTCTGGCCTCCACAGCTTCTGGCTGTTTGAAAGTCTTTCAGTCCCTCTTGATCCCTTTTCTTGGTGTTTCAGACGAGGAGGTTTTAGCCTCCTGGCTCGCTCCTTCGACACTGAAGGCTTGTTTATGTCTAACAGCAGTGTCACACTTGTCGACGCGTCAAGCTGCATCTGGGCTGCAGAGGAGGTTAGAGACACATTTTTCCCCACTTTACCCTCTTGGACTCGTTGCAAGACCACTGTTTTGGATCCATGATCAAAGCCATCACCACGTTTGCCTCACCACGAGACGTGAGATTTGGCTACACCTGGTGGTGACAGTAGAAATAACAGGACTCAAATACCATCAGTAACCTCCTGGGGGTCGAGGTTCAGAGGAAGGTCACCCATAAAACTTGTTTGCATTCCATCTGAAACTAATTTGTGCCCACTGGTGTTTTCAATTGAGGCACAAAGAATGGTGACATTTCCAGCACCAAGGCATCTCCGCGCTCCGTTTTCAGAACACTTAAACAATGAAGTGCGTCACTCTCTGATGTCATAATTCCAGACTCTCCTCTCCGCTTCAACCCCCATAAATCTCGGGGGAGCTCTCTGCCCGCCACCTTTGCAGAACTTGTCCTCTAACTTGTCCCCGCCCCTGCTGGAAGCTGATGAGACCAGACCAAACTGCCCTGCTGGTGGGCTAGAAACCCTTCAAAATACGCCCCCCCCCTCCTCATCTGGTCTGTCAACAGTGTTGCCTGGCCTGGAATGATCGACTGTATCCACTAGGGGATTAAGATTTCATCAGCAGCAGTAAAACAAGATGCAGCGGACTCCAGATTGGTTTTTGAGGAAGCGAAGAATGCAGTTACGGTCAGCTGAGGCCATTCTATTAGAATAAAACTGTTTCTGACTTTTGTGTAGACTCACTTCCACTTTGGCTGCAGGACGTTAACCTGCGGAATGCCAATCCCCATCAAATCTCTTTGGATTGCATGTGGTAGAGAATGCCTGTATACTGGTTAAGTCACCATGGGACCTGGCTGAGCCAAAGTGAATTATCACATGTAAATGATATAGCATGTAAATACTGTTAATAATGAGTCACACCATCAGGACAAGTCTCCGGTAGTGGCGCGTCTGGGTGTAATCCTGCAGAGCAAACATTTTCTGGGAGCTACAGGCTTGTTTTGTCGACATTGTGAGTCATACAGGGAGGAACACAATAGTTTCCGAACATTCTGATGGTTCTATTGTGAACGGCAGCTCTGTATTTGCAGAAGGAGGCCGGCAGAATGAAAAGCATTTTGGAGTTTTCAGCACAGCGGGAGGGAAAAAAGATACTGGTGACCATTTTCTCAGGCAGCGCTGTGCACCTTTTTCTCTGGTGCCTCCCTCCATCCAGGAAAGTTCTGGGGCTGAGACTGATAGCAAAACAAGATCCTGCTTTTCCTCACAAACTCAATTTTCTCATGAAATTATTTTTTTTGAGGATGGTACACAAAATGAAATAAAATAAAATAACCAGCCTTGGAACTCTCATCAGACAGGCCCAGCGCTACAGCCCGATATTGCCTGCCCTTTATCGATGAGCAGGTGATTCTGGTGCAGCCTGCAAGTTCTGCATTGCAGGGGCAACGACTGAATCACAGAAATCAGGCTGAAGGCGTCTTTACGTTCTCTCCAACTCTGCAGCAGCAATGCCACCTAACAGATGTGAACGCAGCGAGTAAAACAACACATGTCACTCACTGACAGTCAGTAAGGATATGATGGGGAAAAAAAAGGAATCAGAAATAACACCCCTCACTAATTACCAACGGAGCAGCCAGTATGTCCCCCTCCCCCACCTCGATTCACTCCAGTGACCAGCAGACACCTTCAAAACTTGAGTGACGGGTCAATTATGCGACACAAATATCGACTGTTCATAAATCACATATAAACTGGTGGGCTTTAGAACAGAACTATGGAAAAGAGGAAACATGACCATGAGCGAATCCTGGAAATGCAGAAGCGTGCTACACAAACATTAAGCCCTCCACTGTATATACAGTAATCCTCTCTGAAGCCACCCCCCCTCCACACACACACACACACACCCACACACACACACTTCTAACACTTCTCTAGGACAAGACGACTGCACAGATATAAAAACACACATCATCTGCAAACACTCAGACGAGACTTCTAAATGAAGAGCGACGCAGCTCATTCACGTACTTGAGATGATTTGCGCTCTTACGTATGTGTGACTACAGCATGTCCTCCTCCCCTGCGGCTAATGTGTCTCTTGCACCCGTGGGGTCGTCTATAAATAACAAGGTGATGTTCATATGCTGGGGGGGTGACTTGTGTCTGGACAGATGGATGAGCGGCTGCCCCCCACACCACCACCACCACCCCCCGCCTGCAGTCTGCAGATGGCGGTCAGGTAGTAACTCACGCGACCGGGGCTTGTAGCCTCAGTGTGGTGGTACTTGCCGAAATCCGCTAAGTTCACGTAACCTTGGGAACAACAACAGCACATCTGAGCTGCGAAACGTGTGGGCGGGCTTTTGGCAGTCAAGCGCCGGATTATAGCTGAGTTGCAGCAACACGTGGGGGAAGTTCATGTGGAAGATGTCGTAGAAAACATTTCCTTCCTTAAACGTTCTGTGATGTTGCGCTGCAGGTGAGACAGATAAGTTGTCCAATATGCTAATTAAATTTTCTCAAAGCTTTAGGCGCATTAGCGTACGTGCATATTTGCGGAGGTGGTGTATCTTCTCGTCTCTGAAGACTTCCTGTCATGCATTGTAATGTATTGCAGGCTTTTAAAGGCCACGAGTTCACCTTTAGCTCACTTTGTGACAGTATATTTGAGCAACGACCACAACTTCTTGAAGAAAATACTGTTTGCTTAGCCCATCATCTGAGCCAGTACAGTTGTGACTCATGAATTATGTGTACAGTTCCTATAAAACCCAACTCTGTTATGACCCATGTCTTTGTGGAGGCATCTCATTCCTGTGCTAACCAGACTAGACCTGTCTGATGTGGTGTCATTTAGAATTAACATTATCATCATTGTGGGTTTTTTAAATCGATAGTTTGCAGTAGCTGCACTTTTGGATGTACAAGTCAACATTTAGTGCTAATAAGCTGTTTCAGAAACCAGACCTTGTCACGTTTACACGCAGCATCTCATCACATCCCTTTTGATCAGCCCGTTCCGGTGCAAACGACGCAGGAAAAATTAGGAAATGTTTGATATATGGAAATGGATTAAAAGGAAGGGGGGGGGGTATCTATATATTTTGCTAAAGTCTTCTCCTGTATTTGTGCTGACTGCACCATTATACATCAGTGTGGTCCTTTCCTGTATATTAGCGTCCAGCCATCTGTCTGCTGTTTCTGTAACAACATCACCAGCTTGTGATGCTTCAGCTTCAATAAGACAACGGTCCCCACAGCCCGACTGCAGATACTTAACACCAGACGTCTCTGTGGGGCTGTAAAGGGGAGAAAAAAAAGCCTTCATTTTTTATCTGCTGTGAGTGATGAGTCTGATCCACTAACAGGTGGCTCTCACTCTCAGTTGCACACCAGCATGTCTGTGGCTGTTAAATCTTTGATTAAGGGGACAGCAGTACGGCGGGACTTTAAAGATCTGGAGCTCAGAAGACGCGTGCCATGTTCATTTGTACCCGTGGGCTAATGGTGCCAATGGTGTGAATCTCTGTGACCAGTGGTCTGTCCTGTGTCCATTTAGAATTTCAAATTGGACTTGAAGCAGCTAGGGTGGTGAGATACACACATATTTCTCATGCAATCTGTATGGGAGACAACGCCTGCCAGTACCAGAGCTACTTCCATTAAGCTGATGTCGGTGGTGATGGTGCCATGAATTTGAGATTAATAATAAATAAAGTTGGTTCTGTGGACCTCTGCCCAACGTAGTTCTGGAAAACTCAACAGAAGAAATCTCGCTCAGCACACCTGTGTGTGTGTGTGCTGGGTCCAAATGTAGTACTGACACATGCTTTTCATACATGGTATGCAAAATATATGTAAATTGCTCTGCCCTCACCTCCTGCCAGAGCCTGCACCACCTCACCAAAACACCATCTGGAGGTTGAAGCTAAAAAACAAGATATGGGTTAAAAAAATTGAAAAAGTCATGTAAAAATAGCAAATAAAACCAGCAGTTTGTCATTAAAACTGCACACGAGTGTGTGACAAAACATATGCCTCAAACTCTTTTCCATTTTAGGTTCTTGTTTCCATCCTCAAAGAGTTTTAATCCAGTTGTTTTTCATTCAGATCTATTATTTTAATACCAATTATTAATGAGACTAGTCTAACTCCACAGTTGGAACAGTTTGGCCAATTTGGTTGAACAAAAGTTCAAAGAGTTGAAGAAATCGAGATAAATCGAAAAGTGTTCAAAGGCTACAGATGGGAGGAAAATGGGTAGAGCTATTTTTAGGTGATAAGCTAGTTTGCTCTCTCCAGTATAACACTGGACATGTGGAGAAACCATCAAGGGAGGAAGATGAAACACTTCCATCATTATCTGATGGAACTAGTGAGAACCGTCAGAAGAAAGTTCAGAGGTCGCTACTTCAGAACGCACAAAAAATGAATGGTTCCATTAATTTGAGCATTTACTTTACACACCCCCCCCCCCACACACAGGCACACACAAACCAAAACAAACAGAAAACTCCTTTATTTGTATGCTTCCATCACTCATTCAAATACGCATCGTACAAACACAGCCCAAGGCCTTTGTTTAATATTCTTCACAACGCAGTTGAGTAAAAAACCCAATAAAAACACATTTGTTGTGGGGCCATACCTCGCTGTGATGAAAGGTTTGTTTGCATTGCTATTATTGCTTTCTCCCCACACCCGCTCCTTTTGTCAAACTAATGATTTCCTTCCCCTTTCATGCACAAGTCTGCGCAGGGAGTGTACACACCGGCGCGCCGAGGGAGAGCCGCAGCGTTCCACCGACCTCTGCTTTCGCGGGATAAACTCGCACGCTTGGTGCGGGCTTCTGCCGAATCTCTAGAAAGACAGACGGTCGTGCTCCGGCTCTCTTGAGCTCTGCACTCGGATGGTCTAGCCCAGAGCCGACCCCCCCACCCCCTTCCAGAACTGCGTCAATGGTACAGTCCATTTAAAAAAGGTGCTTGTCATCTCTCAGTGCTCTGTGTCCTTTCAACAGTCAGCTGCAGGGAGCACATTTCATAGGGGCAGTGCTGGCTCTTCAACACACACACACACACATTCACACACACACACACACGCACACACATTCACACGGACACATGCACTCACACACGCGCGCACACTGTCATGCTCTCTTACAAAACTCTCAGGCGCACACACTCCATGCGCTCTGCGCTCCTAGCAGACACGCGTTTTCCTCTCCGGATGTCTCCACTTAAGGAAGAGGACAGGGTGTTGTGAGGATTTAACTTTCCCTCAGAAAGGGAGCGAGACTGAGCAGGGAGCGAGGCAAAGAAGGAGAGTTTCTCTCTCGCTTTTTTTTTTTTTTTTTTTTTTCCTGGGATCGCCTTCCCCCGGCAGGAAATGGTCAACTTGTCAGCATGACACCTTGTCTGGATTGCCCTGTCTTTCTCAGGCGAAGATCGTGAAGATGATGGATGACAACAAGCAGCTGGCCCAGCGCATCGATGGGGCCATCCAGTCGGCCAGCCAGGAGGTGACCAACCTGCGGTCGGAGCTGAGCGCGACCAGCCGCAGACTGGCCGAGCTCGGGGCGAGCGACTCCCCCGGCGCGCACGACAGCCTGCAGCACAACCACAACGGTAGGAGAAGCCGCGCACACTCCTGCAGACGCATGCGTGCGTCCACGTGTGAATCCGCGCTGTGCCTGCTCGAGCTCGGAGTCCGGGCGTTCTTTGCGTGTCTGGGTGTAAATGGAGGAGGTCAGGGGTCTCTTCTGGCTTCTGCCCCCCCCCCCCAGCAGTTGGAAGCCTCTCGTGGTGAATAATTAACCTCCTGAACCCTTAAGAGGCAGCAGCGCTGCTCTTCAGCAGGGGCGGAGCGGCTAAAGTTACAACCCGAGACTCCGCCGGTTCATTCAGTTCTCTTTTAAGTGAGCAACGGATCCGCGTCTCTGGAGGAGGAAGGGGGAAGGGGGAGGGTGGAGGGGGGGGCGGGCGTCTTCAGGGGGTTGCTGTAGGTTACTGTTACCGAGGGATGCTTGAATGGCTGCCCGGCCTGCAGAATGCCGCGCTCTGTGTGCAAAGCAGCTCATCCTGCAGCTGCCCGCCTCGCTCTCCTCCAACTTTTCCTCAACTCCGAACGCACCTTTGCGCACATCTCGACCCCCCCCCCCATCAGTCAGCCGATGCCGGGATCTGTTTCCCCGTCGCTCCGCAGTGAAACCAGCGATCTTCGTCCTGGGAGACGGAGCTCATTCGCTTTGCCAGCCCTCCGCCTTGCGTGACAGCGCGCCCTGCGGTATCTCTTTAACTCCGACTGTTTCCATAGCAGTGTGCGTACCGGTGTGAGTGACGACACGCATTCCTCCGGGAGGGTTGAAGCACTGATGTCATTGTCCCTCGCTGCTGCGCCTGAGCCTGGCTCACGCCTGAGACGTGTGCGCACTCGGCGGCGGACTCGTTTTCGTCAGCGGGGAACCGCGGTCACACCAGGGGGGTGGAGGAAAACGAGCATCCAAAGGTGGCCTTCTGGCTGGAATGACAGCGGGTTGTTTCGAGGGAGCACTTTCGAAGCCAAAGACTCGTGTTTGCTCACTCCTACCTTTGTTTGACCAACATTACAACATATGGTTGTTGTTTTTGTTTTCCTTCATCTTTTGCGTCGCTCTCCTTCTCGCTGCTGCTCATTCCTCACCACGGCTCACCGGGCCAAGAGAAGCTACCCGGCACTTCCCATCACTGCACACTGAGCTAATGACAAATGCTGAACATAGGAGGAAATGTTGATAGAGCTGACGCATGCCATGTTATCACTTTGGATTTGAGGTTGTTTCACTGGCTTTTCCCCATTTTTACCATGTTAACAGATTTTAAATGAATTGTTGAGAGATTAGACCTGTGGTGCCTTTGCGGACATTTTTCGGGCCTCTTTTGTGTGGACTCTGCACTTTCTTCCCCCCCCCTCACTGTCCTGTGATGGACTGGGGACCAGTCCAGCCCAGGGTGTAACCAGCACCTCAACCTCCCTAATTAGCAGAAACATGATGGATGCGGACACACAGCACATGAGAAGCTCCTGTGAGTCCATCTGCCTCCGTCCATTCCAGGAGGGGTTAAAGTCAAACAAACATGCATTCATCTCACACACACAGGCACACGTACACACACACACACACACACAGGCACACGCACACACACACACACACAGACACACACACACACACACACACACACACACAGGCACACGTACACACAGGAATAGTAACACACTCTATTCAGATTCACATTTACGACCAACTACATGAACTTTCTTTATGATAAAACTGACACAATCCATGAATCCTGGTCATTAACGTGAGGTTTAGTACTCCCCGCTCGCTAAATATGAGCTGTGGTCGTAGCTCACGTTTAGTGTGTAGTCACACTGGCGTGTCTCCTTGACACTGGATCATTTCCAGTATAACGACACTGGGAATTCATCAAGCTGGCCCGTCATTCATCACCGCTGAATCATCGTCATTGCCCTCGCTGTGGTTTGCAAGAACACCATTTTATTCACTTTATTAACCCGAATTATTATTAATATTACTTCATTTTTAGTGGTTTGGAAGAAGTAAACCTTTCTCTTCAGCTACTTCTCTTAATTAATTAAGGGAATAATAAAAGGGGGAAGCAAATAGTGCAAAAGTTTCTTTTTTGTTCAACAATCTGCAGTTAAAAATACATCATTTGGGTAATACTATAGATCACATTTCAACATGTAAAAGTTAAAAGAGCTGTTTTATTGCCTTAACTGGACCTCATTTTCATTCGCAAGGCAATTGATTAGATCTCTGACTGCATATAAAAGACACTCGTCTGGCTAAAGCCTGCTAAAAGGTTCAGCTGAATGTCAGAAAATAATCGTTTCTTCCCTGTGGGAATTTAAAAAAAAGAAAAAGAATCTTTCATCAAGGGTAAAGCGAAACATCCAGACTGATTTACAGCATTATAGCATTTAGCAGAGGTCTGCTAATGAGCAGACGACCTCTGTGTGTTTTTCACAGCTCTGTTCCTGAAAATAGTGCTGAGTGATTAACATTAGAAATTAAAATAAGACTATGAAAGGTGGAAGTAGAGTGGCCGGATCTGCAGATTGACAGTTCTAAGAGAACCTTTTTTTTTTTTTTTTGCGACTGTGGGAAGTGCTCGATGGATTTCATTTTCATGCACGAGTGCAGAGGCGCTCTGCTCAGCAGGACTCCTGTCATTCTGTGTTCACCATACACGTCCTGTTGTCAGTTTATTAGAGGGACACTCCGGCAGAAAGGCTTCATCAGCAACCTGAGCGTGGGAATTTATATACAGTGCACACGTGAATGAGTAATGGACATTAAAATTTGATTTATATAACCCTTGAGCATTTTATTAGGATATAAGAACTATTACTTAGTTTCACCTCTGAGTGGTGAGATCGGGGAGTTTTTGTTTTCTCTCTGGTGAAACAGTTACTAAAAACCCTGAGGTGGCAAATAGGAACAAACGGAGTGTAACAGAGAATAGGTGAAGGTAAAGGTCATCAGTCAAAGACGAGAGGAAAAGTGTTTACACTACACGACTTTTAACCTACAACAAATTGCTTGCTAACAATTCCCCGTTTCAAACCTTGTTCCATTTTCATTTTGACAGCCAGTCCTCGCTCTGTGTGGACTCCTCAAAGGCTGACAGGCACATCAACCCCCACCCCCCCACCCCACCCGACAAGTTGAAAGCACAATGTTGGATTGATACCTGCGCGGATTGCTTTGTTCAGAAAAGTCCTCGCTCACAATTGTGTTGAAACGTCTGTAGTTCACACGGCTGGCCTGTAGGTGGCAGCGTACAACGAGTACATGCGAAAGCTAATCGAGGTAATTAAGATGAACACATGCAGGAAAAACAGCAGAGGGGAATTTTTTTATTGGTTATTGAACTCTTCTGACCTTCTTGATCAGCAGAAATCCATTAAGAGCTGATGTTGTTAGTTTAGAGTAAAGAGAATTTTGCACTCAAAAAAAAAAACCCCACACAACTGTGATGTGATAAGATGCACACACAGCCCAGGTCCTCAAAACTGTGTCAGCTACCAGCTTCACTTTATAAGTTCGACCAAATTAGCTTGTTCCATCTGTAATCAGAAGGACATGTCCCCATTAGCGCCCCCTACTCGTCAGGGTTTAATTAGCAGGTCCACTCTTGTCAGATTTATCATGCTGGATGTGAAGCTTTGGTTGGGGTTGGGTTTCTTTTTTGGATATTATGTTCGATAAAATATGTCATTTCCAGGGCCAAATCAAATCAAACTAGGGATTTTTACTTTTGTGATTAAGTTGTGGCTCCCTCCGTTTCCCCGTAGAGCGGCTTGAGAGTCGAGTATAGATTAAAGGTTTTACCGTAAATCGCATCTCCTGGTGTCTTTTGTCTGCACGCCGTCTGGGAAAGCTGACAGGCCATCGCCGTTAGCCTTTCACCATCATTGATTGGATGAAGAGGGATCGGCGTAAAACTGCTGTCACACGCTGAGGCGTCTGACGGCCTCTGCCAGCTGGATGCATTAAAAGCCAAGAAATTAGACCAAAAAAAAAAAACCCAATCACAGCTCGGTAATAAAAGTCTGCCACTCGTTTTTCTCCTGCTGTTGAAATTACCACCAAATTCAATTGTGCGTTCTGATGGGGCTGACGTTTGATTCCCTGAAACTTAATGGATTGTGCGAGCGGGGGGGAAGCGAATGGCATCTTTTACGTTAATGGCGTGTTTCACGGACATTTATTTGGCGGTTACCCAACAGATGGTTTCCCATCAACGCGGCCCTCAGAATCGCAAGTAAAAATGCAAATCCCACGGTCGCCTCTGGCTAAACTTCATCAACTGTTCTCTCCCAGTCGCCGTCAAGACATTCGGAATAAATCTGCAAATCTGGAAGGAACCAGCGCCCACCGCGGGTTGTATTTCAAAAGGGATATTCCCTGTCAGGTTAATTAATAAGGCTGCAACCTGAACATGCGGTGGAGGGTGGTAATTACGGGAGTATAAAGCGCGTTAATGATGAGTGACGCCTGCAGCTGTGTGCTCTGAGGTCATTCATTTACACGTGCGTGTCGTCGGCCGGGGTGAATTACATTGATTACAGCGTCGACAGCAGTGAAATACGGCGTTGGACGTCCCCACCCGCGGAGCAGAAAAGTCTTTTTAAGGCAGCCATCACTTACCGCCGGGTCTTAAAACACTGAACTCAAAACTTCCGTCCATCTCCACAGGCGTCGCATTTATACTCCATCAACACTCAAAATCCTCTTGTTTTTCTTGTGTTTGCCTACGTTCTATCATGCATTCAGGGCTCCGAGTCTTTTGTTTCACGTCGTTGGTGAATGGCAAGGGCAGATGGCGCCGGGAAGTGTCCCCGTAATCTGTGGCAATCCGCTCGTTGAGTCATCCGCTCTGTCATGGTGAAGTGGGGGAGCTGTGGCTGAGGACGAGGAGAGAAAGAGGCTTCAGACAGGGCTGAGGGGCTTCTAGCTGCCAGCGGCGATACGACTGCGTCCCGTGTGGACAGTTAAGAGTGAAAACCAACTAATTTGATGATTCTTCCATGATGGATGGTATTCCTTATTATCTGCTGCTCTGTGAAGCTGTGTTTTCAAGTCCAATCCCCATTTTCCACATAGAAATGAGCCGGGTCCCGCTCAAGGTTTCTTCCTGTTAAAAGGGCTTTTCCAGCTTGTTTGGGAGGGTCAGGCACTGGGTTTCTGTAAAGCACATAGAAGCAATCCTGACTGTAAAGGATGCAAAATAACTACTACTACTACTACTACTACTACTACTACTACTACTACTACTACTACTACTACTACTAATAATAATAATAATAATAATAATAGTAAACTAGACTAAAAACTCCAATTATGTGGTTGCATGTCAGGGCCAGCACACGTTATCACTATTTGTCTTGAATAAATAATTGAGCACACAGGAGCTCATCCCTCACGACCGTCTGTATTGAGCGCCACTCTTCCCATCACGCTATTGAATGCTCCTTGGAGCAGCAGCAGCAGTAGCAGCAGCAGCAGCATCCATCCTTTCTGCCACAAGTAGGCGACCGTATTGTAAAAGCGGCCTAAACGGTCCTCCTTTTGGGCGCGCTCTCTCTCTCCCAGGGGGGCGCGCAAACACATCAGGGCAAACTTCCTCCTCCAGATAATGTAGGCGAGCATGATTTATAACTGCATTTGTGCCAGTGGTCACCATGGTAATGATGAACGAGCGCAGCAGTGTTCCGGTGAACGTACAGAATATTGCCGTTGCATCACTGTTGGAAATGTGCAGCCAGAGCAGATAGACCCCCCCCCCGTCCCCCTATCCCCCTCAGGACGGCCTCCTAATAGGCTGAAGTAGGACGCAAGTAGGGTGCGCGCTCATCGGCAGCTGAGCCCCACCCTAGGTCATTTTCGAGAAATGAGATGTGGGGAAGACTTCTTCTTATTGGGGGGGGGGCGCCTGAGGGGAGTTAGTCAGCATTTGTTCATGGTGTGATGGTGAAATATGGTTTTGGTGGCGGATGGAGATCATTTCTGCGCTCATACGCAGTCAGCGTACGAGAGACAGAAGGTCTGTGACAGTTATCGACATGATAACACCCTTCTGCTGCTGGAACGCTTTGGGGGGGCAGTTTGTCTTCCTCTAAGACGGGGGTTAATTTTAGATCCTCACTGGGGGGGGCGGGGCCATGCAGTGCACGCAACCCAAGAAGATAACGGCATTTCTGGCTGCATCGAGTTACCGCACAAGCCTGCGGAAGCAGTTTGCTGCGTCTTCTGGGTTCGATTTCCCCCTTCACTCACTTCCTGCTGGAGCTGTTTAAGGGATGTCGGATCAGCGGCTCCGCCACGAAGAGGTTCTTGGTTTCTGAGGTTGCGAGGTTCACCTGTGACACCGGCTGATGACTGCATTGCTCTGGAAAAGGTTGTTTTCTCGACTTAGCGAGGTGGTAAATGTCGCCAAGTAACTGGACTACACACTTTAGCGTGCCTTGTAACTTGTGTTGCGTGGGATCATACCAACACCTCCCTATCGATCACTTATTGGTAATCAATATACCCATTAACTGTGTCGTTCTATTATTACTGTAGAGCTGAGCGGTGCAAACAACGTCTGTGGACAGAACAAAGACTGTCTGTGGGTGGATCTCGCAGTAGCTCATTAGGATGAAGAGGGAAAGGCAGTCAAACCAGCTGTTTTCTGACCAAGTCACATTACTAATATCCCATTTAAATATCAAAGAACCATTCACATGCAGAAGGCATAAAATGTCACCTTTCTAAGAGAAAAGGTGGGACAGAAGTCACAGACTTTGATTCGTTGATTATTTCACCACTCTAACAGCAGCAGCAGTGACACAAACAAAACTGATAACATGTCAGCCCCATGCCGTCGATCCCCCCGGGACGAGCGGTCATCTGCTCCACAACTGTCCGTCATCTCATCTGGACCGCCTGACCAGCTGGCGGCTGCTGGGCGGCAGCAGCAGATTGGTCAGAGCCTCCCTGGAAGCAGGTGGGCCGGGCTGTCAGGTGCAATAATGCCCACCGGTGCGGACGGGAAGCTCTTGGGGGCGACCAGGGGAAAGAAACGGCGTGCCCCGGGAGAGGCGCTGTCTCCGTCCACGTGCGTGCCAACGCTGACAAACTGCACCCGGGCTCCGGCTTGACGGGACGGGCAGCACCGGCGTGAGGCTGACATATGCAGAGGACTGGCACAGCGGGCAGGGTGGGCAGGGCGAGGGAGGGGGAGCAGATGTGTGTCATTACGTCTCGTGCCGGAGGAAAGAAACGATGCAAATGAAGATAAACGCTCTCTGTGGGCTCCGTCTTGTAACTGACGGGGAGGTGGGCAGAGTGTAATTACAAGTTCAGGCAGGCCGGCCCTAAAATGGATTTTTAAAGGCAAACATAATAACAAGAGACTGGGGGAGGACAAAAAGAAAACAGCTGATGGGCAGGTCTCCAGCAGCCATCACATTTTTATTAAACATTTCATTAAGATCCCTGGCGGGGGTTGAGCAGGACCACCAGTGACCCCAATTAGGAGTTAACAGTAGTTAACTGGAGATGAATGGATGGGTGAATGGATGGATGGGTGGATGGATGGATGGGTGGATGGATGGATGGATGGATGGATGGGTGGATTGATGGATGGATGGGTGGATGGATGGATGGGTGAATGGATGGGTGGATGGATGATGAAGCCTCATACAAGACAAGGAAGAGCTGTCTGTGGGCCTCATTAAGCTGTAAAATGTGGCTGTTTGACCCCCCCCCCCAATAATAAAAACTTTATCCTCCACATTCACCAAAAGAAAGCATTTAAAGTCATATTTGAGAAAAGAAAAGTGATAAAAAGGAAAAAAAAAAAAAGTGACTTCATAAGTCACCGATGTCCCGTCCACAAGCCGTATGTCCAATTTGCCCGCTTCAGCTGTTGCCAGGCCAACCGAGAAATCCAGCTACGGTGCCAAATCGAGCAAAAATAATAATGAAAAAAACAAAGCAACAAAAAAAAGAAGAAGAAGAGGCAGGTGGCTGACAAAACCACCACAGATGTGCACCGAGTGTTTTGTTTCGTTGAATTTCGCATCACATCTACATTAACAACCTGCAGCAAAATTGCTCATTTCAGCTAGATTAAAGCCATTAAGGCGCTCTCGCCTGAGAGAACTGGAATTCCTCGCGGCTGCAGACGACACCTTTGCGCAGCCGTCAGAGCCGCCGGGCCCGTGTCAGCAGGAAGTCCGATCGATACTCGGGGGGCAGGGGGAGCTCTCGCTCGGACACACTGGTTGGAAGCTACTCTGACCGTCTGCGTGATCTGAACCCGCTGTCGTTCTCTGCTGGACGCACCTGTCGTTGTGAGCGGAAATGCCTTTGGGATTAAACCAAACATCCACACTGCTGCATTCTCTGCAGCGAGGGAGGAAAACCGGAGCCTCTTTTTAATTAACCTCCCTTTAAAACCCCTCTGCAGTCTGCCTGCGCCTTCACACACTGCCTGCAGTCGGTACTAATGTGTCGAGTTTTGCATTCCCTCTCGCCCTGGATCGATAAACGCCGCGCCTTGAGACAGTCTCCGCGCTCGTGTAATGTCACAGGCCTATTAATCCGTTCGGCAATCTGAATTTGCACGGCCTGGTTTATTTTTGGAAGGAAGCAGCCTTTTGTCAGTGAAGGAGGCCTTGAAGATCCGCAGATGTGTTACAGTCGCTGCTTTTAGAAGTCGGTCCCCCGCCTGAGCCGCAAAGCAGCCCGACAGGTGCCGCACGCCGCGCTGTCAGTCTCGCACACAGTCGCGGCGCTCCTGCTCTGCCGTCGCGATGGGCTTTGTCTCCTCGTCTTCCTCCTCCAGACGGAGTTCAGTCACAGTTCAGAGGATGTTGAGAGCGAGACGGCGTCTGTTACTCTCCACCTGAAAGACAAGTGTCTGACTGGTGCAGCCATCAGGCCACAGATACTGTGAGAGGAATACTTCTCTCCACCTGCCTCTTTGGAACATGTAAGCTGTAAACAACCCTCCCAGGGGTCATTTGTACAGCGGCTTGCAGTTTTTGTACAGTTATCTAGTTTTCCCTTACCTGATAGGAGCAGGATAGGAGCCAAGTTATTCACAAAATTCACTGGAAACATGGTACTCATCCCTCCATCCTATGACCCTGACCCCTACCCTGACCCCAACACCCTGGGTCATGTTGTGATATTCCTCTGTTGTGAGGTCCAACAGTAACAGTGGGATTTACTGAATCACTATTCAAACAGTGCCGACTTGGATGGAGGGATGAATAGATAGATGGACGGATGAATTGATGAAGGCCTGTGGCAGGTCTCCATCCTCTGACGGCCACGTTGGAAAAGTTAAAAGCAAAAATTCGAATAACGAAATGCATCCCGCCGTAATCCGCCTCAGAACGTTGCTACCATTCGGTGAGTGGCACCTGAACGCAACACACCTGAGGGCAAACTTTGTGAGGCCCTTTGAAGGATCAAAGCTCTAGTTCAAGGTGTGAAATATGCATATTTCCTGCTGTGATTCGGGGGGTCCGGGCGGTGTTTACCGCCAAAGAACAAAGCAGCAAACAGTGGGATGTGACCGCAGCGGCGTGGCGAAGCGTTCCGTCACACTCGAGTCTCGAGGGCACTCGGCAGAGAGCGTGCCACGGCCCCAAAAAATTACAACACCTACAAGCACCTTTTCGTCTGGATCCACATCGGGCTCTTGTAGATTGGTCTTTGGTGCTTTCCCCTCCCAACTTCCCGTGGCTTTTACATAGTCGTGACACATAAATGCAAAACAAAACCCTTTTGAGACAAAGGTAATAATAATAAATATGACTTGTGTTCGCAAAGACCAGAGTAAGACGATGCGAAGATATATTTAAATCCTGATACGTCGGAACATCCTTGAGATTGATTCTCGGTGTTTTTTGGCATCCACGCCTATAAGCAGCTTATATTACATCGCAAATCCTTCAGATCGTTCAACAACTCAGCATTTGTTCCGTAATCCACCCTTCATGCAGACTTTATCTGGAAGCTCCGACAAAATTCACTGATGGATGGCCAAAAAACACGCACCTTATTATGTCTCACAAATCTGCAGCCTGGAACATGACCGCCGGCGGATGGGCCGGGACGGAACCCGGGGGGGAAATAGACCCTGCCGCAGCGCAGCCATCTGATCCGGGCCGGGCTGTCGCGTCGTCGTCCTCCCTCCGCAGGATCGGCTTTCGTCAGTGCCGAGCTCACAGATGCTGCTCTGCTGCCGGCCTG
This sequence comes from Lagocephalus sceleratus, assembly GCA_911728415.1. NCBI lineage: Eukaryota > Metazoa > Chordata > Actinopteri > Tetraodontiformes > Tetraodontidae > Lagocephalus > Lagocephalus sceleratus. The sequence goes on along the minus strand of CAJVRN010000064.1, from coordinate 4,497,449 downwards.
GCCAATCACAGCCCCGCGCGCACGTGCTCCGTTGCTGCTCCCCGCAGCGAACTAACCCGGTTAGCCTGACATTATGTTGCTTCTAACCGGTGTGTGAATGAGAGGTGGCCTCCTGGACCAAGGTAACCTAAACTACCCCCTCTGTCAGGGCCAGAAGGGTCTAGTTTGAGCCGCCTCTCTTCTCTCTGACCTGCCAATCCACGGTCACTGTTTTTGAATCAGGGAAACCTGGAGCGGCGCTCTCGGGCTGTTGACCGACTTCCCTCTGCAGAGTGAGCTTGGTAAGCTTTGTAAAACAGGTAGATCCTTTTAGAAGCAGCTCTTCAGCTGAAAACAGCCCCCCCCCCTAACCTACAGCGTTTGATCGTTGCCGGGTTATTTTGGCCCCAACTCGGGCAGGTAAAGCGATTTTCCAGTTTTGACGACCCATAAAACTTTGCAGGTTTTGTTCTGTTTACTTTTCCACCCGCTTGTAGTCGCGTTATTGCAGCATAAAATGGTTACAGCTACATTTTCGTTTCCTCTGTTGGCTTTATGGTAATCTTTCTCGAAGGCGAACATATCGCTAAACTGACGGAGAAAGTAGCTCAATAAATTGTGCTTTTTTCTCCACAATAATGCAGGTTGTGTAAAGTAACTAAGCACTGCTGGACTAATCTTTGCTGTCTGTCAGGCTGGTCAAGGCTTTGGCTGGCTGTCCCAGATCACAGCTTTAGTCGAGGATTAAAGTCACTTTCGAAGCGTTTGCCTCCGATCCAGCACGCCGGGTATCGCTGCCGCACCATCGCGTTATCAAAGCTCCTCGCCGTAAGAACACTCGGGCCCTTTTGAAGATCTTAACAGCTCAACGAGATGAAAAGCCTTCTCAAGCGCTCCGTGGCACCCTGGCTGTGTCTCCTCCCTATAGGTGCGCCTGGTGGCTCCGCCTCCGCGGAGGCTCGGCCCCGCGCGGACGCGCGACAGGAGCGCGCTCGCCGAGGGCGTGCAGCGGGAAGGAGCGGAATTTTCTCTGCTCATTAGAATTCAAAGTGGGGAAGGCTGAGATGAGAGGCACTGATGAGAGGGGGGCCAGAAATAGATCAAACCACCAGTCCGAAGCACCTGTGGGCATCGGGAAGGAGGGAACGTCGGCCCTGGAAGGATGGGCGCGCTAAATGGAACCATTTGACTGGATCACAAAGACGCGTCCATCAAAATGTGGAAGCCTGCTAATGATGGGAAGTATTTAGGAATGCTGATAACAGTAAGAACTCTTGGCTGTGATTGGAAAAGGAAGAAGATTAGAGAAAGCCCCGAGCCTTTCTCTGCTCTCCTTTCATTCCCTCCATCACTTTGCTCTACACCGTTATCTAGTTTTAGCTTAGCTTCTCTGACCATGATTAGCGGGGAGATAAGAGGCTCATGATTCTTCTATTTTCCACTCCATTAGTTTGACTCATTTTGTGCGGTTGGTCTGTCAGCGGGCTCGCCTTTCTCCGCCGCTCCTCTGTTTCCCAAGGCCTCGCGCTCCTCAGCCTCTCCTGGGAGGAGCCATAGATCTCAGGACTGCAGGTTGTTCTTCTGCGTATTTGGATGCCGAGGGTGCCGGTGCTGTGTCCGCGCCGTACGGAACGCTCAGTCCAAAAAAACTGCAGAAAGGCTATTTCATCTGGAGCAGCTGCGCTTTTTTCAAACAGACGGCTTCTCAAACAAACCGCACTCCCAAATGAGATAATTATGGTTTAAAATAAGAGCTACACAGAGTGTTTGAGAGATTTTAACCCAACGTTAAGCGTATCTAGGGAGTGGGGGGGGGCTCAGAGAATACTCAGGCAGGCATGTGGATACCATGCAGAGTCCACACAGCCCGTCCGTGTTTGACGCAAATAACGCTGCAGAAAGAGTGACCCCTTACACACAAGTCCTAGTAACCACCGAGACTCTGGCCTGTGGCGCGAGGACATGTGGCCTACTTATTAAACCAACAAGACCACCCGCGCAGTGACACCCCACTCACCGCGTTGTTTAATCTTCTCGCCAACTCGCCGTGCTTTTGTTTGGATTCCTTTATGTCCAGGGCCCTTTAATTTCCACTGAACAGTTCCGGGCAGCCCCCGCCTGCAGATCTAACATTTGAATTGGTTTGAGTCTGTGCTCGTCTGCAGCCGTAAGCGTTTTATTCCGTCATATCTGCAAACGCTGCGGTGGTTCCTGAAAGTTCTGTTTGTCCTCACTCGCTCCTCTGATCCACATACACCCCCCCCCTGCCCGGCCCCTGAGCGACCTCCGTTTGTTGGCCTTTTTAATTATTGATGCTCTTAATTCTCCACCAGATAAAAAGGCCCTTACCACCGTTATTTATTCGGTGAAGCTCCGAGCCCCTGCCTTGCTCTCGCGGCGGCTGCTGGAGTCACAAGCCATTACCAGTCAGCTAATTACATACGGACACCTGCCCACACACAGACGGCTGGGTTTTATCACGTTCCATCTTCCTCCCAGTGTATCTTCAGGTCATATCTGGAGCTCCTGTGTAAGGCTGTGTTGTGCAACACTCAAAGGCAAACTGCCTGTGTGTGTGTGTATGTGTGTGTGTGTGTCTGTGTGATTCGAGAGACCAGTGCTGTTCCAGATGCTATAGGACACACATCTCACTATTAGTGGGGCCGCGGGCTAACTCAGTATACAGAGGGTGTTTGCACTGTGTGATGAAGAGGATTTTCTGGCTTTACCGCAGTCTGCAGCAGAGCAAGGGGAGGAGAGCCGAGGAGAGCGGAAATTGGAACAAAAGAATGTGGAGATAGAAGCCTGGGCAGGGAGAGAGGAGGTAGGGGCGCACGGAGAGAAGGAAGGAAGTGAAACAGGCAGAAATGATGTCATAAATCCATAACAACAGGGAAAACAGTTCTCTTATTCTTTCTGTCATACCAGTTCAAGACGACGCATTAATCACTGTCCTGAGGTTAGCAGCCCGCCGATGAAACGGTTTCCCTGCGGAGTCGACTTTAAAATGACCGTCGATAGAATCTCCCGGATAATCATTCAAGTTAATCAAATTAGCCCACTGAATTAAAATGGTTCTCCCATGATAAGACTATGGCCCGCAGGTTTCAGAGCTGAAAATGTGAAAAGATTCTCAGATGAAACAAACAGCGTCCCCCTGACTCACCGCAGCAGCCCACAGATGCGTCTTTGCGGGCACCAGCCGTTTGTTTTCTTCGGTGATTCATGCATTCTTCCATTATTTTTTACTCCCCAAGACTCTGCACATGTGTGAGGTTTTGTTTTTTTTTTTTATCCGACAATGATCCAAAATCCCAGAGGTCGATAACGTTAATGCGCACGAAAACACCAACAAAACGTCCGTTTACGGTGCGGCCATACGTCTCGAAGCACACCCAGCTGTGAAGGATGTGTCGGCAAGAGAAGGAAAAAAGCTATTAAACGTGGCGATGGCCGGGAGGGATGATAGTTGTGGGGGGGTGGAGGGGGCTGTGAGCAGGATGAAACCACTTTGTCCACCTTTTTTAATTCTGTGGTCGCTAACAGCATTTAGATTACGCAACCCTTCTGTTTTGATTCGTGCGGATTAGACGCAAATAACCAAAAATGTGTTCATATGTGTGTGTGTGTGTGTGTTTGTGTGTGTATTTTGGGTAATGGGAAGTGGCCTGTATGTGTTTGTAAATCTAATTTCCTCATACTTCTCGGTTTACGTTGGGATCAAACTGGAGCTTTCCTGGTGTTGTGGCGGCAGTTGTCGGTTAGGAAAAGGGCTTCCTGAGGTCACCAGAGGTCAACCTTCTCTCAGGTCTTTTCGACCGGTTCAGGAGGCCCCCGCCAGGGTTGCTGCGTGGACTCTGGCAAGGAGTCGCGATCAAAGCTGTAAATCCATAAAGCTTTCGTGAAGGCAAACATCTGGTAGCAAAACAAAGCGCTCCAATTCAGAAGCGGGTAATGAAATCTTTAATCTATTGATTGGACAAAGCAAACGTGGCCTCACAAGCATCGGGAGAACAACCGATATCGCCACAAACAGAGTCAGCATTCCAGCGCCCACGGCTGCCCACCGGTTTCCGTTGGCCGGGGCATAAATCTCCGTCAGGCTGCACCAAGCGCTCCCTCGGAAAAAAGAAAGAAAGGTGAGAGGGATTATTTGTTTCAGTCTGTGAAGGCGACCTTTGGAGGCGGGCGGTGAGCTCATCCTTTCTTCTTCACGAGGGAGACGGCACAGCGCCGAAGCGTGACGCTGCGCGGCCTCTGAATTTTCCTTCGCAGGCCAGGAGGGTACCAGGAATCCTGTCCTCTTCGTCTGCTGTCTCTTAAGGAACGCGCTCCGTCTCTCGCCCGCGCACGTTGGCAGTGGAAGCAGTGGCTTCGGTGGATCGGTTCAATCGCAGCATCTGCTCACGCTGGGACGCAGTCAACCCAGTCACAGGCAGCCGTTTAGTCTGTGGATGGATGGCTGGGAGTGCTGGCGTCCAGTCTGCCGGAATGGAAAATTCCCACACACTCCCAGTTTCAAACCACGGAGTCTAAATGAATTTGGCACGTGTGTCGATTTGACTGTCAGGCAGCTTAGGGCTGCGATAAATCATAACCCCTGGAAGACGTGTGTGGGTGGGTTGGGTTGGGGGGGGTGTCTGTCCTTCCCTGCTGAAATTCCTGACCCGGCGACACGGATAAGATTCATCCCATGAAAACAAAACCTCCCATTATCCGCCTGCTTCCTGAGAGGAGAGAAAGGACTCAGCTCCGGCGATGGTCAGCAAACAATATTCAGTGTTTTGTTTTTCCTTTTTTTTTGGTTACACATTGCGACCACATTTATCGTCTAAATAAATGTGTCTCCGGTCCGAAGACGGGGACCACGTGGGTGGGTGTTCTCAAGCTGGTGATGGAAAGACAAATAAAGGGAAGTGGGAGCTTCATGTTGCTTATAGCCGGCGGTCCGCTTTCGTTCCGAAGACGGGTTCCAAACTCGTTTTTTTTTCATTACCGGTGACGGTTGTAACCGTCAGGTCTGATGATGATGATCAACCCTGGTTTACATGTTTCACTCCATTTAACGGATTTATCGGATTAGTGATGTAAGACCCCAATGTCCGGCCTTGTCTTGTTGAGCGTGCCGACGCCTACATGGGAACTAATAGAGCTGCAAACTAGATCGAACTCTACTGTCCTTCGTTTACGCTCCATGTTTGGTCTTTCTCTCACATTGTGACTGCGTCATTTCTGTTCTCTGTTTTTTTTTTTTTTTTCTCCCCAGATGAAAACAAGTGATATAAATCAGATTAATGGGCATGCATTCATGAAGATATAAGAGAATATTGAGGAGAAATAGTGGTTAATCTGATCTCTCATCAGAGGACTGCCATTAGGTGATAAAAGGGAAATCGGATAATGATAGGATTGTTGTGGCCACGTAAAAGGAACCACTGCGCATCAGTATTTCAGTTTACACTACCAATAAAACCTGGCAAACGATGATGGGACATTAAGTTGTGTTTTTTCTTTTGTGTTTCACCACATAGTTCAATATAATATAGGAAAATGCATTAAAGCGCTAATGTTGCTCCAGCCTCTGCTGGTGTCAGCAGGCACTAAACCAAGGACACACATTTCCCATTATCAGTATTGACACCTTTCAATGTTAAACGGGGCGGGGTCAACATTATTGACTCAGACTCATAAGACATTTATGTGCTCTGCATGCGCACATGCATGAGTGGTGGGCGTGTCTTTAGACACACACACACGCGCACGCACACACAAAGAAACACACGCTCACGCAGAGATTAACAGAGTAAGCTGCACTGTTCATCTGGGATAAATGCGGTCAGAGAGGGGAACAGCTGAGCAAACAGCCCCAGCAAGAGACAGAGAGGAGAGCGGAGGGGTGGACAGGGAAGCAGGGATGACGAACTACTCATCCCGGCGCAGCGTCGGAGACCGGCTGCCTCGGTGGATATGCTTAACTCACGAACCTGGAAACATGGGCAGAAACACAGGTGAGATCCCCGCAGGGGAGGGGTTCTCTGCCCCCCCTGCAGGGTCGGGCAGATCATTTACTGCAAACAAGAGATTATTTGTTATTTGAGATGCTTGTTGGTGTTGGAGACATTTGAAAAAACAAAGCAAAAAAAAAAAGTAGTCTCAACCGCAGCCTTCCAGATGTGAGGGTTAAGTGAGGCGGGCTGGAGCCGAGGTATTACTGGGACCTCTGTGAGCTCGGAGGCCAGATGGTGCAGAGCTGATGCTGCGCAGCCCATGAGAGGTCTGCGCAGAACCGATGTCGCGACAGATGCGCACAATAATCCGGCGCGGTGAGTGGATATAAGCGTAGAAGCACAGCGGCAGCGCTGGTGGGGAAGGTTGTCTACAGGTGAGGGGTCGAGCTCTACTCTGCCGGGTCCTGGATGACCAATCAGAAATGACCAAGGATGAATTACAGTGTTTAATCTCCTCAAAAAAGAACTTAAAAGTTCAGACTGAGTGCAGTTTATATTCCAAAATACATTTTTTTTTAGGGGGGGTACTGTAAACATCTCCCGGATCCATTTTGTTGTACGTGCCTTCTCTGAAGCCGTCGTCTAACAGGCTTTGGCTGATAATACGCGGCGAAGCATGCTGACATTTCTGGGACAGGTTCTTTGTCGCCAAACATTCTGCAGAAGAAGAGCTGCAGCAGAAAAGAGGTGGTGGAATATCTGAGCGGGAAAAAAAAAAAAAGGGGGGGAGACGAGCGGGCGTTGGCCTCAAAATGGATGCGAACGCAACTGATGTTCATTTTCCCCTCATTAACGTGTGACAAAGGGCGCGCTCGTGCGTGGCTTCGGAGGTCCAGACCAACTTTGGTTTTTACCCTGCGTACTGTTCCAAGTTTCTTCTCTGCTATCTGGGCTTTTTTTCCTGCTTTGTATGGGTTTATTTATGCTGCATATCTGCAACGCTCACCTCCAGTTTCAGGAGGTCAGGGTGTGTCTCCATTGGTGCAGTTGAAGATTTATGGTTGTTTATTCTCTTGTCAAACCAGGTTCTAAAACCATGTTTCTGTTTCACCAAGTTTAAGAGCAGGCCTTCGTATATGTGAAGCCAACACTAACTTTTAATCCTACGCTACCTTTTGAAGAACAACACAGGCTTTTAAATATATAATGTTACTATATAATTCTGTTTTTTCTTGTTATTTGATGCACTTCTACAGCACGTGAGTGTGAGGCAGGTGGAAAAAGAAGTCCTTCCCCTCGCGGATGGTATTTAAAATGAGCTCTGTGACAGCTCATTCCTCAAAATAATGTCACCCAGGATGAAATACCAACACTCTGTGCTCGGGTCTGCACACGACAGCCTCTCTGTTGTGAATCCAGCTGCTGTCTGTGTCAGAATGACTTTATGCTGCTTCAGTTTTCCACAGCCGGCTCTTGAACTTGTCTCACACTTTCTCCTCAATCCTCTCAGACCTGATGCTTACGTCTCCCTCTCTCTCTCTCCTTCACTGTCTCTCCTCTTTCTCTCTCTCTGTCTCTCTCTCAATCTGTTCCAACAAACCCAAGTGCCCCTTCTCCACCCAAACAGCTTTCATGAGACATTTCTGCAGCATATTCAGCAGGCAGTGCACTCTAGGTCAACAAGCATGAATAAATAAAGTCGGACTGACAAACAGAGTTTATTTATTTTTCTTAGGTTTGGATCTGTCTGTCTGTCAGATAGATCATCTCTCCCACTCTGTTTGAGAAGAAGCTACAAAGTTTCTCTCTTCAGGGGGCAAAAAGGCCTTTGTGGCATTAGTGGCCCGCTGGGGGGGGGTCAGGTCAGTGTGATTCCTGGGACAGCAGAGTTGCAGCTCGGCTACACATCAGTCCTGCTGGTAAGCGTTCCGAGCTCCACTTTAGTACTCTGAGTCTCTGTGGGAAGAGAACAACATGCATGGAAACACACAGAGAGTTTATTTTGACGCTGGGACGTCTTAAGCCTCTCAGATGCAGATTGACAGGACTGCGACTCGTCTCTCATTCATCTTTGGTGGCTTTCTCGATTGTGGACTTAATCTGCCCACACTGAGCTGTTACGCATCATCCCAAGAGCCTCTTTTAATCCGTGGACGTCTAAAACCCCTGGGAAGCTTTGCTTCGCACGTGAATCTGTGTGTATTTGACCCTCCAGCATTTGGCAGCCACGAGGTTTTGTTGACAAGTCAGCAACACTCATCCATCCACCCACCCATCCATCCATCCATCCACTCATCTGCCCATTCATCCATCTCTCCCCACACCCATCCATCCATTTACCTACCTACCCACCCATCCATCCATCCACTCATCTGTCCAGCCATCTACCCCTCCATCTGTCCACACACCCATCCATCCATCCATCCATCTGTCCACACACCCATTCATCCAACCATCCATCTGTCCACACACCCATCCATCCATCCATCCACCCACCTACCCACCCATCCATCCATCCATCCATCCATCCATCCATTCATCCATCCATCCATCCATCCACACATGCATCCATCCATCCACTCATCTGTCCACACACCATCCATCCATCCATTTACCTACCTACTCACCCATCCATCCATCCACTCATCTGCCATCCATCCATCCATCCATCTGTCCACACACCCATCCATCCACTCATCTGTCCATCCATCTACCCCTCCATCTGTCCACACACCAATCCATCCATCCATCCATCTGTCCACACACCCATTCATCCAACCATTCCTCTGTCCTCACACCCATCCAGTCATCCACCCACCTACCCACCCATCCATCCACACACCCATCCATCCATCCTTCCACCCACCCACGCACCCATCCAGTTTCATTAGATTGCAACAGGCCGATGTTCTCCTACTGTACACGATGACTCAGCTATATCCAGGTCATCTAATTAAAGAGCCTTTGCTTCCAGGGTAGCTTATCCAATTATACTGGCGTAAAAACAATTCTCTCTCATTTTCATAGATGAATTTTTTGTGGCCAAACACAGCAAATATTGGTCCAGCTACACACTAGCTGACAGCCCAACAGCAAATCTAACGAGGCTAATGGCCATCATTAGCTCGGCGGCTCAGATGGCGTTTGGTCACGGACGTTCACGATGACACATTCTGCTGTATTGTGGAGCAAACGTCTGAAGCAAAGCGGAGCGCCGTCAAGGGCTCTCTGGTGTAAATGGAGATTGTTAATTAGTCAAATAGACAGAGCTTGTACCCTCCGGAGTGCTGCTTTTGTGCGCTGCCCTTTGCTGTGCACAAAGCCGCTGTAATGCTTATGTCAGTGTGGATGTCTGACTGTGCGCTTGTGCGCAAAGGGCAGTGGGTGTGTGTCTGTCTGTGTGTGTGTTTGTGTGTGTTTGTATACATGCATCACTCTTGGGGTCTAACTAATGAGGCGCTCATTTGTTTAACATAATCATCCACTAGTTTATACCAGCCGCTTCCCCTGGCACGCGGACAGGCCCTATTATAAAAAGGGTATGTCTGAATCCCATTAACGCACCAGCAGCCCCCCCCCACCCCACTGAAAGGAGCCATCAATACCCAGCTGCCAATGAGCCAGCCAAGCATTAATGATGCCATTCACCGGAGAGGCACAGCAGCGCCCCGTTCACCACTCCTCAGAGTCCCCATTCTATCCTCCACTACAAATTATGTTAGGAAGCAAATGCTTCTACCATCCACCCTGGAAAAGCAACCGCCACGTGTTTACAACTAAATTAGCCAGGAAAAAAGTTAGTCGGGTGTCCAGACTTTCGAGGTTCCCAGGACTTGCATGAACAGGGCACATCCTGACATTATGAGACCTGTGTGAGATGTTTCAGCCTGATAGGAAATAATTATCCAGAACTCTGTGGTGCAGTGGAAACACAAGCCACACAAATTACTGGGAATTTTATTCATCTGAGTGAATCAGTACCAACTTCTTGGAAGTGTAATTGATGATGTTGCACTGTCGGTGGCATTGCAGTTTTACCATGTTTCACTACCCTGACCAGTAACTTATAGCAACCGCATGCTACTGACACGTACAGGGTTGGGAATCTTCATCATTCAAATGAGTTGGAAGTGATGCAGAACAATCCCCAAACTTCCCTCAGCATCGTGCCATGCATGCATGAAATAAGCAGCCTGGAGACAGTTCACTCATTTAATGCGGCTGCTCGCGTGTTCCAGAATTCTGCTGCCGTAGCGACATTTGGCAGAGCTTAAAAATAGACGGGCTTGGTTTTCTTTTCCTCCTTTTCTGGTCTGCAGGAGCATAAAAAAAACACACTTTAAACTCTGAAGTTCTTTTGATGTGGTGTGATGTGAAGACTTTTAAAAAAAGAAAAGATGTACTGCGAAATGAAAAATACCCCGCCGCTGCCTCTGCGGGGTAATTCACCGATCCGCCGGCGCAGGAGAGAGGAAGCATCTGAAAGGGGGAGGAGACGCCTCCGGAATGGAAAACGTGCCTCATTTGAGGGACATTGTATTATGAAATGCATTTGGCTTTTTGACCTCTGAGGAGGAGGATCGGCTCCGGGATCTCAGCTTGTTTCTTGATGGGCGGGACAGGGGGTCGCCTTATCCTTCAAGCCTAAGTGGACACCCTCCACCCACCCACACTCTCTCTCTCTCTCTCTCACACACACACACACACACACACACACACACACACACACACACACACACACACACACACACACACACACACACACACACACAAATAATGTATCAAGTCAAAAAGTCTGTCCATCACGCAAGTCGGACTCTGGTGCGCACACAGGAAGGAGGGTCCATTATGTAAACAGATGAGGAACCCCCCCCTGACAGGGATAATTATTAATGCAGGGGCCAAAGGGCCAGCTGAGTCCTGCCATTACCCTCATGCCCTCCCCTCCAGGGGCCAAACTACCCCGTGGACCGAATCAATGGCTCCGACTGGAGAGGCAGCTGGGGCCCCTCCACACATCAGCGGTGTCCTCTCTGACATCCGTCCACATCCAGCGAATGCATCATTTAAGCCAGATTAGCTTTCCACTCTGCGTGAGACTGAGAAGAGGGGGGGGGCGCCAGAGTGTGACAACAACTCACATAAGCCAGCGTCGCCTTTAACTGGACCTGGTCATCATTAAAGCCGCCACACAACTGCAAAGTGGAGCAAAGACGGCATTTTTTTTTTTTTTCCCTGCCAACAAAGCTAATTAAACGGCTAAATGAGGGGTGGAATAAATACCCAGCAGCTCATACCTGAAGGTGAATTTCCTTGGCTCATTAAAAAGAGCAAATCTGTCTTTTATGCTTCCATCTGCGAGGTGATTGGGACTATTTGGGCTCGGCCGTGGAGGTGAAGAGGGCGCTTTAATCTGTTTATGGATGAAGCTGTTTGTGACCGTCAGCAGGGCGCTGCAGAACTTTTGACAATGTTCACGCGATAAACATCTAAAAGAAGAATGCGAGGCCTCATTAGCATGTTGCTACTGCCAACCAGGTGGGGCGGACAACCTTGACGTGCAGAAAGGCACATCGGGGGAGAGTAAACAGATCACTCCCAGCCAGCAAATCAGAGTCCCGCAAACACCACAGGGAAGCAGGATTGAAAGCCTGTTTATTCATCGGAGGTAAATTTGGCGCACCAATCATTTGCCTGAATCAATTTCCTGCCTTTTCGAAAATGAAAAACAAGCGGGCAGAATAATGTTACAAATGACTATTTGATTAGCGGGATGCGATGTCTCTCAGAAGAACAAATTGTTGTTACACAGCACATCAAATATGTGTTTTGTTTAGCGCGCTCTGAGTGGAAGCAAATCAGCTTTTCTCCTCCGGATGAGTGAAGCTCGGCTGTGGAAGTCGTTGTCAGTCCGGCTGATGGAAAAGGTTTTTCTGTGATGTGGGGAATAATTGACCTGTTCCCTGACCTCATGCTGAACCGAGGCGTTTTGTGGGAATGTTCGTGTTTGCGTGTCCGGGCTCGCAGTTGAAATGGAGGTGAGGAGGATTACCTGCGGGCCTCCTCCTGCGGGTTTTACAGTCGGTTTGTAGGTGATGGAATTTCTGATTCTTTGCCGCATGCTCATGTGATATTCTCCTTTTGCCACCGCCCATTAGCATCCAAATAACCTGGTTACCAGCTGGCGCTTGTCTGTTTTTTCCAATGTAGATCAGTAAAGCTAAATTAAATGAACTGACATTTAGCTCTAAATGATTTCCATGCATCTTATTCTTTCTGCTATTACCATGCTAATTATACCCCCAAAATATAGAACCCTGAGGGCGGCTGCTGCTGCATATCACACAGCGCTCACTTCACTTCACTCTTCATGGAATTGGGAGCTTATTGGATTCTGCTGAGCCGCCGTTGCTTACACCTGCTCTGCCTCTTAGTTCTGGAACACGCATACTCGTGTGCATTTGTCAGGATGTATCTCAGAGTGCTCCTATATGGAGGTCAGAAAGGGAGGGAGTTCAGGTTCTTGGCAATTTCTTTCTGCGAAAACAGAACAGAAACCGAAAGTGCGACACCTCATCATCCACACCTGGAGGGTAAAGACAGTGAGACCTATAGAGGCGAGAACAGCAAACATGTGTGGCCCAGGAGCTGTTGGACAGTTCGCCACCTTTAAATAAGTCTTTCTTGCATCTGTCCGGCGACGCGTTTGGAAGGAAATCCTTTTTGTAACCGGATTGAGTTCACACATTTTTGTCACGTAACTGCCCTTTTTAATGCAGTTAAAGTCACAATAATCAAATAAATTGTCAAATAATTGGCCCCCAAACTCCCCACCTCTGTGTAAAGGTGTCAGCTGACCAAAGCGAAATGGGATTCTGCACACCAAGCAGGTCAGATTGACGTACGACACCCAAGACGAATCTCTCACCATCCACTCCGTTTGCGGTCGGCATGGTGACGCCGAGCGGATTCTGCTGAGACTTTCCATTTGGCTTTTGGAGCTAATTTGAAAGAGGGGGAAGCCATCAATCTCAAATTTGCACGGTAACTGAAACAAACAACACGACGCGGCTGAATCGATAAAACCGCTGCGAGCTGGAGACGGACGTCCGGAAACAGACAAGTGACATTTACAGCATTTAATAACCCAAACTGTTAATTCCAAAGTCAGATGCTGGATTTCGCTACTTTTGCTGGAACAAATGAATAATTTATAACATAAAAACAAATAGTCCCCGAATAAACACAGTCAATTTACTCTAATAACTTTGAGACGGAGTCCAAAATGTATTATATTTCATTATTTCTGAACCAGTAAATAAGACTTAGTTGATAAAAGAAGCGTGTATTTAAATCTCTCTTAATGAGCTGCCGTCCTGACTCTGAAGATGGAGACACTCTTATTTGCATTTCCATTTTCTTTATTTATGTCCCCTAATCTTCATCGTTGGCACATTATTTTAGTTATAAATGTGATCTGGATCAGATCCCCTTCAACACGCTGAAGTGAATGTCAAAAAAATTTTCAATAAATGTAGCAACACAACAAAACCGCAACTTTACAGGAGCTATACTGGGGGGAAAAAAAAACATCATCTGTCCCAAAACACGAACTTACTGGATGGGAAACCTCCAAATAAAAGAGCCTGGTTTGACTCAAATATGAGATCTGAAGCCAGAGATTGTGGGAAGACAGACAGAGACGCACTCAAAGGGAATTGAAGATATAAAGAGTGGCTGAAGTAAAGTGACGGGGTAACAACCGGCATGACAGACCAGAGGAGGACGGGGAGGGTTGGGGGGGGCGGCTGCAGAGGGATTAATGATGCCAGGTCAGACAAAGGCGCTCAGGTGTTTTCACCGTTGCTTTCATCGCGCTGCAGGGCAGAAACACTCACCCAAACGGACACAAGTGAGAGGCTGGACATGGACGTGAGGATATCGAGGATAGACTCCAGGGGGGCTCTGGCGGGGGTGGCAAAACAACAGAGGATAAAAAAAGCAGATGTGAGGTGCAGAAAGGTTGATTTTGCCCCACTGGGTCTCTATTGGCTTTTAGGGGGGTGAACATTGCCTGTGAAATGTCACATAATTCTTGTTCAGCGTGGAGTTTTGTTTGTTTGTGTAGCGCTCCACCACGGTGCCGTGGCTGTTCCGAGATTTAACTGAGCTATTCAAGCTAATGAGAAACAGTTTCGCTTTTGTCGGGGACTGCTGAGGCCAAAAACTCTCTGATTCCGTGGCAGCTTTTTCATCAAATTACAGAATAAAAAAAAACAGATTAAAAATGCATGAAAAGGCTTTTTTCAGTAGACTGACATGTCAGTTTGTATAGTTTGAAGCCTTTGATGGTTTTTCTTTTTGTTGTTGATGATATGAACTAAATTATCCAATACGACAACAGTCATGTCACAGGAAAGCGCCCTCTAGTGGACGTGTACATACAACAAAAGGACATAAGCTGAATCAAAAGGCTGCTCTCAGCTTTCCTGAACACCATGTAGTGAACGAAGAAGAATTCATGGAGGTCAGATCAAACTGTGACCTCTGTATAGTGGCAATTGTGTCCTGTAGGACAGTGATCCCCAACCTATTTATCATTGAGGACTGGTCAATGCTTGGGGGGTGTACACATAGGTTGTTTATATTGCAAATCTAAAAAGAAACTTTCCACATCTGTTTTATACTCATTTTGATAGCTTTTGGTGCTCAAGTGACCGAGACGTAACCGAAAGAATTTGGTCATTTTTCAAAATAAAAGATTGTTCAGACTTAGATAATAAATACAATGGAAATAACAAATGATTTCTTGGTGGCCCGGTACCAATTGATCGACTGTGGGTTGGGGACCACTGCTGTAGGAAACACACACTCAGGGTCAAAAGGCCGTCCTGTAGTCCTGGTGTTTACCCAAAACACTGTTGGCAACAAGCAGAGGCTCTCTGTCATTGTAACCATGGCGACAGCATACTGGCACGGCGCTCCATTGAAGTCCTCCCTGAAAACGGCACCATGACAGGAAAGGGTTCCTTTCCTGAGAGGACCCGAGCTGACAACAATCAGATTGTCTCAAATCAGACATAAACACCTGTGATCTGCAGCATCACTGATGGGTGCAAACGGTTACATCTTTAGCACCAGGAAGATGGCGATGCGGCTGTTTGGGTTTTTCCCTCTTTCACTACCGTGCCGAGAGTCTGAGGCTGCAGCTCCGCAGTGGGAGGAGCTAATGGAGATCACCAGCTCCAGACAGATCTGAGGTCTTCCCGTCGCCGTGCAGATAAAAGCTCCCTGTTGAAGACCTCTGACCCGTTCTGGGTCTCTGCTTGAACCAGAGGAACAGGTTTAGTTAATCAGAGGACTTCACAGTGGGGCTGAGGAGCTACAGCAGGATCCACCAACACAGAACTGGAGACTTGTGGGAATTACATGGGAAACTGGGAGCTATCCATGGGGATACTTCCTATACATCCCTATACATCCTTTATGTTTCTATTCTTGGCATGAAAGTGACTATTTTACTGACAAACATCCACTGAACGTACATCAAGGCCTCCACTTTCATACAAGTTGCTTTATTTATGGATCAGTCGTTTTCTGAGAGTCCAGCACTGCTGCCACGCTCACGTGTTCACACGTTTCCCAGTCTCTCTTTATTGGCCGTCGGTGTCTCCTTCGTCTCCCTGGCGGGGCTCTGACTAATGGGACTGCTGTGGCGCTAACCCCCGCCCAGCCCGTCTCTCAGGAGCTTGTTAGCCGCCGACCTGCAGTAACCCAGACGAACTCTTCCACGCCCCAAACGCTGGGAACGTGAAACTGGAATATCTTGTAGATGTTTATCGGGATGAGCGGATCAACTCACGTAGACACGGGCTGAACACACCCCCACAGTAGAGCAGGCTCTGCATAAACACATCTGAAAGAGTGAGTGTGTGTGTGTGTCTGTGTGTGTTTGTGTGGATTGATCCGTCACGCACTTAAATGCTGCCGACTCTCAGATGTTGAGTAGCCCCACCTGCACCCTGCTGCTCCCTGCAGCGTCCTCCACCGACTCAGCCCCCTCCCTTTTGCCCATTAGCCAATCGATAAAGCGCTAAAGCACACCTGAATGGCGGTCGCCTCGGTGATGCCGCCGGACACTTCGGTGGTGATTGAGAGGGTTTGTTGGGCTTTATGGACCATCAGACGAGCACCTGGGGACGCTCTCATGCTCAGGGACAAACTCATAAAGTTATTGCAGAGATTATTTGTGTGTGTGTGTGTGTGTGTGTGTGTGTGTGTGTGTGTGTGTGTGTGTGTGAGGTGTTGAGTGTGTTTACATTTTCTGGGCTAAGTGTGTCAGTAATGCATAACATCAATAGAAACATGTGTTGGGTCTTAAATCCACTTAGCGTTGTCTTGCTCCGGCCCAGTCCAACAGAGGAACTTGAACTTGATCTGACTTCTCTCACTTCATAATGACCATCTGGTGTCGTACCAGCGGGGGTCAGAAACACCAGTCCGGATTGACTGGAAGCCCAGTTCACACTGTTCTCCTCTGATCCGCTTCAGCTGGAGTCCACTAAAAAAAATGACCACAGCAGAGAGACAGAAGAAAAAGCGTTTTGATGTTAACATAAAAGTGCTGGAGTCTTATTCTGAAAACATTCCCACCAACGAATGCCCAACAGTGGGAGGAGCCTCTCCTGACTTCCTGTTGACTGTCCCTCTGATCCCTACCAACATTATTAGAACTGTAATGATGATCTGAAGACAATTCTATTTCCATCACCCCCCCCCCCCCAACTAACAATAACCTGTTGTTCAGCTTTAATATCAATGGAGGATTTGATTCACTCTCTTTAATTCCATTATTTAGACCTCAATTAGGCAGTGCCTAAAACATGAACCGTGATCCTGATTAAAAGACGTGAATGGTAAAGAACGTGTGATGAGCCCCCCCCTTTGTTGGGGTCTCCTCCCCATATTAGTTGCATGTCGTCGTTCTGCTCTGATTGTCGTCGACTGTCAACAGCAGCTATTGACTCCTCATTATGAACGAGACAGCCGAGTGTTACAGGTTGATAAAAAGACCCAAGTGTGTTTGTGCATGAGCGTGTCTGGAGGGGGGGAGGGGGGGGCAGCAGCCTGGGAGACAAGGAGTGAGGGAGGAATGAGGATAAGAGATGGTGGGGGGGAGAGGGAGAGACGGAGGGAAGGGGTCGGGAAGGTTGAGAGGCGAAATGATGTACGGGCTGTGAATGAAAGAGCGGGGAGATGAGCGCGAGAGTGGCTGGTGGAGGTGAAGAAGGAAGCCTCTCGACAGCGGCGGGGAGGGGAAACACTGAGCAGCAGCTAATCTGTTTCCTCACGCAGCACATACATCCCCCCGTAAAGGAATTCCAGGCTCTGCCGGGACATCTATGATATATTTAACATAAATATGGTGGCTCTTCCTCCTGCAGACAAGACTCCTGTGGCTCCCAGGGGCCCTTTTCCTCCGCGCTGATTCATCTGCGCGTTCTGTTTACTCCCCTTTTCATCACACGTCTGCTCACCTTTCATCTGCCTCCTCCCACTCACTTCCGTACCCACGGCCTTCTCCGAGTTTTGGCCCTTCCATCACCTTAAAGGAGCAGCCGGCGCGGGGCGGCGGTCTGTGGCGACGGGGCGTGAACGATGACAGGAGGGGGGCTTCAAGGGCGGTCGCGCTCAGGAGATCACACTTATGAGATGATGCAGCGGAGAAACCGTCTTTTTGTCTAGACAAACAAAGTTCCGACTTCATTGTTTTTTTTTTTCTAATGATCGCATCAGGAACTTCATATAACAGTTTTTTTTTGTCTCCAATTATTTCTGATCTCCCAAAGCTTGAAAGCTTCAAAGCTGGAAAGCCACCCTCAACAAATTCTTTGACATAAGAAATTACCAGTTTTGATTGACAGAAGCAGCCGTTTGTTGAGAGTCTCATAAAAAGTCTCACAGAGCTTCGTAGTCTAAGGGGAAATAAAGTGCTCTACATTTATATTCCTGTGAATCCATCCCACCATCCATCCAACAATCTATCTATCCACACATTCACTATCTGTCCTTCCATCCATCCATTAACCACCCACCCATCCGTCCATCTACCCATCCACCAACATCTTATATATCATCCGTATTCTGAGCTAACTGGGATAATGAAGAGCATTTATTTTTATTTCTCTTCCCGCTCCATCATTTCATGGGTTAGTTAACAGTATTATTCCTCTCCATTGTCTCTTTGAATAATTCCTCATACCTCCTACATTTTTCTCATGTTCAGTTTTTTTTTTTAAATCTCATGATGTCCTTACCAGAAATGGTTTCAGGGTCGCTGCTTAATTGTCTTTCACAACAGAACATTAAGATTCCGTTCTTTAATTCAACCACCAGCTCTAAACCTGATTCTGACACCAGAATCAAGCTTTTTTTCCCATTTTTGAATTATTTATGAGACTGAAATGCAAAGGAGCTCACTAATTCTAATGCAGTTTAAGAGGCGAAGAGGAGACAAATATGGAGTTGGGGGAAGCGGGATTGCGAGAGTCGGGATTCACGCAGTGGTCACACTGGAATGAAACGCACACACTGAACTGGGAACACGCGTCATGCTGGAACATACACATGTGTTTTCTCCAGTAGAGGATTTGATGGAAATGACTGCAATATATATTCATGTGGTTTTAATGACAGAGATGTCCGAGGTCTGTATCCCACCTGCTGTTTACTCGCTGGGGGTCTCATGCTGGCTGTAAATAAATGGAAATTACCTCAACTGGATGATACAGTCAGTCATTAGAGCAGATGTGAATGCGGAGGGCAGGTAGACTGGAAACCGTCCCGGCTGTCCCGCCGTTAGAACGCTTTGATTTCAGGGACGAGTGCGGCGTTTAAGCGACCTTTCCGGACCAGGAGCGCTTGCCGCCACCTCTCTCCGGCCTGTCGCCGCGCTCCATTTTTCACTCCGCGTGCAGAGATGATGAAGTCCACCCCTCCGATGGCCGCAGCCGAAATGACATTCCCCGGCTAACAATAGCCCGCTTCTCCCCCCGGTGTGGTCTCTCAGACAGCAGCTCATTTCCTCCCACGTCCTCCGCACATCAACTAATAACATCCCCCCAGCCTTCACACCCCCCCCACCCCTCAATGATCTGCCTACAACATTCATCAGTTTTTCATTACAGTATGGACCGACTGGAGTTGTCTTCAGGTCCGCTGAAGTTATTGCAGGGGGCTGAACGCACCCCCCCCCCCATGCCTCTGCTCCATTAGTTCCATTTGTCTTCGGATTACTTCCTGGGCACCTTGAATCGGGGTCTCGGAGCAGGTGATGGAAGGAGGAGCGGTCTTTATCAGCGGCCTCCAAACTGAAGAACGTCGGCGCAATTAAATGGGAACGGGAAACAGGGGGGCGGGGGGGGGTGGCAGCGCGTATCTGCTGTTCGCAGGCCGCGCCGGGGAGCGAGCGCGGCTCGGCGAAGGTTCCAGCAACGGCGCCGATTCATTCCTTAATCACCTTCGCTGCTCATTAGGGCCGTCTTTTGTTCCAGCCGACGTCTTTCCCCGAGCTGCGCCTGCAGATAAAATATGGCAGGCTTAAACGAGAGCGGAGCTCTGGGAGGCCCATTAAACAACGGAGGGGGGAGAGCAGGGGATGGAAAAGAGAAATGAAAGATGGCGTTAAGGGGGCTGGGGAGGTGGTGGGGGGGGTCAACCAGTAAAGGGAGAGGTGAGAGAAAGAGAGGTGAGGGCGGGAGAGAGAGAACGAAAACCGTCTGACCACCAAGGCCGGCCATTCATCACCCCCCCCCCCTCCCCCGGGACCGCTGGACAGTTCACCGTAATGTACCGACTTCTGTCCGCGGCATCGTCCACTTGAACTCCGGACTGTCGAGGAGCGTTTATTAAATTATTCCACTTCTTAATGGAGTGAGGAGTCCGTTGCCTCCGATATGAATGCACCGTTACTTCGTGAGATAAAATATTATTATGCCTGCTTAATGGAGTCGATGCAGATGTGAGCGGTTGGACCTGTCGCAGCCTTATGAAGACAGGGGCATACTGTGTGTGTGTGTGAGAGTGTGTGTGTGATCCTATAGGCAGACTACAGAAACCAAAGCTAATCGCCACGAGGAAACGGCAATAATAAACCAGACCTATCTTCAGAGGCAGCATCAAAGCAGAATTATTTCCCTCAGCTTAACAGATTATCTCTTGATTGGCTGCTAAATATTTAGATATCCTGAAGCAAACGTCTGTTTTTTGTTTGTTTTTTTTTTTTATTTAAAAAAGGCACATTAAAGTTTGAAGCTTCAACCCAATTCTCCTCCAGGCTCAGTCAGGCGGGGGGCTCCGCCGCCTCCGTTTTGACAGAATACTTCATTTAAGGAGACGCCCCCTCCCTCAGGATCGTCGGCTTCATCCTCGCTGCAAGGATAAACAAGGCGTGGGTCCCGTCGGCGGCAGGCGAGCCTGGCTCCTTGCCGTTGCCGCAGTGTGTCTAAATGTTAACGTCAGACTGGCCCGTGAGTCACCTGAACACACTTGACCTCTGACCCCCACGTGGGGGTTTTACCTCCCCTCCTCTGGTAGAGTCTCTCTTTCCGGGCCATCCTTCATCACGGCGGCACTTCTATGACACCTTGTTAAATCCCCTGTTATTGTTAACTGAGGACAGTTTAACTTGGAAGAAAAACAAGGCCCCGGAACGTCATAAATCCTCATCACCGGTGGTTCTGCTACGGGGCCGCTTTTGCTGCTTTCACCACCAAAACGCTAAAAGCGGTTGGAATTCTACAGCCCCCCCGCCTCACGACCCATAAATGTAACTTTCTCTTCAGATGATAGCGACTTCTTTTATGTGCTGTATTATTTGCCGCTGCATTTTACTGAATATAATGAAAAGGAGAACGTTTCCATTCTGATGTGTTATCTGTGGCAAACATCGAATTTCACGGTTTCTAAAGCCCTTTTGGTACCAAAGACAGTGTGTTGGGCATGATTCCTGCTCTCATGCAAGGAATTTGAGACAGAACAGAGAAGAGATGAAAGCAGAGAGGGAGAGAGCGTGCTCTGTAAAGGTGCATCAGGCTGGTGAATGTGAGTATTTATGTGACGTTCCGGTATCTGTGGTTCCCAGTGTCCCCGTCTCTCCCGTCTGAGGCTACTGACCAATCAATACGTCGCCAGTGGACTGTGCAAAAGGCAAATATTTAAGTGCCGAAATGGACATTGATTGCTAGACAAGCTCCGTTCGCTGTGTGGAAACTCGACGGGGCCGTGACTTGTTCTCCTGGTGGATATCTACCAGAGGGAATATGTCTGAATATGCACATTAGCCAACTGATGATCGTCAAGGAGAGACTGTGGCTGGGGTGAATGGGTTCTCACTGGGATTCGGATAATTATCCAGTGTTTGATGTTGAGAAACTGGGAGACAAAATGAAGGAGCGAGCTTCTTTTTTGTTTGGTGTTATTTGAGCGGCAGGTCTGCGCCGGTGCTCTTGAACGTGTCCAAGACCTCTGCTGCAAAACGATATCTGATTCAACAGAAAGCAATTGTGGTTTTGTTTTCTTCATCTCTCTGTTGTTCAACCCTCCAGATTTAGTTCCTGTCCTCCTCCGCATGTCAGCAGATATTGTCGTAGCTGCAAGGACACGATATCTTCTTTTCTCTCTTGTCTTGCGTGCAAAAAGGCAGACTGGGGTTTTACTTTTACAACCCGTCTAAGAACATCTACAAGTAAAACAAGTAATAACCACAAATATTCCACTTGTACTTGTATAAGGTTCTACAGCTCAGAAAAAAAAGATTCTGGGAGTAGTAATTTTACTGTAATGAGAAAACACACATGTCAGTGGGTGAGTCCAGTGGGGAGCAGAGGTCAGGGAGGTGAACATATGCAGGTTCCTGGAAAGTAAATTTAATTATTCAGTTAGTTTATACTAGAAAAAAAAAATGCTTCAACTCATTGTGCAGTCGGGGAAAACGGCCGAGGCAAACTGTAATTTCTGCACTTTTTCAGAGCCAACCTGGAGCGATCCTTTCAAAATGCGTTCACCAGTGAGGCCAGCGGGGGGGAGAAAAAAGAGAAGAAGGAAAAAAAAATGAAACAAACTATATTAAAAACCACTGAACCTCGCCCGAAATCAAATCAAACTCCGGTCATAAAAATGCTAATGTTTACATGCAGCCGTCTGTCATGAGGGCAACTTTTGTTTGTGTGCTTGCATGTGTTTAAACCCGCACGCTTGCGCGGCGGCGGCGGGCACGCTCCCCCAGAGACAACGGCTGCGGTGATGAATGGCGGGCTTTTATGCGGTTAGCGCGGCGCAGGGAGCGAAGAGTAAAAGTTCATTACGTATTGAGAAGGATGGTGTGTGGCGCAGCATTAATCATTTCCTCTCCTGAATGTGTTCCTGCAGAGGAAAACTTTCGCTGTTGAACTTTCACTCATTGTTTATTCGCGCCGTTTGGACCTGTGTCTCCGAGGCGAGCTCGCGTTGCATATGGAGATGCGCGAGTGAATAATAAACCGCCTTCTCTTCTTCCCAGATCCCCCCCCGCAGCCGAGGCAGAGCCAGCCGACGGCCGACCTCTGCTACAAGACTGACATCAGCAGCCTGATGGACTTCAACTCTCCCGACACGGCCCTGGACAAAGGTGAGGCCACCACAGCCGGTTGGTCTGAATGCACTGCACATGACTGCAGGACAACAATATCAATGTTGAAAGAGCAAAAGACTGTATATTATTAAAGTAAATGTAATTATCAGCTGGTACTTTTGCTATGGTGAGCCCCAGACTGTTGTTCCGCTCGCGGCCACTAGGAGGAGGTTGGCTGTAAAACGTCAGCGTCGTCGGCTCTCCAGACAAACACAGAGTGGGTTATCTGTCATCTGTTTGCACAGTCGTCAGGACAGAAGCTTCTCAGAGAGTTGAAGTCTGGTGCAGAGGCTCAGAGTAGGAGCGTGGCTCCATAACAAATATGGCTCTGGATTTTATAAAGCTGTCAGCTCCCGACTGGATCTCCACTGTCATCTGGAGGGACCAGGGGGTCCTTTTCTCCTCACAGTGGGTCACTTTGGGGGATATGGCTGCCAAGTCGGAGTTCTTTCTGATTCGAATAAGTCTGGGTGGTGGCGAGAATGTTGCAACACTAACTCTTGCAGGCGATTTTCCCACAGTTTAACTTTATTCTTGCAGACGTTTTAAAAAGAACAGTCAAAGAGTTACAGTCCTGCACATCCGTGCCCTCCGAGGAAGTCATTTGGAAGTCAGGGGAACAGATGCTATGCTCTGAGAGGTCACTTTTCTGCACAAATTCAGGCATATTTATAAGTTGACACTGATGCAGGCGCCCCTGCGCAGCCCACCTGTCCCTGAACGTGCAGACTCATGGAAACGGCTCTCACAGAGCAGCAGTCAGCAAGGCCAGCTCAGCCCTGCAGAGAAAGGCAGGAGCCGCAGTTACTAATCGGACGCGTCACGTCATTAAGTGGCTTTTTCCTTGCCGAGATTTCTGTCCTGCAGACGACCAAATGAACCGTATTTGACTTAAAACAGCTGGGATCCTGTTACAAACTGTGCTAAAGGACAGCGCAGCAATAAAAACGGTACAAAGCAGGACGATTCCCCGGCTTCAGTCTGGTGGGCGGCGAAGTCGAGTGGGACGAGATAACAGGCCAGCGATGGACAAGTGTGCAGCTCAGTGTGTGTGTGGTGTGTGTTTAGGGCGTGTGATCCACTTCTTTTACTGTGGGATTTAATCCCGCCGTAGGTGTGTTTCAGAGTTTGCTTAGTCCTTTCTCATATATAAACGTTTTGGTTTTTTTTCTTTATTGCGGGTCGTTTGTTCTTCTTATCATCAGCTCAGCCACGTTTCAGAGGAGAAAAACGCTTTATTTTAATGAGAACGTCGTTAAAGGAAGGACAGAGCAGAAACACACGATAGCTGCGCCGGTGGTGATGTCACCGGTCTGGTGAAGCCTGACTGGAGGGTTTATTTAAACCGGGGCGTCGCATCGGTCAAACAGGACGTCCTAGAAATGAAGCGGGCTTAAGAGGGGGAGGAGGGGGACAAGGTGAGCGGGACGCTCGCGCTTCCTGCACGTGTCTTCTCTGAAAGCCCGTGAAACGGTGGTGAGACCTGCGTATAATGCGCCGTGTGGGCAGCTGCCTGCCTGCGTGGGACCCTCGCTGCTGAACAATTTCACGTTTTCCTCCCGCTCCGACACTTTCCCCCGGCACCTGCTCTTTTGTTGCGGTGCAAGAGTGGCACTCAAATCATCCATGGCAGCCCTCCACAGGCCTCCGGTCTGTAATTTAGGTGCATTAGAAGGCGCTGCTCACTCCCGAAGCACCAACGATGCTCGCCGCGGTGTCAGGAAGCTATTGTTTGTGTTCTCATTTTCCAAATCCGAATTGGAAGCGATTACAATCGCACCGAGATCAATACAGTATAAATACAAAGCGACGAGCATTGGGTGTGTGTGTGTGTGTGTGTGTGTCTGTGTGTGTGTGTGTGTGTGTGTGTGTATGTGTGTATGTGTGTGTGTGTGTGTGTGTGTGTGTGTGTGTGTTGTCGAGTTTTCCTGAAAATCTCACAAATTGCACCGCTGCCAGTGTTACGCTCTGGCTTCTCCACTAAAGGTCACCGAAAGGTCGGCACGGGAACCCGCGCGGCGATCGGGAACATCTGCAGACTTCCGTCACGTTCCGACGTCTTCATCAGAGCGCCGCTGGCATCTGGAGCCGGGGGGGGTCACGGAGGCGGCACTCGAACTCATTTTGCCCTTCCGCTCTGCTCAGCCTCGGTTCGAACGTGGCGTAACGTGACAGAGTGGCGTAAACCCCGCCCCCCCCCAGCCATAGCTCTGCCAACTCCCCAAAGATCAGGTCCGAAGCTCGTTGTTTACTAAGCGCACAACACCAGCATATCGGCGATCGCTCTCCCGCTGCGTTGCTGTGCCTCCACGCCTGCGCCCGCGTGTGTGTTCTGGTGCCACAGCTGCCGCTCCAGCAGCATCTGAAGTGCACTATCAACGCATCTGGAACTGCCGCCGGGCCTCCGGCTGTCTCCGACCTCCGCGGCAGGTGACCATTTTCTCCAGAATAAATGGAGCAGAAAGAGCGACGGTGCAATTTGGTGACTTCAGTCCGCTGCAGCCAGCGTCGACCATCAAAGGTTCTCCCAAGCAACAGGACCGCTGTGAGACTTCAGGGCAGGGTCGACTCTTTGAGGCTTGGGTCCCCGCTGGATGTTTGCCATCAACTCTTCCAGGGTTTATATCCGGGTGGAATCTCCGGGGTCACGTGTGCCTAGTTTGAGGCTTAAAATAGGAGACGCGTCTAAATGCGGAGAAGGACCGAACTTCCCGTGACCTGAGGAAGGAACGGGAAGAGCACGGGCATCCAGACAATAGGAACAGGTCCGGGTCAGGAGCGTGGAGCATTGAGGCGGCGCCGGCCTCTCCTCCGTCTGGATCCCCCCTGCATCCCGACAGGAGGCGAACAACCAGTTTGTGCAGCCAGTCGTTGATACAACTGCCCAAATGCGCTTAGGACCGCCCACGAGCGGCTAATTAGAACCGCGGGGGGGCGTGTTTTGGAGCCGGCACTTCGGCCCGAGAGCAGCAGGTTCGTCCCTCTGACCATCAGACAGGGAATAAAGAGCCGCTGCGCTGGAGCCGCGAAGCCAAACGAGGCCGGCCCGCAGCCCGGGCGCCTCCGTGGGGGGCGATGTTCCGACGTCCTGACAGGTGTGTGACTGGAGCGGCACGTTGTGCACGCACGGGACCGACAATGGAAGGTTGGACACCCCCGGGGCGCCAATTCACACAAAGGACCTTCAGTTGACATTTGCACGTCGGGCCCGCCCTCCACACGGGCGGGATTCGCCTTTAGGCAAAAGGGAGACCGTGGTGGGGGGGGCATGGGAAAGGAAATTATATTCCTCTGGCTGAAAATCCCTCCTTAAATATTCTTCGGCGTCTCCTGAACCAACGCGCGGGGCAAACCGTGATCGGCTTCATTCATATGAATGTTTATGTGATCAAATGATCCAGAACCTGAAGTCAGCTGACGCCCGCGCTCACTTAAAGTGAACGCTCACAGAGGCTCTATTGTCCTGCAGCACCCAGAGGGTCTGAGACATCGACATTAGAAAAGAAATGAGCTCCCGTGTTGACATTAATATCACATGGCGTCATTTAAAGTGCCTTTGACTGGCAGATGAATACGAATCCTGAGCAAACGGCCTGAAAGTGTCGCTTTCTGCTCCACTTTCTTCCATTTTTCGTTCGCACACATTCATACCGTTGCCATTGTTCGGGCGACAGTTTTCCCCTTCCTTTATCCTGCGTGGTGTTCAGCCTCTTTCACCTTCGCCACGTTGCGGGAGCAGCAGGACGCCGCCGAGGGTCCACTCTCGCCGCCATCACGCCCTGTAACAAACGAACACAATAAAAACGCCGCGAGAGGGGCTGAAAAGAGGACCGTGGTCCAGAGAAGATGAGCGCCCCTCTCCACGCCTGCGCTCTGGATCCTTTAAGCCCCCTTGGGTCTGGCGGCTCCTCGCCGGTGCGAGGTGGCGCTGGCCTCCTCTGAGCTATTGTGCAGACAGAAAGCAATGGCCGCCCGTATTGATTTTCATTTAGAGCCTGCGCCGTCGCCAGGGCCCAGGAGCACGCGGCCGTGATTGATGCCGCATCATTCCGGCTGCGGCGTGAGCTAATTTCCCGAATTGCTCCCCGCCGTGTCATCCGACGCCGCCTTGATGCAGCGCGAGCGCTCCGCGGCTGCCAGTCGCATTCTTCCGACTAGGAAAAGCGATCCAGGCTTCACGGTCAGGTCTGAAACCGCCATCAGGTCCCTCCCGCTGTAGTTAAGACTGTAAACGACCGGGCCCAAACAAGCCGAGGAGTTCTGCTGCGGCTCGGATTGCACAACGCCATCCACCCTGACGTCGTCTCATTACGCGTTCTTGTCAGGCGAGCTTAATCGACGCACTCCTGAATCCATTTATCAAAGCCTAAAGGACGTCTGTGAGGAGCCTTGAGAACGTTCAAGGAAAACCAATCAATGACCGATCCGGCTGGGCTCCTTCACCTGCAGAGCGTCCTCGAGGTCCCGTCGTGAAGTGAAATCTATATGCCTTGTAAGTGCACGCACATGTTCACTGCGCGGACCCCTCGCAAAAAAACAAAAAAAAAACGCCACAGGCTCGGGCCCTCGCGCCGAGCTTTCACCCGCTGCGTGAAATCGGAGGATCTCCGCAGGACGCAAACAGCCTGGAGTCTGTCGGCCGTATTCAATTTCCTCTTTTTGTCTGTTATGCACGGACACAACTGATGGGCAGAGATTGCCCCCCCCCCCCCCCGGCCTTCAGGAAGCGATTATGAGATGTCACACTCTGCAGAGGGAACAAATCGAAGTCGTGCGGTGCGGCCGATGTTCACCTCTGAGGCACGGGCGGACGTCACACATGTGTTAGCGGCATCTTTGGGTAACAGCGAAGCGGGGGCCATTACCGAGCCATCACGTGTCGACAGTCAGAGTTAAGGGGAGTCAACAAATTTCTCACCGTGGTGATGCAAGAAAAGCGAATTCCTTGCGTGGGCGCCTGAGTTCGATTTTTTTGTGGAATACCGTGGTGTGACCCAATGGCTGCCTGGGGGGATGGCTCCGCCCATTATTGGAGTTTGTAGACACAAAATCCGGTTGTTAAATTACTCACACAAGGAAATACACATATTGATTAATTAACACATTCGTCGACATTGAAAATGTTGTTTTCTGTTTTTAGAGCAAAATTTGGTGTGTGTGAGATGTTGAGCTTAGAATGCTGTTTTTACACTAATGACTGTAGAGCTATAGGTTATATACGTTATAAACAGGGGGGTGTTTCCCACTGTGCTGAGGGGATCGTGGGACCGTACTTTAACGGGGCTCGGGTTACTCCGTCCCTCTGGCCAGTGAACAGCTGCCAGAGGGACTCCTGCCTGTCGGTGTTGGACTACAACCTCTTTGACGCTCACCTGCCTGTAAACCACACCTGCGCTGGGCCCCGCCCCTCAGCTGTGTGTGCCTTTGAGTCATGTGGGAAATAAAAAAAAAAAAAAAAAAAAACTCCTGACAGGAGCTCCTCCTCCTCCCCCACCTTAGCCCGTAAACCATTTAGAGCGGAGGGGGAGGGGCCGAGCGGACCCAGGGGAGTCACTGGGAGCAGGTACGAGCTGCAGCACCCAAGCGCGTCTCCTCTCTGTCAGATGACTCCTCCAGCTCGAGGCCGCATGAGTTCTGGATTTTGTCCCGCTGCGCAAGCCCCGGAGCGATCGCCTGGGCATATCCTGGAATCACCTGGAGCGCCCCGCTTGGAGGAGGGGATGAGGTCTGACAGCGAGTAAGGAAAGCCGGGTGAGTGAGGAAGAGGAGCGGAAGGCTTCTCCCTTTGCCTTTGATGAGTCTGCTCACTCTGTATTGATGTTTTCATGTTCGAGGAGTGGCGTGCGCTCGCCCTGTCAGTCACCTGTCCGAGCCGTTGGTAGACTTTGACCTGATCTCTGGGGGGGTGGGGGGTGTCCGTTCTGTGCCTACAGGCATACCTGTGAGTGTCGCATTTTTGATGATGACAAGTTTGAATACGCGTATCTTTATGTCCTCCGTGAATCGCCTCCCTCGCGTCTCATCTGCTGATGAGGCTACGTCAGTCACATCACACGCTCTGGTTCAAAGTCTGTCGTTTCAGTCACCTTCCTGCACCAGTAGTCTCGCTTTGCTACACAAAAGTCACGGTCCGGTATTTGGAGACCCAAGGGTCAATAATGAGCTTTAATCGTCTTTTAGCCCACACTAACTTTACATTGACCTTATGTTGCTGCGTGTCGTGTCTGCACTTTAGTTCTTTTTTCTCTTTTCTAATCAATCTGGTGTTTTCTCATCACAGTTCTGCTTCCGTTCTTGAATAGCCGCTGCGCCCGGTTGATTTCCCTCTCTTGTTTTGCCTTCAAACGCCCGTATTTTTCCTCCACACTCTGGCCGTTCACCCGCGCGCTGACCTTGGCCCGAATTTCCAGTAGTTTTGAAACAGAAGCCAAAGTTCACACCACGAGGGAGATAAACCAGTCTCCGTCTAACGGAGGCCCAGAAGCGCCGTACGTGAGGCGTGTGTTCCTACACACGTCTGTTTATCTTAACCACAAGGTGTGGCTGCGGCTCCGTTAATGCTTTTGGAGGAAAACAATCCTCAAGGCTATGGATGCCCGCCTCTACCCAGCTCCCCTCCTCACGGGTGGAGGTGCATGTTTGCAGTTGTGCTCAGCTACTCGCGTCTGTCTCATATTTCTGTGATTACAGCTTACACACGGACACACATCCATGTACTTCTATCTCTGTGAGGACTTTCATAAACATAATGTATTCCCATGCCTCTTACCCTATCCATCCCAACTAACCCCCTGACCCTAACCTAACCCCAACTATAACCTCATATTTAACGCCACGTCTGAACCCTCAAGCAGTCTTTTGAAGTTGTGAGGATCTGTTAAAATGTCCTCACTTTGATAGCAGAATGCAGATTTTGATACTCAGTATGTAGCCAAGTCCACGAACACACACACACACGCGCGCGCACGCACACACACAGATGGATGAGAGAACTTTCTGCAGGTTGCCATAAAGGCAGCTCATTTGTTGGCTTGTCAGGGTTGCAGCTTTATGAACTGAGGCCGCCAGCAGATGGCCTGCTCAATTTTAAAAGGCTGAGAACAAATGCAGCCATTAGCTACATTTCTCAGGCTTGTACACTTTGGGAATCTCTCAGGAAGTAACTGGGAGGATGGAGCACTTCCACACTTTCATGTGTCTGCAGAGTCATCGTGTCGCTCTGCCTCAACATTTCTGAGTGTCTTCATTAGTTTTTGGCAAAGGACGTGTCTGTTGATTTGAGAGAGCACATCATCAGGTGTGTGTGTGTGTGTGTGTGTGTGTGTGTGTGTGTGTGTGTGTGTGTGTATGTGTGTGTGCGTGCCTGTGTGGGTGTGTGTGTTGGAACTCATCTACAATTTGATGAAATATCCATGGTGACACAGTGTCTGCCCTTCCATTTGGCCGACGCTATAAATAACTGCACCGTTCAGACTTCAGCACCAAAAGTCATTTCTCAAATGTGTCTCCACACACACACAAACACACACACGCCTACGCACACACACACACACACACACACATGCCTACGCACACACACACACACACACCTTGTACCTATCTTTGTGAGGACTTTTATAGACATAATGTATTACTCTAACCATCAAGACTAACCCTAATCTAAACCCAGTTCTAACCTCAACCTTAAAACGATGCCCACCTTCAAACAGTTCTTTGAGCTGGTGAGGACCAGCCTAAATGTCCTTACTTTGATAGTAGAATGTATTCATAGATATGTAGTCAGTACAAGAACACACACATAAGCCGTTCAGCAATCCCCCTCTCAGTCAAGTTGTTCATTCTCCTGACTAAAATCTCTTTTCTGAGCTCTACCTCCTCGATCACATCTACTCTATTGCCTCTGAAATGGTTTCTTTCTTCGACTTCCACTCACGTGCAGCAGAAATGCCTGTTTGCAACTAGCTAACATCAAGACGATAAGAAAATTTCGGATGAAATAGCTGAACGGAGACAAAGCTTAGTATCATTAGCCTGTACCTTCACCTCTCTTTCACACCTTATTTCAGTGAATGACATGATTTCAATCAGAATGGCAGCGATTTCTGTAAAGATAGTTGCAGCCTGTTTTGCACCACCGTCAAGTTTGACATAATCTGTCCCGAACAAACCCGCATTCAGAGCGTCTAATCATCGGTTTGCCGCCGCCCGCTCAGACAGTAATGCTCACCTAGCTCTGCTGCAGATTAAACACGTGCAGGCGGGCTTTTCATTTACGCCCCCCTGGATTTGTCTTTGTGCGTTCTCCCTGAATTATTTACCGCTGGAAAAGCGCGATAAACAGCCTGAGTTGTCGCCTCGGAGGGACGTGGACGAAGACCGGAGTCGGTTTCTGCTCCCCCCCCTTGGTTTCGCAAATGGCGGCGTCCGTGCCAATTTATCTCCCATCTAACCACGCCGTCCTTCACCACGGGAGCGGCGTCTCTTCCAGCGTCGTGGAGAATCTGTCGCTAATCTCCATGACAAAGAATTTGGAGAAGGTCTTCACCGCCTATCTGTCCATCAGCGGCCTGAGAGCGGCCTTCGCCTGACTGTTGCCGAAACCTGGGGAGACATCGGGGCCGGAATGGGCAGAGCAGCCCTTTGTTGTCGGGCGGTTCTCGGTTTAAAATGAGGCACTGCGGCCTCGGAGGAGCGCGCGTGCATTGGCCGGCGTGGCTGATATTACCCGCAGAGCGAGGGGGGGGCTGAGAGCGCGGGGATGAAGATGGCGGCGGAATGCAGCAGAGATTAGTGCTTATCTCTCTCCCATCGACGTTTCTTTTCTAGCCCGGGTTTGAGCTCGGGTCCGTCCTCGCGCTGGAGCAAGTCCAGTGACCGAGGCCTCGGAGCATGAAATGGGCTCAGCCGCTCGCGGGCGCCCGATCCTGTCACGCCGCAGCGTCCCAACTGTTTGATCGACGCTGGCCGGCGAAGAGTGACAGAGCAATTTCTACGATTTTGATCCAAATCA
Organism: Lagocephalus sceleratus; assembly: GCA_911728415.1. NCBI lineage: Eukaryota > Metazoa > Chordata > Actinopteri > Tetraodontiformes > Tetraodontidae > Lagocephalus > Lagocephalus sceleratus. The sequence goes on along the minus strand of CAJVRN010000064.1, from coordinate 4,465,843 downwards.
GCGTTGACGTCAAACTCTGCGGAACTCAGGTCTCCCAAAACACGGCGGCGCTGCTCATCTGTCTGTAATCATGCAACCGGCTCCCGTTAATCCGTCTGTATTCGCACGTTCGCGCCACGTTAAAAAGGCCTTGAGCCGGTAATCAAACCCATCAATCATGCGAGGCGTCAGCGGTAACCGCATTTAAATAATATTCTGGATTTATCGCCGGCAGCAGCGGCTGTGGTGATAAACTCCAGTGACACATTTGCGGTTCTATTTTAATGATCCTCCATCTTCATTCGCTGTTGGGTTTATCAATACAGAGTAATCCGTCCTGTGAATGGCGTCCAGAATGCTGATCGATCGCCACCGCCGTCTCCATGGATGCAGAGCGTCAGAGGCGACTCCCCCACCCTTCATGCTTGACCCTGTCTTCTCCTCAAACAATGCAGTGAGGCGAGCTCACTCGTTTGCGGGGCAACGTTTGCAGGTGAAAGCGCAAGAGGTTCGCTCCGTTTAGGCTGTTGGGCAGGAGTGAAATGAATACGGGCTCCAGAGCGGAACGATGCGGATATGCTACGGTGTACGATGTCAGTACGATGATGGATGCAAAACAGAGCGTTTTCAGTGAATCACAGCATGCGCACAGGGAGTCATCCCACGACCCACTGCTGGCTTTCACATACGTGTTTTCAGTGTATTTAGATGGACACGACTCCCAGTCAACGTTCTCCACGCTATTTTCATTTTGTCGATAAAGCTCTCAAAAGCAACTCTACCTCGCCGTCAGTCCGGTGTCGTTGTTCGCCATGGCAACACTCTTCTGCTACTGCTGTGAATGTCCTTGATTAAAGTTTAGAGGGCAAAAACACCCCTACCACTTATGTCCCCTAGTGGCCAGGCGCATGTACTGCACCATTTGGCGTCTGCGCAGAGATCGTTGCCGCCTGCACGGGGAACAGTTCCCTTGTGGGTTCAGAAAACGTCACATAAATGTGGTCTCATTCTCTACGTTTGCAAACGACGTGTGGCCGCACCTCTGGTGTTCCGCCTGCAAACAGCTGAACCAAACGCAGGCAGCTTCACCCATTCTTCGCCCTCCTCGTGCAGTTTTGTAGCTACAACAACCCAAATTCGGTTTGAGCCCTGTGGAGCCATAATGGGAGGGGGGGGCCCTCTGACTCCGCATCAGAAAATAGAAAGAGACGAACTGTGCAACAGCAGACGTGAACGCCGCAACCTGCCCACGGAGCAAATGGAAAGTGATTAAAATTGATTGATTGTTCGATTGTTTGTGCGTTTCTCCTCGCGCTCCCGTTCCGAAGCCTCTTCAGCCCCTCTTGACTTTTCTCCTGGCCTCGCTGAACCCGACGCAAACCGCGTGGCGGCCGCTGCTCAACGACTGCCGAGGTCAAAGGTCACATTGATTGTTTATCGCGAGCGTCCGCGGCCGACCACGCTTCGATACGCCGGTTGGATGTAAGGGGAAGATGAAAGATTCAATATTCCCTCTGGAGTTCAGCCGCGTCTTTACACGTGATTGAAACTGTCACCGCTTTAACCGCTTCTGCTTCAAGAACGGGTTCATTCATCAAACGCTGTTTTTTTCTCAACGTAGACGTCAGCAACACACTTCAGCCCGCTCTCCTCTTCCCCGTTGTCTGCCTGTCACTCTTCCAGCGCCTCCTGAGGAAATCATTTGGAGAGAGCCGAACCGCGCCATCGTGGGCCCGTTTGCCCGAGGGCCATCTCGCACGCGGGAATGTTGGAATATGGCTGCTGATTCCGATGGATTTTCTAAGATAAATGAGGCCTGAAAATGCTGACTCGTTCCCTCTGCTGCACCTTCAGTCTCTTAAAGCGTGTCTGTAAGAATTTCGGGAGATCACATCGGAAGCAATAATGGAAATGTCAAAAACCTGCAAACCCCCCCAAACTACTTGAGGCTCTATAATGAAGAAAATACCCCCCCGTCTTTTTATAAAGTTTTCCCTCTTATGCTCTTTTGCGGGCTCAGACAAGTCTGGCATCATTTATCTTCTCAAAGCGTTCGTTAGAAAAGTGCCGAATTAGCATTTCCTCCAATTTCTCAAAACAATATTAAGAACACAGCATTTGAATTGTCCCTCTAAATCTGTTTTTCACACCTCCTCTGGAGCCATGTGGCAGCGGCCTCCATTATTGGCTCCGTCCTGGGCTGTGCTGGATGCTCTCCCTGCCAGCTGCCTGAATAGAAATGATGTGGGAACAATAGGCCACTTAATTGATTTTTTTCCCCCTCCAGCAACAGGAAAAAAAAAAAAAAACTGGCCCCCCCTCCCTCAACGTGGGTCTATTTCCCCTCCCTGGACCCTTGCCATTCCCTATCGGCTCCCGTCCTCCAGCCCCGGGTTCACCTTCAGCGGTCTTGCGGCCGCTGGTCTGTCTGACAGGCCGTCGGGCCTGTGGGGAAAAAACACCGTTTTCCCAGTTTTACAGTTTTATTAGAGGCTGGGTTAGAAGCAAAAACCAGTTTCACGGCCAGGTCCTTCACAGAGAAGCGTGTCGCCACTTGAAATCTCGTCTGTTCCGACCAGAAAAAGAAAAAAAAAAAAAAAAAAAACATGTAAAAGTCAAGATTTTTTCTTCTTCTCTTTCAAATACATATTTTGCTCTATTAAATCCAGGATGACCGACTTTCCATCCCCGCAGAAGAGCCAATTTAACGACCAGTTTCCGCCACTCGACGGGTGTTTTATAAGTGCTGTAGGAGTATTTACGGGGACGGCTTTAACCGTTTGGCTTAAATATTCATACAAATACGGAACGACGCTAATGAGATTCATGATTTGCTGCCACCAGCTGCACGTCAGCTGATGCATGGCTGCTATTATGCAAATGCCCACACTTAAGCAGCCCGCTTGCACCCGTGGCCCGAGATGGAGACTTTATTTACCGGCTGCATGAATCATAATAAGCGCAGGCTGAGTAATCAGGATCCCGATGACCATTACGGGAATTTGAATGGATCGGACGCGGCGAGAGGATGGCGGTTCGACGCGGCCACGCATTCGGTTGACAGTTTAAGGATGAGTCCCGTGTTCATTAGTTTAATCCCCGTCCCGCTCCACAGATGTGGCAGAAGTCAAAGAACCACTTTAAAGCAGGAAAAGTTGCGAAATGTGAACGCGCAAATATCTTCAGCGCCGATGCAGTTGGGACCGGCGCCGCGGCGTTAGCTCCCTTTTCTAATTCAGCGTTTCGTTTCCCTTTTTTTTTCCATCACTCTTGTGGGCACAAAACAAAGTTATTTTATAATCCCGTTTTACAAAGGTGGATAAACTGAAGCTGGAAAATGGTGGCGTCTTTATTTCCAACGAGTTCCATTTCCACGTGTCAATGTGGTTCTCTGGTACCTCCACAGAATGAGCTGAAACAGATCATCAGAACTAGTCTCTGTCTATCTCCATGAGGATCATCAGAACTAGTCTCTGTGTATCTCCATGAGGATCATCAGAACTAGTCTCTGTCTATCTCCATGAGGATCATCAGAACTAGTCTCTGTGTATCTCCATGAGGATCATCAGAACTAGTCTCTGTCTATCTCCATGAGGATCATCAGAACTAGTCTCTGTGTATCTCCATGAGGATCATCAGAACTAGTCTCTGTCTATCTCCATGAGGATCATCAGAACTAGTCTCTGTCTATCTCCATGAGGATCATCAGAACTAGTCTCTGTCTATCTCCATGAGGATCATCAGAACTAGTCTCTGTCTATCTCCATGAGGATCATCAGAACTAGTCTCTGTCTATCTCCATGAGGGTAACACTTAAATAAACAACAGAGCCTGTCGCCTGTGAACCTCCCCTGGAGGGGAGGCTACCAATCTTCATGGAAAAACATGCTGTAAATTTGTTGATGTATATATACGTCATCCAAAATATTCCACTGTTTGAAGGCACGTTTGCACCCCTGGTGGTCATATTCATGGAGCCCTGTGTCGTCTGATTCGGGAGTGAAAGGATCGTCTGGTGGAAGCCCGAAGTTCTTCCTTGCGTCATGCTGGTTACCATCGCAACAAGCACGATGCACCGATTCTGGGGGAAAAAAAACAATCACTTCTGTTGGTCATCCTGGAAGTTTTTTGTTTGACGCTGACGTGCGGTAGTCACCGTCTGAGCCGGAGGGGGGGCCGGGCGTGGGTGGAGGACGCCACGTGCGCCGTGACAGGACGACAAAATTGAAAATCTTTGGTCTCCCACTCGAGGCTTTTCCCGCAGGGGCGGCCTTGTTTGCTCGGCAGTGACAGAGAGCAGCCGCTGACAGATGCCGCAGAGGGGTGGGGGTGGTGGTGGTGGTGGTGGTGGTGGAGGAGGAGGTGCATTCTGCGGGAACGAGCTGCTCGTCCAGGAGGGGCGGGCGGCAGAGATTACGCTTATCTGGACGCTCCTACTCCGGCTGATATTTGTAATGCGGAGCTGCGGCGCGGCGACGGAGCAGACGTGGAAGAATAGGTGGCTGTGAATAATGGCGCCTCCACTCTGCGCCTGTCCCCGCACACCTCCGATTGTCTTATCTAAAGCGCTCCAGCCCTCTCCTGGTCCGCAGCACACGGGATAAAACAATCATTTATCTGTTCTTACCTGGAGACTCCACCACTGGCGCGCACGCGGAGTGCTAATCTGGCTTTCCTTTGGTTTATGTATCGTTGATGTAAAAGAAATAAAAAATAAGAGTAGGGAAGCGAGTGTCAGTGAACGCAGCGGCCTCTGCACGTCAGGTCGGAATATTCTCATTATTTGGAGGAAGTCGGCGAAGCCATCGGAGGCTAATTCCGCCCTTTGACTCAGTGGTTAACAGAGCTTATCTCTGAATTCCCACCAAGTTCCTGTGGTCTATCCTGCCACACAGATTAAATCAAGGGAAATATCCTGAGATGCCTCTTTTTACCTGCATCTATCTTTTTATCTGTAGTGGCTTTTAATTAAGGAAACATAACACACGTAGTTAAGTTATAAATCCGTTTTCACCCACTGTCACCGCCGCGCAGGAAGACAACTCCTCCTCTTCTGGCCCGTAACCACTGGAGGCGTCATCCGCGGAGTGACAGCTGAGGTTCCTCGGTTTCATCCGCACAAGTAGCGGACCATTATTTCAAAACACGCGTCTCCCGAGTGCCTCGGCCAGGCCGCCGCTGCTCCGGCTGCTCCTTAAAAGGCCGCTGCGTTATCAGGTCCATTAAGAAGGCCTCGGTGTAATGACACTCTATTTGCCACTTGTTTCCTCTCGGCCCGTCTCCTAATAACATCTTTTACATTCCGGTTTCATCTTTTAGCGCGCCGCCCCGAGCCAGACGCAGGTGCTCGGAGGGCCTTCTGGGGAACTGTTCCACGGGGAGTCACGTGACTGGCGCCGAGGCTCAGGCCCACGTCTAGCGTCCCACTTACTGAAGCGTCCCTTTTCATTTTTTAAAAAAAATGTTTTTCTCTTCCCCTTGCAGTCCTGCTGCGCGAGGAGGTGGCCCAGCTCCAGGAGGAGGTGAGCCTGCTGCGGCAGATGAAGGACATGCTGAGCAAAGACCTGGAGGAGACCCAGGGAGGCTGCTCGGCCGACGTGCTGTCTGCCACTGAGCTGCGCGTGCAGCTGGCCCAGAAGGAGCAGGAGCTGGACCGAGCCAAAGAGGCCCTGCAAGGTACAGCCCCCCGCACCCCCCGCAGCCTGCACGGGAACCTTTCACCTTCTCTGGCTCCTCACGCGCACGACTGAAATCTCCAGAAATTCCATCTCAAATAAGGGAATCGCGGCCGAACTTTCTCCTGAGCAGAAATGAAGTTTGCTTTACTTTATATTGAGTTTTCCTTTCGCTCCTTTCCTGCAGCTGGAAGTCATTTGTTTTCATTTGCCTTTTTTTTTTTTTTTTTTTTTTTTTCGGCGGCCTGAAATCAGCCCTTATTGAATTAGCCAGAGCAGCGCCGCGTATTTGCTTCGCCAAGGACAATCGTTCCTTAATCAAACGGGGGCATCTGTACATAACGAGGCAAGAAACGGCGCTTTCGCCAGATTAACTCAACGTGAAAAGCGCGTGCGAAGACGGAGCTAACCCGCGCGGGGAAAGTGGTTCTCACGGTCGGCGACTGATACGCGTGGCGGGGAACTATTTCTTCTGAGCGTGTTGTGTTTAAATGAGAATCGGTCACACTGTGGTTACCGAAGCCCATTAGCGCCGCGCATTACGCCCCATTAGTACCACGTTCCTCCAGGATCGGAGCGGTATAGCGGCTGTAAATCTAGCAGACGTACGCCCACACAATCGGGGAAGATCGGGAGGTCCTGAGGAGGGATATTGACCGGGATTCCCGAACGGCGGCGGATCCTTGGGTGTCCTCAGCCCCGGTGAAACATCACCACAGTTTGAGCCCACCGACGAATCCACCTCCTCTCCGGTTCCTCCTCTCATCTCAGCGTCCTGCGTTTTGTGTGGGAGGACAGCAGGACGCGAGCGAGCGAGGAGACGAGCTGACCCGCGGCTGTGGGACACACACACACGCGCGGTCGGGAATCTGACGGGCTTATCCGTGTGCTTCCTTGTTCCTCACGCGAGCCCGCCGGGGCGGCGGGGCGGCGGGCTGCGGCTGCGACCGGCCAGCATGAAAACACACGCCTCGGCGTGTCTCCGCTCCTCTGTGCTGCTTTTCCAGCAGCTTTTAATGCGTCCGTGCGGAAAGGCGCCGTTCACACTTTAGCATAAAGTGACCATGATTGCAGAGGGAAGCGAGACAAAGGCGGCGAGGGCGGTCACTTCTCCTCGATGCCTTCTCCTTTCTTAAACACCCACGATGCTTTATTCATGCGTGCCCATGCTGGACGCCATTGACCTCGCTTCAGGAGTCGTCGCAGCTCGGTCCCACATCATCCAGCTTTTATCTCAGCCGGCTTCGGAGAGCTGTCGTACCATTGGTCAGGAATGTGAAACGGAGGTGGCCCATGTGAGAAGCGGGAAAATCTTGTGCCTGGCTTTACGGAACAGCTGGTAAAAAAAAAAAAAACCTGACAAGCATCACAACACGCTGGGTAGAACACATGAAGACACACAAATGGGTGTTACCCGGAGGACGGAGGTAGTCAGGGCGACGTGCACAACGGAGGCACAAAAACAACGGCGTCACCTGGCTGCAGTGGGAGGGGCCTACGAGGACCACCTGGAGTCCGGCACCGGAGTTGCTCCGTAATTAGGAAACATCCTGAGCAGGAGGAACTTTGTCCCTCTTCCTGCCACCTCAAGAGGACAAAAATATGCTTTTGTTTTTATGTTTCCTACTGTAATCTTTGCACTTAGATGGATACAAAGCAAGCGACCTGCTGTCCGTGGCTGCCAGTCATTTCTCTGATTGCAGGCGTGATGTCGAGCGTGTTGGATTCCCACAGATTTTACGCACCAGCCTCTTGTGGGGGCCAGATGTGTGCCAGAGGCTGAATTGTTTTCCTCCAAGAATGAGAGCAATGTTTGCAGAACTTAAGCGCCCTATTTTCTCTCTCGCTGCTCGACTTGAGATGGAAAAAAAAAAAAAAAAGAAAAAGTCCGGGATGATGAAGCAGCAGGAACCAAATGTATTGCCTTCCATTTTTGCTCTCCGCCACTTGAAATAATACCTGTTTACTTCTGCGAGCGGCGGAGAGAAGCTGCCGGCAACCTTTACCTGCCGGCTGGCGCGTTTGCGTGGAGATAACATGCTGATTTCCCGCCTCCCATGAATACGCGATGAGGATCTGGAAGGGGGAGAACGCACATTTTCTGTGCAATTACCCCTCGTTTTCTCCCCGCTGTCTGGGCCTCTCCTGTTGGGTGCGGTGCCCACGTCATTTGAGCATTAAGGCCTGAGCCTGCTGCTGGCGTGCGAGCACTGTCATCAGAACGGGAGTAATTGCTGACTCCTCGTGATTGCAGTTTTTGTGGCGCCCAGGAGCTCCGGCTTCGAATTTAAAAAAAAAAAAAAAAAAAAAAAAAGTTGGGGAAGTGCGCAGAGATTTCTCTGGACACATGCGTGGAGGTCCTGCACGTCTCCGCCGCTGTTAATCTTTTAATTACATGTTTTTGTGAGTCAAATTCAATCTTGACCTGAAAGGAAGCGGCTCAGCATTGACAGAGAACATCCCATCAGCTCTCCAACATCTGTCAGGGTCCTTCATCAGCCACCCCCCCAACACCCCCCCCCCATCTGACTGTTTAAACTAAACTATTCAAGCGATTTTAAATCAGACCACGGTGTGCCTGTGCTCATACCCTTCTCTTAAAAGTGCATCTTAATGGCTGTTCTACTCCCGTGCTCCATTTTTTTCCCCCCTCCTTCCATGAAAAAAGCATCACACAGCCGTTATCGGCCCCCTCAGCTGGAGCCTCTGCCGTCGCGATGGTCAGCTGCATTTGCGGGGGAGATGTGTGTCGGGGTTCGGTCTGCAGCTCCGCGGGTTGGGCTCGGGAGGATAAATTGGCTTTTAGCGGCGATCAGACACACATAAATTACCACTGTTGGGCCAAAATGCGCTGCTTGCTCGGAGAGGCCATCTTTAGAGAGCTGATTTATATTCTAGGTGAGACCAAGAGATGAGTAATGAGGTGCAGTTAAGGGATCAAAGCGTGATCCTCCCCCCCGATGTGCTGGTTCTGCTTTTTAAATATCTTGTACACACTCATTCACACACAGACCAGCTCTGCAGATTAGCTGTCGGGGGAGGTGGCTTGATCTTTTTTTAAGGACGAGCTCATAAGCTCATAGAGTCAGATATTGTGCAGGTTTGGGGTCTTTGTGATGAAACTTTTTCAGTTTTGTGCAAATGTTGCCGTAGTTTCAGGAAAAGGCCCCGCAGACACGTGTTTTTATGATGGCAGGGGGTATCCCATGTCATTATTCTGCTTTAAAATCCCACAAACAATGCCCCCCCCCCCCCCTCCAGTGGGCCCTTTTGTGTTCTTCCCCAAATAATTGTATTAAAAGCCCACTAAAAGCCCACCGCCACTCTCTCTCCGCTCCGGCTCCGCGGAGCTGCATCATCCTGGAGCGGTTCCATCCATTAATGTGAAGAACATTTCTGTCTTAGCGGGCATTAAGTGGGCTTCTCTTTGTGATCCCGATGATGGGAACGCTCATTCCCAACGCCACCACGTCCTCCTACCGTTTAATTATCTGCGTTAAATTACAAGTTTCGCTGAAACGACTTTATGAGGAGGGGCAGCAGTTAACAAAGGACCAGCCAGATGTGTTGGTAGAAGAAGTGTTGACAAAATGGCTGTGAGCTCAACAACAGTCCTAAACTAACTATGGAGTCAACAACTATCATCACTTTGGTCCATGAGAAGAAAGTTTGAGTTAAAACTGAAGAACAGAATTCTCTGTGGACGACATTTTGATTCTAAATGTTATTGCATTTAAAGCAGCCACTATTTACTTTATTGTGTATATACCCAACATTGCTCTCTCACAGTGCCCTTTAATGATCATTGCACCGATGCTATAATTATGACATAATTGTCTTTTTTCTGTAATTGTGCGACCATTTGCTTTTATTTAAACAAGGATTAACACATTTGAATTAATTGTGGGTTTTGTTTTTGAACAGGTGATTCATTCAAATGTGTTAATGCACATATTTATAAAAAAATAAAATATGTATTCATTTTAAACTAGAGAACTATATTTTTTTAATTATTGAACCCTTACGTCCCCATGATGGGAAAAACAAAAGGGTGGAAGACGGGCAGATGGGAAAAGACTTTAGTGCCCGTCCTCACGTGATGAGTGTGGCTGTGGGCCCCAGCATCCAGTTAGATCCCCTCTTAGCAAGAAAAGAATTCTCATTAGTTGAAAAATGGTGTTTCAATTACGAGTCCTGCTCTTCTTCTTCTGGCCTCCCCTCAGAGCCCCCCCACCACCGACCCTGATTTAAAACGAAAACACCAAAACAAACCTGCAAATCAATTAACTTACGCACACGCGATGCCATCCAGCACGCAGCAAAGAGAAATATCTGCCTGCTGAGACACTCGTCTCTGGGAGTCATAGAAACCGGCGGATCTCCTGTCAGTCCCGCTTGCATGTCTTTCCTTCCCCGCGGCTCCAGCTCCATTAGCTTCGGCTCAGCGTGGCTCCCAGGTGGTTCCCTCTTGTGCCCCCCTATAATGAGGCCTGCGCTCTGACGTACGTGCGCGGCCCGCCGATGCCCCCCGCCTCACCTGCGTCGGCTGCTGCAGGTGAGGCGTCGGCCACAGGATCCGGTTCGTTCGCTTCGAGTCTCCGCACGTCCTATAGATCCAGATCTAACAAGCGTGAAAGGAGCCTTTTGTGGAGCCACAGTGGGGTCCTTCTTCCGCCCGACACCACCGGGGAGGCGGAGGCGGCCGCAGGTGCGGCGCGTGACGCGCTCTTGGCTCGTCTCACACGCGGCTTTCATCGCGGGTTCCTGCGGCGGGCGCTGGGAGGTTCCTGTTCCTCTGCCAGCGATGGTTTCGGGTTTTCATGTCTGCCTGTGTAAAATTACCTTTTATTTCCGCCTGAAGGAGATTCTCCCCTCAGATGTGAACATCAGGCAATTAACAAAGTCCATGGATGTTGTGACAAAAAAGGAGGGAATAAGGAGAAGGAGGAGGAAGAGGAGGATATCCGAAAAGCTGCACAGAAAACAGGAGAAGGTTGACCGATGCAGCCAGAATGCATGAAGTGTAAACAAAGCATATATTAAGCGCGCAGAGATGGCTGGAGGGAAACTGGGTTCTGAGCAAACCGATGTCTGGAAAATCACCAGGCCTGGAAATCAAGAGAAAGCAAGAGAGGAGGAGGAGGAGAAGAAGAAGGAGAAACGTCGTTTCTGAGAAAATTAGAGCTTCTGTGCATAACTACACTCAGCTGCATTCTTTATCGTGATGTGTGGGTGAGTCGCCAGAGGATTAGAGAGGAGTGTGTGGCGGAGAGATAGCCGGGAAGAGAGACCCGAATCCAGCAGGCGAGAGCAGATTGATGGGAAGGTTGGTGCGCGTTTCGCCCTTTTATCGCCGCACGTCCGCGGCCGAAACAGCAGGCGCGCTTATATAGAATAGAATAATGCCTCGCTCCACTCCTGAAGGGGATTAAAATGTAGTTATTCTTAATAAAAAAATAAATGTTTCAAGGTTTTTTGATCTCTGTCAAATATATCACATTTACAGTGTACAGTTACTGAAACATTAAGTCTAACGTCATTTAAGTGATTGCCAGAAAGACACTAAACACTTGATGCTGTCACTACAAACAAATGTCTTTATTTGTTTAATGTGCATTAAACAAATAAATGTGCATTTGTCCAGACGTTGCACTTGAAAACCCAACTACATGCTGAGCGTTGAGACCTCAGAAGCTGAGAGCTTCAGCACGAAAACTCGTGCACTTAGTGATAATTTCCTGGTGCTTGGGAGTGTGAGTGCAAGAAAGAGCAGCATGTGATGAGATTCCACTATCTTTTGCACATGCCTTATTTTGGGTTTTGGAAAAAAAAAAACATTTTACAGCCTTAATTTGCACATATGAGCCTCTTGACACCAATTCAACGTTTTAAACGCTCGCTCTGTGTGCCCCCTGGTAGTAACGCTGAGACCTCTCCTCTCTCTTCCTCCTCCCATGCTTTCTCGGCAGCCATGAAGTCGGACCGCAAGCGTCTGAAAGCAGAAAAAGCCGACCTGGTGAACCAGATGCAGCAGCTTTACGCCACGCTGGAGAGCCGAGAGGAGCAGCTCCGTGACTTCATACGCAACTATGAGCAGCACAGAAAAGTGAGGGCTTTAATTAGACCATTTCTCTCAGATTTCTGTACCTCTTTGAAATGCGGCTTTTTTTATCTCGCGACGCAGATTCACCAGCAATAAATCGAGCAATATCCTCCAGATGCGCCGTCCGGTTGAATTCTGTGTTTGAAAATGATCAGTGTCTCTGTGCTAGGAGAGTGAGGATGCGGTGAAGGTGCTGGCCAAAGAGAAAGATCTGCTGGAAAGGGAGAAGTGGGACCTGCGGCGGCAGACCAAGGAGGCCACGGAGCACACGGGAATGCTGCGCTCCCAGCTCGACCTCAAGGAGAACCGCATCAAGGAGCTGGAAGCTGAGTTGGCCATGGTGAGGCAGGTCTACGGTCCAAGACATAGATGTGGAGGCAGACACAAGGACACCTGCTGATGCTTTATTTTACTGCCTTTAGTATCCTTCCATCGCTATGACTGTGTTTTTAATTAAATGTGCAGTGTGAGAGGAACAGAAAGAAGAGAGCATTAATGGACACTTTACCTGTCTTTATTGGCTCAAAAGGTAATGATAATGATAAGTCCCGCAGTACCTGAATGGCTCTGCACGCCATCCTGACGTTAGCAATCTCAGACCAAGTGAAGAAACTTGTTATTTCAGCTGTTTACATATTTCAACGTAAGGACTGACGCCTTATGAGTCGGGTTGGTGTGCAGGTTGTAACATGACCATGATCATTTCAAGAGCCTGCCACTAGAGGGCGCATAGTTTAAGGTCAACATTGGAAGTGAGTTGCAAAAACAATGAGGTCACTACTGCCACTATAAACTATCAATGATCACACAAAAAGTCTTTGAATGTGTAGTAGAGCTGTCCTCATGTCTCCAACCCCCCCAGATGAGTAACTGTGTGAATCAGAGAATGGAGTTCCGGGTGTTTGAGCGGGTTGCTGACAGGGACTACTCTCCTAGGGTCATGGCGGTAAGACGGGTCACCAGCATTCAATTTGGTCCTTTCTCGACCCCCCCCCCACTCCCAAATACCCCCCTAATTGTGACATAATTGTGATTTTCTTTTGTAAAGCCCCTCCCCTGATGCACGTTTATGACTAACCCCCGACAAACCCCCCAACTGATCCCAGTGATCCTAACACACGTGATCCCTCAGATTCCTGGTGTCATTGATCTGAACACGTTGGTGGGTCTAATTGGGTCTGGAGTAATCATCGGGGGTGCATTTCCTTTCAATATTCTGACAATTGATGATCGTTTGCTTTGCATGTCAAAGCCAAGATGATAGCTGGGCAGCACTAGCTGGGGCTAACAGTGATCGGGTCGATTGCTTTTGGTGTTGATCTGCAGCCTGTCGTCACTGTAGCATGAAAGAGGCATGAGAAAACATTCACACACAATCAAAAACACAGTGCAAAATGATCGAACACCTTTATCTCCATCGTTGTTGTTGAAACACAATCATTGAGCACATTGGATCCATCATTGAGTACATGCAAAACTGTTTACCCTCCAAGCAGGAAATAATCAGTCGCAGCTCAGGTCAGGGATGTTTTCATGAGAAGATGTAAATTCACACACACATACACACACACACACACACACACACACACACACACACACACACACACACACACACACACACACGCACGCACACACACACACACACACACAGAATTTATGATGGCATGTGGATGAATACATGAGCAACAAGGTTTTATTTAACAGCCCAGGAAGTTAAAAACAGAGATGCTTTGTCTCTGACTGGTTCTGTCCTGTCTCCCTGCTTTAAGGCCAAACAGTCCCTCGCCACCCTGACCAAGGACGTGCCCAAGCGCCACTCTCTGTCCATGCCCACAGAGGCGGTTGTCAACGGCAACAACCAGGAATGGGTGATGCAGGCGGACCTCCCGCTGACCGCTGCCATCAGGCAGAGTCAGCAGACTCTCTACGTGCACACGGGCCATCCCACTGACAGACAAGGTAGGCCTCTTGGCACGCCGTTGTTTCCTGACACCCCCCCCCCCCCCGCATGCTCATGTGAAGCTGAGCCTGCCTCACCATCCGCTCAGCGTGACTGTATTGGTGGTCAACGGTGGCCCTCCCCTGCATTTCATGCGCTTCCTGCAGCCGCCGCAGTGGTATTTCTGCTCCCGCCTGTTTCCACCACTAATGGAGACGTTTCTAGACGCGCCTGCTCGACTTACTCGAGTCGCTGAATTGTATTGCGAAAGGCTCCTGCGTGGACTTGTTACATGAGGAAATGGAGACATATTTAAATACCTGGTCCACTGTATTTGTGAATGGATTCATGCCAACTTGCACCAGCGCTTCCCACACATCACTGTGTTCCTTTTCACTGGTCTCACTGAAAATGCCCCCAATGCTGCCCCCTGTGGCTTCCAGTGGTACTGCAATGTTTGGTCCAGATCTGTCACCTTTCAGGGAAATAGTTATAAAACAAATATAGGCTAAAATGCTCCATCCGTGTTTGTATGTGTACGTAAAGAAAAGCACAAATGAGCCATAACTAGAACCCAAAGCGCCAGCCTTTATTAAATCCCAGAGGTTTGCCTTATTATTTGCGCCCGTGTGAGGCCTGTAGAAGCTCTCAGCCGCTAAGATTTACCTCAAACTTCCAAAATCATTACGCTGTAAACATCAGGGCAAATGCAGACAAGACACCTCCAATCTCAAAAGAGATTTCAGCGCTGTTTAGCCTGTCTTCTCCCACTGTTGACGGCCATCTCAGCCCTCTTTAAAGGTCACTCAGAGCTCCAAACAGGCTCTTTGGGAGGAAGAGAAGATTAAAAAAAAAACAAAAAAAACTGTGAATGATCAGAAACCACGGCTGCGCAAGTGATTGCTCTGCTGAACGTCTCCGTCCGTCTCACACACACTGAAGCCGCTCTCTGTTGCCTAGCAACTGCAGATGAGTGGAAATAATTGCAGGTCTTTTGTTTTGATCGTCTTTATGGTTGAAATGACTCTATCCCCGCTCGCTGCTTCTGCTACCCAAACACACCCCAAAACAAAAACAAGCCTTTTTTTTTCCCTTGTGCCCCCCCTCCCGTTTTAGTGGCGGCCGTGCGGGTGAGCCCGTGCCACTCGCGCCAGCCCTCCATCATCTCTGACGCCTCTGCGCTGGAGGGGGACCGGTCGTCCACGCCGAGCGACATCAACTCGCCGCGCCACCGGACCCATTCACTCTGCAACGTAAGAGCCCCCCCCCCACCCCCAGCACCTCCACCTCCACCACCACCACCCCCCAGTCTTCTGGCTGTCTCCCGTGTTCGCCCCAGCCTGTCATGCTCCCCCCCCCCCCCCGCAACAGCCGTTTATGTCCGTGCGGTCGAGCCGCGTGCATGAGTGGCGGCACTCCCAAGCGCCACTTCCTGTCCGCGTCGCCTCCGCCGTCTCGTGCCTTTGCTCACAAACCCCCCCCCACCCTTCTTCTCCTCTCCTCCCACAGTCCCTAGAAGATCTGGAGGAGGCGAAGCGTAAGAAGAAGAAAGAGAAGATGGGGCTGGGCTCTCTGTCGCGCGTCTTCACCCGCGGAAAGCAGCGCAAATCCCTCGACCCCGGTTTGTTTGATGGTACTTCGACACCCGAGTATTATATAGAGGAGGACGCAGACTGGTAACGCCACGCTCCGTGATGGCGAGCCCCCACCCCCCCACCCCTCCCCAAATCCCCAGCCCTGGAGAACCTCTGCTGCGGTTACGCGGCGAAATGGGCACTTGTGCAGCGGGCTGGGGGGGGGGGGTGGCTGGGGGGTGGGGTTTAGTGCGAGAGTGTGTCTGAAAGCGGAGGGCGAGCCTGTATGCGTGTACAGTTCTTTAAGCACAGCGGACAGAGCGGCGCAGACCCGACCCACCGCACCTGCCGCGTTGGTGGATCTGACTTTTTTTTGTTGTTGTTTTGTTTTTTTCAATTTCACTCAACTGGAAACTTGAAGGACTGCTGTACCTGTAAATAACCTGTCGATGTGTACATTGTGCGTGTAAATGTCCCCTTGTCCTGAATGCCTTTTTAACCCCCCCCACCACCACCACACCCTTTTAACTTCCTGTTAATTGTCCTGCTTGGTCGTCCCCCCCCCCCACGCTGCCATGATGAGAACAGTTTCCTGTGGGTAACATGCAGACTCCTCCAGAGATCCACGGCCGTCGCTCTCTATCTGCTGAGATAGAAGCTCCATGTGTGGTGCACGTGTGACACGCATGCACGTGGTCCCACTCCCTACATGCATGTGGAACAAACGCACCCCTGCCAAGCAAAAATGTCTGTTTTTTTTTTTTGTTTTGTTTTGTTTCTTCTGAGGACAAACCGTAATGAAGAGAGAGGTCGGTATCCTCGTCTGTGCCGTCACGATTGAACAACTTAAGTGAGTTTAAGGTCAGCAGAGCTCCCAGCCAGCTTTTGGTCATTTTGTACCAGAGATCTTAGAGTAGAGTTATTGTTGAGAAAACTTAGAGGACAAAAAAATCAAATTTATTCTGAAAAACTCTCATAAAAAGCCGTTATTACAGTTGAGCTGATAGCACCTAATTGCACTGATTTCACAGATTTCAGATTTAGGCCTTTCTGTCCTAAATCAGAGCTTCTTTTGCTTCGGCCGAGCAAAGACCCACCGGTGCCAACTCACAAAAGCTGATGTAGATTGAAAATGCATATTTTCCCTTCCTTGACCTGGTGACCTCAGCGGAAATATTCCGGCGTGGAGTTTAGGCCATCGCTGAAGAGGTGGGGGAGAAGAAAAAAAAAAAAAAAAAAGCAATTAACTTGGTGCCAAAGGTTAATAGCATTTCTTCAAGCAAAAGATGCTGGATTATTTCGATCCTTTTGGTTGGATGGAACAGGAGTCTGCACCCCCGCCCCCAGGAAACCTCTCCCCGGCCCCATGTTGAACTAACCCCATCAGAAAACACTGTGGTGTGTCACACGTGACACCGGGGGCTGTATTTAACCACCGCACTTGTCAAAAGAACAGGACTAATCTGCTTCTCCAGCTATATTCGGCGCTCTCAGGTTTTGGATTAAGAGGCGAATCCAAATTATCCAGATTAAACATCTTGTATTGAACTGTATACATAAGAACAACAGCACAGCAACGTTTATTTCATTAAATATTTCATGACCTGTGTGCATATATAGGCTTCGTAGGCTAATTTTGGTTCATTTAACCAAAACATTTAGTTCCTCCACAGCTGAGAAAAACACATATCAAATGGAGAAACGATGTATGGGTTTTATGCTCTGAGTCTGTTTTCTTTTATTTTTCCCTGCAGATATTATACTTTTTGTAAGTGTGGAAACAGTACAGGAGTTAAAAAAAATATATTATTAAAGAGTTTTATTTAAAGGGAGGGATGTAGATATCTGCTGTGAGGGTCAGAGCAGAGAACTTTTAAAGGCATGGCAACAAAAAGACGCGCGCAAAAAGAGCTCGACGAGGAAAAAAAAATAAGATTATTTTAAAATAAAATAAATAATTTCCATGTGGCTGTCCTCTCTTTCCCTGTGTTAATGTTTGTGTGTGTGTTCATTCCTTGTATGGCTCTAATCCTGACTGGTGTGGGGGGGGGGTCCATTTCTAACATATGCATCAGCCTCCCTCAGCCCCGCAAGCCCATCTGTGAGAAGACTCTATCCCAAATCTTCCAAACGGCCTCCTTTCCTCTCTTCCCAAATTGTTCCTGTGACATTGACATCAATCAGAGGGGGAAAGAAGCACCGTCGGATTGTTGGATCAGAGCTCACATGTGTCCGCAAACACCCTCAGCAATGTGTCTGTGTCGGTTTGGGCCCTGACCTCTAACACTGACCCCTCCCATCTGTCTCACCTCCTCCCGACTCTGCACAGCGAAGTGACCCGGGACGTTATCGACCGGCTTTGCCTCCAAAGCGGGTCGCCGGCTGTGTTTGCAGTTGCGATGCTAACATCACACGAGAATGTTTGAGCACTTCTTCAAGTTAAATCAGATTTTTTTGCCTCTCCATTTGTTCTAAATCAGCTATTTCCTCCTGTATTTATAGCACCTGCTCGGTGAATGAGCTTGTTATCTTCTCAGCAAACATGGCGCATTCTGCTTTTATTTTTACTTGGCAACAAATTTCTCCGTTTACATGCACGGCAGGACTGTCATCTAAACCCAAATAAGCCGTTACTCCATAGACGCGGGGGACGGTTTGGTGATGACGGCGTTATAAAGTCTTAGCCATGTTATGGTTTACACACGTTACGACGTATTACGACGGCACACAGACGTATTATTGCAATCTTTAATCACACTTGTTTTTTTTCAGGGTTTGTGGCGTGTGGCGGGTTCTAACAACTCAGGTTTACGCGCCTTTTCATAACGTTTTTATCCGCCGTTGTGAAAGTGAGTAAGTGCTGACATAAAATTGCGGGACAGATTTTTTTAAAGGCAATACAACACAGAGAAACAAGCATTTTCCACAACACCGAAGGCCACCTACATTACCTCACCTGAGACACAAAAACAAGATTAGTTCTGTTTTTTTCTAGACTTATAAATGCCTAAAACGGCGCCGTGTGGATCATGATACACAGTAAATCTAACCATAGGAGAACTTTAAGTATTTGTGGGTGATGGTGGTAAAACAAAGAAACATGCACCAGTGAAAGACAACGTGAGATGAAACCCCAGAGGAAACGTTGGCTGTGATGAGACACCAAGCCTAAGGCTGGATTCTTCCCCACATATGAGTGCTAGCAGCATAGAGGGCCGATGCGAGCTGATAAGGTTAATTACATACATCAAACTCAAATTGTGTTATTGTGTCAGTCACGGTTTCGGTATTGACTCAGATAAAGGCCACCAAACTAAAGGTTGGCAGTCGTGCGGCTCTCGGTGGTCCACCGGGGTCACGCGGAGTGCGCACTCCCACGCTTTGGCCCTCACCCACGTCTCAGACCGTTAATTCTCCAGTTCTTAGTGTGACGTGCCGTTGTTAAGACCCTTTCCAGGATGAAAAACAGAGGCGGTATCCTGACAGAAGCGTGCTGACTGATGTGGTTCCCGACGAATCGCTCTCGTAAGGCCATCTTCATTTCATGCATCGCTCGATGGGGGAACATAAAAGCTCGCAGCTTGAGATGAATTGCTGATTTATTTTTTTATTTTTTTATTTTTTTATGAAGCTATCTTTGTGGTCCCTGCAAGCATGAATCTGTATTGTGTAAACTCACATTGGTGCAGTAAAGCCTACTGGAGAACAGAGCTTCCTCATCAGGACGGAGATATTAAGAGAGGGGAATGGTTCCAATAGGCAACATAAATCAATTCGCCTTAATATCTCCAATAAAAAAAAGAGTCTTGGCAACGAAGAGTCCTGCTCTGCCCTGGCTTACATAAATCTCAGGACATGGCCAAGCCTGGAATATTGAGATGGAATATTTGGGATCTGAATGGATCAGTTCTAGTCCTGCATCTCCACTGGAGAATTCACCATATCCATTCTCCACACCTGCAAGTAATCTAAAGTGGTGTTCCCCAGGGTTCCATCTCAGGTCCACTCCAGTTCTGTTGTGCATTCATATCTGGCTCCCCTGGGGGTTCACATGAAATGATGACCAGACACAGATCCAACATTGTAGCCGAACATTCCCTGGTCCAAAGGTCTACATAGTTATATACAATGGTATGAATTAATACACACTGTGTGTAAAGTTTAATGTTAAAGGTGGTAATAATGTTTTTCTATGTTTCTGTTATTGTTATTATGTTGCTTGTATTTTTTTTTCCTTTTTTATATTGCACAGTTTCAGTTTTTACAGTTTTTAAAGTTGATTACTGGCTGAGGAATGCTGTGCACAATGAAAAGTCAAAACTGTCCTGGGCCGGAGTCTATGACCACTGTGGGCAGTTTACCCGCAGGCTATTAGAATAACATGAGGTCAACATCATTCAGAGGGTTTGTTGTTTACATGCTGACGGCTAATTTAGACAGATGAGTCATGGAAATTCCCCAACAGTAACATCCACCCAGTTAATGGGCTCCTGATGTGAAAACAACTTGTTTTTAAAGCGGTAACTATGGTAACTGCATCACTGCCAAAATGTTGCTCTGCTGTCATGGAGACAGAAGTTTAGGAGGCAGACTGCGCTTGCCATGAGGATTCATTCTCTGGTTAAGTTTATGTTCACTTCTCCCTCATTGGTTTCCCACTCTAATTCTCATTTTGCTTTCTTTATTGCTCACTCACCGCCACCTCTGCCTTCACTCACACCCGCATCCACTGCACATTTCCCACCCAAAACCATCACCTCCCCCTCGACCACCTACTCAGACTCAGACAGCCTCTCCAGCCCCACTCGCCTCAGCCTGTCAGACGGCTCGGAGGACCAGCTGGACCGTCTCCAGCAGGTGGAGCTGGCCAGGACGACGCCCATGTCCCAGTGGAGGGCGGGCACCGTGCAGGCCTGGCTGGAGGTTGTCATGGCGATGCCCATGTACATCCGCAGCTGCTCAGAGAACGTCAAGAGTGGGAAGGTCGGTCGGAGACGCAGGCTGCAGCAGCACCAGCTCCTCCAATGCTGCAGCAGCAGCTAAAAACTCTGTGGTTTGCAGGTTCTACTCGGCCTGACGGACGAAGACCTGGAGCTGGGTTTAGGTGTCAGCAGCTTAATGCATCGCCGAAAACTCCGGCTGGCCATCGAGGATTACAGGGACGCTGAGAGCGGAGGAGGGTAAGACGCAGACTGCAGCCCCTCAATTAATCAGTGGAGCAACGCTGCCATCTAGTGGACAGATTATTAACAGCACGCAAGGGTCTTTTTGTCGGTACTGTCAAAAAAGTTCATGATATAAGCAGAAACATACAAAAGTAAATGAATGCCCGGATCCTTCATTAACATGTACCTGTGTGACTATTTAATGAGAATGAGAATTAGACATATAGTAGATATATAATCATTAGAGTTATTTTTATCTGCTGGGAAGTATTTATTGAGTAGTTGCAAAAAATAGCTATAAAATAATGTAAAATAGAAAGATTCATTACATATAATGTATATTATTTGTGTTATATCTAAGTATTTCTGATATATCTGCTGTTTTAAAAAGTCTACATGTAAGATCTTTTTTTTCAAAGTTTCATTATTCAATTGGTGATTGTTTTTATTATGTTAAAACATTCTAAAGCGGAATGTATTTATTTTGTGTCATCTCGTGCTTGATTAAATGATCAAAAGGTATTTCTTTATTTTAGAAAAATATATTTTTGTTTGATCTGAGGGTGGAGTTACAGTATATTTGGAGAGTGTGATCTAAAAGAGTTTTCCCCTGCAGGTTGTCCAAAGCTGCAGATCTGGATCACCACTGGGTGGCCAAGGCCTGGTTAAGTGACGTGGGCCTGCCTCAGTACTCCCAGGCCTTCCACAATCACCTGGTGGACGGGCGCATGCTGAACTCGCTGACCCGCCACGACCTAGAACGCCACCTCAACATCACTAAGAAGTTCCACCAGGTCAGTCTGCTGCTGGGCATCGAACTGCTGCAACTGCTGCAATTCGACAAGGAGGTAAGAAGGAGTTCCACAGATCTGCACGTGAGGAAGCGCGGACGTCGCCCTGACGTTGTCATGCTTGACCTCTAGGCCCTGCAGGCCCGTCGGATACAGTGCGAGCACCAAAATGTGGATCCGCTGGTTTGGACATCTCATCGCGTCATCAAGTGGATCAGAGACATTGATCTGAAGGTGGGAGCACGGGCGCAGATCACTTGAACCTGGCTGCTTAAGGCTGCTGTTTATCTCTATAAAGTGAGAGAAAGTCTCTGTGATTGCGTGTTTAGCAGCTGCTGTTTAGTTGGAGAGCCCAGCCTCCACTCAATATGCCCAGTCAACATTGTCTATTGTCTTTATATAGGAACAATCGCTTTCATTATGAGGTGTGACTGAGGCCGACATCCTGTTAATACCCTCAGGGACCGTAAATGTATGATGACGTCTGTAAAGTAATCAATAGGTTGTTTGTCCCAGGGCAGATTTTAAACGCTTTTACAGGTCAGGCCTAATGAGCGGTTCTTGATGTCAGCCTTTCGCCTACTTTCCCGCCTCCCCTCACAGGAGTTCGCCGAAAACCTCCTGAATGGCGGCGTGCACGGCGCGGTCATGGTGCTCGACCCCACCTTCAACACCGAGACCATGGCCAGCGCGCTGGGGATCCCCGGCAACAAGCACATGGTCCGCCGCCACCTCGTGGAAGAGATGCAGACGCTGATCGGCTCCGCCTGGTGAGGAGGGGGTGCGACCCCATGAACCCGATCAAAATGGGCTGTGTTTGTGCGTTTTTGTTTTCTGACTGTCTCAGAGGCTCTGACCCCGCCCCCCCCCCCCCTCCTCCTCCTCTGCAGGGCTGATGTCCAACAGGACTGCGAGCATCAAGGCCCTGGAACGCCACCAACGCTGCTTCGCCAAAACTCCCTGGGCAGGCCGCCCAGCTCTTTGGGCCGACACGCCGACGACGACAACTCTCTGCGAAGGAGGGCCGTCAAGGTGGTGAAAAACAAAGCATTGCTAGGCCTACCGTGTTTGTTAGAGGGTCGAAGCGCGCCGCGTAGCAGATAACCCCCCCCGTTTGAATGCGAAGGGCTGACCAAAGTGTGTCTGAACTCCCCAGCCGCCCACGGGGTTCAGCCCTAAAGGGCGCGGCGGGCGGGACCCCGGCTGCCACGGCAGCTACAGCTCGCTGCCCCAGGAGGCCCGGGACCAGACCCCGCCGAGGACCGAGGGCAGCCCCATCCGCGGCTACGCCAGCATCGAGGTCTCCAACGTGTGAGGCGACGCCGGTGGAGCCCAAACCTGCAGCACTTTCTCAAAGGAACACTCTTCTTGTCTTCACAAGGCTCTCTTGTACTGTGGTGTACTTTGATGTCCTTTGGTGCAGTGATTTTCCTTCGACAAAGCCACAACCGAGAGATGAAAGAACGAAGCTAAATGAGTATTTTTCTAACATTTTGGGGGTTAACGGTCTTTTGCGAGCAAGGATCTCTAAACATGTGCTGGCTGTAGTCGACTTTTCTGGGGACAAGAAGAGTTTTTAAAAAAAAAAAAATGTGACTGTTAAATACAGGTTATTGTGACAATATGGGGTAAAAGCATCGCTGTTTAAATTGCTTTATTATTAAGTTTTCCCGTCTGTGAGGCCTCGTCGATGTAGCTTAAAGTACCGGCCGTCATGTTTTCATCAGACATTAACGCAGCAGTCGTGTTCACACTCTCGTAGCAGCATCGTCACATTTTCTACCGTAAACGCCGAAACGCACCAACGATTCCAGCCAACGCAACCACAGAGCTGTTTGTCCAGAAGCCTGCAAGCATCGAAACTGCAGATATGTTTTTTTTCTCAGAAAAGTGTTTAAGTGAAATAAAGATGTTTTACCGTTGAGTCCGTGTGACCTCGCGGCAGAATCTCACAGTGAAAACACATTTCTGATATTAATGCGGCAGAAAGGTCAAACGCTCCGCAGGACAGGTGTGTTCGGTGTTGCTGGGCTCGATGCTTCTCAGAAGAGGAAACGGGGGCTCACACAGGCGATTTCGAGGGTGACAGCAAGGTGATGGACGCAGCCTCGCAAAGAAAAAAGGAAACAAGGCTCTTCATTGACTGGTTTCTCAACAGTGTTTTTGTGAGGAAGCCCAGTTCCTCTTTGGTCTCGTGTTCGGACACGCGGTTTGCTGTGATGCAATGTCCTCGTCTCGGGCGCTGTTTTAAATTAGAGCCGCCCTCAAGGTGAATATGACCTCATCCGCTGGTGATCTGCACACCTTCGTCAGTCCGTCCTCGCTGGTGCAACGAGGGACGTTGGTGTGTCATCCAGGTGAGTCAAGACACCAAGTCTGCCCACGGGGTTTTGGACCATGTCAGCTAAAATGAAATTACAAAATGACCTCAGATATCCGTACACACGTATTACCCTTCACCCTTCAGTTAGCCAATTTGTTGGAGTTAGTGTGTGTGTGTGTTGTGTGTGTGACGAAACAGGAAACAGAACAAAAGCCTCAGAGGAAGACGTCATCCCTGGGGTCCACACCAACAAGGTCCTCAAGAGCACAGTTCTTTCAGGCCTGAACAGCTTTTACTGTGAAAATGGGCATTTTTCCCCCCCTTTGTACAGAAACATCAACACAAAAACAAGAGTCAAGTGTCCGCTGGGTCCAAAGTGCTCCGGCAAATATGAACATCAGACGTCAAAAACACTGTCATGATTGTACAGGCGGACTGCAGACAGTAAAACTTCTTGTCAGCTGGTGAGCCAATAAAGATGCAGGCAGGAAGGTGTGGTACATTTATGATGAATTCTTACACCTTATCACTTTTTTTTTCATGTGACAGTGATACAATACACACGAACCAAACCTGGGAAGAAAAAGCTGAGGTCAAGTTACTGTTCAACTCTGAGAAAGTAAATTCAACTATGGGCTTCATAAAAACAATAACAACACATAGTAATGACAGCAAAAACTGCAGACCCGATAGTATATGGCAGTAGTAATAAAATGTTACCCAACATATTAAGTTGCTTTATGATCGAAGCTCTTTGGCATCTGCAGGAACACATGAAAGAATGTCGATGACAGCAGCTGTGTTTCTGTGATTAGCCATTTTTTTTTAATGAAAAAAACCCCCACAAAAAACAAACTGTCAATCATGAATCTGATAAAAACACATCCTGCACGGTCACAGTTCCAGTTTTGAGACTTCTTGTTTCGGTTTTTGCAAGGCCGTGTGCAAACTGCACATCTCTGGGTCTGGACTGAAGTCAAGCGTGTCTAAACTGCAAATATATATATATATCATATATACAACACTACTGCCCCAGATGCTCTCCAGTACAGCTTCAACCTCCACAGGACCTTCAGGCCACAGGAATCTTATTTCAAAGAGGTCGTTTTGGCATTTAAAAGCCTTGGTAGCATCATCATCTGAAGATTAGCGATTGTGATATCAGACATTAGTGAAAGGACACTTTTGTGCGTTTCCTTTCCTGAAAGTTCTGAGTCCTCTTTCCTTGTAAAAACCTGTAAATGTCGTCACGCGTCGGTGCGGGGCGCCGAAGGGGTTAACCCTTCCCGCCTATCCCGCCTATCCCGCCCTCTCCCCGGCTATCTGCCCCGGCCCATCCGCCCCTCGGGGAAGCTCTTCTCCCTCGGAGAGAAGACCGGAATTCGCCACATCTAACTTTTTATCGCCCCCCCCGAAGAGGTGGAAGGTTGAGGGGAAGCGTCTGTCTGAGAAGCGATGCGAAGGTGAGTGCGACCCGCCGCCTCGCTCGGTTTCGAAGCGCCGCTCCGCGGAACTCTTCCCGCCGTCGCTAAGTTGGTTCAGCGCCGCTACTTCTGGGAAGGGCTCGACCCCCCCTCCCTGAAACAGCAGGCCCCCCCCCGAACCCCCAACATTTGTGTTTGAAGCGGACGCTCCGGCCGGGCTGGGCTCGCTTTATGGAGCCAGCTGCTTCGCTGAACTATTTCTGACCGCGGCGCTACTTTTCACGCCTTCTCCCCAGCCTCCGCGGACGTGTCCGGGGCAACTTTCGTCGGGGGATGCGCTTCGACCCCCCCGCCCCCCAACCCCCCGAGGGAGGGGGAGGGGGTCGGGGCGTCACCGCCGCGCGGCCACGTTCGGGTGTTTGGTCGCGTGTAGCTGGTGTGCTACCGTGTCCCGTTGCCATGGAAGTCGAGTCTCGTGCCAGGCATTCTTTGTCTGTCTGTCCCTAGGGCTGACTGTCTGTCTGACTATCCGTCTGTCTGACTGTCCCTCTGTCCGTCTGACTGTCCGTCTGACTGTCCCTCTGACTATCTGTCTGTCTGACTGTCCCTCTTGACTGTCCGTCTGACTGTCCGTCTGACTATCCATCTGTCTGACTGTCCCTCTTGACTGTCCGTCTGACTGTCCCTCTGTCCGTCTGTCTGTCCCTCTGACTATCTGTCTGTCTGACTGTCCCTCTGTCCGTCTGACTGTCCCTCTTGACTGTCCGTCTGACTGTCCCTCTGTCCGTCTGTCTGTCCCTCTGACTATCCGTCTGTCTGACTGTCCCTCTGTCTGTCTGACTGTCCCTCTTGACTGTCCGTCTGACTGTCCCTCTGTCCGTCTGTCTGTCCCTCTGACTATCCATCTGTCTGACTGTCCGTCTGACTGTCCCTCTGTCCGTCTGTCTGTCCCTCTGACTATCCGTCTGTCTGACTGTCCCTCTGTCTGTCTGACTGTCCCTCTGACTATCCATCTGTCTGACTGTCCCTCTGTCCGTCTGTCTGTCCCTCTGACTATCTGTCTGTCTGACTGTCCCTCTGTCTGTCTGTCTGTCCCTCTTGACTGTCCGTCTGTTTGTCCCTCTTGACTGTCCCTCTTGACTGTCCGTCTGACTGTCCCTCTGACTATCCGTCTGTCTGACTGTCCCTCTGTCCGTCTGACTGTCCGTCTGACTGTCCCTCTGACTGTCCCTCTGTCTGTCCGACTGTCCCTCTTGACTGTCCGTCTGTCTGTCCCTCTGACTATCCATCTGTCTGACTGTCTGTTTGCATTATCGGACGCAACTCAGAAGAAAGACAAAACCCCCAAATCAGTCAAAAACCGATGAAAGGACTCTCAGATTAAGGGTGCCCCCCCCCGGTTGCTCTCTCTTTCTTGGGATCAATGACACATTTCCCAGTAAAAGGCTGTGCATGTAAACTGGTAACTGGTCACACTTTTCAGAGAATCGCTCTCCTGCCTCAGCTGGGTAAAAATAAAAATTGAGTCTGAGCACCGGGCCCTGAGGTTGGGGTTGGGCGAGGGGACCAGGAATGTGTGTGTGTGTGTGTGTGTGTGTGTGTGTGTGTGTGTGTGGGCGTTTAAATCTGTTCGGCCACGGTGAGATAAAAGGCTTCGTTAAAGGCTTCAGTTCTGCGCTGATAGCCGCCGAAGCCGCGCTTATCTTCCTCGCAGCATGTTTACACTGGACGGTGACTTGCAGTTACTCCGCTGTAAATTTTTTACTACGCAACACACCTGTTCTCAGAAACCTTTACTTCCTGTAACAAAAAAAAATAAAAAAAGGGCTCGGACTTCCAGAAAGACCAAACCTTTGACTTCATGTTGCTACGTTCCTTCCAGGTCGAGCTGGGGATGGTGATCCCTCCCCTTTATCGTCACTGTTTCACTCCTTCTGGATTCTCACTTCCAGGTCTTGATGTTTGGAGTTGGAGACCGAAGTTGACTCGCTGACAGGATGCAGTCGGGCGAGAGCGGGCCGGGCGGCGAGAACAACAACAACAACAACAACAGCAGCAGCAGCAGCAACAGCAGCAGCAGCGAGGGCAGCGGGAACTCGGGCTCCCAGTATGCGCTGTGCGCCCTCGGCGTGGGACTGGTGGCCCTCGGCATCGTCATGATCGCCTGGAGCGTGGTCCCCGCCGACGCGTCCGGCAACAGCAGCGCCGGCGCGGACGGGAACGGTGAGACCAGCAGCAGGAAGAACAAAGCCTCGTCGGTGGCGTTCGTGCTGGTGGGCTCCGGCGTGGCCATGCTGCTGCTGTCGCTGTGCGTGGGGATGCGCAACAAGCAGCGGGAGCAGCTGCGGCTCCAGGAGGCCCGGACCCGCAGGGAGGCGACGCAGGCCCAGCGGGAAAGAGAAACGTGAGTCCAGAGCAACACTTCGCTTCAGATCGCGCTTGACAGTCAAGCCTCGGTTTTCGAACGTCCCAGAGTTCGAACGAAAAATTCGAGAAATTTTTTTGCTTCCGGTGTCGAACAAAAATTCGAAAGTCGAGATGAGCCGAGAGGACCCGAGAAAACCCGACGGCGGGGCCCGGATGCCGACTGACTCCATTTGTTGTTATTGGCAACAGCTGTACGCAGATGTGTTCGCTGTTCTTAACGCAAAGAAAAGAAAAAAGCAACTGTACTTTCTTTACTCGTTTTGAGTGTAAAGAGAGATTTTGACCTGTTATTTACCGCATCTGTAAACCAGGCTGGGGATGGACAGATACAGCAATACATTCCCCAGCCTAGCCTACTCTATTAATTCAGTTTATTTATTACATGTATATTATTTATTAATATTATTTATTTATACATTACCTACTCACTTATTTATGCAGTTTATGGTGTAAAATAATGAAAAAATGCTTAAAAAAGGCATTTTTTTATTTAGTCTTTGACCATTATTAGAATCAGAATTCGAACAAATCACTTCTGGAACGGATTGTGGTTGAAAACCGAGGTTTGACTGTATTTTTTTATTTTTTAAGAGCAGTTACGAGACAGAAACGCGCAATAACAACGATTTCGTCTGCCAAGTGCGCTCATGCCAACGACTGCATTCAGTAAATGTTTGATGAGGTGATCGGATCTTTTTGCTGCAGCCTCTTCTTCCCCAGTGGTGGTGCAGCCGCCCTGATTACGGTTCTAATAAGCAGAGGGCTCCTCCTTCCTGTTCTCTCGCCACCTCCAAGGTTACTGGTAGAACGGGGGGCATGATTGTTGACCTTTGACCTCCCCGCGAGCGCTGTCCCGGTGTGGCTGTGTAGCAGCTGATTGTTTCTGCCCCCCCCCCCCGCAGGGCTGAGGAACAGGCCCAGCGCTACGCCGTGCCCTCCTACGAAGAGGCGGTGGGAGGCTTCTCGTACCCCGCGCCTCAGGGCGCTCTTCGCCCCAGCGCCTCGCAGCTGCCGTCCTACGAGGACCTGGTCCAGGTGGACGGGGTGCAGTTTGAGTCCGAGGACGCGGAGGGAGCGGCCACCAGGCCCCCTGCCGCCGCCGCCGCCGCCGCCCCCGCGGGGAACCGCAGAGCCGTGAAAAACGGCCGCAAGCTCCTCCCCATCAAGATCCGCAGGATTAAGTCGGAGAAGATGCACGCGAAAAACTCCGAGGCTCCCCAACCCGCAGCGGCATTCAGCATCGAGCCGCTCACCCCGCCGCCGCAGTACGAGGATAAAGTGCCTCCGATTTAGAGGGAGGTTGGGTTCAACCCTGACATTCCTGGATCAGGAGCTCCCAGATCCTGAAGGTCTGCTCCTGCGGAACGCTCCCCGTGACTCGCTACATCCAGAGGATCAGCTGTCTCTTTCTTCTCGGTTTGTTTGGGTTCTCCTTTTGGGCCCCGCTGGATCTCTGCTGCGGACACCCACGGTGTCGCTGGACCGGAAACTTTGGCCCCAACAGGTTCGCCAAAAAACGCGGCCTCCTTCAGTCACAACGGTATCCTCACCTCGCCGACTTTATCACGCGGATGCTGCGGACCACCGCCGTCCCAGGCCGTGACTCAGCAGTGTGCGCCCGCCTGGAGCGCCCAGAGGAACTTTCCCTGAATCAACATTGTACTTGTTGATTCAGTGAGACGCGGTTGTCCTTCCGCAGCGTTGTCCTCTTTTGTTTTTTAACATTTTGGACTACGTAGCCAAAGAATATCATGTAAAGACGGCGTCCCCTGACGTTATCACCGCCGCAGCCCTGTGGGAACTGCAGTCGTGCAACTCTACCGATAAAGAGCGCGGTTGTTTCTTTGTTCTCTTTTAGCTTACGCGTAGATGTGTTTTCTCGTCGTTTTAGCGTTGTTTGTCTGGTGTTTCAATCTGTGTTAAATGTTTGCGTTGCTAAATCAGTGGGAGCTGAACTCCGGATGAGCAGAAAGGAGAGTGTCCGTGATAGCAGAGGCACCCGTTGTGTGAGAAACAGAAAAGGATTCACGCGTTTACGTCTCGGACGATAACTTCAGCAGATTGAAAGTCCTCTTTATCTCTGAACTCCGGCGTCTCTAAGCACTTTAGAGCAGACTGCTGCTTTCCCAGCCTTCATCAAACGCCGGAGGTCAGACGCGGCAGATCACGGGAGACGAAACGCTCCAATAGTTTAGAGCGATTGCCCCGTAGCCATGGCGAACGGTGCCGAGCCGCTGTCAGCGCCTCTCTGGGCCCGTTTTTGTTCTCGGCCGCGCTCGTCCACAGAGAGAGCCTTTGAGTGTGCAGCTGCAGCCGCTCCACACTGGCTTACTCACCGCCGGCCCCTCCAACCACAGCCCGATCTGCTGAAGCGAATGTTCGCTGTCGTTGCACAACAGAAATAGTAGATCTCAGCGGGGTCAGAGGGGCAGATGAGAGGTGGTCGCATCAGACGTTTCCAGACAGCTGAGTTCGGTATGTCGCAGGAATCCACGGGGCTAAAGTCTGTCTACATTCCTCTGGATTTGCAGCTGAAACTGGATGCACGGTGTCTTTTATTCGTCCTCATGCTCGATTGTATATTACCTCATTCTTTCAAAGAACCACAGAACTTTTATTACATCTGACTTTACGTGGTTGGAAAAAAAAAAACATTTGCTTTGTTTGAATTATGAGTCATTTGATTCGCTGAAAAATGCTCTTTGTGTTTCACCCATTGCTGTCATACTCATGTCTGAGTTTCTTTTATATGTACTGTGAATGCTTTTCTATAAGACGTTTTATAGAGGTTGGAAAACAAAATGTAATTTTATAAGAAATAAAATGCTGATAAATGATCATGTTGCATATTTCCTAGTCCTTCTCAAGTGTAGTACCCCCACCTGGCCTCATGGGGGCACACGTGGTTGTGGCTGGTTCACAGCAGTCATAGTTCTAAAAATGAAAGACCGGCCACCCTCTTTACATGAATATTTACCATAGAAGAGGCTGATGTTTAATGTGAACACCCTGTTTAACTAGAGATAAAACTCTAAAAGTTTTTAAACAGAGGAATTGTGTTTAAATTCAGTTTGATGAAAAGGAGGTGTTTATATTACAAAACTTTACAATTTTACTGATAATTTCATTCTATACATTCATATTATCTATCATATAATACAGTTCACAACATTATTTACAAGAAATGAATAGAAAAAGGTCCACATAAGAATTATATCATGTGAACCCATCTTGATGATTTCATTATTTTATCTATCAGCATGCAACATTTCTATTCTTTAATGCAAAATACATTCCAAGTAATTCTGAAAAACAATTTAAACACAATGTACAAGTAATAATATTACAAAAATCTCATCATTTCTCTGAGGACGTCAGGGTTGTTGTGCGCTTTGGCTAAAAACTGACGGAGGTCCTCTTCACCCATTTGCACAATAGCAGCGAAAAAGGCAACGTCCTCGTCTCCCGAATCGTGCTCGTCTTCCTCTACTTGTCTTTCTTCTTCATTTTGTTGAGAAAGAAAACCAAATGTCGGGCAATAGATTGAACACACCACATCAACTCATGGTACTGACCTCCCATCTTGTAGCTGCTATGTAGCCACACTCCTCTTCAAAGGGGCAGAATCCACCTTCAGCTGCAAAGCTGCAGCGTTCTCTGGAATCCAGATGAAACAGAAGGAAAGCATGTGCGTGAGCATGGAATCCAACTCTAGAGACTAATGCTCTACAGTAACTGAAGCTCAGAATAAACATTCACCTCTGCTTGGCACTGAGAACCAGAACTTCCATTTCTTCTCCCTCCACCACAGGTGCACTTGGGAAGAAGTCTGACCGGACCCTGCAGACTGACTGGACAACCCCTGAGAAGCCACTGTGAGACAGGTTTAAGATCAGTTCCTCCTGGTTTGTCACCAGCTATGAGACTTTCTCCACCACATCTGGACCGCACCCATCCATCTGTCTCCAGGTGACGATGCACGGTTCATAAAATGGAGAGAGCACCGAGGCGAGTTGTTCTTCTACAAACTTCACATTTGAAAACATTAGTGCAGCTTAAAGCTCGATTCTATTGTCTAAATTAATTTATCAAGACTCTTGGCCTCCTTTTATCAGACTATTGGCATAAAGTCAGCCACAGATTATTATTCTTTTTCTTAATGTTGAAAAAGTGAACAGGCAGCACTAACTTTACTTCATAACATCAGGATCGTTAACAGTATTTAAGATCTTCCCTTCCAGGGTCATGGATTGGTCTTGGTTGTTTTCAATGAGTGAGTAGGACCAGCAGGTCATTGGTGTGTGACACAAACCCAAGGGAGAAGGTGGTGGCGCCACAGTGATGGGAAGATGTGTTCAATTCTGCTCCAACAAAAGACAGCGGCCAAACGAGATGTTACCATCAGGATGTCACACGCATGGCTGAGCAGCCAGCTCTGTCTGCCTTCAGGAGACAACGACTTTACCTTAAAAATGTCCTTTTTCCTTGCCTGAAAACAGGCAACGCTTATATAGACATGGCAGAATATATGAACTTACAGCTTGGGGACACTTTGTGCTGACGGCCGGAGGGAAACCTGCCTCTCAGAGCTAAACTGGTTGGTCCAAAAATAGTTTGAATGGCAGCCCAGAGTCTGAACCTGCTCAAATGATATAAACTTTAGTGCTGCTTAAGAACTGATCCACTTTAAAAGCACCTGGACAGTTAGTGTCCTCAGGTTTTGGTGTATATGTAACATAAGTTACTTCTTTTTTTTGACAATATTCATTAGATATGAGTTTGATGAAGAGAGTTTAAATGATGATCTTTTTTTTCCATGCGTCTTCTGTGGGTAGATTCTAGGGTAGACTCAAACAACAAGACGAGGGCAAAACAGCAGCTTTATTTTGGACAAGGAGGCTGAAGGTGACCCAGTGTCAGGGGGAGGGACAAAGAATCTCCAATCTGGAAGCTCGGAATGCAGGTGGCTTAGCTGGACTTCCAGCATCCAGCTCTTGTCAAGGAAAAACCCACAGCATTGCTCATTCTTTTTGTTTTCACTAGATATTCTGGCCCGTCGGTCTGACCCCACACCTCAGGCTGGTGATTCCTCTGCCCCAATGGAGAATTCTGAAGTTCATTAGGTGAACAGTAATAGAATTTCAGTCTTGTCCTTTGGCAGTGTGATATTATTTTCGTCTTTAACATCAGTCTGTCTATACTTGTTACCAGGAGGCTGGGGCCAGACGTCCTGACGTTCCCAGTGATGGTGCTGGTGTCACGTACATTTTCTGTAGGACAACATACATACGAATACCTGTGACGTTGCGTTAACTTCGGGCAACATCTGGAATGATCTGACCTCGGCCACTCATTCTACTGTCAGAGATTCTGGGAAGCTCGTGAGTCACCGGCTCATTCCAGAGTTACCATAGAGAGAGACAGTCCCATTCATATTGTCGGTCAGTTCAGAGTCTCCAGTTGACTGATGCCCAACAATCATGTCTTTAGACTGTGGGAGGATGTAGGAGCACTCAGAGAGAACCCACACGGAATGAGGGGAACATGCAAACTCACTGCTGCAGGAGGTAAAATAAAGGCACTTTAATTTGGGCACCCTCTGACCTTGTTCACCACACAGTAAAACAGCAGAAAACATGTGAATCACAAGGCTTGAAAATGCTGATGAAGCAGTCAAGATCTTCGTTAGTGACTGGTCATAACCTAGAGATAATAGACAAAGTGATGTATCATTAGTACCAAAACAGACTGGGCCTTTCAGTTGACCTGTTACTGATCGTCAAATCAAATCTCCAGATGGAGAAGATCCTCACCGAGTTGATCCAGCTGATGTACGAGCTGACTTGTGTGAAGACGGTGGGCTTCTTTGGGACATTGCAGCCCTCACCAGAACCAAAGCTCACCACACCGTGGACTTCCCAGGAACCATCGCCCGCTTGGCAATTCAGAGGTCCACCAGAGTCTCCCTGCAACCATCGGAGCCGACGGCGTTCACCCGCATCACAGCTTTTTCCCGGACCGGCCCCGCCCCCCTCAGCCAACTCACATTACATCCTGCAGCGATGCCGTCGCCGCCGGCACAGACCATCTTGTCCGTCGCCAGGACGCTCCACCAGTCGGCCTGTGAGCAGGTGTCGTGGTCGACCACAGGCAGGAGAACCTGCTGCAGAATGTCTGCCTGTGGCCCCTCAGCTGGGCATGGAAACACGGGTCAGAACCTCTGAGAGGGGCCTGGTCCACCTCCTCCCAGTCCTTCACTTTGTGCCACTTGGCAGGTTGCTACGGTAACAATCTACACTTGAAATTATTAAGAACTGAGCTAAGAAGTCATCTTCAAAAGTTTCCAACCCACTTTACATCAGAACTGATGATCTTAACTCAGATTGAGTCATCACTAAATCCCTTAATTCTGATTAATGAGTGTGGATCAGAATAACAAGTCGAGTATGCTCTCGACATCATCAATTAACTAAATGACTGTTATGATCAACCAACCAAATCAGCAATAATGACTGATCCACTTCGACCTGATCAAGTAACTGACTCTTAATTCTTACCAACCACCACCAACTACAGTTTCACACTTTTATTGATGGATCCAAAGAAAACCAGCAAAACAACTGGATATTTTTAAGACTGTTGTTTACTGATCATGTATAGAGATGGTTGATGTTAACATTGTCTGACTCTTTCATGGTTTACTGTTAGTCTATCAGCTGACCTTTGACCTCGGTATTCAGCCTAATATGAGCAGCGGTCACTCACTGGACAGCCGACCCCAGCCGGTGACGTAGCAGGGGGCTCCGTGGGCGAGGACGAGGCCCTGATCTGGGAGGCAGGCGGGGGCGACGGTGTCCGAGAAGCCGACGGGCG
The DNA here is from genome assembly GCA_911728415.1 of Lagocephalus sceleratus. Taxonomy (NCBI): domain Eukaryota; kingdom Metazoa; phylum Chordata; class Actinopteri; order Tetraodontiformes; family Tetraodontidae; genus Lagocephalus; species Lagocephalus sceleratus. The sequence continues at coordinate 4,431,570 of CAJVRN010000064.1, read as the reverse complement.
AGGACAGTCTGATCAGGGCGATGTCGTTGCTGTGGCTCACAGGAAACACGAGGTTGGCGTCACGTCCGGCAGGCCGGAGATGAGGCGAAGTCGGCGCGTGGCTGCCACCGGCTGAGCAGGACGTTGTAGTCGCCGTGGGCGACGACGGCGGCCGCGCTCCGGGTCAGGGAGCCCTCCTCGTCGGCCTCCAGGCTGTGTTTACCCAGCTCCACCCGGTGGCCCCGCTCCTCGCTGCGGGCGGGGAGAAGGCGACGCGTTTGGGTGAGGCGGACCGCGCACGCGCGCACCGCCTCACCGCCTCACCGCCGGCGGAACGTGGCCGTACTCGATGCAGTGGGCCGCGGTCAGGACCCACTCGGCGGAGATCAGCGTGCCCCCGCAGACGTGCCTCCAGCGCCCGCCGCTTTCCGACTGCAGCGACACCTGAGCAGAGCGCGCGTCGGTGTTCGCCGGTGGGAGCGGTGAGGGCGAAGGTTAGGGTTTACCTGCCAGGGCCAGCTGTGAGGCCTGGCGTCCTCCCCCGCCACCACCCTGCCCAGCACCGGAGGGATGCTGGGAATACCGCATCCGTGCGCTGGGATAAAACACCCGCGCCCGTTAGGAATTCCTTTCTCAATAAAACAGCCGGTTGAATGATTTGAGACGTGCTAACAAAAAAAATACTTTTAAGATGGAATCAGAAACTCTTACCGCTGGCTACGAGAACAAAGAGAAGCAGCATTCTTTCCACTGGTGTGGCGTGATCACACCTGTAGGCTTGGGCCGTATTTATACACTACCGTACTGATAACCACCGCTGGAAAGCAAACAGACGGTGGAGACCGAAGGACGCGCGTGAGCATGTGGTTGCTGATAGATTTTTCCCATCATTCGTATTTGCGGGCTTTATTGGATGGTTGTTTTTTTTTCTTGGTTTCAGGAATGTTTGTTAAGGCAAACGCAGCGCAGAACAAGGTTTCAAATACGGTTTTATTTCCTCGGGTGAGTCACTTCAACAACTTCAGGCCGTCTTCCTGTCCGCCTCAGTAGGACACCATTTTCTGTGGAGGTGGACCGACATTAGTGAAGTGAAACTTTTTTCTTTTTCTTTTCGAAGCGGCTCAAACGTGAATGCAGGACAGGTGAGAGACTGAGGCAGCTTACAGAGTTAATCCAGTCCATGTACGCGCTGACTCTGGTGAAGACGGTGGGCTTCTTGGCGTAGTTGCAGCTCAGGCCGGACCCGAAGCTGACGACGCCGTGGACCTCCCAGGTTCCCTCGCTGTTCTGGCAGTTCAGGGGGCCGCCGGAGTCCCCCTGACGCAAACACAGCTCGAAAAGGTCACTTGCACACTTCGTACGCATCTGTTTTCCACCCCCGCTGTTCCGTCCCGAGTCGATCAAATCGAGGCTAGACTCACGTTGCAACCGGCCACCACTCCGTCTCCGCCGGCGCAGACCATTTTGGTGGTGACCTGTGACCCCCACCAGTCGTACCTGGAGCAGGTGGCGTGCTCCACCACGGGCAGGAGGGCCTGCTGCAGGATATCAGCGATGGGGCCTCCAGCTGTGAGCGGGCGCGAGAGGTGGGCATGAGCTTGAAGGAAGAGCAAGAGCCGAACGTTGGGCTCGAAAGCGACTCACTGTAGAGCCGACCCCAGCCGGTGACGTAGCAGGACTCGTCGTGCGGGAGGACGAAGTCAGCGGCGGGGAGACAGGCCGCCATGATGGTGTCGGAGAAGGCGACGGGGGTCTCCAGCTTGATCAGGGCGATGTCGTTACTGCAGAGGAAACACGTCACAATGAGAGCTGGAGCTGAGGGGGGGGTCGTGGGGGACTCTGGTTTATTTACCGGATGAAAAACGGGTTCCAGCTCTCGTGCACGATGATGCCCGCGGTGCCCATGAAGGCGGCGCCCTCCTCCGTCTCCACCAGGTTGTGCTTGCCCATGGCCACCCTGTACTGGCGTCCAGAGCTGCACGGCGGGACAGGGAAGCTTGTGAAGCGCGTGGGGAGCCACGCATGGCGGCGCCCTGTGCTGCGGCCTCCTACCTGATGCAGTGGGCAGCGGTCAGGACCCACTGCTCAGAGATGAGAGTTCCTCCACAGGTGTGCCTCCAGTTCCCATTACTGTTGTACTGCAGGGAAATCTGACGGGCACGTCAACCGTTAACCCCCTGTACGATCGCCCCCCCTGTGGTTTTATGTTGGACTGAGGCCCCCGAGGGGTGGAACCCCCCCTCCTCGCTTTACCTGCCAGGGCCAGCTGTGAGGTTTGACGTCCTCTCCGTTAACCACCCGGGACACGGAGGGCGGGAAGGTGGGCTGACCACACCCGTACGCTGTTGGAGACACAAACTCAGGCTGAGACCTGACCAGCGAGCATCAAGGTCTCCGTCAACCGTGATGGAGGAGGTCCTTACCGCCAGCAACCAGGAGAGCGAGAACCACAAACTTCATTGTGTCTACATGTTTTGACACGACGACGGGGCATCTTTATACCTGTGCTGTTACGCAACTGACAGAGGGGAGGGGTCAGGCGTCCAAACAGACAGGAAGGCAATACCAGGTCAAGGCTGAAGCATTTCAAATGTTTTTGAATCCTGAATATTAGAAGCGCGCCTCAGTCTTATTTTAATCCTGACAGTCATGTATTGATGGCAGGATCTGCTTGGATTAATCGATCCCATCAGCTCCCAAATGTTAAAATAAGAAAAGGAATGGAGCCGTGAGGAGGGCCATTTTTACTGAAGCAAAACTGCATCCGATCGTTCAACCTTTAAATGTAGGAATCTAAAATTGATTGGTTTCATCATTGAGGCAAACTCTTGAACAGAACCGCCCTTAGTGTCCTGCACATTTATGAAAGCACCTTCTTATGTAAGAGCGACCGGACCGACCCACTGAAGCACACCTGCGACGGTCACACAGGGCGGGGGGAGATAAGCCCCGCTTTTGAGGGGATTTGTTGTCACTTATCTTCAAGGTCGGCTTGTTTTTCCTGGCCGCAGAACAATTTTCAGGTGCGTGATGCGCTACAGCTCTGTATAAAGGGGGGCAGCTCTCACTGTGCTCCAGCTGAAGACACTTCACCATGAAACTCCTGGTTTTGGCTTTCTTGATTGCTGGCGGTGAGTTTGCCTCTTCTCCCACTCCCGGTCTTGTCTTCACCGTGTAATAACATCAACGTCCTTCCCCCCACTTCTTAGCCTACGGGTGTGGTCGGCCCACCTACCCTCCCACCGTCTCCAGGGTGGTGGGTGGAGAGGACGTCCGTCCCAACAGCTGGCCCTGGCAGGTGAGGAGCGTCTGCGAGATCCCTCCAAATGGCTCCGTCGTCTCTGCGGGCTGTGGGAAAGCTTTCCGTCTCGTCCTCAGGTGTCCCTGCAGTACAGGAGTGGCAGCAACTACTACCACACCTGCGGAGGAACTCTGATCGCTAACCAGTGGGTCCTCACCGCTGCCCACTGCATCGGGTACGCCCGCCGTGTTCAGGAGACGCACGTGTTGAGATCTTTGGAGGATTCAACCACCTGTCTGATCTTGTGTTTTTTATGCGCAAGCAGCAGTTACACCTACAGGGTCTACCTGGGCAAACACAACCTGAAGAGCAATGAGGCTGGTTCCATGTACTTGAGTCCCGCCAAGATCATCGTCCATGAGTCTTGGGACCCCTACAGAATCCGGTAGGACCCCCGCCCTTTTGCCCTCCGCTCTGCCACCTGATGATCATTCCGTGCTCAACACGCGGCCTGCCTTTCTCGTCTCGCAGCAACGACATTGCCCTGATCAAGCTGCCGAGTCCTGTCCAGACGTCCGACTCCATCATGCCCGCCTGCCTTCCCGCCTCTGGCGAAATCCTGCCTCACAACTCTCCCTGCTATGTGACCGGCTGGGGCCGTCTCTGGAGTAAGGGCCCGGGGGAAAGGAGAGAATTGGCCGCTGGGCGCGTCCTGTCGGGGCTAAACGGGCCCTCTACTTCTTCTTTTCTCTAGCCGGGGGTCCCATTGCTGACATCCTGCAGCAGGCCCGTCTCCCTGTTGTCAGCCACGAAACCTGCAGCAGGTACGACTGGTGGGGCAGCCTGGTCACCAGCAGCATGGTCTGTGCCGGTGGAGACGGACAGCTGGCCAGCTGCAACGTGAGTTGCTCTTCATTGTACTTCACAGACTCGCAGAGCCCGAGCTGCACGCCTCCCTCTCTCACACACTCTCTCTCTCTCACTCTCTCTGTCACACTCTCTCGCTCTCTCTTCAGGGAGACTCCGGCGGTCCCCTGAACTGCCAGAACTCCGACGGCTCCTGGGACGTGCACGGTGTGGTGAGCTTCGGCTCCAGCATGGGCTGCAACTACTACAAGAAGCCCTCTGTCTTCACCAGGGTCAGCGCCTACATGAGCTGGATCAACAACGTGAGTGCAAACGTCCTGAAACATTGGCCCCAAAGATGATTGAGCCAGAGATATTGGGCAACATTGTCACAGTCGTCGTAATCCTCCGCACGAAGCTGAGAATGCCCGAGCTTGCTGCGTCTTTACACACCCTTCGGGAGCAGACCTGTAGCAGGTTCTCACACCCTGTTTTCTCTTTGCTCTGCAGGTGATGACCAGCAACTAAAACTATGCTTGGTTCGCCATTCTTGGCTCTTGTACTTCACTGGAATAAATAAAGATTGTAGCAGCACAATCTGGAGTTTTCTTTGGATTGGTATTCAATACGACGTGTATGTGTGGATGAGAAGTCAGTGACAGATCTGTTGAAGACACACTTCACCTCTACAGGCCTCCCCTCTGTCATTCATGGTTTGGCATTACAGTGATTCTTTTATTTTGTTTGCATATTTTATGTTCCCCACCAGATGTTGTGTGTGCTCAGCGGATTTGATCCATTCTGAATGATGAATGAGAATTGACTTCCTCCACCACAACATCTGCCCCAGATTATGGGGATAATCCTCAACACCCCACGTGCATTACACTTTTCTTTTAGCAAAGAGATTAAGTTGTAATTTACTTAGCTTGTTAAACAGCAAATAACCAACTTTAAAAGGAGTGTACAATGTTCCTTATCTTGTAGAAACGTTAAAAAAATGACTGAAATCAACCCTCGGTCAGATATAAGAGCGCTTCCACCTCCGGCCGCTGGGCGGCAGTGGAGCGAGCGCGGGTGGTTGCGCAACAAAAAGAGAAAAAGAGGTAAGCCAAAAAAAACAAAACGTGTGAACACAAACTTTTAAGAGAAAATGAAACTTTTCACCCCAGAGATGACGATTCAGTCACGTCCTTCACAGCGAGCACGGTTTTAATTACGATCATATATAAATACCCCACCCCCCGTCCCCCTGGGAAGAAGAAAAGTGTTATTATACCCGCGCCCGGCACTATTTTTTCGCGCTGTTACAGGTTCTTTAGTCACAACCCCAATTAGTGTCACCTGGACAGCTTTCATTTATAACCGCGATGATCCCCGCTCATTTTTAACCGCTGGGCCCTGAGTTTGGCTTCCAGTGCTCATTTGCATGTTAATGATCATTAGCAAGAAGAAGACAAGTGATCGCAGCCGCCTTATCTGTCATCTCTGCCCATCAGTGCCGTTCCCACGAATGTCAGCCTCATTATTACTCTTTCTTTTTCTTTTTTACCAGCAAAGTTGTTGAAAACCACTTATTGTGCTTTCTGGCCGAGAGAATCCGGTGGTAATAAGTAGCTTTTTCTTTGTTTGGTTGGTTTTCAAATGGGTAATTGTAGATTTCTGATTTCTGTTTTCAGAGGAAGGACCCTACAGCTGTGACCAGTCACCGATAAATTCGGTTTAAATTACTTAAAAAAACATAAATAATTGTGGTTTATTACTTAAATTAAATCACCTACATTAATGTCAGAATACAATCTAAACGTCTTTTCCTAACGTGTCGTTTGTTACAGTTGCCTCATTTCGCCGCTAGATGGCGACAGATCGTCATTTTTCGTCCTTTCGAGGCTCCATCGCACCTGAAAGTAGTGACTGAATATGACCTGTATATGAGACTAAATTAGCTCTGAGTGGATCATAAAACTCTGATTAACGACACTGCATTTCCACAAGTGTTTTTAATAATTCAGTATTTCATAAAAATCATCATTCCCCAGTTTCACACATAATTAAAAGCTAAAATACATAATAAAACCCTATGGATGATGAGGCTTTTCTGCGGGGTCGTTTATTTTACCTTTGCAGGCTCCCTTGACCAGATTCACTGCTTGTTTTACTTCAAATCCCTTTTTTTTATCCGTTTTTTTTTTTTTTTTTAAAGAATCATTTGAATCGACTCGGCCGAATCAAGCTCTACTTTCGATTGGTCTTTTTGCTGCCACAAAAGAGTGTGAGCTGCAGACAACAGTAGGCGTGAGGTTTCCTGTCTGTGCCCTGAACCTGACAGACACTAATGCTGAACAAATGTAACCTTTACAGAGGCTCTGCTGTGTGATGGGATACTTTTGGCACTTCCCTTTGTAGAATCCCTGGATTCTGTAACTCGTCCTGACTTGGTTTTGGCTCTCATCCACGCGTTACCACGCTTCTGAATGCTGCACATGTTGCTGGCCTCGGGGTGTCCGCCAAATGTTGTGCGTGTGAGGCGGCCGCTGAGACGAACGCTCGGGGTTTTTTTTTTTTTTCTTCCTCTCCTCGCTGGATCACAGAAACGTGCGCACACTTGAGTCGGCCGCGCGTCTACAAAGGCTGCCGTAAGACCCAGGGATGAAAGGGGGGGGGTCAGGGGGCTTTCTGGCCCGGCCTGGCTTCGCTGCTGGGAAACGTAGTCAAAAGAAAGCTGTTTAAACGGTCCCTCCGCACCGGCTCCGTCAACGCGCGCGGACGCCGTTTAGCACCGTTCCGTCTCGGAACGGGCCGCCCTTCGCCAAGCGACGGCCCGCGGTGACATCACGGCCCCGCTGCCTTCCGCCGGGCCTGCTGCCCTCCGCCGGGCGCTCCTGGGCGTGCTTACCAGGACCGTGAGATCACGCTGGCGTGCCCGCGCCGTAAACGACCACTGCGGATGAAAGGAAGCTGCGGCCAGGCTTGTGTTTTCACTTTTTTGCGCGGGCCGAGCCCGTACTGCCTTTCATCACATGTGCGGCCCACCTTTTGAGTATTGTTATTAAACGCACATGTCATGTTTGTCTTTATATCGGGGCTGTTTTTGCTTTCATGCAGCGGCCCGTGATCTGAGCGGAGGACTTGCGGACAGGCGGGCTTTAATAGCAGCGCGGCCCTGAAAATATTTGAGTTTTGCCTGAGCGGTGGGAGAAGGGAACCATTAAAGCGTCGCAGTTTAGAGGGAAAATATTACTTTTATCAACACTGGCTCATTGGCCTTGCTGATGTCATCATCACCTTGCGCCCGTGCTCGCCCGCCCGCCGGCGCGCGCACGCGCCCCACGAGGCCCGGCTCTTCCCGTGTGGGCATCGCGGGACAAAGTAGCCTTTATGCAGTGTGCGCTGAGCTCCGAGGCAGAAACATTGTTGAGCAGTAAAACAGCCTGTAACTGAAACCACATGTTCCAGAGTGGAGGACGGACAAACACAGACAGCCTCTGCAGCTCCACGTCAGGAGTCGGTGCCCCCCTATCATCAAGGGGGCTCAGGGGGCTCCTTTTTGACTCCAACGCAACACCCGCGTTCAACATGGAGCGTTTTTATATGTATCAGGAAACGCAAATCAGGAACAGATTGTCCCTGACAAGAATGCTGCAGCGTGATGAAGATGGGTGTCGGGTGAGGAGAACGGAGGTGCGGGGGGGGCGCTTTTATTTGACCTGACACGTTTTGGGCCCGGCTCAACCCCCCCCCGTCATTTGCTGTCTTGCTCTCAGACGTCTTCATTCGATGAAATGAATGAGCGATCCCTCCCGGCGTGACACACGGGAAGTCGGCGGAGGCCTCCGGGATGGAGGCGAGCCACGAGCCTGGCCGAGAGTCGGCGGGATTACCGCGGTTATGACAAGGCGTGTCCGCGGTCGGCGGCGATGTCGTCACAGTAGAGCGCTCCGAGTAACAGCGAGCTGGCGATTAGAGGACGAGGACTCCAGGGTGGAGGTCGGGGGGGGGGTGTGATTAAAGACAACTCGGTCAGAGCTCAGACGTGATCACAGCTCTGTTCAGCTGGTACCGTCTGAAGTTCAAGAGCACCAGAGATTAAAGGCAAGATTAAGTCCTTGATGATGACCGTTGGAGGCGTTTATTTGTTAAACGATCTACCCTACGTGATAAGTTATTAACACGCTGATGGTGGCTGAAGAAGCACAATGGTTGGATCGGTGTGGTGCGGGTGCTGCTGTTTTAAGCGGGTCAGTTAATATTCTCCTGGATGTCCATTAGCTGGCTGTTAGTGGTTCATTTTTCCATTGATTCCTGCCGCCCGCGTCGGTTCATTAGGGGCCTGTCTTGAAATCCTATAGTGCCGTTGCCTCTGCAGGAGGTCAGCCCTAATTAAAGGGACAGTGTTCCACATTAGCCATGCGTAGACACCAGCCTGGAACAGAATTCGGATCAGCCGAGCCCCGGGGTTAGAGCTGAACCCTTGACCCAAACCCAGTACCCCTCTTTGCCTCGCTGCTGGATTCCTGTCCACTTACACACGTCCTTTCCATAATTCTCCCAAGCATAAATACTTCCACCATTCAAATGAGGCTCAACTGTGTCGGATCAGCTCCATGTAGAGACGTTGCCGACGCGCCCGTCTCCGCTCCATCACCGGTAACGTCGTGATCCGTCTCAGATACGAGCTGTTTTATTGGCTAGAAAGTTCTTCCTGGAGTCCAAACAACCTTGAACCGTGCAGTCAGAAGGTCATTGTAATTCATTAGTTTTGGGTGCCTTTAACTGCTCCCCACTAAGACCGGTAATTCCTCCTTCTGAAGTCCTGAAGCTGTGTGTCAGGGGCCACGTTTGCGTGGCTCTAGATCCTCTGAGGACCCATTGTTTGGAGACCTCACAGGGTCCTCTTAATCTTTTCTAGCCTCCCCATGAGCTGGTGTTTATCCAAGTGCATTCGTCTTTCCGTAATAATCTGTGTGGTAATGTTTGTTTAAGGCGAACAAAAGCAGCAAAAGAGTTCATTTCATGTATGAGAATCTCCGATCTTCTGCCCCTCTGCCTCCACACTCTCCGTGACCACCTCTGCATCCGCCTCTGCGTACCGAATCGCCAATCCCAGTCTGGTTTCTGGTATATTTGGGAGGTAACTGTATACAGCGGCGAGGGAGATAACATCTCCGGGCCCCTGTGAAGGACAGGAACCCTGCAGCGCACGCTCGATAACGTAAACTGATGAGGAACAAAAAAAAAAAGAGAAGGGCCGGCGCAGTGGCAGAAGAGCAGAGCGGTGATAGAGAGCGAGGGGACCCAGTGTTCTCGGGGTGGGGGTAATTGGGACCATGTGAGGCCCCCCCCCCCCCACCACGGTGGAGGGATTAGAGAAGAAACAGAACTCTCTCGGCCACAATATCACTTTCAATTAGATGCACCGAGAGCAAAGGTGCACAGGAGACGAGGAGGGAGGAGGGGGGGCTCCTGGGGGCCAGCGGGGACACAGAGGTGGAAGACCTGTCCTCGTCACGCTGGCGTGACCAGGATGATGTCACTGGGATGACCAAAGCTTCACAGCAGTCCTGCAGGGACATTAATAAACTCCTCTCTAACCTCAGCGAAGTCTAGGAACATGAACTGGAACTGACTTTAGATATTTATTCAGCTTCATAATTCAAATGTATGCTGTATGTTTCCACCACTGCAAATTTTGAGGGTGAAGGGGCGAATAAAGCGTGCAGTAATACGCAAAATGTTACTGTCTGGCTGCTTTGATTGAGCTAAATGCTTTGCTCAAAGGCAGTACTTGTTTCACAGAGAGCTCTACTCACGTACGCAACTGTTTAGGTGCTTCATCTCAAACTCCCCTCCTTCTCTGCTCGTACGAGCGCCGTGGCTTGGTTGTTGCTATGGCTACCTCAGTTCCACCATAAAACGCCTCACCGACGCGGCTTTTCCTTCCTCCAGATTAGACGATCAGATTAATATGAAACATTCGTCCTCTGCTGGCTGCTGCGGCGCAGCTCCATCGCAGGCCGCGCCTCCGCTCCTTCACATTCCAGCCTTATCGCCCAGTTTGACCAGCGCAGACGGGAGGCATCCTGGGAGCTAGCCCTTTTCCCACCTGTACCCGCACCCGACAGAGCACACACACACACACACACACACACACACACACACACACACACACACACACACACACACACACACACACACACACACATACATGCACGGAGGCCTGACGTATCTCTGGTCAGCACGTCACCCACTAACGCGATCATGCACGTCTTCTGTCGATGCAGGACCCTGCTGAGTGCATCCCCACATCTTATTTGAAATGTTTAGCTTTTAAAGTTAAATAGAAGATCTCATTCGTTGAGCATGTGACGGAGACGTCACGTGTGTCAGAAGCGAGGGCCGTGGACTGATGTGTCCATAGGGAGGGTCCGATGGGGGCCGTCGGGGAGCAAGGAGCCTTCAACACAAAACAGGAAGCTATAGAGACCAAAGAAGAGTGGGGATCTCACCACAGGAACCTAAAGTAAACCCCCGTAGTTGTTGGGTCCAGCGCTGGGTGACATGTGCACAGTGTCATGTGGCGCTCCCCGACGCTGGGAGGGTCTGCTCTGACCGGGGCCGGACCCTCTCCGGTCCTGGGAGCCCAGCCCGCGTCGGCCCCTCTGAGGTAATTATGTGTTTTTGTTTGGAGTATGTTAACCTCCACATCTGTCTCTCCTCCCTGCACTCCATCTTTCTACCTAACAATATCAACCCCCCCCTTCCCCCCCCCCCATCATCCCCTCCCCTCTTTCCTTTCCCGCTCTGTTCTTTGCAAGTCATCTCCCCCTGGGAAGAGGTGCCTGGGATGCTGGTTCGGCCATACATCTCTGTCAAAATCTCTATGAATAAATTAACCTTTTAAAGATTAGTCCACCCTAATACCTCAGGGTTTTTTTTTTTTTTTTTTAAACAGACGAGCGGCGCCCCTCTCCCTCTCCACACGCCCCCCCCCCCCACCCTCCCTACGCCAAGCTCCACCAACTTGGCGTTAATGGTGAAATTATAACTTTTGAAGGAACGGACACATTCCTTAATGACTGTGAACAAAGATAAAGTAGGAAGCAAACGCGTTGAGTTCATTTAGGTCCACATCTTAATGATTCCGAAGGTAAGATGGATTTATTCTAATTTAGGGCAACATGGTAATCGCCATGGTGATGGCGTTAAAAGCGAGAGCACATATCCAGTCATGCTTCGATGGAAAGAATATTAGGACCTAAAACATGCATCTCATCCAGTCAGTGCAACATTAATAACCTTTTAATTTAAAAACAAACATGGAAAAACAGGTTTTTGAGGTTAGACAGAGAGGAAAAAATGGTTTTGTGAATATACCCACAATATGGTGAATAAATCTGAATTGTGCAATATATTTGTTAGTAGTTCTTATTTAATACCTTATTTCTTAAATGTATATTTACACATGTATTCTGAAGAGTCCTGAAATAACGTGCACGTGTTGTAGTTCTGATTACCAATAAACCATCGGGGAAGGTTTAAGACCAGGCTCCAAAGCAGCATTTCACACCTCCTTCAGAACCCTTCTGCTTTTGTGTTTAACAAGAGTTTTGTCTCTTCCCCATAAAAGTTTAAAAACGTGAGCTGGACGTGGACGCGGCCCAGCTGAAGGCCGTTTCTCCACAGTTCTGCAGATCTACCCAGGCGTCTGCTTCCGTGTGAAGAGCCCGTGCGAGCTCCTCTCCGGTCGGGGTTTTGTGGCTGGAGCGTCTGGAATAGCTCCAAACACCCGTGGTCACCTTTACAGCGCGCGTGCTGATGCCCCTCTAAAACGCTCTCGGCCCTCAAAGTGTTCTCAAACCAATTCTCTCCATTTTCTGAGCGGAGGGGCTGTGGCCCGTGAAGATATTTCCTGCTGCTTTTAGTGCAGAGCGAGACATTCTGTCATTGTTCTGGAAACATGCAAAAAAAAAAAAAAAAAAAGAAGGTTGCTGAACAGAATCAAGTTTACTGTATATATATTTTTTTAGTAACCAAACGTAACAGTGGCCTCTTGTTGGCGATGGAGTCAGACCTGTATCCACCTTGGGTTTTAAACAAATCAGGGTAATTATGAAGAACAGCTTTTGAGCTGAAATGCCTTGAAAAATAAACTCCTCCTGACTGAAAGAATATGACATGCATTGGCTGTGTCACTGGTTTTAGGTTTCGCTCTGAGGGCAGGCAGAGGCGTCTCCTGGACTTCCTGAGCTCCACCATGTGCCAGCTCGTGGAGCGCGGGGGGGGCCCTCTTCCTTTATTTAGTGTTTGTGTGTAGGGGTGGTGGGGGTCCGCTCCTCCTGGTCCTCAGTCTTCCCTGTTCGACCTCATCACTCAATCTTCATTTGGCCCCTGACATGTTTTAGCCAACACTCCTGGGATAATTTACCGCATGTCTGCAAAGACCAGTTTGGCGGAGCTTCCAGTAAAACCAGCGCCGCAGCACAAGGGCTTTAATTGAATTTGTTTTATTTAAATTTATTCCTCCCATATAAACCAAACGGGAGGAGGAAGTTGTAATGTCTCTATTACTCTACGAAGAAAGCCTCCCCCGTCTTATAACTTTAGGGCTGTACAGATGTTCTCCTGTAGTGTTTTCCCCTCTTCATCCAGACTTGTGATTGGAGTTAAAAAAAAAAAAAAAAAAAAAAAAAAAAAAAAAGGCCAGGCTGACCTTTGCTGCTAATCTACAACAGTTGACAACATGTGGCTCGCTAATACATGAAACACATCCTATGGCGGAAAGGCCAGCGCTGCACAACACCGGCCAATTATCTTTGCCGGCCTCCAGACAAGTCTGGAGTGCTCTCGAGATTTATGACTTGAATTCCCGCGTCTAATGGTCGAAGTTATTAACTTTTCAAAGTCTGTCTCTCGCACCCCCCCTTCCCTCCCCTCCCCCACGTCTCCCCTCCACTTTCGAGTCTGCACACACATTAATTCGGGCTCTTGATGAACAATGGCCTCAGCCCGCTCCACGGGGCAGCGAGGGCCTCGCAGAAACCCAACTTTTTTTGTTTTTTTTTGTTTTTTTGAAGAACCGGGCTTTCGGTGACTCTGGGTTCGAGCTGTTGCCATCTGATGCGCGTTATGGCGCATGGCGCGCTCTGGCGCACGCCGCCGCGGCCCGGCCCGGCGGGGACGAGAACAGTTCTTGTTTTCTCTCAGCAGGAGGCTCCAGAGATCACAGAATGGTCCCGGCCCCGGCAGCGGCGCACATATGGAAATGCTTGATTTGATGTAGTGTCATTTTACTCTGCAGAAACGAGAACATGCACGCTCTCCTCCCTTAATCTGCAACCTGCTACCATGACCACCGTAACCCACGGAGATGGAGTGTGACATACGACACAGGGTTATTACCGGTGCTGTTAAAAGAGTTATTAAATAATTCTCTGCTGTCTGCTCAGGCTGGAGCAGCACTGCCGGTGTTTGAAGATTAGGCCTTTAATGTTAATCATAATGGTGCAACCTCCACGAATGGATCCGTTTTGACCTTTATAGTGTCCATACTGTGATGATTGTTGTTCTTTCCCTTCTTACATGGTTAATATTGGGATTTATTCCATGTCTAGGCTTTCATGTCGCCCGATTAATTTATATCTCAGAGATCTGTGGGATCGCATCTGTCACTGATGCAGGCCCGTCCTCATCCTCTGAAACAAACATTAACTACGAGTCCAACTGACTCTTCGGAGAATTGCACTCTACAAAGGTAAAATACATACAAGCATCAAAGAGCAGTTAAAGTTATACAGTTGTTCACATAAATCCACCAAAAAACTATGAGACAGATTGGAGGAATTGGAGGAGAAACCTCAAGCCACCTCCCGCCCAGGTAATCAAAGCGTTTATGTATTTGTTTAAAAAAAAACCCCAAAAAACTGTCCTCGCGCTGAATGATGGAATGAGTGTCGCCGGCTCAAAGCCCGATTAGACCCCAAATAAATACCGGTGAAAGCTCGCCAGCAGAACCCAACAACACGCCTTTCTTTGTTGCTGGAGTGCTGCAAATGGGGGCAAAACTGGAACGGGAAATGCAGTTTAATAACTGGAAATGTAACTCCCTGGATTACATCAAAGGCTACAGCTGTGCTTGATTTAAGCACTTATTCCTGTTAAAATGATGATTTTAGGTTTTAAATAAAGTGCTAGGTGCTGAAAATCTTGACTTTGAGCTGAATTTTGAATAACTGCTCTACAAATGTGTATTTCCACACTTTTACTATAAAGTTCATATAACGGAAATTCCAAAATCAATGTCATATAGAGTATATTATAATGTAATTACATTACTGTTAAGCGCTGTGAGGATATTTCAAACTCACATCTGGCTTTGACCTTCTGAAACAGTGTTAAATGTTGCGGGGGGGGGGGCATTCTGCATCAGCATCCTGAACCTCCACCAGAACACCAAGAAGCAGAGCCACACGATCGAGCAGCCGATCCTTTAACGTAAACGGTGCCAGTTACGGTTTCCCCAGAGTTCGGCTTCATTAGTAATGACATCATCAGACATTTTAATCCTTTGGTTGTTCAGTGTCAGCAAAAAAAAAAAAAAAAAAAAAAAAAAAGGAGCTGACCCTCCTCTATTCACTTCTACCTATCTGAGAATTTGCCATCGATCTGGGGTCAGATCTTTTTTTTTTCTTTTTTTTTAGACCTTTTGTGCTGGAAGCTGCGTCGGAGCCTGTGTGGCCGCAACCGAACAGATTTTTCCTGCTGAGATGTCACCAGGAAAGCAAACAGAACACGTATCTGTTACCCATTACAAAGGCAGCCGTAGTTCCACCTAACTGAACAAATGGACCTGTCTGACGGAGGGGGGGGGTTAGTGGTGGTGGTGGTGGTGGTGGTGGGGGGGGGTTAGTGGTGGTGTGGGGGGGGCACAAAGACGTCCTCACTTTCAGAACACGCCCCAGCTCTGCTCTCGTCCCTGACTTCTGCAAGGACCAGTGAAACTGTTCAAATGTTTCCTCCGCCCCGGAGAGCGGCTGAGTTCCCCCTAATCTCGCACTAGTTGAGATCTCGGGGGTCTGTCACCTTCCCTGTCACGCTCGGCTGCCTGCAGCCCATTGGCTGGCAGCAGATTTATTTCTCCCTGTCAGGGCCAATAGCGTTGCGACGAGGCTCGGCCCACTGTTTAGTTACAGTGACAAACATGCTGATTAGAGAGGCCCGCATGATGGATGGCTCCTCGCCAGAGAGCGGCCCAAGTTTTTAGCGGGTCATAATGGGCTTGACACTGCACAGCGCCTCTCTTTCTCCCTTTCTTTCTATCCTCTCCTGGCGGATAGACTCTCCCTCCGCCACCGACCCCCCCTCCCCCCTCCACAGGTCAAACTCGGGAGGTCAGGAGTTAACGGGCCAGCCTTTGCACATTGCCAGCAAATCAAAATGACCCTGTTTGGAGTCATATTTGTAGATACTCCATCATGATCACGGCCACCGTGACACCTCTATTCCCTTCTTCCCCGTAGCCTTTTCTCCCGTGACCGCAGGCTCCCGCGCTGGTAAATAAATGGGTACACAAACCGGCCGGTTTATTTAAACCGCCAGACCCCCTCGCTCCAGTTCGGCGTTGGCACTTTTGCACAGAGCGCACACTCGAAGGCACAAACACCCACTCGCTCCTTTAATGCAGTTCTTCTTATGGGGTATTGAGTTTATTTGCAGCAATTGGGTGGAGGGGTGCAGCCCCCGGAGTGTGTCGAGGGCTGCTTGGTGTTGAGTAATGCTTGAGAGCCTGAAAACACACGTCTGCCGAGCCCCGGCGCGCTCGCACCTTCACCTTGACCGTCTGACTCGGCTACCGGGATCGCACGGAACGCCGCTCAAAGGTTTTTAGCATTAGTTTATTGAAGAGACAGCGGCCCGCTCCGGTCAACCCTAACGCGGGGCATTATGCGCGGCTGCGTATGCGCCAGATGTTTAACCCGACAGGTGTTTTTTTTTTAGAAGCATGTCGGCCAGTCAGGAGCGAGGAGATGGTCCTGACTCCATAGAACCGGGGGGCACACTCTACCGGAACTTCAAGACGTCTGGCCCCCCCGGAGGCCCAGGCGTGTGTGCGTGAGCCTGCATGCATGTGCGAGACGGCGAGCGAGACGGCACCTCATTTGTATTCTTTTCGAAACAGATGCTCGGCCGCATTAACGACTCCTAACTAAAACATTCATAAAGTGTTATTGGATTTTTAGCGGCGGGGTTAAGAAGCGTGACCCCGGAGGTCCGGAGGTCGCCGGCTCTTCTCTCTTTAACGCTCCCTCGTGTCCTCCTCCCCTCGCTCCTCTCCCTCTCATTTCAATGCAGTGGTGACATCACCGCAGCTCCGCTTCAAATTGGATGCAGAGAGTGAGAAGTTCAGCAGTAGCCCCGGGCAGCGAATATTTTCCATTTATTTGTTTATTTTTGACATAAAAGGGATCCAATACATTACGGGTTAAGTAATAAGTAATCAAATTAGTCCCGTCTGTGTGTATGCATACTTTGCTCACGATGATGCCATAGATGTGCTTCAGTGAGATCCCCCTTGGACATGAATGATCAAAACGCACAACGTATGTGGGTAGACAAAATATAAACAACGCTATTGCGAAACCACAAACGCCGTTACAAAGCTTGAAACCACTGATACACAATACGGGGGCGATATGAGCAGCCCCCGCTCGCACAATTGCTGAAACCAATTGAGAATTCAAATTGATTTAACTGTTGTCCCTTACCAAAAAAAACAACAAAACAAAAACATGAAGTTGTCGTGCGCAAATTAAATTTGTACTATTATGTGGGATTAAAGTAAGGGGGCCTGAAAATGCTTGACGTGAGTTGTGTTGACTTAAGTGCAAATCGGAAGCGTTTTTCCGTGTTAGCGAAGGCCAGAGAACGTGCTTTTGTTCCAGCAATAACAAGTTTCTCTGCGAACGGATCGACACACTCTTTGATGCAGTGACTGTGTCATTTTAGCAGCTGCCAATATGTCAGCTGTGATTAATCCTTCTGGTATTTCAATGGCTCACTCATCAATAGCGAGGAATTATGACACACTTACGAAAAATATCCTCTCAAGTGGAGATATTTTTTCTTCAAACACCTGCCGGCATGGCCGTAAACACGTCCAACCTGATAAACATAAGCTCCGATCAGGCTGCTGGAGGAAACTGGAGAAAACCCACCGCTTCTCCCAGATTCCCAGCGCTCGCCGATCTGCGCCAAAATCCCAGTTCCTCTGGAAGTTGCGGGGGGACAGCGCTGAGCTCCGTCGTCAACCTCTCAAACGAGATCAGTGACACACGATGGGGAAAAGCGCCCCCTGGTGGATGGACGGTTGGACACGCGCAGCAACTTTCCTCGCGCTGGTTCAGGGTGTTTCTGGATGTAAAGAGGGCCTAAATGAGCCTTCGGCCTCGTTTTTACTGCGTCCACAGCTGGCTTGTGGTCAGCGTGGAGCTGGAGTGAGACACCATCACATTTTCTCCCTGCTGCAGTTATTAGACCAGTATGAGTCACTGGGCCTGCACCCCTCACTGGCTGAAACTGTCTATGTGCTTAGCCCGCACGCACGCGGTCAGCGCGGCGCTCCCGCGGCCTCGCGAGGAACTCGGGAAACCCGAGGCCCCCGGTGCCTCCAGACAACATGTGTGTGCGTTTTCCGCATGTTCTGTGTGTCCGGGGCCGCTTTATGTGTTAACAGCTCTCAGCCTTTGGCCCGGGGGGTATGGAGACTGTGTAAAGAGACGCTCGTGCTCAAACTATTATTCGCACAATGTATATCACGTTACGCAGCCTTTGCGCTGGTGCTCTTTGCAGTTGCGTCGTATCACCCGCAACGTCGTCTCAGGAAAGGGGTCGGCCGTCGTCTCGGTAAATCGCCGCGAGGGTTCGGACCCCCGCAGAGCCACGAGTGTAATCTAGTGAGAAAGAAAGTGCTAAGCCTCCATGAAATAGAGGTCGGGTTTCCACGCCAGGCCCAGTTTGTCTTGTCACCCTGCCAGACCACGCGCATAAGCCAGAAGCAAAGTCGTTACTCGTTCTGCTCCCGTCCATCTCCGGCTAAACCGAGCGACCGGCGGGAGCCGCCTACCAGCCGGACCCCCGCCGCCGGAGCCGCGCGCCCAAAACTCGCCCTCCGTGAACGTTGGCTGTGTGTGTGTAGGAAAGCTTCGGGGGTCGCTATGGAGACCAAATACTTTTGGCGTGACGCGGTTGTTGTGCTGTGAGCGGATTCCTGCTGGAATGGATGTCCTGTGCGGCTGAGGAGATGCAGCCCGGAGTCTGCTCATTAAAGCGGCCACCCATGCAATAAACACATTAAATAAACCACAGATTAGAAAAAGCTGTCTCTTTAGTCTCGCGGCGAAGAAATTGCGCTGCCCACTCTCAGATGGATTTGATGGCTGCTAATGGTGTCTACAACGCTAAACTATGGTTTATTGGTCTGTTTGAGTCCGAACGTAAAGCCATTCACAGCGGCCAGAATAGCCCATAAAAGTTGGGCCGGGCCTTAATTATGCGCCGGTCCTGGATTATTAACTATTCCGAAAAGTGCCAGCATCGCCTTATATTTGATATCTAGCCTACTTCTTGGTGGTAATTAGCATAAAGGAGTCAATAACTGGTCACCCGCGCTCAGATTTACCTCTTTGTGGACCTACACTGGTGACTGGCTGCGCCCGACGGGCCAAGTTCAACATGGTCGGCCGGGCTGGGGAGGGGCAGCCCTCCCCGCACAACTCAAGGTGATGAACTTTATTTCACTTTGGAATTACACGCTTGGAAGTGGAATGATTGGCATAATTGTCCCACGCTCACATATGGCTCGTATCCACGCCGCAGCAGCCCGCCGTATCAAAGGGGACTGCGTAATCACCGTAATTACGATTGAGGATGCAATTACACATATTATTGCCTTATTAGTGTTGATTTTGTTTTGCGCTCCCTCTCAAAGGAGGGAGAGAAGGGAAGGGCCGCGCCGTACGTGAGCGCTATTACACCTTTTTTTTTTTTTTTTTTAAACTGCTTTGCTTGGTGGCGTTAATTCTTAACCTCGCCTGACACGGCTTCCTCGGCCTCTTCCTTAAGGTTAATATCTTTAATAAAAGCTAATATGAGGAAAGGCCAACACTCTCCGGGTATGTCCCACCAGACTCCATTACAATTTTCACTGGACCTGGCCTTTCTCTGTCTCTTTTTTTTCGGTGGTGGTGTGTGTGTGTGTGTGTGTGTGTGTGTGTGAGACGAGCGGTAAATTGCTTTCTTATGGTGGAAGTTCATTCAGCAGAAGGCCTTGTGTTATTTGTCTGACCTGCTTTGATTTCAACTTTCTGGCTGTGGCCCCAGGTCTGGTCTAAAATACAGTGAGATAATACACCCCCCCCCCAAACAAGCCTTATCACCTTTACCCATCACCTCACCGCCTCTCTTCATGATGGATTGTTCTCTTTCTGACTCCCTCTTTGCCCAACCGCTCCGAGCTCTCTCAGGTCGCCTACTCTCACTCTCCCTTCCCTTCTCTCCACTGGGGCCGCCTTTGCTCGATGTGCAATCCGGGGTAACCAACGCACGTGCACGCGTGGTTACGCCGGGCTCATTAGATTCTACTCCGCCTGTGTGCGTGTGCGTGTGTGTGTGTATGTGTGTGGGGGGTGGACGAGTCCAGACAGATGTGCACAAAAGCGTAAAGGGAACATACCTCTTGCGCAGCCACGGTGGAAGCCCCGGGCCGTGTTTGCACTGGGTGACAATAAGCCCTTTTATTCTGCGTCTGCCTTCACCAATGTTTTGATTTCTACTTAAAGTTTTATGTCGGTGCCCTCCCTCAAGGGTGCCATTACCTTGTATGCTAATAGAGCTATGCATATTCTATTACCGCTGTCAGGGCGAGATAAGGGACACATTCAGCAAAAGAACACTTAGGGGCCAATGAACCCAGCAAGGGGTCCCGCCGCCGCCGCGCTATCAGTCATCTTCACATATGAGCGGAGCCGGCCCCTCTCCTTCTCTCGGCTAATGGCTAAAGACCGTCTTCCGTGATAATCAGTCATCGGGAAAACCGCTCGATCCCTATCTCTCTCACACGCACGCGCCTGGACCAGGGGTGACCGTGTGTTGGCGTGGCGGAAAAAAAAAAAAAAAAAGTGCTGCAGCTGCAGGCTCGATCCGAAAACCGACCGCAAAGAATGCTAGAGCGGGGCAATAACACTAACACTGTCACACGGAGACAAACACGTCTCATTTGGGGTCAGTTTGGATGGGGCTAAGTAGGTCTTTATTTTCAGACTGACTGAAGTCTTCTCTCCCGCATAATGGTAATGAAGCCATATGGTATGTGGAATTGGATTACTAACAAATGTTCCATACCACCATCTTCCCTCTGGCTTTCTTTCTTTTTTTTTTTTCACCCCCCCCCTGCTCTCTCTCCCTCTGTCTTCCCCACCCTCTCTTTCTGCCCTGTGTCGCTGTCCTCCAATAAAGCAGCCTTTTCAAATTGGAACAGCATGTTGTCAAGGAGGGCGCACCTCATTTATAAGATTAAATTAAAAGCCAGCCATGCTCGGATGGCATTCTGTGATGATGATGATGATGATGATGGTGATGGCGGTGATGGTGAGGAGGAGGAGGAAGGGAAGCCCCTCAGCTGCACACAATCATCTTCCTGTCATGTGATTTGCTGGTTCCTGGCGGTGACACCTCCTTCCTGTCACCTGCCATGATGTGTCAAATGCCACACCTGAAACTCTAAAACAAATGTCCTGCTTTTTTTTTTTTTCTTTTTGTAGTCTTTTTCCGCTCCTAGCGAAACCATTCTGGGAGCCTTTTTCACTCGTGTTGTAAAGTAGCCGAGCCTGTCTGCAGGTTGGTGCTGTGTCACAGATGCAGCCCAGTGATATATCACACTCTGGACTAAAAGGGCCTTTCAGATGATGGAGGCAAATTTCATTCTGTTCCTTACCTAAAAACAGATGAACTTTTATTGAAAACGTGGAAGCGATTAGTTTAAGGGGCGTCTTTTAGTGTAATTCCCAAATGAAATGAGCAGACCCTGTATTTATGAAGCCCATAGCACAAAGAAGGGAGCTCTTAATGAGGCAATTAAGCCGAGGGGTCGAGAGACTTTGATCCAGACTGCGGTGATTTTTAAAAAAACATCGCGCAGTGATACATACTCATAACTCAGGGCCCTTAATTGTGCTTAATTTGTTTGGAATAGGAATGTGCTTTCAATTACAGTGTGGATTTGGGCCTGTGTGTTTAAAAGTGGCTGTCAGGGAAAATTAAGAAGCAGTTTGTTTCCCCTCCCACGTCACTGTTTTTTATCACGGCTGCAGACGCAGAGACAGATAGACAGATGAAGAGAGCAAACAGAAGGTAGGGAGAGGTAATTAGGCAAAAACAGACCCCTCAGAAGAAGCCATGGGTGGATGGATGGTTAAACAAGGCAGACGAGGAAGCTGGCCAAGGAAAGTCTCCTCTTTAAATACTTGTGTCTGGCTGTGCAGCAGCAACAGATGCTGAACAACAACAACACAGTGGTGCTCACCACGGCGACCGTTCATAACATCATCCCTTTAACAATGCGTCTGTCTGTCTGTCTGTCTGTCTGTCTGTCTGTCTGTCTGTCTGTCTGTCTGTCTATCTATCAATCTACTTACCTACCCATCCATCTATGCATCCATCCATCCATGCATCCATCCATGCATCCATCCACCCATGCATCCATCCATCCAGACTGGGGCTAATCTATTGGTGCACCATTTTGCAAATGTTCCAGGACTAAACACTGATAACATCTTGATGCCAGACATGACCACTGCATCCATGTTTAGCAGGCGCATAATAATCATCAAACATTCACAAACCTTATTAAACAAACCTCTGTGATGGTTGTATATGTGTGTAAGCACGAGCTGATGCCTTGTGTGCGCCGCAAAGCCATTTTCAACACATTTTACAGCAGCACGGTAGCAAAATGCATAGGAGAGAAGGGCCTTTTTTTGTTTGTTTTTGCCGGCCATGAAAGGTTCCGCAGAACTCGTGGAGTCACAATTCAGAAAACCAAAAACCTGGCACACTTTGTAACAACGTACAAAAACAGGAAACCATCTAATTACACAGACTGACTCAGTGTGGAAGGAGACGAAAACGCCAAATCATTAAGTACATTCACGCTTCACTTCGACGTTGATGCTGCGTAAGATTCCCACACCAGGGGGGCAGAAGAAGACCCTGACTCAGCAGCCTGGAAGGCTCCCCCTCACCGCTGTACCGCCATTCCCTCCAGGTTTGCCTTGGCTGCGGAGAAAGGCTGGAATGAACGGCCCATTTGGTGGGATTTATGTGGTCATACTGCCTGGAGGACACGTTGAAAGAGTAGAAGCAGCTCCGAATACTGGCTTTTCAGCTCCCGGCTAAGCTGTAGATCCACTATTTACCCATCTGTTGTGGTTTTAATAGTTTCACATCATAACTCCTTAAAGGAATCCCTATTTCCCGATCCCTCTCGCTGCTCAGCACCATCTCCTTGCATCAGTCTCTTCATCCCGGCTCAGGTGTTCCAGCTCAACCCCCCCCCCAACAAGTGTGGGCTTGTTAAGGTGATGAATAGGTTTTGTCTTGCTAATTTATTACTCTTGACCCGAGTGCTCTCAGCCCACGAGTCGCAACAGAGGAAAGAAAAAGAGAGAAAGAGAGAGAGAGAGAGAGAGAAAGAGACGGTAAAAGATGGCGAGAGAAAAACGCCTGACAGGCAGATGGCCCCTCTCGCCGTCTCCCGAGGTCGTCCACTTCACAGCCCATTACACCCGCCCTTTCCCATCAGCCTGTTGTCTGTCATTCTCCCCTCTGCTCTCATCCCCGCGCGCTTGTCTGCGCTGCCGGACGCATGTCGGGTGTCAGGTGCAATCTGGGCTGACTGATCTGTTGTGGCATGTGTGAGAGTGTAAAAGCAGCAAAGCGATGTGGCCTGCTCCCTCCGCGTGGCCCTCTCTGTTCTGGGCCTGTCTGCATTGCTAAAGCTCATGGTTGTTAAGAGGAAAGCAGACCCCCCCCCACACACACACACACACACACACACACTCCTCTCTCTCCTGGAGTCTCAAAGGAGCCGTCACCGTGATATTCCGACATTCGGGCCACGAGGGACAGAAAACCCGACTCCACTGTCGGATCGACGCTGTTGGGGAGCACCAAGCTGCTCTGTAGGTCATTCAATCCAGCATCTCATGGTAACTGCGGGATAAAGACGTTTGGGAGGAATGCAGGGGGAGGCAAAAATCCTGCAGAAGTTCAGGGAATGGGTCCAAACACAACTTTACCAGAAGTACCTCCTTCTTGGTGTGTTCATGTCATGGGAACGAGGGGCGCTTTTTTTTTTTGTTGTAGAAGCACCATTTTCAGCGGAGTAATTTAGCTATAAAGTTGGTATTCTCTGTGACAAATGGGCTCGTGATGTCCAGGCAATCAAAGACACCCAGCCTGGAGGAAAGAACCAGGAGAAGGACAAGCACGCTTCTCCATCATCCATCTTCTGCTTCCTAATCAGGGTCACAGGGTCCTGGAGTCCATCCCAGCATTCACTGGGCTGGAGGCAGAAATACAGCCTGGACAGGTCACCAGTCCATCACACACACACACACACACACACACACACACACACACACACACACACACACACACACACACACACACACATGCACACACACACCTGGGGGCAGTTAAGACCCTCCATAAAATGTCCAGAGAAGAACATGCCTCAGCTGGAATTGTACCCAAGACCCTCTTAGTACGAGAACCGCCAACAGTCACCCGCAGCGAGAGGAGCTCTGGGTGAAGCCTGGTGCGTAAATTTATATACATTTAATGGTTCGTGTCATGTGATCAAATATTCCACACCGATTTTGTGCTCACAAGATGTGGAAGGTTTTCCCATATTCTAACTAGTCTCTGAAAGCTCAAACCATGACCGCACAGTGTTTAGTTCCAAAACGGCCACATCTACATGCACACAGTCACTCTCTCTCTCTCTTTCACTCTCTTTCTCACACACACTCACACACACACACACACACCCCTCTCCTCCCTTGATCAATGGATGTTAAAGATTTGCCAGCTAAGCAGAAATGCCAGGACTGTTTCCTGCGTCTTAATCTGCTGCCTTTGTTGTACGAGTAAACCTGGCCTCTCCCAAAAAAAAAAAAAAAAAAAAAAAGAGGGGGGTCCTTTAATTAGCTTGAATAATGGCCGTGCATGTGTGGATTTAATCCCTTTGGCCGGCTCTGCTCCGTTAATGGTTTCCTTGTCACTCAGGACGCGCTGCATAAAAGCCCCCTCTGCGCTCTGCCTCCCGACACCTTCCTTTCTCCTCCACCCGTCCAGCAGCAGCCGCTGGCAGACCCGATGCTCCTTCCTCCCGCTGACCACCTCCGACTTTTCCCTCCCGTCATCCTTTGTCTCCCCGCGGAGACCTGGAACCGCAACGAATTTAACCCTTTGTCTTCTTCAGGTTTTCCCTCTCCTTACCCCCCCCCCCCCCAGTATCCACACTAAAGGTTACCGGGCTGCAACGCTGCGGCCTTCCCCTCCTGCGGGGAACCCTCTCCCCCCCGACGCGGCCGTCGAGGCTTTCGGCATAAATCTTTTAAATTATAAATCAATAAATAGTTAATACAATAATAGGGCTCTTTATAAATATTTAAGCGGGGGGCGACAGTGGGGTCGGGGCCGTGTGTACTCTTGCACGCTGCAACACTGGCGCTTTGTGTCCTCAGATCAGACACAATGGCGCGCTTTAGCGGAGGACAATTAATGCGTGTTCCAGCTGTGCACGGGCCCACGTGAAACAAGAGCGTCCGCCCTCAGATGAGCTGCAGCGGCGCCCAAAGGAGCAGGAAGGATGTCTTTTTCACAACACTGCCGCATGTTTTCTCTCCTCCCATCTGCCTGTTTACCCCCCCCCCCCCTTTCTCCCCTCCGTCTCCCCCCCGTCTCCCCCGACAGGCCTGACATCGTTCCCCCGTCTCCATTGAGAGCTAATTTGCCGGAACGTTCCCGCTGCACACTGTGATCACCCGGTGAATACCCCCATAATTCTCCCTGCTTCTGCCTCTCCCGATCATCCGGCGATGGGAACGACACCGAAGGGCTGACAGTTCAATTTAGCCGTAACGGATGGCAGCTATCACCGCGGCGCCCAGGCGCCGACCCTTTTCCTGTTGATTTTATGTTTACCAAGAGAGGGATGCTTCAGGAGCTGGGCCCCCCTCCAGACTTCACTGGGGCCTCCTCCTTCTCCTCCTCATCATCACCGCCGGTCCTCTGGGGAGAGATGCCGCGGCGTGTTGATGTGACCCTACATGCTCTTCTCCTCTGAGTACTTATCAAGTAAATTATTCCCCCATCACCCCCCCCCATTCTCATCTCCACGGTCTTCAGTGTGCAGGAGTTATTGATCTATATCTTTGGTCACGATGCCTCTCAGCTTGATGTCGTTAGCCCCTCAGCGCGCCACTGATATGATTCCCCCTCTTCCTCCTCCTCCTCCTCCTCCTCTCTTCCTCTAAATGATTCTCTCCTTCCTCTCGCCTCTCTCCCATTATCCAGCTGCGCTTTACACGATAAATCCGGCCCGGTCATTACATCCATCAAAAGCTAATGATCATCATCTTTTTTCCTTCAGTCCTGTCACTGCTGCCTCGCTTGCTCTGCCCATGTGCTCAAAACCGCACGCGTGTTTCTCACAGCAGCACTTTCAGTTTTGCGAAGATCATTTTACTGCAATCTTACTGGGCTGTGGAGCTAAATTTAAATATTAGAGCCTCCTTAAACCACTGTGATGATAAGAGGAGCTGCGTGGAAATGCCTTTATTTTTAAGACATATAAAGATGTCTAGAGCTTTGCTTTGCTGTGGGTTGACCAGCAGCATTGAGACTCAGGTTGTCTTGATACCATGATAGTGAGCCTGGATGGCTGCTCTGTAATCATGGTTCTACATCACATCTACAACAATGGAGAAACACACCGCAGTTCCTTTCTCAATGTGTGATCTTCCTCATTTTCTATATCTCAAACTTTCAGATCAATAACAAGACACACACGTATTGACTGGTGGGGCGGGGGGGTCTGTACAACAAGCTTGTGATGATTTGAGAACGTCAGAATCGAAGAACCAACAAGCTCTCGTTCACTGAGTCCCAGAAAATGACTCAGAGACCAAGTGTGCCTTATTTAGAGTTGCTGGTTTGTGGGCCTGTGTCACATCCCTCACTTATGTTCTCTGCTGGGTTGAGATTGGTGGCGAGACACCCAAAGCCTGAAGGTGTCCGTGGCACAAACCCCCATAGATTTCAATATCCCATCCATGTGGAAGACAGGGCTCCCCTACCTTCAAACAGTCCAATTTAGCCGCTGGCACCGAGCTGATTCTCCGGTGGGCACGCAGGGCGGCCTGGGTTTCTCACCGCAATTTGATCTAATCAGGATCTGATTCAGATACAGCCAGGCTGCCATGTGAGAAAGGCCTCTTGCTGCTCACCAATCAGCCGACTAGCAGGGAGAAGAGACACCGAGCGCTTCGGAGAGAGTGGTGCTCTAATCACTAAAATACAACGGGCAACTTTCAGGATAACAAGGCCCTTTTCTTCCACCTGCAGGGTGGCCTTGACACTTGTAAGGCCCACTGTAAATCAAATCATCCAGGAAATCATCTTTTCTCCCTCCCCTCGCTTCCTTTCTCTTTTATAATGCCTGTGTTAGATTCATATTCCATGTGTTTGCTCCTGATATCACTTCTCTCATCCTTCTGCTTAGAAAATATAGTTATCATTATATATTTTTATAACTTAAATAGAATATGACAATCTGTCCCATTGTTCTTTCAGGATGCCTTCTCTGACTAACAAGACAAGTACCAGCAATATGGTGCCAGCACAGAGGGGTCAGAGGTCAATGGGTCCATCAGCCAACTCAACAGTCACATGACAGTAAGTGCCGAGTGTATTTTAAGTTGCAGTTAATGAGACGGTGAAAAAAAAATCCCACGATCATCTCTCGGGATCGTCTTTGATCCGCTCGTCCAAGTGTCAGAGACACGTGATTCAGGGTCTGTTCAACCAGGAAAAACAAGATGACCTCATCATCCTGGTCCAACGCTGGAAACGTTGTTTTGCGCGCGACACCGCGCGAGGGGACACATATATTCACACGTCTGCGGAAAAGTCATTTGAAAGTCTGTCAGTTTTAGTGACCGGCTCAGTAAACGTACATCCTGTTGTACTTTGGCAGGGTTCTTATCAGCCTGTGGGCCCCCACCCTGCATCCACTGGGCCTGGACCCGCAGCCATAACAGCGGTGGGCCTGGAAAAAAAAAAAGAAAAAGAAAAAGAAAAAAAAAAAGTGATCTTTCAGCAGATTTGAAACAAAACATTCTTTCCTCCGCTTCCTCTGTTAAAAGGCCGGGGCCCGGCCCTCCTGACCAGCGGGCCATTTGAATCTTTAAGCAGAAGAACAGGGTGGAATGCATCAAGCAGGCTGTGGTTAATGTTTAAAGAGAAAATAATGGAAATATGATGTCGGGATCACACCAGATAGAACCAAGAATGTGTTTTATTACGGTGGAATATGAGTAAATAATATATTAGATGCGCATGTTTTACATTATTGTGAATAGCGAAAGAGTGCAGAATTGGCGGAACGAGGGGGCGAAGGCTTTCTGCATAGATGTGTAAACAAACAAGCAAACATGGCGCGTTTAATGGATGCTGGTGGGGTTTGTTTAATGGATGCGAGGCTCCGTGCGCATGGGTCTCTGAACAAAAGCTCTGTGACAGTTTTGCGAGCTGGTGGTTTTCAGCCAGGGTGTTTTACAAATCCTAATGTACCTGAACGCAGCGTTGTAAGTGCTCACACCTGCTCATCTGTGAACGCTGCATTAGAAATTCATGCTTTTCCTCCTGTCGGAGGCACGCGTGCATACGCAAACGATGCGGGGACGCATTCTCTCTTATAACAACCCCTTTCAGAGAAAGTCCCTTTCAATCATTTATCGTTCAAGCGCGACTCCGCCGACCTTTAGTCGTCTTTTCTCCCATTGTGTCGCGTCCAGCCCAACCCATGCGGAACCAAACGTGCGTGCGGAGTCTTTGCCGGGTCTGTCCGTGAGAGGCCTTCGGGAAGGTCAGAGCGCCGCGGCTGCCCCGAGGACAAGCACTAAAGTCACTGAAGCCTGTTTTAGTGTCCAGACGCAGAGATACTTGGGCGCAGCTCAAACATGGCCCGTGGCGGTGAAACCGAGGGTGAGTTCACTCCCGAAGCTGCCCTGGCTTCATCATTAACCACTGAAGTTTAGAACGCGAAACAGTCGGTAAAAATAAAAAGGAGTCACATGAATGTACTTTAGCACAGGAACACATTACACGATGTTGCACTGCCACATTAGCTTGGCCTCAAACAGTGTTTTATGTATATAAAATCATAAATGCCATTCACAAAGTAAATGAAACACTATAAGTCATTTTTATATTGACATGACATTTTTTGTTGGCGACTCACTGTACACGAGTTACGGTCACAGTTAACATTTTAATTAATTTTAATAAACACGTGATATCACAAAGTTATTAAACACTCAATCGGTTACAATCGGTGCCTGTGTGTGCTTAATAAAAAAGAGGAAGTTGGTTCTAAGTCAGTATTTGCTAATAACTAAATAAAAAAGCAGATTGAATATAGGCAAAAGACTGTTTTTTTTTAAAGTGATTTAGGCCAGCAAAGAAACATTTTCATAATCCTGAGATTGTCAACAAAAGTAGCATATTGTTGAACACCTGCATCTATATGTTCACTTGTCCTTAAAATTACATCCCATGATTATTACATATATAATAAAGCACTGAAAATGATCACAGGTGCCCACATCTATTATAAAGCGTTGTCGCTGCAGTCAAAGGTATTGCGTTGACCTTCATTATGCACAGACATGTTTAATAGAGGCTGTCGTCAACTAGACCGAGCATGCGTTTAAATGTTGCAAGGGAAAGTGAAGTTCTCGCCCCCGCCACTAGGGGGAGCACGTCTACTAGAAGTGCATGCTGGAGCAGGACTGCTGGAGGAAGCCACTCTGGTGAAGCTTCTGGTGTTTTCTTCAAATCATTTATCATCCATCTGAACTTTATCACTGTTCCAGTATGAAAACATAATTCTGATGACTTATTTTTTTTCTAATAGGGGCTAATGTGAAGGGCTAGTTTTCTTTTTGTTTTTTTTCATTACAAATATTCTCCCCTCTCGTCCTCGGTGAAGCTCGGAGTGAGAAGGCAGCAGGATGTGAAATGCTGACCCAGGGAGAAAGCAGACGTTGGTGTTGGCTGTGAGCTGGTCCCAGCTAAAAATAAGAATATGGAAAAATTGCTTGAAAAAAAAAAAAAAAAAAAACCCAGAGAAACGGTGCAACTACAAAGATCATGTCATTAGATTTTATTGTTTGCAAAGGAAACACTAATAGGCCATAGCTGGTAAACCATGCCTAATTAGATGAGAGTCGGGGTAGGGCATGCTATTTATTTGTCAGCGATGTAATGCCAGTTTGTGGCTTTGGGTTTCCACACATTCGCTCGGACGGTGAGGCTGTTTAACATCCAGCCAGGAAGACATGCCTCTCTGGCATTCAGAGCCTGTCAGGAACGCCACAGCGTTAAAAAAAACAAAAAAACAAAAACAAAACAAACGAAAAAAAAGAGGTTCCCATGCTGCCGTCGGCGGCGTGAGGCCGACGTCACATTGCAGGTTTTTTTTATATTTGTTGGACGAGTCATATTTCACCGGCGATCGGGGCTGCAGCCAGACGCTCGCTTCCAACTTATTCCCGAGGCCTTTACGGCGCTGGGTGATCCAGGCTCGGAGGATCGTTCCCGGCGCGGTCACGCATTACTGAGCACCCAGAGGGATGGTGTCATACGTCAGCCAGACGTGTCTTCATCGGAACTGTTTTTATTCGGCAGAATCTTGATGGCTCAGAATTGACCCCGGGGTGTGTGTGTGTGTGTGGGGGGGGTGACCACCCGGGAACCGTTTTACAGCGCGTCCCTCCTTGTTCTTTTACGGCTGCCTTCCTCTTTGTCTCTCTTTGGTTTTGGCGTTTGCCCGTTGAACTGGTGATCAGGCCCAGTGGAGCGTCTGAAGGACGTGTCACGGGTCTGAACCCAAGCCAATACTGGCGCTACTTCAAAGCTACCTACCCCCCCCCAGGGTGACAGCAGCCCCGGGGGGCCTCCAGCGGCCGGACCGTCGCTCGGACCACGGGTTTTCCACCTCGGCCGCTCCCTCAGATCTTTTCTGGCCGATGGGGGAGATAAGGCGGGATCTCGTTTATTTGCGTTCCGCAGTTCCTCCTCATTGCTGCGCTTAAACGCTAAAGCATGGTAATTAGACTACGCATCTCCCGCCTTTGATGGCGCTCCAGATGACTGGCCGTTAAACCGTTCCTATGAGAAATGTCACGGTTCCAAGAAATCTGAACAGGCAGTCATTAGTCATTGGCTGTTTTTCTGGGATTTTCCTTTTCTTTTTTTTTTTTTGATTAAAGATAAACACGGAGGGCTTCTAGGGGTTAGCACTGTCACCCACGGCTTCTTCTCACAGTCCAAAATGTAAATGAAGGTTAATTAGTCACTCTGAATCGCCCGCGGGCACCAATGTGTGTGTCGGTGCATCTCTGCTCCGCTTTGTACCTGCGGGAGAATGTGTTTCTGTAGCAAATGGGAGCGAATGCATCTCCCATCTCCATCTCGAAGACCCTGGAGCAAGATGGCGGCAGAAGTGGCGGCGTGGCGAGCGGAGCGAAGCGGACCTTCACGGGGCTCTAACCTGTGATGGATGGCCTATTACGGAGCTTTAAAGTTCTGGGTTTGTTTGTGTGGCCGAGATGTCGAAGATTGGAAACTCCTCGGCGCTGGCGGTGACATCTGGCGGCCCTCCCTCGCTGCCCACGCGCTGATACATAATGGATGGGAGGCTAACGCGCCTGCTCGCTCGGCGCCAGATTCCAGCGCGGAGAACTCGAAACCAAATTAAATTGACATTTGTTTTAACGGCCGAGCCCTCGCAGGTGAGGGTCTCATCTTTCACCAACAGCAGCCAGTGATTGGCTCCAGTTAGGACCAGTAAAGGTAATAAATGACGGCTGATCAGGTCACGCTGTAAATCCTGTCCGCTCAGACTGATGGATAGCCTGGTCTAGGTGTGGTCTGCCCGCTTTAATGACTGCTATGTTTCCTCCCACGAGCCTCTCTTCTTTTTTTTTTTTCTCTTTCTGCCCCTTGAGGAAGAATCACATTTTTATGATACACCATACATTTTCCCTGACTCAGAGTTCCTTATCCGGTGCTCTCTACCGCAGTGTAAACAAGTTCTGCTGAGCTCGGGCCTATCAGCTTTTCCCCCCCAAGTTAGATCAGCAAGAGCAGTAGCTGTGTTTACTTAAACACACACACACACACACACACACACACACACACACACACACACACACACATACAGGCAAACAGAGAGGCAGACAGACAAACACACACACACACATGCAGGCAGACACAAAGACAGACAGACAAACACACACGCACACACACACACACACCAACTTTAGTATTTCACAGAAAAAAATAAGTAATTTTCAAAAGCGATTAGACTTAGATTTAAAAGTCTGGAGGACTTCACTTATCTTTGTATCTTCTGCAGTGCACGTTGTATAAATTAATACAATCAGAGAAAATCCGAACACGCATCTCATTATGGAACCGTCATTCATACATACATTTTATATATGTGGAGTTCAGTACGGTTGAATTATCACCTCTTTTACTAACAATATTTTTACATGTTTTCGGGTAAATTCATTCAACACAGCTTAAGTTCATCATTGCACTCCATATTCTCTACATTGTGTAGGGTTGGTGTTGTGACACTCTTTTAAAAAGTATTGAATATAAATACTTTTAAAAATATTTCCAACTGTACTTATAGATATCTATATATCCATAGGTACAGTTGATGTGATTTTAGCACATGTGCAGCACACAGTGTTTTAAACCAGTAAGTCAGAGCGGTGCATCTGTGTGTGTGTGTGTGTGTGTGTGTGGTCATTTTATTATTCTGGTAAACATCTGTCTTTTAAACTCTGGAGCACACTCTCAGAGGTCCATGTCAGGATCAGATCAACAGCCGCATGATGCAGCTTGAGCCAAAATATTGGTTTGCACTGTTTCAAACGATTCAGTCTGAAACTGAATCTCCAAACTAGGAGCCCTTTAACGACGCTGAACTGTTTACCTGGAAATACTGAAGGAAAATGCGCATTAATTCGCCTAGAGGAGTCAGGGCTGTTAACGAACTCCCATTTTATACAACGCAAGGTCAATCTTAGTTTGTTGCCACAATTTTGAAAAAAAAAAAGAGGAAAAAAAACTGCCATAAAAATTCTGGCAATCTCATATTTGTTTCTGCGGCGCTGCGGTATAACTCCACGCTGCCTGTCGCCATTCACTACGCCACATTAAATTCTTTTAGATCAATTAAACTTCCTGGCTCACTTTACAAGCCAGGACCATCTTAATGATGCCCCCCACTCACATACACACACACACACACACACACACACACATATACACATACACACACACACACACACACACACACACACACACACACAAGCACACCCTTTGAGTGGTGGAATACTCTTACAAGGTAGGCGGCACAGGGTGTTCTCAAAGTTTATTGGCCATAAGGCAGTTTACACACACACACACATATACATATACACTAATACTCACACACATACACTTACACACACACACACACACACACACACACACACACATATGTCGATGTACATATTACAATCCAAATGTAATTCCTCTCCCACTGTCACGGCTGTCTGACACCAGCATGGGAACGCGTCGTGTTCAGGCTCTCTGTGTTGCTGTTTATGAGCGGCTCTTTGTATTTTTAGTGGGAGGATGATCTGGGAGCGAACAGGTGGGCTCGGCCTCTGTCACCAGTCACGTGACTCCGGGCGGCTCAAGCCCCGTTTTGAGGGGTTCCTGCGGATGAGGGCGGCCTTTTGTGCGCCTTCGCGTTGTCGCGCTCCCCGCGTTATTTGCGTCGCCGGTCGTTGGTCGTTGTCACTCTCTTAATTTTCACCCTTCATTATGATCCAAATTCGCACGCCATTAAACCAGCACGGCAGCAGAAAAATAAAGATAAACTGTTAATGAGGTGAAAAGGAGCAGGCCTGCGCGCCAAATGCACATATCATGAGGGATGACTTTGAATGAATTGCTCTTATTTTGCCCCCCCAGCCCCCATCTTCTGCCCCCTACAGAGACCTAAAGAGCTGAGGTGCGTGCTGAATTCAGGCTAAGTAAATTCACTTTATGACACTGCTGTGACATGTGCATCTGTGATTTCACACGCCTAATGTACAATTTACAGTTGCGGTATCGAATGTCACACAGGCTGCGAGGAGTGCTGGGGGGGGGGGCGTGTGTAACCGGAGCCCCCAGAGAACAAAGTGGACATTTCAGCCCCCCCCCCAACCCCCCCCATGCATGCCTCCCTGGCTCCCACCCCTTCCCCGCCAGATCTTTACAGCTGCGGAGGTGTGATCCGAGCACGATGGTCGGCCTTACGAGCGTTAAGCGAGCGTCGGCGCTTCTAATGGGCGCAGGCACTAATGACCAAAACACCTGGAGGTGGGGCCGCGAGAGCACAGCTGGACCGAAACCGAAAGCGTGCCCGGTCCCAGTCCCGGTCCCGGTCCCGGTCCCAGTCCCGGTCCCGGTCCTGGTCCCGTTCCAAGGCCTCTGGATTCCCACGTGCGATCAAGAGCACCACAGCTCTGTCTGATCTCTGCTGGACACGTGAAGACGGTCCACGCTCGCTTAAAGTTCAAACATGCATTAGGCACGCTCGTCCCTCGGTGTCATGTTCAATGGCAAACGCCCGCCTGGCGAATTGATCCCGCCACACCGCCATCCAGTATTGATTTAAGTCTGTACAGATTAACAGCCCTGATCATGTGATCAAGGTGCCAGCGCCTCATTGTGTGGAAGTGAGAGCTTTTTTTAACAGGTATTATTTTCCCTAGTGGCTCCGGTAACGTGAGCTCTCTCGCCATTTGAGAGATTCATGTGATTATTTGCCATACGAGCAGAGCGATAGGCTGGACACCAGGTCCGCTTTCACACGTCTGAGTCATCTTAGAATCTGTGTCTGGGATTTTATTAGCATTTTAATTACTGGATGATATTACACCAGGCTATCCATACCAAAAATGCACATCTGAACCAAACAGGAAGTGTGGGGACGTGGCAGCGCGAGTAATTACTGATACTGGTGTGACTGGAACACACAGGAGTTTACGGATTTGATCGTAACAAAGGAGAAGTAGTCTAAAAGTATTACTGCTGAGGCCTGACTCCTCTCACTATATGTGGTGTTTATTCCATCTAATAATTAATAATCAAAGCATCGTGACAACTTCAGCCCCAGAGTTATCAATACTTCCTCCCATTGAAGCTCTAACAAATGTACTTCATCTGCTATAAATCTGATTTCTCAGTCATCATCAGCCCATATGAGGATCGAATAATTGTCTTCTTTGTCTTTACCTGTTAGTTTCCTGTTGCTTAATGTATTGATGAAACTGATTGATTTGTGATTGATGCGATCTGCTGATCTTAAGAGCAGCTGCCCTAAAGGAACGAGGGATTTTGGTCCCCGTTTTACATTAAAATGCGCAAGTTTTGTCTGGTGAATAATAACCCCAGTCATTCTGGAAAGGCCCCACTGAATCCTGGGAGTCTAAACAGCCATGAGAAACATCACGAGATCCACCATTAAAATATACAGTTCCACCATTAACCCAGTGAGCTACAGCATATACAATTAACTTCACAACTTTTTCGTCAACTCTACGGGGAGGGAAACACGAGAACAAACATGAGCGAGGGGAACAGGAAAAACCGGCCTCACCACCCCTCCCACCAAGACCCTGTAATAATCTGGTGTTATTGCAATAAATAACGACGGATGTTTAGCTACCTGCTCACATTTAGTCAACCCGGCCCTCTCATCCACACTCTCCCGCCACCTCCGCCTTCTCCCGCCTCCCACCTAAGAAAACAAGCAGCTGTTTTTCCAGCAGCAAACTGTAAACCTGCAGTAAAAGCGGCGCATAGCCGCGCCGCACCGTAAAGGTACCGGGTGTTACTATGTGCGCTTTAATGGCACATCGGACAAGGTCATAAATTTCTTTATTTGTGCGAGATCCGAAAGGTCAAGGTACAGCGATGGCTGCCCTCGGCAGAGTGCCACGCCCATTGTGGCATTTTGTGCAAAAAAAAAGATCACCTTAAATTAACTCTCTGAGCGGTTTAGACTGTCAGCGGGGGAGGTGCGGTGACATCTTCATGTCGTTCCGTGCACACACATACACGCACACACACATGCATGAGCATGGTTCCGTAACACTGTGCCACACGCCTCCTCTCACGGTAACCATCGCTTACAAATTTTCTTAACAACAAGAGATGATAGGTCTTTCACCACCGAAACCGCGAAACACTCTTTGGAATTAGATCCAAATGTTGTAATAGACGGCATTCATATTTCGGAGCGCGGATGTAACGCCAGGCTGCAGTCACATGATACTGATGATGGGCTCGAAGCTGTGGTTGAAACAGATGTCTCACTCCGCAGCAGTGATGACAGGCCCAGGGCCAATGTTTACGGTTTCCAGAGGGGAGGATGCTGCTCTCTGGTTTTGTAGATGATTGCATAAACACAACAACAGCCTCCGCAGCTCCTTTTAGCAGAACGGTTGCATGCACTCGGCGGGGTTTTACTGGAACGACCCCAGTGGCAATACGAGTTCAAAGATGGCTCCTCGCGCTGGGTCAGCGGCCCGTCTCCCAGCCGAGCGTGTCGGCTGTCGGCAGCAGCCATCGACCAATTTAAGTAAAATGAATGACTACAAGAAAAAACATCATCACTGTTTGCTACCGAGTCCGACCTAAAGATGAGGGGCCTGGCTTAGTACCATAATGATGACCAGTGATGACAATGTGACAATGTGTGTGAGCGGTCTGGTGGCAAACTGTGGATCTGGAATGGTGATGGTGGGTGTGTGTATCTGGTGATGGAGGGTGTGTGTATCTGGTGATGATGATGATAAGGATGATGACAATTTGTGTATATCTGCTGCTGGTGAGGATGATGGAGATCTTTGTGTTTCTGGTCATGATGTGTGTGTGTGTTTGTGTGTGTGTGTGTGTGTGTTTGTGTGAGTGTGTGTTCTGGTTATCGTGTGTGTGTGTGGAGATGATGATGATGATGATGATGATGATGAGGATCTGTGTGTACCTAATGATGATGAATATCTGTGTGTGTTTGATGATAATGTGTCTGTATTGGGTGATGATGATGATGATGATGAAGATCTGTGCGTATCTTCTGATGATGATGAAGATGAAGAAGCCACTGTAGTTCAAACAGGAGCATGAGCGTTCCTGCTGAAGCTGCAGGTAGGCCGACGGGCCTCGCTTCTCTTACCGGAGCTTCAGTCAGCAAAACCGGACTCCACACAGCGAAGTGCTGGTTTAATGCGCTGCCACCGGTTGTGGCGTGTTCACACCTCTTTGTCTCCGTCCTTTGATTGATGATCACGAGTCACATCTTTCCCTCTCGCGCTCCCTCCCCTCCCGTCCAGCTCCAGCCCTGGCCAGGACGGGCCTTTCATGGCTCAGCCCGCGCGGCCACCCAAACAGCAGAGCCCAGTCCAAAGTTTTGCAAGAACTCTTTCTGCACGTCTTTGTGCTTCCGCAGGCTTCAGGGAAGGAGAAAGAGGGAGAGCATGTGTAATAGGTGGAGACACACCGAGGGGAGAGAGCGAGAGCCGTGTGGAAGCACACCAGCGGAGAAAGAAACCTGATTTATTATCACCAAAAAAAAAAAAAAAAAATCAACTGCAGATGTCTGCGCGCAGATTCTCCCTCTGCCCCCAATTATGGAGACGCACGCAACAATCTGCTTGGTCTTCCCGAGTTTTCTTCCTTACGCACACATTTACAAACACGCAGATTAACTTGAGCCCACAGTTTACCTACCTGTGCGTGCGCGGGCAGGCTTAAACGCCATAAAAGAACTGAAGACACTTGGGTAACTTCCCCATCCTCTCAAAGTCGGTACCACCAGTAAACCATAAAAATAATAAATACCCCGCTGCACTGGTGGCACCATTAATATTCCCCAGAATATTTGCTTCCCTCAAGCTTTTTTCCTGCTGTGTGTTGGATTACGGGGTTTTTTTTTGGAGCCATTAGCTTAATTACCGAACCGTTCTTCGGATCTGCAGCGATGTCGGCAGATTTTTTTTCGGGGGGGGTTCATTGTTTAGAGGAAGGAAGCTCTCTCTCGTTTGGTCCGCTCTGCTGAAGTTTCGATCCGCTCCGTTTCTCTAATCCATTGTGGTACGGCGTAAAACAAATGGAGATCCAAATTGTTGGGGAGAAATATCAACAATTCTCAGAGGGAGTTGTGGCCCTGCCCCGAACCCTCCGCATACTTATGGCATTAACCGGGGCCCTGCGCAGACCCCCGTAATTACCTTCTTTGCTCCTCCAAACATGAGCACATGCTGCCCGCTGGACATCTGCATGAAAGCTGCGCACTCAATTATGAATTTGCCGTATAAAAAGCTCACAAACTACCGTCAATCACCCAACACCAGGACTTCACAGATGCTCCACCCTGCGCTCGGCTCCGCAACACGCGTCGAAGCAAATATTTTCCGTTCAAACTGAATATTGTTAAAGCAATTACAGGAAAAAAACAACTGCTGACCATCATTTTGACAGAGTACAGAATATGATTACGTTGCCGCG
This sequence comes from Lagocephalus sceleratus, assembly GCA_911728415.1. NCBI lineage: Eukaryota > Metazoa > Chordata > Actinopteri > Tetraodontiformes > Tetraodontidae > Lagocephalus > Lagocephalus sceleratus. The sequence goes on along the minus strand of CAJVRN010000064.1, from coordinate 4,393,541 downwards.
CAGCTGTAATTCCGCCTTTGGCCAGTTGGTGACGAACATCAGCCGTTTAATCGCACAGAAATGTGAAAATGTGGCCACAGCTGACCCCAGAAAGGCACTCTCAAATGTTGGTCGATGGAAAAAGTAATAGAAATACGTGAGAATAAGAAAGGCACAATGTTTGCCAGTATTTCTAAAACACTGTAAAAGTCGGTTTTTATTATCTCATTAACACGCAAATAAAAAAATAAAAAGCCTTTATATGTCAGATATATTCGCAAATCTGACCTCTATATTTAACCTAAATCTAAATCTCATGTCAGTGCTGAGGTCCCGAGTATCGACTAGATCAACTTTTGGCTGAGGGACTGTGGGAACTCAGGGAGATCACCCATGCAGGCTCGAGGAGAATACCAATCTGGCGTTCGAACCCAAGACCTCCTCGCTGAGAGGCGTCACTGCTAACCGCGCCGCCGCGGACATTGAACAAGAGGCCTAACAACCCAGAAGGGGGCGGAGCCTATGCAGAATCTAAATTTGATATGCAGCAAAAGCTCGTGAGTGGAAAGATCTTCAGCGGGAGATCATTTAGTTTTATGCTTCTGTTTTTCAGCATCCTGGATGAAACGCAAGCTCCGTGTCAATTCTGATTTATCTTTATAGCTAAAAAATCCCAATAGGAAATTTTGTTATGTGATGCAGTCAAGCCAATTGTTCGCAAGCAAGTCTCTGGCATGAGGAACAACAGCAAATTAAATTATACGCAGCCTTGTTGATGGCTTCTCCAGAAGACCAGCACGGTTCACTCCCGGCCCTTCACGATTCAAATGCTCAGGGTTTCCTGTGGCGTAATGACTACCAGCAAACACACATTATCAATAAAGTGCACGCTGCCGAGGAGACTCTGACATTTTTAGCTGGTGCTTTATTGTTGTGCGTGTTTGTCTTGTAAGAACAAATAAATTAACTGGAAATTTAAAATAAAACCCCAACAATTTAAATGCTGGACAAATCCACACGAGTCAAGACGGGATGCAATTAATTTTAATTTTGTGTTTTCAAATTATGCAATCAGATTAATTTAAGAGATATAAGAGATTAAGAGAATAAGAGATTACCTTATCGACCGAGGACAGGATCCTCGAGTCGGGCCAAACAGACTTCATCGCAAACGGATGGTCCAGCTTTGGTTTTATCACTTAACCTTTGACCTGTTACTGAAATCACATGAAAATAGTCTGCATCTGTCAGCGCTTTCTGATTTCGAATCCCCATGAGACGAGGAATCGTTCATTCACGAAATTTTCTTTTTTTCTTTTTACAGGAAAGTCAAATTTTCCCCGTTAACTCGCTAAAATAAATAAACAGATAAACGAGGAAACTGCTGACACGGCAGATTGTAGGACAGTGCTGCAAAATAACGCTTGAGCTGCATAAGAAAATGAAAATCACCAACGGTCACTCTACATTAAAAATCCTACGACGTTGCGAGCCCGTTATTAAAATGTCGGCCCTTGTGGTCCAGACTGGACTCACATTTTTCCATCTGAACAGCAACAGTCAGTCAAAACTATAATTTGGCCACGCGCGTGTTTTTGTAAAGTTCTTGGCCCCGTCTGACGGTTTGAACATTAACGCCACTAAAAAAATAAAAAAACGCCTCCCAATTGTAATTTTGGGGGAATCGCAGTGAATAATGAGCCACTGGTCGTTGCCACGGGTGACCGACCCTGTGATGAATGTTATGGTGAGCGGCATGACAAATGTGGCGCGGCGATGACACGGCGTAATAAAAGCCAACCTAATCAGAGGATAATGTGTTGGTTTACACTGACTTAATGATCGGTGGACTAAACAACAGTAAAGCGTCGGGCTAATTATCCTGTTTACGAGAGCGGCCTCGCCGTGATAGATGACCGCGTGGTGTGAACGCCTCGGTGTCCGGCTCGCCCGGTGACAGACCGTCTTGTAAAAACATTTATGGGATTAAGAGGATGGCGGGGTGTCAAGAATGATTTGTGTGCGTGTTTGATAAGGGTCGGGGCGATACATTCGCAAAACAGCATTTATTTCTGCTGATTCGGCAGACGTTCGCCCCGTTTTCTTTCCTTGCTGCAGAAATCTGTGATGAATAAATGCCAGCACTGTTTGACTGTCATTCCTCCAGGCAAGACGTGTACGCTGTATAAACACACACACACACACACACACACACACACACACACACACACACACACACACACACACACACACGCAAGCGTGCCAGAATATTCATTCGGCCTTTACACTAACTCTGATTCACATTCACATCCTTAATATTATTCAAAATATGCCCAACCCTCCTTGAGATAAGCTCACCTGTTCCCACATTCCAAGTTGACCCTTCCCTTTAACTCAACGGCTTTAAGACAGCATTTGGCATAGTTGCATTACCCCCAAAATTTTGGCCCCACAAGGATGCAGGACCCTGCAGAGTTAGTAAAATCAGCACTCTGGGACACTGCATAATGGACACACACACACACACACACACACACACACACACACACACACACCTACACACACACACACATGCAGCGTCTTGTAAAATCTCGAGTAAAATTCTTTTTTCCTGCAGAAATTTTTGGGAACATATTTTTCATATCTGGGTCATGGCTCGAAACAGTCAAATAAATAGATGATGTTTGTGCAAGAACAGAAAAAACATTGAAACAAAGAAGGGAATTTTGATTTTGATTGATTTTATTTAAGATTCCAGTGCTTTTATTTAATGTGTCCCTTATTATCTTGTAAGTATTTATTGCATTGTTTAAGGTAGCTTCATTCTTTTTGTAATGAAAGATTCAGCATTTAAAACAAAATCACCCTCAAATAATCAGCAATTATTTATTGAATTAGCTCTAAATTAGAGGTTATTTTTCTTTTTATTTGTCTGTGTTTTTATGTTGTTGTTCATTTTTTGCAGTGCAGAGCCAGTGATAAAACAAGTGGTGGTATCAGTATAGATGTAATATTTTGATATTTCTTTAGTTATATAATATATATATTCACGCTTTAATGTGTGTGTTGAGGCGTGAACGCAAAACTGAAATATAAAGAATCATGAGACATAAAAACTGGGGATGCATGATATTCTGATAAATTATCTGCAAATAATCACAATAGTTTCATATTTCTTTTAATCAGATATTACAGTTTTACAGCCAATAATAAGCGCTAACATTTATTAAAGAGGCCTACATATTGCCATGCTGTAGGTGGCGCAATAACAGTGTAGATGTATGTGCTGCAGGGATCATCCTAAATAAGATATAGGCAGCTGTGGTAGTGGGTGTATTTGTGTGACCCTCAGGTCACATGACTCCTAAAGCCCTCGACTACTTGTTTACCTACTTTCTGACTTAAAGGAACAGGTTGTTGTTTGAAGTGTGGACGTCCCACATCTCATCTCACATCACGTCCTTTTATTTGCTTCACCGTGAACGGCCCGAATCGAACATGTGTTGTTCTCGGGTAACGGAAGTCGTAAAGCTCAGTATTTGTTTTGCGTGCCCATTAAAAGGGCGGTCAGCTAAGAGCAGCAGCAAGTGCACGAGGCGGGCTCTTTTTTCTCAAACACACGCTTTTACCGGGGCGTGCGGATGCGTGCAGAAGGTCTGTTGCTGTTTATCTCTGCGTGATCTGCCATTTCCACAGTGCTCAACGTTCTTATTTTTCAGATTTAGCGCTGCGCCTGGGCCTCGTCCTGTCTTACACCCTCACACCTCCTGAAATCTCATCTGGTATCACCAGCTAATAGTTCGAGTGTGACACCCCCCCCCCCGGCTGTTTTATGACGGGCGCTTTTTACGAGACCGCTGCGGGGCCTTCCAGCTCCGAAAGGTCAGACGGCCCGACAGCAGCGGTCAGAAGGAATGGCTCATTTCCTCACCGTGGCATGATGAAGAGGATACAGTTCCTCTAGCCTTTCCTCCAGGCCGACGGCTGCGGGACGCGCAGACGGGGAAAAGAGCGCCCGGCCTCTCGCTGGGCGCCACGACGGGCCCTGAGATTGGACGGATCCCCCAGAAGACACCGATCACTCAGACATCCGTCTGGGAAACGCGTCTGCTCCTTAAAGACGTGCTTGATTTAATTTTATATGGAGTGAGACGATGCTCTGGGACCGGCTACCGCTGCGTTCCATCTGGAGGCGGCTCGTATCGGACCACCGTTTTGCCCCCCCCCGTAATCATCTTTTATACGTTCGGAAGGAGATTGAGGCGAGGGAGGAGCTGTGAGGAGGTAGGAGAGGGTGGTTGGGTGTGGACATGAAAAAGGAATTCCTTGTGTGTTTTTATGGGAAAGTCGGTGTGAACGTCAGCAGACTGCCCGCTTGCGGATCGGGGCCCCCGCGGCTGACGGACAGCTCTGGTTTCCATCAAGAGGGGAAGACGTATACGAGCGCGCATGGAGGGACGCGTGAATGCCGAACTCGCCCGCCCGACTTTCGCAACCCATCCCGCAGCAGAAAAAGTGTACGCGTCACCTCTGTGTCATTATCCCAGTCAGATAGACACACACACACACACACACACACACACGTGGCCCATCAGGCCTGGGAGCAATCAAAACGCCGCACCGCCAAGACCGTCTGAGTCTCGACTTCCTGTGAGCGTGCGCCCATGTTCTTCCCCGCTCTTCCTATAAAACCTCACTAACGACTGCCCCCCCCCCACCACCACCCTCGCCACCCACACACCCACAGCCCTGGCACCCGGCCCGCGGATGCACAAACCCCGGAGGGCGCTTTACGGGTTTCATAGTCGGCTGCCATGGCCCGTGATGTCATCTCACGCAAGCCCCGCCCACCCCGGGGGGCCGCCATCCAAAAACACAACCAGAAGAATACAGCTGCTTTTCTCGCTACCCGCCGTTTCTTCAGCTTGTTTGCTTGTTCTCCGTGCTGAAAAGCGTGCGCGCGCGCACACACACACACACACACACACACTCAGGGTCTCAGAGTCTGTGGGTGGATATTTTTATAAAGGGCTTTTCCCAAAATATACCGCTTGTCCAATTACTGACACATTAACTGCTTCTCATGTGACGCGCCGAGAAGGGAGCGGACACTGGCTCAGTGTTTTAAGAATCACTCGATTCAAGCGGCACAGACAAATTATACGTTGCTTTGAGGCCTCTATGTGACTGTTCCTACCCTAATAGGAAGTAATCTAACGTGCTCTCAGATGGTGAAATCTGCCACTTTCCATTAATTCTTGAAAAAAAGCCGCCTCGACTGCATTTTTGTGTGTTTGGAGAAAGTGAATCTCAGATGATTCGAAAAGAGAATAGGCAGCTTGAGTGTTCACACGCTTTATTATTTGCTGTTTTAGGTCTGATGCACATCAATCTGTTGCCTCAGTTCATTTATTAAACGTTGTATTTGGCTTAAAACACTGGGGAGAAGCAACAGCACAAAGGGTTGTTGCTTTAGTCCAACTATGTAAATATTTGTGCCAGGGTCAGCGCCACAGCCCATGCTGTGATGTATGGCCGCTGTCATTTAATCAGCTCTGGAAATGAGCGCACATGTATACATTTAGGTTGTGTTTAAAGCTACAGTCAGACACAACCTGTCTGTCTGAAAGTGCAGGCTCAAAATGCATAGATATGAGAATTTAATTACGTAAACAAAGAGTTTTAGTCATCTCTCTCTCTCTCTGTCTCACATGCACACACACACACACACACACACACACACACACACACACACACACACACACACACTACCACCCCCCCGACACACACACACATAGAAAGGCTAATTATGGGGGAAATGACCCTTTACTCATTTGAAAGGTATCCAGACAAGGTCTTACAACACCTACTCAATTAGCAGCCATTTGTCCCCTTGAAATGAAGGACTCACTCTCTCCTCAATCACCCAAAACACACCATCCGCTGTTGAGTTACATCATCAATGGATGCTGAATAAACTCCACTCAGGCGCCGCCGGTCGAACCGTAGCGCAGTCTGAGAAAATGCTTTCGCTAATGGCTCCACGTGGCATGGCCCATAATGTCGGAGCAATTTGGGTTTTTAGGCACCTTCCTCTTTTCCTTCCTGCACGAGACATAAGCAGAATAATAATAATAATAAAGCTTTCAAATCAATTCAAACAATTGTTATTGCAATTGTTTGAATCGTTTGAAGCAGGAAGTGAGTCGAAAGTGATTTTCTAATTTCCTCTGTCGGAGTCGTAGCTGAGTTATGTATTTGTGGAGGAGAAGCCGGTCCGTGTTAGTGTGTAGCTGACCCCTGCAGGACAGGAGGAGCCGTCACATGGGGGGGGGTTCTGTTGTGTTTTAAACCAGATCGGTCTGGTTTCACTCCCAACGTGCAGCCCGGCGAAGCTCCGTGAGACCCCGACACGTCAGACAATTGCTGCTCTGGCTCCTCCATCTGGGGCCTGTAATTTTAGCCACCAGAATTTTGATGATTGATGATGAACTTTTGACGCCGCCGCCGTAACCCTAACCCCGACCGCGGCCTCCGCGCGGGCCCGCGCCGGCGCAATTATACATTCGCAACATGTCGGGGGAAATATTGAGCAAAAGCAAGCCCCGGGGGAGCGCTCGGATCGGTTTTCCGCGAGGCCCGAGGCACCTGACCAAGCTTCATTATCTGACCGACTGGGAGTGAAAGCACGCTGACCGTGGAGGAATCACTGTGACCACTCGCCGGTGATTTACATAATCTGCAGTCCAGATTAGCAGAGCAGGAAGTGTCTTCTTTCTATTCCTCTCCCTTTAGGTTGTTCTGCTTTGCGTGACAGGTGACCGGCCTCCTCTCTGACAATCTTACCCCTGAAAGGAAAATAGGCCATAAAGCAATTTTTTTTCCCCCCCAAATCAGCTAAAGCATCTGCCGCTTGAATGGAGAGAGGGAGGTGTGGGTAGAGCGAGAGTCCATTAAAAAGAATGACTGCCACAGAAAAAGAGGGATAAAATCCCCACAGCAGCACACAATACCATAGCTGGGGTTAAGTGCTAGGATTTCAGTCGATGGGGGATTTAGGGGTCCCTACGTTTCTAAGCCTCTGTCCCTGAACCCCTCGCCTTCATCCCACCTCTCTCCCCAAGACACTCTTTTTCTTTCTTCGGGAACGTCGCTCCCAGATCCGCGCTCTCCACCCCTTCTCCCCTGAGTCCCAGTCATCTGCCATCATCAGAATGATGATATACGGGCCCCATTTAAAGAGAGGGGCTGCTGACATGCAGGACAATAGCCCCTCACAGCATGTCCAGGAAGCCTGCCCATCCAGGTGCACTCTCCCTTACAGCCAGAGGCCTGCACCACGCTCTCCGTCCCTCCCCTCCTTTCTCTCCCGCCCCCCCCTGCCCCCGTGATTTCTGCAAATGCAGCGTGAGCCCATTGAGAGGGAAGGTGGAAACGGGAGAGGAGCAAATGTGGGAATGAAGGAGTTCTGTGGGGTAAGGAGGGATTTGCAGCACCGAGGTTTAGCTCAGAAAGAGTGTGTGTGTGTGTGTGTGGCAGGGTGTGTGTGTGTGTGTGTGTGTGTGTGTGTGTGGGGTGTGTGTGTGTGTGGGGGTGTGTGTGGGGGGGTAGGGCTCAGGTGTGTTGAAAGGGCAGGACATTCGAGCGGTCGGGTTTGGTGGGTCGGGGGGGAAATCGGTGAGCTTGAAATAGCGGTGATAATAAAAATCTCCTCTTTCGCTCCGTGTGCCTTCAGCGTCGTCTATACCTTCCTTTATGTTTCCCCTGTCCCCACCTGACCTACCGCAGCGCTCCGCTGGACGGCCGGGAGGGGTGGAGGCGGAATGGCCGGTGTGACAGGAGGAGGAATGTGTCGCCGTTCTCCCGTCAGCACATCCTCGCTGACGGCCATTGACCTGTCCATCAGCAGCTAATTTAGACCCCCACACACACGCACACACACACACACACGTACTTCTACCTTTGTGAGGACTCATAGACATGATATATTACCCAACTAACCTCCTAAACCTAAACTAAACCTAAACTAAACCCATCTCTAACCTCAACCTTTAAAACAAATGTTAAACCTTAATCAGTCCTTTATGAGACCTTATCATTTATAAGGACCACTTCCCAAAAATGTCCTCACTTTTCTAGTAAAATGCAGATTTTAGTACTCAGTATATACCAAGTACAAACAGACACACACACAAATGGGTTTCATAGGAGTATATTCATATACACAAAAGTGAGAAAGAAAGCAAATTTATATGTTTTATACTGTTTAATCTTTACAAATCTGTGGACAAAGACATCAAATAGTTAATCATTTAATACACTAATGTGACAAGGGTATAATTATAAGTAATAACAATAATAAGTAAATGAATTGCGATACTTATTTGCGGTGCTCAGCCAAGGTCAAAAGTTGCAAAATTTAAAAACCAATACATTTTACTGTTGCTCATGTATTTGTATGGCCTTAGATTTGGTAACAACAACAATTCAAAATGACACCTTTACACTGGCTCAGACCCACAGATCAACACGTTGCTCCTAATCCTACTGAGAACGCCCCCTGGATATGCTGCTAGTGAGCCACCTCAACGTGCAACTGCCTTTAAACACATCGTGGGATGTGTATTATTCCGTTTCCTCGTTAGATGGTGATCTACGAGTGTGCGCTAACAAGAGCACTGACTAGAGGCTCGGCGTGTTTGACCAAAGTGAGTGAGGACATAAAGGCCGTATTTTTGTCTGTAACGTAATAGTTCAACAGGAAAAAGGTTGTCACCACCGTGTGGACTCAGACGTACCAAAAAAACAGAAAAAAAAAAAGCGGAAAAGGGATTTTCTACCCCGCACATTCACTCGCAGTAATGCAGCATTGCAATGGAGCAGCCTGATCAGGAGATAACAGTGGACGTGCTTTGTGCGTTCTATCTGCCTAATTGTCTCCTCCATGTCGTATTTAGAGCTCTTTTCCATCTGCAGTTTAAAGCCAGCCTCTCTTATCTTTTGCCAGCGTGCACTCCCTCAACCGTCGTGTTGCATCCAAGTCCTGAAAAGAAAGCAAAGCTTGTTGGGGAGATGCAGTCAACAAGGTGGTAGGAATTTTAATCACCGGGCTCTGCTGCCTTTTCCTCTCCTGCTGTTTTGGCACTCGAATAATGATCCGACAGGCTTTTCTGTTTGGCTTTCTCCGCTGAGAAAAGGTGGCGGACAGAATAAAGATTAAGCCAGCGCGCCCCCTCTGCCCACTTCAATGGAGAGAAAGTACATTTTTAATTAAATCAAAAGCAGAGCTTTAATAGGTGGGCCAGGTTTGTCAGTCTGCAGATGCCTCAGCAAACATTTCCAGCGTTCCTGCTTTTATCTGAGCATACAGCCGCGTTGTGGCGCGGCACGGCTTTGGTAGAATCCAGGCGACAGGCTGTCAGTCCCCTCGTGGTTGACGTTAACCGGATCTGTTTGTCACGACCGCTCGGAGAACCCGGCAGAGTTTGTTGTTGGAGGACTAATTTGGGTGCCCGTGGATATACACTCAGTGGTAGGTACCGCTGACAAAGCCTGGCCTGTCCCCGAGCGCAGAGCTGCGTTCCTATCGGACCTCTCTCTCCGTCTCCTGAGGCTGAACAGATCCTCTGGATAAGCTCACCCAGAGGGAATCCCACCGCCCACCCAGCTCCAGCGTACGCCCACGTGTTCGCCTCTTCCCATGATGCTTCTTCGCCGGTGCCCTTCGGTCTTGATCCCTGCATGGGCCCGTTTTAGCTGAAGTCGCAGCTTTTTTGGTGGCGAAATGTTTTTCGACAGATCCGTCCGCTCGGTGTTTGGCTCCGGTTGTGATTCAGGTGCTGCTCTCAGGTGAACCAATGGACTGTATTCTGTTTTCTGTCTATTCTGATGGTGGACTGAGATCCTTTGCCTTCTTTCCTCTGAAAGTCATCACATAATCTCTATGTGTAATTGGACTGTTGTCTTTGACCCTGTTTATGGTGTAGATCGTGTTACCATGGCAACAGGAGGTGATTTGCACTCTTGTCTCATCCCATTTCTTTAGGACGGATCTGTATCCGTGCAAGAGCGCATCAACTTTCAATTGCGATGTCTGGGTGTTGGTCCAAACTATTACAGTTCACACACACATTCACGGGCACTTCTCAGGACCCCGCAGGGTCATGTGACCCGACTGGATGATGAACAGAGAGGGGGAAACGTTGTCTTTTTTTTTTTTTTTGCAGGTTTTATTGATCGTAATTTTTGTTAAAAAAAAAAAAGATCACTTTATATGCAAGAACCACAATGATGTCAGTGGCCATTAACAGTCACTTAATTTCCTCCTCACTGGAGACGGAAAGTTAGCTGCAGCTCAACAGTCGCATGACGTCACGCACAATGGTGAAGGGAAAAAAAAAAGCATGAATGTAAAGGAGTCGTCGAAATTACGGCATAGTCGTGCGGTGACTGATGGTGCGAACACAAAAGGGTTCTCCATAGAATGATAAAACTCCATTTTACATCGCTGTAACCTTTTATTTTGCTAGAGCCACAAGGAAATAGAGTCCAGATGGCAACAGTGACCATTAAATTTCAGAATAAAACCATGTTATTGTAGAAGGATTTAGGAAATTTAGTTTTGAGTTGTGTTTACTTACATGTCTGTAATTGCCTGTAGTTATAGTTTAGAGTTACAGGCGCGAGCGCACACATACACACACACACACACAGAGTAAGAGAGGTGCCACCCTGACCCTGGGCCTATAGGTGTCAGTAATCCCAGTTGTCCGCACACGAGGTCCCAGCAGACGCCAAGCAACCCGCAGTAGCCGTGTTCCAACTGACAACTTCAAAGATCGCACCGAACAAACCATTATTTTCATCGCACGTATGACGTGACGCTGCGGTGAGAACAAGAAAAAAAAAAAAAAAACCTTCAATGGAGTGTCGGGCTGTCCGGCCTCACCACAAATGTCACCGCGTGACACGCACACGTTTAGGAAAAAGCCGAGCGCAGACAGGGCGGATCACCCATCCAATCATCCGTCACACTTTATTAGCGACCCCAGAAAAGCCGAGTCGTTCCCGTCTTACGGAGTGACACATTTGGTCCACAGATGAGCTCCGTTGTAAAAACAAGAGATTGGATGTTAACGGGAACCGCGCTCGGAATTAAATCCTACAGAGATCAGCAGTGGTGTGCGGGCTGACATTTGCACGGAGGCACCCCACTGTGCGACTGTCATGGTGCGCCCCGCCGCCCCCTTCTTTTTTCCAGCAACGAGAGGAGAAGGCCCAAGTGGTAACAATTTGAAGTCAATAAACTCTTCTCCTCTAAAAGCCCTGGCTTCAAAAGAGTAGTGTGGGTGTTCCGCGTGTTGGTAATGGAATTGTTAAGCTCGCTTACGGACTTGGCAGCCAGCTCCCTTCGGGAAAGAACAGGAGTGAGAGATGTCAACCTGTTACAAAGCCCTTTTTGTTTGTCTGTGCCTGATTGGGTGGACAACAAGACACAAATAACAACAAAGGCGGGTTTCTGCTGTTCTGTTTCTGTTCATGTTTGATCGGTTACCGAAGCGCTGGTGTGTTCTAGAGTCTGACCGTCCTCCATCTCCTTGTACCCGGTCGTGGACCTGGGGCTCAAACACTTGAGGATCCAAAATGCTGTTTCCGACAAGAGCGCCCCCTACAGTTCATGTTTAGAATAAATCAGCTTCACCTTTACAAACCAATACAGGGCAGTTCATTCGGGGACGCGACTGCAGGTCCTTGTACGGTTGTGTGGGATTGTCGACTTTGCGTTGGCAGAGTACAACAGTCGTTCCTCTGCCCTTCACGAACCCGTAAAACGTCTCTCTGGTGCAACAAATCAGGTGAGCCTGGGCCCCGTCTCCGCCTCACCTGTTCTCCTGTCACATTTTTGGGCCCAGCTCTTAAAGGAAAACCAGTCCACAGTCAATATTTATCCAGGTTGCACGTTAGGGACATCTGACATTTCAGCCTTTGCCGCGGCCCTGCAGCAGCGCGCCGGCGGTCCTGATTCGACGGTAACCGAGCTGCCTGCGCCTCAGCTTCTTCTGCTTCTGCGGACTTTTGCGTCTGCACTCTTGTCCCTCCGCATAAGCAAATTTCAGGGAAGTTGAGCGATCCTTCTGAGGGAAGTGGCAGCAAAAAAAAAAAAAAAAAAAAACCATGAAATCCTTCTTTTTCTTTCTTTCCCGCCCCTTTTTTGATGTGGTGCCGAGTGCCACCCCCCCCCACACACACACACACCCCCCCCGCCCACCATCACCATCTACCCCCCGTACCTTCTATTAATCATCCTGTCAGTCCGGCCACGCACACAACAACACGCAACAGCGGCGGCGCGCATCGCCGCGACAAAACAAACAAATAAATAACGCGGGTGATCACTGCCAGGCAACGTGGGGGACGGGGTGGGGGGGTAGGGGGGAAAGGCAAGGGGGGGGCAATGAGAGAACACTCAGAACCCACGCCGGAGGGCTGCGGGCTTTGTTTGCGAGCCGCTCGTTGAAAACTTTATTGGTCTTTGTTGGAGTGTGCGCTGTTCCTGGTTTTATGGTTAGCTTCCTATATGATGTCAGGCGTGAGTGTTCAGCCACCCCACTGCCCCCCCCCCTCCTTCCTTGAAAATAGCCTGCTCCCATGGGGAAACCAGCCTGACACGAGCGTTTCTGCACCCCGGCTACAATCCACCGCAGCCACCCGAGTGTGTGTTGTGCACAGATGCACCTTCTCAGTGAAATCCCGCACAGCGCCCCCTGCACCGGCGGACGGCGCCTCCTTGGCAGCGGAAAAACGTTTGCCTGAAAAAGTAGATCCATTTAGCTCAAGAATGTCAACAAGCCCCGTCAGCGCGGGTCGAGGGGATGAAAAGTCCGCTAATGCGGGGCAGCCGCGTCGCTCCAGGACGCGGGGAATACTTAACAGCACGTGTTTAGTGTCCGCACCACGTCCACGTCGACTCGGGGGGCGGGGGGCGGTTGGAGAAGTGACACGCGGCCATACCCATCAGCACCAGGAGCGTTTGTGTACCGTGTAGTGGGGCCCAAACGTCGCTCGCCACAGTGATGTCACTCCCTCCGAACACGGCCATAAACTGCCTCGGCGGATGCGGCGTACCGGAGGCTGTGGAGCCTTTTTAAAGGTCTCACGTTTTATCTGCGACACTGCGGCTGGTTTGTTGGGATTCTTACGTAATTGTGACATCACGACGGCGTCCCCCCCCGCTACAGCAACATTAAAGCGATGGTCACGCCACGCGTCGCTGAGGCTGGTTCGCCGATAACAAAATGGCTGATCGGACGTTGGCTGCAGGTGAGGGCCCGAGCAGACTAAAGCTGAGCGGGAGAGGAGGCTGTCTGAAGGATGAGAGGCAGGAGAGGCAGAAGCTGGCACGTCTCAAAGGGTGGCAGACGGCCCTCTGCGGTCCGCGACCCGCTGCCGTGCCAGCCCGGCGTGAAAGAGGCTCAATGGCGAGGCTCGGCCTCTTCGATCTGTCCACAGTTGTTAACGGCAACACGGCCCCGGCGCTCGGCGATCCTCGCGCTTCCTGCCAAGTTGTGTTTGTGTACATGGCGCTAATCTGCGCCCATGTTTGGTGCGCGTCTGGCCCCTTCTCCGTGGAGCTCTGGCCGCTTTTGGAGGAGCTGCGAGGCTTCAGCCTTTATGTCTCTGATGATCTTTTCTGCAGCGGCTCGGCTTTGTTTCAACGCTCACTTCATCAAATTCAAAACAAGTCAGCCAAACTGGCACCACTGGTCATATTATTTTAGAAATACGGGAAAGAGAAAACTCCAATATGCTGTATTTTTAATAACGTTTTTCATAATCAGTCTATACTGAATGATGTAAAAGAAATGTAATTGCAATACATTTTCAATGCAACAAAATCAAGTGGACGTCATTTCCTTTATCAAATAAAAACGGCCTACCTCATTTACAGAGGTCACGGAAGAAAGCGCGGTGACAAAGATCGAGCCACGGGCCTCTGTTTCGATCATTATTTTTCCGTTTGAGATAATAAAGCCATATTTTAGCCGCAGACCGTCTGCGCAGAAACTGCGCGCTCTTTTGTTTGCGCTGTAAAATATGACAAGTTATTTCCCCCCCGCTGCTCCAAACTCTAAGATTAACATTGTGATTCCCAGTGTCCCAGAGGACAGCGTGATTGATTACATCATATTAAGGTCATTTCTGCGTCGGGGTAATTTTCACTCGCGCCTGGGGGCGATGTTTCAATGCGTATTTGTTTGGAGGGGCTGTCGGCTGTTCTGATCCGCGGGGATGATTGGTGACAATAACGAGCGATTAATTAACAAAAGATCAATATTGATGATATCAGGGATGATTATTTTCTTTGTTCTGAAGGAGGATTTATCGCTCATTTTCGGCTGCATTTATTTTATTAGGTTTTATAGTCGCGAGCCATCGTTGTTAGAGCGATTAATTCTGCATTTTTTTAAATTTTAAATGCATGGTAGGCCTTCGTATTTCTGAGCTGCATAAACACAGTGTTACATTACTCATAATTGAAATAAAATGTATTTCTCGTTAATCATTTTAGAGATGTCACTGAAAATGAGTCTAAACTATGATAAACATGTTTTCCTGCATGTTGCAAATCGAATTTATTTTTGTTTATTGTTGTGTATGTTTATTTGTAGCAGGCAGGTGCTCGAGTTTCGTGGTATATTTACGTAAGTAATAAAGTGCGCTCAAATATTTCAACAAATGCAATTTATTAGATCGGTTTAACTGAAAATATGTAATCCATTAATTGTAGATTTAGACGCGTGTTAAAAAAAAAAATCCAACAGCGTTCTACGCGCACACAAACATGTGCGTGCGCATCGTGGCTGCAGAGCAGCTCTCCGCCGTGTCCAGCAGAGCTCCAGAGCGGCTCCCGTCTCTGTGTGTGCCTGAGCACGCTCACTGGCCTCCTCTAACCTTCTAGGTGGTGTTATCAGAAGCGGTGGCGCAGCGCCCGTCTCCTCTGACAGCATGTTAACAACACTGCAAAAGGCCCCAAAGAACCGTCTCGGATTAGCGGTCAGTTTTCTCATTTCCCACAGACCCGCGAGGTCCTGAACTCAATTAATGGCTAATAATTACCAAGGCAACTTCTCTACGACCGCTCCTGGGGGCTTGATGGCAGGGTAGGAGGGAGCGGCCGCGGCCTGCTGTGGAGCGGGGCGTCTCTCCTTCTACACTTCTTGTTATTTCAGATTTTCATAGATTAGCTGCTGAGTTGATAGGGTATTCGTATCTATCGATGTATCGATATCGATATAGTTAAAAAAAGCAGATTCTCATTTTTTACTCGCTGCTTTGTCAGTCACATTTGCGCCCAGGTGCCTTGACCGTGGATGCGGCCGCATCATACCGCGCATACTGCGCGTTCTTGAGCGCATGTACTCCGCCCCGTCGCGGCCTACCGTGTTTACTCTCCTATTACAGAATTACAGTTGGCAAATTTACAATCCCCTCTGCGCTCACAAAGGCCCTTTTTGATGTCCCACTCGACTTGTCTCATCTGCGGGCCGGACCGCGGAGGTGCTCCATTTCACATATCCACCGTGCGCTGATGTTATCTGCACGCAGTGCCTAATCTTCAGACCCGGAGCCTTTTCCACCGTGGATAAAGCTTGGGTTTCAGTGTGTGCGTGTGTTTGTGTGTGTGTGTGTGTGTGTGTGTGTGTGTGTGTGTGTGTGTGTGTGTGTGTGTGTGTGTGTGTGTGCGTGTGTGTGTGGGTGTGAGTGGGAGAAGGTCGGGGGTGTGTACAGTCACCGCAGTCTGACCACATCAGTCTACGGGGTGTAAACTTCTGCGTGCACGGGCACACCTACCTACCGTGAGACGTGCGCGCCTGACGTTGGTGTTGATCTCGACAGGGATCGATTATATGTGCAGAAACATCCCTGAGCACTGTTTAAAAATACACTAAATCAACTCAAAATGCAATCTTCTATCGGTGCTATTGTTACTGAATTACTATCGTTATTGTTTTTATTTTCAGGTCGGCGTACGTCGGTGTTGTCTTGTTTATTGGTTTCTTCTGATCTATATGAAGTTTCTTCTGTGCCTGTGGATCATTTCAAAAAAGAAAACAGCGAATTACCACATGACCTTTATTGAATACCCTGCCACACAGTCACAACATTTAAAAACATCCGTTTGTCCGTCAGGAAACATATTTACATGATTAAATCCAGCAAGACAACAGATTTCCGTGCACAGAATTCCAGCCACCATAATGGTAAATAATGGATTTGTTGTCGTCTGCGCCATTTTAACGCACCAAATGCGTAAAAAAAAAACAAGCATTTAAAGCCAAGATGAATAACCGTAATTATTTGAAGCAGGCAGATTTCTTTGATTTCTAACGTTCTGCTTCTCCTTTGTTTAAGAGTAAGATCAGTCCCGCACGGATGATGGAACTCGAGAACGGGAGCTCACCTCTGTCGCGGAGGCTGATGCGGGAGCGCCTGCCTGCGCTCCGAAGGGGAGGGGAGGGGGGGGGTGAAAAAAAAAGAAAAGCCCCGAATGCGCACACGCGCGGCTGAAACGCCAGCTTTCCCCGTTCCTCCTGTTAAAGGTCGATGTTTAAATGACGCATAAAAGTATTTCCCAACGGGCCAGTGTCGGGGAGCAACACTTCTCTTTGCAGGCGTAATCACAGTTAATTGCGCCTTTTAAAAAGGTGTTGCTCCGCGTGAAATCATTTGTCCAACCTGATGTGGAGAAATATTCTGAGCCTGGTCTGAGCTGTCGAGGACGGAAGAATTTCAGGGGGGACTTCTGGGTTTGTGGTCTGGAGGACGCTGTATCAATACAGGCATCGATTTCAACGTATTGATAGTTTGTCACCACGCTTCCACGGACACGAAAGGATAAATAAACCGCCTTTACTCACATAAATTCATCGAACCTGTTCCTCTGGTTGGCACCTAAGCGGCAGCGGCGATTCTTTATTTGAATGTAAAGAAATGTGTTTGATAATCCAACAGGTTTGTGCGTGGCTCCACTCTGACAGAGACCCTCCATATGTGATCACAACTCACACGATGTCGGGGATTCAAGGAAGCCAACAAATTAACCTCTTAGTCCTGTGTCGCCAAATACAATCTAATATTTAGATAATATATGCTAATTGCTGATTATTATTGATTAAGGATTCATTATTTAGCAGAAAAAACAACTCCAAGGAGAAACATGCCAGGGCAATTTCAGAGTTAGGTGAAATCGAGCCTTTATTAAAATTGCTCCAACGTGCGTAAAAATGGGAGTAAACATCAAATCGGAACGAAATTCAGAAGAATTTTAAGCAGTAAAATCGATGTGGTTACACCAGTGCAAAAAATGGAAATAAGATATGTCCACAATTAAAAATAGAATAAATCAATGATCATAAATAAAATAATCCAAATATGTGGAATAATCATTTGTCATTGGATTTGACACACTCCCGTATTTCAAATCCACGCTGAGTACTCAGAGTGCAGAGAGCTGCTCCCTCTTCCAGAGCACTGCAGTGGCTCCTTCACCACCGATATTTAATAGGCTCCAGCATAGAGCCGCCTTTATTCAGCCAATCTGGACGGAAACCATTCCCATATGACATGGAGGCTGCAGGCCCACACCAACATGACCAACAGCAGTCAAACTGAGATGCATTAAAACCTTTGATAAAAGATGTATTTAAATACTCCCTTCATTTAGTTATTTTTTGTCTTTTAATTTAATTTAATTTTGTTAATCGCTACATATTATTATTATTATTATTATTATTATTATTATTATTATTATTAGTAGTAGTAGTAGTAGTAGTAGTAGTAGTAGTAGTAGTAGTAGTAGTAGTTGTAGTAGTTGTCGTACAATAATAATTATCAAAAAATAATTATCAGAATAACCCTATTTCAAATAATGTATTATGTAAATAATTGTGTTTCAAATAATAGAGATGTATGCTTTTTAAAAAAATCTGACAAGTTCATTTTAAATTAAAAGTAAAACATGTCATATATGTACATATACGTAAACATGGGTACATATATGTGTGCATGTGTGTGTGTGTGTGTGTGTGTGTGTGTGTGTGTGTTCTGAAAACAGGATTTTGAAATTACCTTGTGCTCCACTGGGCTGTATCAAGATGCGGGATTAACGCAAACGCGTCTCCTGTAGCCAGGTGTAAGGCAGGCGCAACGACGAAATCTGCGGTGTGTGTCCGCCTCCCTGCAGGTAATCTGCGCAAAAGCAGCAGAATCATTCCCAGAAATGACATGCTGCACACAGGATTGTTACAAACGTCAACACATCGGAGGAAAGAAGAAGGAATAGAAGGAGAAAAAGCCTCTATTTCGCCCTCGTGTGCGACTCAATGCGTGCGTCAAACAGCTGCTGGCCGCTGCCTGTCCCGAGGGCGCGCGCGCGCGCAAACACACGCACACACACACGCACACGGAGTTGCTTGTAAAGTGCAACTCCAATCGAGCCGTGGAAGTATTTACGCACACACGTGCATTAATGAGTTAAAAATAACACTGGCAATGTGAGAATTTTTTGGCACACACACACACATATACACACATACACACACATACACACACACACACACACACCGGCATTTTAGTCTGCAGTATCAGAAAAGGAAAATATTTGAAGATCATATTGCAGAAGCAGAAAAATTGCGCCATGGACGTTAGACACAACATCAGAGTTACTGAGACGAGGAGAACCTTTCCACTGCAGCCCCGCTCTCGCAGTGCGACCTTGACCCCCCCCCACCTCAACCCCCCCGCCTCACTGCGTCCGCCGCTGGCCGCGGAAAAGCCTCGCTGATACGGAGGTAAAAAATCCAAGAAGGTGCCTGCAGGAGCGGAGCGGAGCGCGCTGGCTGCGCGTGTGCGCTTGTCTGGGTGAGGCGGGGGGGAGGGGGGGGGAGGGGGGTGAGTGGAGAGGGGGGCGAGAGGGTAAGGGGATGGCAAGGGTGGTGGGGGTAAGATGGTGAGGCGAGGAGGAGGAGGAGGAGGAGGAGGAGGAAGAGGAGGAGGGGAAGAGATAAGTGATCTAAAGGGGAGACGATAGGACAAAAAAAGTGATGATGATGATGAATACATTGGAAAGTTTTTTGGCCCCGGCGAGGGTGTCAGATTGAATGGCCTGTGCGCATGTGCGAAGGTGTCCAAACTGACAATGCTGGTGAGATGAAGATAGTGTTGTTGCTGCTTCTGGGCTCACGGAGGACGACGAGAGGAATCTACAAACCGACAAGATGAGATCCAAGGCGAGGGCGAGAAAACTGGCCAAAAGTAAGTCTTCTTTTCCCCTCTCGCTGTCCTTCGCTTTGAGT
Organism: Lagocephalus sceleratus; assembly: GCA_911728415.1. Taxonomy (NCBI): domain Eukaryota; kingdom Metazoa; phylum Chordata; class Actinopteri; order Tetraodontiformes; family Tetraodontidae; genus Lagocephalus; species Lagocephalus sceleratus. The sequence continues at coordinate 4,374,207 of CAJVRN010000064.1, read as the reverse complement.
CGCCGGCGCCGAAAGCTCCTGCGTCTCTACATGTCCTTGTCATTTGTCATATCCTTAAAGAGAGGAGGGGGCCACTCTTTGTCCAGAGTTAACTCTTCTGCTAAGAAGAAAAAAAAAAAAAAAGCGCGTCCCGCTCCGGGCTGCTTGCTCGCGGTTCCCCGCATGTGTCGGGCTTTGGCTTCGCTGGTTCCCGGCGTCACGACGCTTCATGTGTGATGAGAAACGGAGCTGGTGTTTGGGTTGATTACGCTCCAGTTACAAACACAGCCGTCCAAAAAAAAGAAGAAGAAGAAGGGGAAAAAAAAAAAAGGAAAACGAAAACACAATCCGAGCCCCCGTCCTGAAATTAGCTGTTATTTTTTGGTGTCGGAGGCAGACGCGGGGCGCGCGTAGGTTTTTGAAAAGTTACAAGAAAAGTTGTCGGAACGCGGAGTAACTTTTTATAGAGCCGTGCAAGTTTCGGAGCTCACGTTCCCGGCTTTTAAAATAGTGGGCGCTGTGGCACCGCACAGTGCTGCGAGCTGCTGCTCAGCTCCCACTGAGCTCAGCGCGCTCGCACCGGGACGCCGAGATGCGAATTCGGAACCCAAACGCCGATATTTTTCCTCTATTTTGGCCCCCTGCTCGATCCCGACTGGAACATGCAAAAAACATACCTCTGCCTGGAAATGTCGTCGCGTCCCACGGCCCCTCGGACTGCTGCGGACCGGGTCCTCCTCCTGGGAACGTCAATCAATAACGCGTCCTGCATGTGCGAAAACAGCGGCCGCAGTTTTAATGGACTGCTGCTGCTGTCACACGGACAAGTCACACTTTTTAGTATTTTTTTTTGTCTTTTTAAATTTGGCATTTATTTGTGCTCGGTGGGTTCCCTTTTTTATTCACGTTTCCATGTATTTTGCTCGTTGCGTGTGATTACGAGCCTTTAACCTCTCGCTGAATTGCCCAGTGACCGCTTATTTTAAACACGTTAATATATTAATTTAATTGCGCCTACTGGCTCCTTGTTTGCAGGGAAAATTTGAACTAAATTACAGAACAGGTTGAGAGCATTTGTCTCCTTCAGTGTTGGCCGTACTGCACATATACGGGCCTTTTAAAATGCTTTGTAACTTTGCCAAAGTCACTGACTTTAATTCAACGCGAACCGCGGCGGACGACGTTCAGAAAAATACCATTTACATTTACAGACCTCAAGTGGAATAAATATTTGTGCACAGCATTTGAAACCGAGCTTGAAACGCTTCCATTACATAAATCAGGCTCTACTTGGAAAAATGTCTTTCACAAAAAATTCACGATTTTTTGCTTTTTTATTTTTTAATATTAAATACGCGTTGCGACAAAACTGCTTTGCGTGAAACGATGAAAGCAATAAAAAAAAAGAGAATCATCAACATATTTAAAACAGCATGTTTAATCGTTCCTTGATTACTTTCCCTTGCCCTCTGTATTTGTAGCCTTCAGGCTCAGGTTACAGAATATATATTTTTTTAAAATAAAGAAAAATAAAAGAGCAGTTGGGGCACTTAGTGAAAACACTTGACCATGTGGAGGATTCTGCTTCTGGCCCAGTAATTGCACTTGGTCTTGATCTCTGCCTTGATAGTCTGTTGATCCCGGCGCTAATGGACACAAATACCTGGCTTTGTAGCACTTTTCGCATCAGACCACCGAAAGCGGCTCACATGCAGGCCCCGGGTCTGTTGTGTTGCAGCAGTAACACAAGTACAATACATTCAAAAAGAGCTGACAGCGAAAAAGGAATCAGGACTTTTTTTTTTCAATTTAAAACTTGGCCAACTTTTAGAATATGACGCGTGGGAGTAGATTTCCCCTCAATCCCCTCCTCTGTTTTTTTTTTTCTGAAGTATAAAAAGTCTCCTGTATAGCTGAAAAAGGCCCACACCGATATTATATCCATGCATACTGTACACACACGCGCACACACACACACACACACACACACACACACACACACACACACACACACACCGCAGTTTCCACGTGCGTTCCATTTATTTATTAATTAAATTGATTGATCGATCAGTGGTCCTGCTTTGTTTACATATGCTTCGGGTCAGGATTAATTGATTTTTTTCCCAGTGTTTGGATTATAATATGATCTGGTTCTCACGAGGTGGGCCTGTTGCTGTATTTTCTCAGGTGTTGACGTCTTCTTTATTTTATGATTTCCGTTACTGACGTCTGATTTCAGGTGACATCAAATAAGGGAAAAGAAAATCAATTTTCTTTTTTCCAAAATCTTTTCCAGTGAATTAGCATAGGCCTAGAAATGTAAAAAGTTTAATATTTTAATTAAATATTCCCATACATCCGGGGTAAGCCAAATAATTTAGATGGCTTTATTAAGTGAGAAAATAAATAAATGCGTTTGCGCGTGAAGTTTTGCCGCTTGCGGCTGTTTAATCTGCATTTGTGTTATACCTCCGGTATGTAAACTGGATTTGGATCAGTTAGGACGACTGATCGATCCGCGTTTTCGCTCTGCAGGTGAGACCAGAAAACGCACGCACGCACGCTGCCTTCTCGTCGTGCACGCGCGAACCAGAGGAAAGATAATTAAAGCAGAACCGTGTTCAGCTTCAGCAGGAGCAAGAACAAGGTGTTGCACCGGTTTTGCCCCAACGCGCGCACATTATTGATTTTCAGAACCTTTTCTCTGCATCACGATATGATTATATCCTCGATTTTTCAACTTTGATTGCTTTTGTTGTTGCTTATTTTATTGCTGAATTGGAAAAAAAAACCAAACTCCTCCCTGCACAACTATAAACTCCAATAATCCCCCCCTCTCTCTCTCTTTCTCTCTCTGTCTCTCTCTCCTTCACACTGCCAGATATCCTGTTGATCTTTTGCATTGAACGCCTCTTATTAGATGAAGTCCCATGTCATGAACTTGGCCTTGCTCAACAGCTTCTGATGTTTTGACAGGAGCAATAAAATGTAACCATAATACATTAAAGGCAACAGTGGTTGAACTTCTGGCCAAACATTGTGCGTCCCCTGTAGCCTCCCACGTACTACGTTGGTGCAGTTATAATATTTGTCAGATAGCAGCGGCACCATGTTCACAGATTAGACCCTGGACAAGCAGAAAAAGCCCCTCAGATGGTTCCAGTGAGTGCAAAACCTCTCAAAAGTGTAATGTGGTCGCCGCTTTAGGCTTGGCTAATTGTTAGCATTTAAACCTCCTGATATTGATTCTGAATGGAAAATAAAAAATATAAGTGAGATCTAATTTTTGCTGCTGTAGCCCCCTCCGAGATAAAACACGAGGCGAAACCCAAGACGTGGTTGTGGTTTCGTGGAGCCAATTTGCCTCCATGTGCGATGATGTGAATGATCTTAACAGCACTTGGAATCAAGAAGCAGCACTCTAGAAGTTTTATATTGAAACATAAAGCAGCTGGAGCCATTTGTGGCTCCCATGAATCTTTGAATTTTTCTACCCAAAGAAAGCCCCTGGAGCTTCTCTAGCAGGAAAGAAATGGTCCAAGGCTGGGACCAGTACCTACCACCCCTCCAGCTTAAACCCGCGCATCAGATTATCGTCTATAGATTCACCTGCAGCCTCACTTTTTTGTTTCGCCACATACGGTTGACAGGCATTAGCTGAATTTTACAGTCAAATACAGTAGCACAGTCAATTTAGCCGAAGGGAAATCCGACGCTTGGCGGCGAATCTCCGACGGTCCTCGCCCATCCCGCGGTCTACAGATGTGCCGGGGAAGGCACCACTGTCCACTGAACAAACCAGATTTGAGAAAGCGATGCTCGAGGGCCTCCAGCCAATCAAACGAACGTGCACCGCCGCAGTCTCCACCCCAAAGTTTCAGGGCCTCTGCCCCCTCCCCCCCGCTGCCCCCCCACCAACCCCCCGAGCAGGGGGCTTTTCAGCGGGTAGAGCGAGGGAGAGAGAGAGAGAGCGAGACGGGAATCGGGCGAAGTTGAGAACATAGGTCAGGCGCTGGAAGAGGAAGCTATTGTTATCGTCCGTCCATTTTGATGATTCTGTGAACTCACGTCTGTCTCATGCGTGCTCTGAATATTTTTGTCTGCGTGCTCGGGCTGATTGTGGAGCAATTGTGAGGGATTGAAAAATTGTGTAGCATAACTAATTGTATCAGTCCACATTTGGCAGAGGCGCGCACGCTGCAGGCGTCCGTTACTGCGGAACGCTTCCTCGTCCCAGTGTGCGTGAACGTAGTCAAAAAGAGGCAAACGGGCGCTGCGAGGCTCCTGGAGTTTCTCTTTTTAGTGGAGTAACTCTGCGCATTACACCAAAGACTAGTTTGAGTAAACCACATGCACCCAGTTGATTGACACGATGCGCAGTATCTTTAAATATAGCAGATTCTGTTGCCATATCGTCAAATTTGCTGCGCGAGTGGGCTCTTTCCTCTGAACTATTCAGGCCTCTGTGTACCATTCACGGATCTCTCAGACAGCAGACAAAGAGAAAGTTCAAGATCTCTTCTGTTCATGCATGCAGAAGTAAAAAAAAAACAAAAAACCCCCCAGAAATTTAAAGGACAGGCTTCTCAGGATTAGAAAAGGTTGATTAACTCGTGTATTCGTTAATCTACAGTACCGCCACGTCGCTTGATTATTTGTTTGGAGCGAGTTTAAATTCTATTTGCGCTCTGCAGAATGTTGTCAATTCAGACTTATTGAACGGCTGAAAACACTTGACTGGCATTCCCCAGAGTACACCGCCTGGATCTTTACAGAAACACGCACGCACACATACATGCACGCACGCGCACGTTCACGCCAACACACACCGTTTTTGTTGGTAGATATTTGGGCAATGTTCAGTTTTAACCCCAATCAATCACAAACTGGAAAGGTTGAGCATAAATGTCATCTAAACAGCAGGAGCTGGCAGTGTTAGCTGGCCAAGTGTGTGTGTGTGTGTGTGTGTGTGTGTGTGTGTGTGTGTGTGTGTGTGTGTATGTTGTGGGTGGGGATCAGTGTGTGCACTATTTTGTACAGTTTTTTGGCCTTGTCCCTGTTGTGAGCCTTGACCTTGGTTTTGGCACAGCAGTGGCAGGCATGTTGTATACCTGCGCGTGCACACACACACACAAACACACACACACACACACACACACACACACACACACACACACACACACACACACACACACACATTGCTTTCTCTCCCATGCTTTGTGCCTGGTCTCATGCTGGCTAAGTCAAATTTTGAGTTGACATACAAATACCACTGCATTAAGCTCTTGCACATGGCTCTAAATCCCATTCATTCCATTGATACATTGACCTCACAGTATCCAGTTGGCAAGTATGATTGTTTGCACCATGACCTCATCCGCCATGTTTGTAAAAAAACACAGCAATCTCCCAATCGTTTGGCAGGGGGGTGTGGGGGGGGATTGTGGCGTGCCCCAGGGATTTGAAGACGTATCCCTGATGTTTTCCTTTTCTGTTCTGAACAGTCGCCCTGTTCTTCGTCTCTCTTCATGAGCCTCATGTTCAGCCAGCAGTTGGGGGCAGGGTCTTGTTAAAAATAGGCAAGGGGCACTCTAACGGTGGAACGTGTCAGCCAAAAAAAAAAAAGAAAAAAAAAAAAAGGGTTAAGAAAATGAAAAGCCATTATGCCGCTGTTAAATACGCTTTATCTTGACCTGCGGCCGCTTATCGAGTCACGGGCGACCGCGGCCGGGGCCCCGAAGATCCAGCCCAGCCGCTCGGGGCTAAGAATACACCCTGACTGCTGGAGTCACCCCTCTTTCTTGCGTCTTGAGTGCTCCAGTTAAAGCTAACTGATGATGTCTTTGTGTGTCTGCGTGATTATACACCACCTGCTGCTAAACAACGTCTGCTGCTCCGAAACGCCGCCTGAATGTGTCTGCTTGAGCCACACAACTGATGCCCCAGCACGTCTGGGGTCACGTCCTCACTTTTAGGCCAGAATTAAATTGTTTTGAACTTTTTTTTTTTTTTTTTTAACACTAATCCAGTTTGCAAGTTTTTGAAAATAAAAAAAAACAAACCTCATATTCCACCTGTAGAGCTAAAAAAAAAAAATCAACGATTTAGGTCTGAAACAAGCCCTTTCTGGACCTAATTCTGAATTAGTCGTGATCATATCTTTGATCAGTCTTGTGCGAAGAGTTGCCAACTGCACATCTACAACAGTTCTCACCTCAGGCTCAACAGGCTGACGTCAGTAATAGTTTCATTAATGTTACTTCTAATGTCGAACAACCAAGTAAACCCTAAACGGCGCAATAATAAAATTCCCAGAAAACACTTAATGTGTTGTTTCATGCTAGGGATCAGTGCCCATTTTCACACACACGCACACACACACACACACACACTGCTGATGACGGCTCATCCTGTCCAGATATGATAAGCAGACAAACTGCCCTGTCTCCAGGGCAGTTTGTCTGTCTGCGTCTCCAGTGTTCAGTGGTGTGTAGCGGCGGCGCGGCTCTAAACTCCCCTCCGCCCGTCCCGCCCTTTTCATCAGGCCGCCAGTTCAAAGCGGCGCCTCCATCTTCGCCCCTATCTGTCTGGCTCCCCCCATCCCTCCCACCGCCTTCCTCCGCGGGTTTCATCATTACCGCAGAGATGGGCACGCGGTGTCTCATTAGGGAGGATTAGAGGCATCTCCCCGTCTCGCAGGGCCAGAGTGGGACAGCTCTCTTGTTTCGCGCCCCTTCCACCTCCCTTTCTCTCCCAGATCAGGTCCTTTGATTTGGCCAGATAAAGACCCCTTTCATGTCAGCGGGGATGGTTCGCGATTACACTGTCAGACCCATCGTTTTAGAGAGTTTGACAAATTTGCCGTGCTGGATGGGGCAGTTGGAGGGGGTGGGGGCGGGGGTGTTCGCAGGCTTGGATTCACCATAATTGAGCTGTCATTACGCGCCGACCTCGCCGGGGTACAGGCCCTCCGCTATTTGTTTGGGCCTGAACGCCGCTGGTACGCGATCCCGTCACGTTGGACACTTCGCTGGGGTGTGTGTGTTTTGAGGGGGGGGGGCTCTGGCTCTTCGGCTTGTTCGCTCGAGTCCAAAACTCATGTTCGCGGCTGTTTCTCGCCGTACATTTTTTTTCCCCCTGTCTCTTGGCTGTGGTTGAAAATTACTCACAAACCCTCCTTGTTCAGGAAATGACGTTTCCCGTCCGTCTGATTCCTTCTGACACGTTATTAGCTCCGGCAGATCGCGGTTCGGTTGGATTTCCCCCGGTGATATTGACTGGGTTGGCAGAGCGCTGTGACCGTGCATATTAGCGTCAGGCTTTGACGACGTAAGTAGCCCCCCCCCCTCATTAACTCAGGTTCAGATTGGCTGCGAGGTGATGAGACAGGCCCGGTGCGTGGGCGTCTAAGCCGCCTTGCGTGCATATGTGAAGGTGTTGCGGGGGTCCTGCCTAAAACATTTCAAGATGGCCCATTAGCCGGGCGCGGGCCCATCCCCTCTCGGTGCTGGGATTCCTCTGTACTGACCCCCTCAGCTCCGCCCCTCCACCTCTCAGCTCCTCTGTCCCAGAGGCCCCCAGCCTCATCCTGCCAAGTGTACGGTTCCAAAGTAACGACGAAGCTGCCTGCGTGTGAAAATATTGAATTGCAAAAACATCCCTGGGTGAGAGGGTGTGTGAATGGAGCTTTCAGCGTCGGGACCGACCCCGGCCCTGCACCACTGACTGATGGACAACAAATGGCATTTTGTGTCCAGAGAGAGGGAGAGAGAGGGGACAGGGGGGGACACATAGAGAAGATGGAGGGGGGTAGGGGAGGTGAGGGTTTTTTTTTTTTTTTTTTAGAACTCTTCAGTCTGGGGCCCTCTATCCAGGTCTGAAACGCCTTATCACATGACCTGTCTGACCTTTGGCCCCCACTCAGCAAAGACTGTCAGACTTCTCTCCAATAGGGAGCACAAAGCCTCACAGCCTCAAAGGCCCCTATTCAGCCCCCCCGCCCCCACCCAGCCGTACTCCAAAGGTAATAGGTAAGAGTAATGTCAGTGACCTCCACTTTCCTCCTCTCCGCAGGAGGGCAAAACTCTTAAGATTTCCTGATAATGTCAGAGGGGGCGAGTTCGCCTCCCGAACTGCCGGCGTTTACCTACGGGCGACCCGGGGCGCCGAGTTAACCGTGTTTGTTACAAAGCAGATTCAACCCAATCGAGCCAGAGTCACTTCTCACGGATGAATTCCGGAAAGTCCGGCTCGGGGCGGAGCCCTTCCCGCGATCCGCCTCGGAAAATCGATGCGATGTTGCCTCAGTCGCCGTGCGGAGGGGACCGCACAGACAAGGCGCTGCGTGTGTTATCTCAGTGTGTGAGTGTGGGACAGGGGGAGTTTTTGATGTCTCGGGGGGGGTCGGGTACCACCGCAACCTCCTGTCTCGCTCCGCGACCCTTAAACTGGCATCCCTCTGTCGGTCCCTCTCCCGACGGTCCAAGGACTCTTTCTTCCCTTTTTTCTCTCTTCTTCCCCTCCTTCTCTGCAACACTGGAGTTTCTCTCTCTCGAGTCTCCTTTGAAAAGATGCGGTGTCTTTGTCCGGCCTGATAAAGGATGCCATAGTTCCCCTTTTCCCCTTCTTTGTGGCCCAGGGCTGGCGGCTCCTGTAGAAGTGCAAATGCTATCCTCTCTGAGGGGCTATCCTCGTGGGCCCCGGAGGGCTCTCTCTCTCTCTCTCTCTCTCTGTCTCTCTCTCTCTGCTGAAGGCTTGGCTAATTACCACCCTGCCCCCCCCACCGTCCTCCTAGACCCCACCAGCTCCCCGCTCCCTGGAACCATGGACAGCACATTCCCACAACCAGCACCTGGCCTTCTTTTCTCCTGGCCCGCTTTGATGGCTGACACCCCAACCAGCCCCTCCCTCCTTCCTCATCCTCCTCTTCTCTCCACCCCACTACCTCATCTCTCTTTCTCTCCCTCCCTTTAACATCTCCCTCTCTCACTGACTCTCATTACTGGAGGTTTTAAATTGCTGTCTGACCCTGACAAACTGCTCTTGTTGAAAAGGGGGATGTTGAAGAGGGAGGGCGGCGGATGTGAGCGAGAAAACACCCACAAAAAAAAAAACCTGAAAAGGTGAGGAAGGCAGGAGAAAGTTGTTATGTTTGAGACTGTGTTCCATTATAGGTTTTGTCAGAGGCAGCGAGTTTTCCTGGAGAACTTGTGAGTTTTTTAACTGAGGAGAAATGCCGTCATTTGTATCAAAGTATCATTATTATTTTTTATAGATTTCACTATTAAATCACATTTTAATGCATTCAAACAAAATAGCCTCTGACTGAAAAAAAAAACCTTGAAACCATTACGATAAATGAGATAAAAATCTTAAGTTACATATTTGTTGGTGACCTGTTGATGTGGAAGAACAAAACTGGTGAAATTGCTCTCTGTCAAACACACACACACCTACACACACACACACTCACACACACACACTCACACCTACACACACACACCTACACACACACACACACACACACACACACACAGGTCTCTAATTTAGTTGCATATTTGCGTTCTAACAGCCGGCGGGCCTAATCGATAGTCTGTCCCGGTGGATTTCACCAATTCATAGCTTGCCTTGCGCAGGCCAGCGATCCCAGCGCGGCTGTTCAGACAGCTTTCTGAGGAAAACAAATAGCTCCATTATAAGCTCGCGTCCCGGCGATGCTCAGCGTCCCAAAGGCAAAACGCCTGGGCTGTATTAATTGTACGCTCCCCACACGGGGGAAGGACAAACGCGCGCCTCACCTGCAGAGTCCATTAAAGATGTCGTGCACAGCAAAAATAACTTGAAAATGTCTGATTATATGTTTTGCTTTTATTTTGCTGGTTTTAATGAGAAGACAGGAAGTCACATCTCAGGCAAAAGGGACTGGTAGGACGGGGAGCAGCACACACCCAGACCAGTTACACCAGTGTGGCTCTGGTTTCTAAGAGTACGACAAACTGGGCACTGACAACGTTAATGCCGCTAAGATTCCGCGTGAAATGGGAAGAGCTTAGGAGCTATTTTGAAGCACTTGTTACGTCGCTGCTAAAAATCATCACAGACGCAACGTTTGCGGACTCAACGTGACTGAATTCAGGGTTTTACGACGATTGCTCCGAAAGTCCCCTCGCTGATGTAGCCAGTTTTGTGAATCTAAAATGATTGTGTTACACCTCCGCTCGAATCCGCCCAGCACTGCTGCCACGTCCCGGCCACAGCTGCCCTTCCCCGTACGCTTCACACATCATCACCTATAGGACTGGGATGATGTCATGGAGTCTGCTTCTTCTTTGTCAGCCCTAAACATAATGACCATCAGCTCATTCACGCATTAAAGTCGAGCTCCGCTCTCGGATCCTTTTACACTGTCAGATAGAGGTTTATCAGCGAATCTTTCCCAGAATGTACACCGACAACATCGTTGTTAAAGCCGGTTCTCATTGGGTGGATTGGTCTACTCCTGCTCCGTCAGTGAATCTGATTGGTGGACCTTTGGAAATGACAAATGAGATTCCATCGACCAAAAGGACTGCACAATTCGCATGAAATCGGTTGATTCTTCTTCGAGGAATGCTTTCAGACAGATGCTATCATGTTTCCTTCGTCATCACGTCTCATTCACATTATCTAGTACCTACGGCCATGGTCCCCACTTTTATTCCATCCTATTCAAGTTACTTCACGGACAAAGATGTTCTCCAACGTGAACTACAACTGATGCTTTTGTAGAGAAAAACTTCTGTATTCCTATATAACTAGTCCTTTCCTCTTTCTGTCCTTCACCCTGGCCACCAGTAGAAGAGTGACCCAATGTTAACCTGGTCCCGCTCAAGGTTTCTTCCTGTCAAAAGAAAGGTTTTTCTTATTAGGGGGTCAGATTCTGGTTTTCTGTCAAGTGGCTAAAAAAACCCAAATGAAAGTTAAATCCTATATAAATGAAATTAATCGAGTTTATTAGCAAATATTGCTAATCTCAGATACATGAGGAACTCTCTCTCTCCCTCCCTCTGTCTCTCTGTCTCTCCCTTGCTCTCTCTCTCTCCCTCTCCCCTCATCATTCATGCCACATCCTCCCTATCAAGTACAGAGGAGGAAAGAGGAAGATCCGGTTTCGGAGTGTTTTATGAGAGGTTAAAATGGCCACTTCTGAGGTTTTTGTCCTGAGGTTTTTGAGACATGTCAATTAAGTTCTTTTAATTGGGGCAGATGTTATTCCAACCAAATGTTTGTGCTTCGGGAAGCTGCAGGTTAAATTAGGGCCCCGCTGAAGCCATGAAGGTCAGCCACCGCTTCATTTTCCAGCCGCGCTGACCTTGCCCTGGAACATTTATGAACTTTCTCTGAATGCAGTAAAAGCTCATGTGATATGATACTCCCGCGCACGCGTGCTCCTCAGCAGCCCGGCGGAGCAGCGAGTGCGTAAGAATGGCACGGTGAAGCAATGACAAAGCAAACAAAAGAAGCAGGTGGGTGAGGCGGCCGCCGGCCTATCAACAGCTTTGTTCAACCTCACACTTTTTCAAGTTGCACCGCTTGTGTGTGTGTGTGTGTGTGTGTGTTGTGCGTGTCGTAATAATGAGCAGAAGAACCAGCTATTGGCTCTTTACTTCCTTACTGTCGATGGGTCAGGTTCGGGGATGAGCTCATGTAATAATGTGTAAATGGTTTGATGACTTAGGAAAGTTTATGAAAGCAGAGTGAGTGAAAATGATCTGCTTCTCCCATGTTCCTCTGCTTGGCTCCGCCCCCTTTGATTAAAACTCGCTGCGAGGTTCTGCCCCCCCTCTCTTTGACACCTCTCTGTTTATCTCTCGGACACGGGTCCGGGGCAGGGGAGAACCGCGGGGAACTTTGATGGCTGCACAAGGCAAGGCCCCGACCCAGCACATCTGAGAGCACTTTGGTGAAATAACAGCAAATGTTTGTCTTGTATTGTATGGCACGCTGCTGGAGGAGCGCTAAAGCCCCTTCTTCCAGCGCCTAAAGCGCCTCTTAATAAAATAGTCAAGAATAACTCTTTCACCTTAATCTTCCCTTCAGATTACTGCACTCATGGCGGGAAATTAGCTGCAGGCCCGCGCGCTTCCGTCGTTTTTCCACACCGTTACATCTCTGTTCGAGAGAGCCTTCCTCTCTCTCCCCTGCTCGTCTTCACTATCCATCCCTCCTTCACGCACTTCCAGTTTTTTTTTGTTTTTTTTTCGTTTTCCTGTGGCTTTATCCCTCAGCTCTCTGTGTGGCGAACCAGATGAACTCTCCGGGGCAAGTGTGAGGGCTGTGTGTGCCAGTTGAGGGGGTTATTTTATTGGGTCAGTATTAGGAGCAACATGTGGCTAATGGGTGGCTGCGTCTTCCAGTCTGGTCCTCATCAGCAAAGAGACGCCGCCTAAATAACTAAACATGGCTGTTGCAACGCGATTTGCATGTTAATTAGGACAGCCACACACACACACACACACACACACAAAACACACACACACATGCGCTGGCCTTTGGGGAGAACGTATCCAGGACTGTGGGTTTGAGAGTGTGTTCCCCTTGTGTCCAGGAGTGTAACCCACACCTGAGTACGGTAGCGGCGGTAGCTTTGAGCCGGGTTCGTCCCCCCTGTCTGATCCTCGTAACCAGAACTGGCCTTTACTGCTTCCTGTCCACTTGGCCCACCTTCCCCTTTGCCCGCCTGCCATCTGTGTCTGCCAAGACACACACACACACACAGACACACACACACCAAACTCTGTAACCTGTGTCTTTCACAAGCAAACCTTTGAAACGAGTATCACACAGATGTGACACGATAGCTGGACTCCATCTTCTCGACCTTACGGTCCTTTTCAAAATTCCTCCATGAGGACATAAACCTTTTTCTTACTTCAAAAATCATTCCACATGGCGAGTGAAAAAATTAAACAAATAAATGCATTTATAATGCACACATGGAGGAAGATAGAGCACCATCCACGGGCTGATGCAGAGCTCACCCTTTACTTTGGAATTTCAGTCACTTTTCCTGCTGTTGAAGCTCCTGTGGATCAGTCGGTTTCACAGGAGGCTCAGATGAGCCTGAAATTATGACATTATTTTACAATAATATGTCCTTGTTGGATGCTTTAATCACTTTCTCTGCTACTCGTGCCTTCATTGTGTTCAAATTCAGATCATGTACCCTCTACACACACATACACACGCACACACACACTCCCACACACACACACACACACTCCCACACACCCACCGCCGGTGGAATGGGCAGTGTCAGGTGTAGCAGGGAACAATGCGGGGATGTGAAACGGCGAGCCGGAGTGGTGTCTGTGACAGTGACAGCGGTGGTGTGCTCCTCGAGGCCGCTCCTCTCGTCTTTCATCACCCACAGTGGCGGAGTGTGTGACGCACGTCGCCGGCCAAAAGACGGAATGCACAGTGTCGCTGACAGCGGCTGAAAAATAAATGCTAAATGTAGATACAGTGTTTATATATGAGACACATAAAGGTGTGGCAGCACTTTGTTTATTAGTAATGAACATAATAAAGGGAATAAAATGACTGTAGGCTGCAGAAAGCACGCTGCCCTCGCCCTCGTCCCCGTCTCTGCAGCACAGAGTAAACGACCACCTGTCACATGTCAACAACTTCATCACGTGGTCATCCTATAAAGATCACCAGCAGGCAGCATATGTCATGTTGATTGCTCAGTGCTCTTGCTCCTCTGCGCTGTCTTTTCTTTTCTCGATCTACAAATGCACGACGCCATCTGCTTCATGTCTCAGGAAACACTGAAATTAGGCGAAACAACAAAAAAACATAAGAAGTGGAGACACCATCAAACGTGTGGCTGGAATTACGCCTGCACTGCACAAAAACCAAAGTAGATGTGGAGGGAGTCCGTTCACTCATCTCTGGCCCGGTCCCCTGTTTGTCAGCAAATATACGACTTTAATGAAGAGATATTAATCTTTCATTGACACTCATTAATCTCATTGACGGTCATTAGTCTACTTGATGGTAATTAGTCTGCTTGTGTGTCAAAACTGAAGCGGAGGAGATAAAACCACCAGATGAGATGAACAGCTGCTTCCTGTTTGCCTTTGGATGATTTCAGACTGTTGAAATACTTTGGGAAGGTGAATAAATGCAATTATTTCCCCAGGTTACATATGAGGTGCTAAGGGAATAAGAGGAACATTGGTGGGGGGGGCAATTTATTTATTTTTCAGCGCTGCAGGTGCTCGACACAGCTTATTTGGGTTTTTTTGGACGACTCTTTTGCTCTAAAGAGGGCAATTTATGTCCCCCCCCTCTCATCTCTCTCCAGGGGCAGGGCTGAAGGGGCTCGTTTGTTTTAGCGGGGTCTCTGGGTTTTTACTCTTGTGACATATTAATTGAGCAGTTCTTTTAAAGCATAGAAAGGTCAACGTCACAATTAGGGAGGCTCGCAGAGCTTGGAAAGCTGGATTGTGCTCGTCTGGCGCGCGCGCGACTGGATGCATAAACCGGTGCTCAAGCCTGTGTGCGCATGCAGCTGTGCACATTTATGCACGCAAAGTGAGCATATTTAATTCCTCAGCCCCGTTTGACACCCTTCCTCTCCGCTTCCATGTTCCGGAACGGGTCCAAACTGTGAATTTTAGAATCAAAAGTCTGCCAGTGTGCGCACACTTACGTCACCGGTACAGTAGTTCCTGTGGCGGTTTAGACCCCGCCTGAAAATAGGAGCAGAATTAGTTCCCGTAAAAAAAAAATAGGCCTTCCTACGACTGTGTTCCTGCCATGTGAAAAATTGCAGAGTTATGGGTGCTCGCATGGAAGGGCCCAGCCGGCGCGTAAACGCAAACACCGACTGCACTCGGAGCGAGGCGCTATCTCAAACATTCACGTCAGTGTTTCTGTGGCGAGAACTCCAGGAAGTTCCTCTGGACGCTGGTCCTGCTCCTCACCTTCATTTTCCACATTTTCACCGAGAGCATTAAGAGGAGAAGTGTGTGGTGTTGTTCAGTGCCCCTCCCTCCAAACCCCAGCGGCTCCATGATCCCGCTATCATAGCCGTCCTTTAATGATGTGAGACTGATCTCTCTCCGCTCTCTGTTCTTTCTCCCTGCTCAACTGAAGTATCAATAATGAGATTTATCTGTCTTTCTGACCCCCTCCCCTGCCTTGATTTAATTATCTCCATCCCCCAAACTGCTGTTTGCCCCTCCGCTATGGATCCGTTTCCAATTGAAGGCAGGTCATGCTTTGTGTTTCTATTTGTCATGACAGGGTTCCTTAACGAGTGGAGGCTCCCTTCTACCGCGACTTAATCAGATCTGGAGAGGAGGGGGGTGGGGGGAGTGGGGGCGGGGTTGTAACCAGGTAAAAGTCAGGGTCACAAGTAGTTTACCACCTCCTCTCTGGGTGTACGTCCCCGTTTTGGAAATTAGATTTGTGTGGTCCCTCCTCTTCCCCCCCTTCTCCAAACGTGTGTTTTGCGTCCAGCCGGAAGGCTTTGAAGTTTGACGGGTCTGTTTTCTCCTCCGCCGGTGCCCCCACTTTATCTGCCGCCCCCCCTTCCATGCCTTCTTACCTGGGGCAGTGTTGGAAGAAAGAGTGGCACGTAATTCGATTGTCTCTGCGGGTTTTCTGCCATCAGGGGACGTGCTGGTCACGCAGGGGTCATCGGTTCACGGCCGGACTGTTGTCTGCGTGCCATCAGACTATGAATGAAATGAGGACAGAGATGGAGGGAAAAGGGAGAATTTATTGAAATAGTTATGGATGTGAATCCCGAAAAAAAGAATCCTGCTGTGATGCTGCTTAACGGCATTGTTTACATTTTTTCTTTTTTTAAAAACTTGGATACACAGATAGTATCGCGTGATCTTGCAAAACACATCTTCATTAGGCTGAGCTAAACCTAAAAGTCATCTGGACCCGAGCTAATCTGAGTCGATTCCGAGGCTTTCCGCCCGAAACCCCGCGGAGAGCGAGTGTGGTGCAGAGTAAAGAGAGAAAGAGCGCGGTCTGTTTACAATAGGCTCCAGTCTGGAGTGCGAACATCTTGTGAGGTGAGCCTTTGACTTCCCTCACAGAAGCTGTGAATGAAGTCTCTCTTATGGCTGTGCGCGGTAAGCTCCTGCACGCAGCCCCCCCCTTGCCCCCCCCCGCCCCCACCGCCACCACCACCACCACCACCAGGCCCCACATTTCCCTCGCACATCTCTTGTCAGTGCGCGTGAGGGACGAGTGGCGGCAGCTGGGATGTTCACAAACTTTTTGTGCGACTTGTGCCCTGATGGAGGGGGGGGATTGATTTTGTTTTTAGGGCAGTGTTCCTGGTTATCGGGGGGGGGTGGGGGGGGGGTGGTGTTAGATATCAAGCATCTGTCCTGTGCTCAGCAACTGGTGCGGGACCATCAAACTCGATTTAAGAGAGTACGATTCACAGCTGGAGGGGAAATTCCTCACCTGCCCTAAACACGACAAAGTAACAAATGTGGAAGTACAATTGTGATGACACTTTTCTGATCCCACCATGAGGCTCTTGAACTGCACCCCCCCCCCTTTGCCTGACTCCAACTTAAGGATCAAAACAAGCAGGAAATCCAAGTCCCCAAACCCATCTCTGAAGGGATGGAAGGCGCGAGCCAGGCGGCAGCCCATGGTTGGCGAAGCGGCCTTTTCGGTTGACCTCTCACCCATATTAAACTTCCAGACTTCGCTCCCTCTCCTCCCTCCTCCTCCGGCTTCTCCCTGCTGCCCACTGCCAGGCACTTTTGTTTTCACATGGCCGACTTCTCAGGGAACACGCTCATATTTGTGGCTTTTGGGGTTGGCAGCCGAGTGCGCTGCGCCTGTCAGGCTTTTTCACTCCAACTTTAGCCCAGCACCCAAATTGAACTGTTCAGTCATTTCCTGTCACCCCCCCCCCAACCACCTCCCGTATCCCATACCATATCCCAAATAATGTCACATTTCATTGACGCATCCAGTGGCATGGAAGATCGCTGGACGCGATGATTCTGCCCGGTTTTAGCGAAACGCGCAGAATCACCGGGGAAATTGAATTCCAGATAAGAAATTGTGCGACAGTAGGTTTGGGTAAATTTGGCTCTTGAGTCACCGACATACTTGTTCAGACCTACAAAGAGCAAACATTTGAATCATGTTAACTGCCCGCAACATCGTTAGCGTGCGCGATCGGTTACAGGAATCGTCCTCAAACGGGCCAGACGCGTCCAGGGCACTTCTCAGTACGCACGAGAGAGACAGACAGTCAGACAGAAAGTGAGGGAGGAAGATGGTTATCTGAAGTGAGGTCAGAAATGAAACATGTCATAGCGAATTAGGCCCATGCTGTTTGAATTACGCCGGCCTGCTCCTTAAAGAAAAAGTCTGCCATCGGAAACAAAAACAAAAAATAAATAAATGCAGAGGAGAGCTCGAGAACGGACAAAAGAGAGGTGCATCGGGGAGTGGGGGCTGGGGGCCACGCGAGGGTTAATTTACAGTGGGAAGAAAAAAGATAAAGATGCAGGGAGATATGAAGGGAAAGAAAGAGCACAAGTCAACCAGGGAGAAAAGAGCAAGAGGGAGAGGCTTGACAGAAAGAAAAAATGATGTTTTCTCTGGAACAAATAATGTGACTTGGGCTGAGTCATGGGCCTGCCGAGGAATGATGATGATGATGATGATGATGATGAGGATGAGAAGAAACCTTGGACTTCTTCCTGCTTTGAGCTAAGTTTGGGGCATCATTTAGCAAACTACTGGAGAGGGGCCTCCGCGTATGTGTGTATAAGCAATAATAACCACATTCTCTAAGCATCTTCGGCCACCGGAGCCTGTTTTTATAGCTGGGAAAGGGATGGGCCAACACTCGTTAGGGAGACTATTTCGGAAGATGGGCTGGTAGAAGAAGAATGTTACGGGTTGAGGATGACCAGAAGGGGGTGTGGGGAGGGAGAGAGTGCCCGCAGAGGCTCCCCGAACCGCTCATCCACTGTGACATGTCGAAAGAGATGAGCAATGGATTTGGCTCTTTCTCGCTCCCGAGGGCCCCGAGAGATGTGCACAGGCTTCCCGGACAGGATTACACAACTGTGAAAGAGTGAGAAACAGTAAACCCTCTGACCAGCGACAGAGATGAAATCACTTTCATTGTTTTCTCCTCAGACGGGGTCCTTATTCTACAAAACGAGCGCACGCGTTTGGATTTAAGCGCAGATTACTCAAAAACATCCCCGGATTTAAGATATTACGTTGCGCGTGGGTCCGAAGTGTCGCTGGATAACCTGATAATCTCCCTCCAACAATGGAGCACATTTATGAGACACGTGTTTGTCCGGCCAGCGCCAGCCCGCGAGCGCCTTCGGTGCACGTCCGCGCATTCGTTGGGCCCGCAGTGCGACTATCTCGTTTCTCCCCCTGCCTTTTGAGCGGCGGGGGGGGGGACAGGCATCCTTGAATAGCATCGGCGTGTGTTGGAAGACATCAGGCGGCGAATCCATCATGCTACCGCTGAAGGGCCAGAGATGGGACATAAATATTTACTCTAGGCTCCTTCAAATCACATTCAGAGGTTTCTGTCTGCACTTTCTGTCTCTTATTTGTTTCTCCTGCCTCGGTCCCCTCAGGTTTCAGGCAGTGTGTCCTACTCCCCCTGCCCCCCCCTTTTCATTTGCATTGTTTCTTTGCTTCGCATTCTCTCCATCATGGCCCAAAAGCGTGCGGTGCAGACATGGAACCCAGGTCATTTTTCTACTTAGACAGACAGACCCCCCCCCCTTTGCACAAAAAGAGGTACAATCATATAAACAAACATACCCCCGGTCCCCCGAACGCACGCACACACACACGCGAACTCGGTCAGACTGAGATATCCATCTGGGGTTTGTCATGTCAGACATGGCCCATGTCTCTCTCTTCTGTAATTATGGCTTTATTTATTTTTTCAGATTGTCCCGCTGGGTTAGGAGCGTCCCGCGCTGCGGTTTTGGATGTGGAAACGCTCGGCCCGGGACATGCAGCCTAACAGAAATAAAGGCGCACGCTACACTGGCGAAGAATTAGCAACCCGTAATTCTGAAACGTAAAGTAATTAAAGAGGAAGCGCGCTCGCGCTCGCATCGGCGTTTGCTCGCCCTGCAGGGGCGGAAGAAGTGGAGCGCGGCTGTGACTTTTGACAGCAGGGCAGATGCCTGAAGGCTTAGGCCGTGCCAGTGCCAACAGAGGGAGATTTGATATTTTAACATCTCGCTGAATTACATAAAACCGTGCCACACATGCTAAACTCCTCCAACAACTTCTGCATGTGCAGTGTCTTTATAGATCTTAACCCCCCCCCCCAAAATTGACTGAATTTTGTTAATCCATCCAAGTTTTTACATTAAAAATAAAAAAAGAGCTATTTAAGCATCATGTGTTTCTATATTACGGTGTATTTGTGCTGTGTTACATGTGTAGGGTTGGGGTTAGGGTGTCTTTCAGGTCCCTTCCCCAGATGAACACACAGCTCCAACTAGTTTCAAACCAGTGTCGTTACGTCTTTAACCTCTCAGTTTTATTGCCAGTTGTTCCCTTCATGAGAGCAGGATTTACTTTCACTCCCTTAAATATTCTTTTCACTCCCTTCCTCTTCTTCTGTGGGTTGCACGCCTCGCAGTAATGACTCTAAGTGTTTGTGTGTTTGTGCATCTACCCCGCTGAGCCGTGGAATCGTCCTCTATTCTGCCTTTCACACCCCCTGTTTTCACTCTCCCTTCTCGTCCGTCTCTTGGTTTCTCTTCATTCACCCGCCCTGTCTTTTTTTTTTTTTTTTTTTGATCACTTTCTCCCAGAGCCGTTTTGCGCTTCACTTGCAACAAAATGTGGACGATTTCAGTTAAAAAAACCAAAGTGGAGATAATGGCCGATATGAAGTCGACTGCTATGGTGCTAATAAGCGCTCATCGTGGGAAAATGGCAGGGGGACGGAGGTGGTGGTGGTTATGGACTTCTGGTAGGAGGAAAACCGGGCCCATTGTACCGTGGAGATTAAAATCCTCGAAAAGGCAGCATTGTCCAACGACTGGGATAAATCTTCCTCCTCCCGTCACTCAGGGTCTGAATTCAATTCTTCTCAACCCTTCCTAAAAGAGAGGCTTATCTCCTGCTCAATAGCTTGTTGCGCTACAAGCCAGGCAGGAATGCACCGAGTTGTATCCCTGACACCCGCTCACTGAGTTAAAAAGGAATTAAGGGGGGGGAGAAAAGAGAGAGTGAGGGAAAGTGAGTGACTGAATTGCGACCTCTATTTTGCCAAAGGATGTGCACTGGAAGGCAGATTGAGGTGCTGATAGAAGCTGACAGAAGGAGAGGGGACGGGAGAGCGGGATTGATTGACTGCTGCTGGGGGATTGAGGCCAGCGGAGAAGAATAGCGGCCCTCTCACTCCACTCTCTCTGGGCTGCGAGCGTGTAAGCCGCTGCCCAATTGGAGGACAGACAGAGGAGCCCCCAGCGGAAGAAACCACTTGGGAGCTCCTGGCATGAGGTCTGAATGCCACCTAACCACCCCCCCCCCATACACACACACACACTCCCCCACTCCCCTTTCTTCCCCTCACTTTGCTTTCTCTAGCTACAGCAGCATCTCTGTAACTTGTCCAGGGGGCATCACCGTTTGGTGCGACCCCCTGCCTCACAACACTTGGATACCCCCCCCACACACACACACACCCTACCCACCACCACCACCACCTCCCAACAAATTCAATTCAGGCCCACAAAAAGGGAAAGAGAGAGGGAGAGACAGAGAGAGGATGGTTGGCAAATAAAAACAACTTGTGCAGACTCGGGCTAATAGCCCCGCTCTGTTTAGCCCAAAGAGAAAAACAAGTCTTGCATCCACATTTTTCACCTCTTTGTCTTCCACCATACCCCACTGGACGCTCTTCTGGGAAGAAAATGAGAAGGAGGGACGGGGGGGGGTGGTTAGGGAGATATAAAGATAATGTCATTTGCTCTCATTTATTAAAAAATAGACAAACAAGACCCTGACAAGAATTTCTGTTGGACTATTTTGGGGCTCAACTTGTCTTCTGCAGGGTTTTCACATCATGCACTCTGTCCTCGCTTCCTAAGAGCACTCCTCTATGCCCCCCCCCGTTGTTGTTTACTGCGACTTGGCTCCACCTAAAGAAAAGGCTTACACCTGCTTACAGGATTAAGTTAATTAGCACGAAACAGGGATCCGTACAGGAAGGCGGCTGAGGATGGTGGTGGTGGTGGTGGTGGTGGTGAGGGGGGGGCAGAGGAAAGACAGCCACAGGGGGTCAGGAGAGAAGAGCAGCACGAAGAGGGCCCGATAAAGGACAGGCCACTGGGTCTCTTGGCTTCCTGGGGGATGGTGCTGGGTACAGGAGGAGGATGTGGGGTTGGCTGAGGGGACGGGCAAAGCGGGGCCAATTCATATGTGTGTGTGTGTGTGTGTGTGTGTGTGTGTGTGTGTGTGTGAGGACAAACGGTTTCCTTCACAATGTTTGGGTGTGCGGGGTCAGAGGTGACAGCCGCCATTGTGGGAGAACGTCTGAGGAGCAGCATCTCTGCTGGAAACACGGATAATCATTGGCTGAGTCGAATCACACGAAGGTTTCAAATGGCTGAATTCAAAAGGAGCCGTCGTACTTTCAGAGTCTCTGAGAAAGGCTCGTTCGTTAACCTTGCTCGTCCTCCTCTGTTTGGGCTGAGCTCTCATTTGTCTCATTTCTCATGACCCCCGTTTCCTCTCCATTCCTCTTCCCCTGTCCTCGTCACGCAGTTAAGTCTGCTTAGAGGAATCCATCACGGTCCGGAATAACACATGTGCTGCTACTCCTTCATGTTTTTCCGTGATTTGTTCTCTTTCAGGAGCCTGTCTGTGCTTAAAAAGACTCAGACTTTGTGCAGCTGGACATGGAGGCTGAGCAGCTCCTGAACCATGTACCATTGGTTAGGTTCTATGTGAATTTCATAAAATGAGGCATGGAGAGAAAAGCTGGCTTGGATGATGGAGTAGTGAATATTGAAGGAAGGAGAGGAAAGAAAAACTGATTGTAGCTGGAAATGTGCTTGAGGAACAGACGTGTCTTTCTTAAACAGTATAAAGGAATGGATGAATGTGTCACTGGTGCAAAACTGATGTGCATTAGTCTCATCAGAACCTACAGTTCTCTCACTGTCAGTGTGGTCCATTAACTGTCTAATATCTCTCTGTGTCTCTCTGTCTCTCTCTCTCTCAATCTCTCTCTCTCTGTCTCATACACACACACACACACACACACACACACATGCACTCAGGACCTAGGTGGTGACAGATGCAGTGTGGTCTGGTCCATTGCGTGGCAGTGGTCACTTCAATCCCTTCCATATGACAGTGATTAGGCAGGACGCACACAATGCTTTCAGATCCAGACACACACACACACACTGAGTCTCTTTCTCTCCCTTCCACACTCTCTGGCTTAGCACATTCCGTACCTGTATTAGCAAACAGCTAAACTAATTGCCTCCTGTTATTCGCGTGGAATATGGCACGTCTGTGTTTCAGCGGTTTACAGGCGGAGTGTGTGGTTCAGTCTGGTGTTTGTGTTTAGTGTGCGTCCGCAATTCAAGGTGGCAAACTGGCTTTTTTATGTGAAACAAAAGTAGATATGCTTGAATGATTATTATTATTATTATTATTATTATAATTGCAAATATATCAGAATATGTGAGGACTCCAACACAAATGTTAACATAGCTGCGTGCGATAAGATCATGAGCTCTGCTCGCACCGGTGTTTGTAGGTTTGTTTGTAGGTGTTCTCAGGTCCGCCTGTGTGAGAGTTTACAGCTGTGACAGCTCGTGGCCTTGCAAAATCTGCCCTCGTGGCGATAACGCGCCGACGAGACAGTGGTGGACAGTGTTGGTGACAGCTTGCTTCATCAACAGGTGAAGCCCGGGAATGGCAGAAGTAGCACACGTGCTCAGTTCAGCCAGTCTTTATTTGTACAGCGTCTGTTATGAGCAGAATGGTCTCTAGGCTCTCTGCAGAATCCAGGGCCAGAGCACCAAGAAGCAAAGGTGGTGGGGAAAAACCTCCACTTTAACAGGAAGAAACCTTGAGCAGGACCAGGCTCATGTGAGGGGCGGGGGCAGAGAGAGGAGAGAACAGACACGCATGCAAATACATTAATTATAACGAGCGATACAGGATGGAGCTGAGCGGGTCAGAGGTCAGCAGGTCTGGGGTCAGCGATACTTGTAGATGGATAGAAAGGGTGGGGGGTGCAAAATGTTATAGAAGAAAATGTGTTAATGACCCATGCTTGGTCACTGAGCTGAAGTCCTCATCACCGAGGAACAGAGCAGGAGTTTGGAGAGAGATTTGTGTTTGGAGCGATGCGGTGCAACAGTACACCTTTTCTGTTTGTTTTGCAGCGATCGACATCACCACAAACAGGCCGTCTGGTATTCCGTCTCCCTTACGCGCTTACGCGGCGCAGCCTCTTATAACAACAACAGTTAAGTTAAGTTAAGGTGCCTGCCACCACAGCTACCATTTTCCCTTACCACAAGACAAACGGTACTCTCTATTCTAACACGAGCTTTTGAGGGGGAGGGGGGGGGCAAAAGACAAAGGGCAGGCTGGAGCCTGATGACATCAAAGGGATTATTCCCTGCTCAGGTACAACCTGCTCCCAATTTCTGTCCCCTCCTCATCCCCTCTCCTCTTATCGGGCTAATTGAAGACAAGCTTTTTGAGATGGATGCACAATAGCTCCAACGGTAGAGTGGCATTTGAGACTCAACGGGTGGACCAGAGAAAAGGAGATGCCAGCGAATTCTATAAACCCCCCACCAATCCTCCTTCTCGTCTAAATCCCCTTCTCTGTGCTCGTTTTTATCCCATGGCGACTCATTCAGCAACCTACTTGACATAGCTCGACCTTTGAACCCAGAGTTTATGAAGTGAAGCAGCAGCTATTTATTTGACGTGGAACTAATGTGCGGCCGCTCCATTGTGCAGAGATTTGGGGCAATGTTAGCATTGTGTTTGAGTCGATGCGTCCTCGGATAAGCCGGTGGTCAGCAGACTCGCGGCGCTAATGCCATTTCGAGACCAGCGACACCTGGGGCCGACGGAACGGTCATGTGAAAGAAACCCAATGAAGTTATGGAGGAAAGGCAAGCTCGGGCCTTTTCACTTCAATTAGTGATCCTCCGGTGTCAGGGCTGCAGCTGGTTGGTGTTTGCATCGGCCGTACTGCGCTATTTTTAGGCGGGCACAGCCGGGGAAAACATGCAAATAGACACCTGCAATTCTGGAAAGTGGAACGCATTGCATCATTCTGTCATTCTGAATATCGGGCCTCCACCCCATTCGTAAACAGCGGTAATCTTCATAAAATAATCTGTCTTCATCATTCATAGTTCAAAGGTGAAATTGTCATGTCCTCTTCTGGGGCTATCCATCAAATCTCCCTCTGCTCTTTTGAACTCACTGAGGTCACCTATCCAGTTCCTCGTAGTTTCCCTTTGATCAAAAGGGCCCATTTAAAGCATCCTCATCGGCGGGTTTTGCAACCACTCGTAGTTTTAGTGCTGCGTCAAACATCTTAAACCTCTTACGTTACTGACAAAAAACCACGGCAACGCGGGAGATCGGTTCCCCCAAAAAGTCAAAGTCACGCATTAACAAGCTGGGACCTGTCTACCTGCCCGGTGTTTGTGTGTAGGTGTGTAGAAAGAGAACAGGTTAGGGTTTGAAGTGGTTGTGTTGTAGGAGTCGCTCTAGAGGACACGCGGCTCCGAGCAAACACAGAGCTCCTCTTAAACAAACAGGGGAGGACAGGAGAGCAAGACAAATGATGGGACCCACGCAGCCTACATGCACATGTACAGACCCACACGCGTACTCGGATGCACGTACGCTCACAGACTCAGCGGAGCAGAGACGAGAGGAATTTGTACCCCGGAAGAGGAGTGGTGGAGATAAACCGTCGTTCCGCACAAAAGGACTGAGACGAACAATTCCTCGTCTCTATCGTTTAAACCACACCTCTCGCCCCTTTTTCGGTCACTTCTGGGTGTTTGCGTGGGGGGTGGAAAACTGTTAAAAATTCCAAAACGAATCTTTATGTTTTCAGCGTTGTTCTTTTGATGCCTATTTGCGCCCGCCTGAACGCCCTGATGCCATTGTGCAGCCGAGTCCTTGACAGAAGTGAATTAATCAGACCCCTCTGGCCCATTTGTCTCTATTTGGAGAGCTAATTGGAAAAGAAGCAGGTGTTAATAGAGAGAGGAGAGAGCCGCAGTGAGAGTGTGCACAGGAGTGTGTGCTTTTGTGTGCGTGTGCATGCGTGTAATAGAAGTCTCAGAGCTAAGTTAACCAAACTTAATTAGCCTCGTTCAGGCTCCAGCCAAGCTTACATCTTTCTAGAGGTGCTGCAGCATGGAGAGAGAGAGAGAGAGAGAGATAGAGAGAGAGAGAGATGGAGGGAGGAGTGGAATACTCCTGTTGCTTGTTGGCTGGCTGTATTTTTATTTTTCATGCACAGGAAAAAAAGATGTTCAAAACGTAGCCCGAGCCCAACTGCACGGACAGCAGGCTTCACTGTGGGTCCGGGATCGGTAGTCCGGTGTGCAGCAGGGCTGCGGAGTCTCCTGCAGGGAGCTGCCAGCGAGGTCCGAGTTTGAGGTCTCTATCACAGACCCAGCTAGCTTGTTAGCTCCCTGCATATTTAGCTGTTTAAGTGATGTCAGCAAGTTTTAATGGACGACAGCTTTTCTCAATTATACAGGAGGGAGACTGGCAAACTGTATCAGGCGTGTGTGTGTGTGTGTGTGTGTGTGTGTGTGTGTGTGTGTGTGTGTGTGAGTGAGTGAGTGAGTGAGTGTGTGTGTGGTGTTTACTCACTTTAAAGCTGTCTCCTGTGTGGTCTTGCCACAGTTATTTGCCTCAAGAACACACACACACACACACACACTCACACACACACACACACCTGAGGCAGGGCATGCCAGTTTGTGAGGCTTGAATGTCTGTTTATGTGTGTGTGCGCATGTGCATGTATGTGTGTGTATGTGTACGTGTGTGTGCGTGTATGTGAGTAGGTGTATGTCGAACATGTAACACATCTTTTTTTTTTCTGCACCACTCCTCTCTCCTCACTGATGGGCAGTGGCTACGCAGCCATAAACACAGAAGGAAATCTTGTAATATTTACGTATTTCCCCCGTGCACACACAGGCCAGGCCAGACAGGACGAACACGGCCACACGTGCACATAAAGACGCACCGATCCTGCTTCATTCCATTCGGCTTCATCTCTGTTTTTGTTTCGGTCTCACACACT
The DNA here is from genome assembly GCA_911728415.1 of Lagocephalus sceleratus. Lineage (NCBI taxonomy): Eukaryota > Metazoa > Chordata > Actinopteri > Tetraodontiformes > Tetraodontidae > Lagocephalus > Lagocephalus sceleratus. The sequence goes on along the minus strand of CAJVRN010000064.1, from coordinate 4,347,860 downwards.
CTGAATAGGTTGAGTACACAAGAGCTTCAGTGCTCGGACTGTCCGTCCACCCATCCATGCATCCTACACCACCTTCATATGCAGAACCTTAATAGAATTAAAAATTTTTTGCTTAGAATTAGAATAATTTGTTTTCCATTTTTGATTTCCTTCGTAACATTTGCTTATTTACTTCTCTAAATGGTGTCCTTTATCCTTTCATTTTCAAAAACAAAATAAATACACGTTTTTTCATTAAATGTGAAGCAAATGAAGTTCATTTTGTACAATATACGCAGCCCATTTCTGTTGTTTGTCCTATTGTGTCTAAAATAAGAATTATAAGAAAAGCAAAAGTCAATTTGGAGATGTATCTTTAGTGTATTTTAGACATTACATCAGCAATAAATTTACAAACATGACACTGGACAAACACAGACGTTTCACTTGTCTGTTTTTATCCGATTATCTGTTTTGATTTTTTTTTTCTGCAAAACTTTATTTATAGAGAAAATAAACTCATTAATCTATTGACCGTTGTAGGGGCTGCGTTAATGTGGCAAAGTATGGATGTATGTGAACATTCTGCCCTCCTGAACCTGTGGTGCCCTCTGACACACACACACACACACACACACACACACACACACACACACACACACATGCACACACTCATGCACACGCAGGCACGCACACAAACACACACACAGAGCAGTCAGAGGTGGGATGGCTGCAGGCGAGGAGGCAGGTCGGCAGCGATTAGAAGGGCTGTGTGTGTAATGGTTGCCATGTGCGGGCCCATCTCATCCACCATTACACACACATGCACACGGCGCCCACCTCCCGAATCCCTCCAAGATACCGTACACTTTTAAAAACATTAGCCACTAATGCTTTAATGCTCCTCACATCGACGTGGGGTTTGACTGGAGTTAAAATGGCAGACACGGAGGAATGCTGCCTCGTGTTTACTTAGTGCACGAGGAAGGGCTCTGGCTTACTTTTGATTCAAACATGATGGAGCTGCGGAGCAGCTGCAAACAAATCGTGGATGCACAGCACAGCGCACACACAGCTGGATTATCTACAGCCCGAAAATGTGTGTCTATTGTCTGATGTGCTGCAAAAATAAAATGACCATCGCTCTTGATATTTATGTGATAAAAAAGCGAGTTACGCAGCCAGTGGAGTCATCTCCGGTGGCTTCCCGGCATTGCCAAAGAGAAGCACCGACGGTCTCCCTCTGCTGTACCTACATATGGGGACACCGGAGAAGCTGAAGCTCCTCCCTCCTGCCCTCCTCCCGGTGTGTGGTTGCACCTCCTGTGATATCAAACGAAAGTGGGAAATTACCAGCACCCTCTTCCCATGTCTCCTCCCCTTCAACCCCCCCGAAGCGCAAGCAGAACCTTTGGCCATTGGACGCTGAACAGCTTCCTTGTCCGCGAGCTTGATGAATGTGAGCACAAGCGGAGAGAGGGCGCAAAAACAAACGTGTTATTGCGAGGGATTCATTGTGTCAACATCTTAGCCGGAGGAGGCGCGCTATTTACCGACAAAGGGAGCGGTGTACGAGGAGTTATTTAATGCGCAGCTCACCTTTGCGTGCTCCCGGTTCGCTAATCAGTAAAAGCAACATTTTTGTCACGGAAGGGTGCCGAGATTCTCCCCTGGACTCCTCACAGTGATGCTGCTGTGCAGATGTGTTACGCTCAGGTATAAAAAAACAACAAAAAAAAAAAAAAAAACAGCCGCTCCCGAGAGTTGAGGAGGGCAGGAAATTAACGTCCGAGACAAGGCCCTAATGTCGGCCCGCTGAATATTGGCATTGAGGAGTTCACCAGCCTCAATGCCGCCCTTCAGGTATCGCCGGCCTTTCGCCGGGATTTCGTAGAACATTGTTGCCTTAATTCACCTGAAAGCCGCGGCTGCGTGCATGAATGCCGTTCTTGAGCTCAGTCGGGCCGTGAGATAGGCATCACACACACACACACACACACACACCAAGGAACCCCTTGTCATCAGCGCTGCTTGCTTTAGCTCTTGCTACGATAAACCTTCAAAGAGTAATTGTTACTGGGATCTTGATTAGTAATTTAGGGAAATGGGCGATAATGAGCCTGCCGGTAACTTGGCACTTGAGAGCAATTAGGAAAAAATCAGAAGGTGAATGGTGGATGTTGGTAGGTACTCGGTCAGATCGTCAATACGATATAGACCGACTTTCCAATAGCTTCAGGAGCTGAGTGCGCCACCATGTTTACACTTGAAACCAATATGCCATTACAGCCATTACCATTAACCAGCATGGAAATCTTTGAAGCTTAAATACCGGTGCTGTAAATTCTTTTAAATTAACGCTGCAGATCTATTCATTTTAATCTTTTTGGGTTGTTTGGTATGCCAGCAGAAATCTCCTTTTTTTAACAAGGGGGGGTCTCTTGCTCTCTACATCTTTTTCTAAGATGTAGGTCCAACTTTAGATTTCTTTAATGAATTAACTTAATTTTCCTTTGATTGTTCTTGTTTAATTTATCACCGCGAAGGCTTTGCCATCACATTAACCAAGCGAGAGTCATCAGCCTGATCAATAGAGAAACAGCTTGCTCTTTCTTTCTTTCTTTCTTTTTTCTAAATTACGTTCTCCACCGGCCTGTCCCCGCCGCCCCCCCCCCGTCACACTTGACTCGTCCCCCGGGTGCCGCAGATTAATAACGCTCGTTCCACAGCCATTCAGTGGAATGCAGAAGGAGAAATGCACAGAGGTCCTTAATGAAGTGAGTGGCCGGTGTTTGCTTCAACACCAATTAACACGGCTTTTAATTATGGCTCTAATCAGAGCAGCCGATGGAGAGAGCCTGCCCCGGCCCCTCGAGCGCCAGGGCCCCGCTGAGACGCGCACATGCACACAGGCAGGCTCAAACGCTGGCCTCGTAAATGCGGAGAAGGGGCCCGCATTTGATTTCAAGCATCTGCGATCCTCTCTTTATTAATCTACAACTTTCTTTTATAGCCGACCCCCAGCCTGACCCACCCGGCAGAGGCGACTTGAATGCATATCTGGTATCAAAATATCCCCAAGAAGGGTTTTTTTTAGAATCTCTGTGGCAGGGAGTCAAGGGTACGCGCCAAGCCCATCCAAAACCATGAAGCAACGTCAAGAGAATGTCTACTGGAGGAGCCTGCCAACTTCCCAAGCCGAGGGGAGAACTGGTATTTTTATGAAGAAGAGGGAACACTGATTTAAGGGCAAAGTTATTTTCTTTGTAGGGTAAAAACAAGACGGGCAGGTACCGCAGAAGCTCACGGCAAACATCCCCGATCCCAGTTCGGCTTTACCTCGTCTTATCTCGGCCTCGGTCTTGGAGAAGGGGACGATGGACGGCTTACTCCAGCAGGAACGCTGGAAGCCGAAAGCATCGGCGCTGTTCTGTAATGACCCGGCTCTTTATTTAGACAGCGATCAGCAAACTCATGCGTCTCTGGAATATAATAATCGCCGCTAATCTTCCCTCCCCACGCGCATTTTTGACGAATGTGTGCACCTTTTGGAGGTTTTAATTAACAAAACACAGAAACTGAAAGCAACAGCTCGAGCAGCCGAATGGAGCTGATGAAGATGGAGCCTGTGTGAGGGTTTGAGCATTCCCTGACCAGGTTGTTGGGTTTTTTTTTGTTTTTTTTACGAGATTAGGCCATGTGAGGCCTCCATCGAAGGGCCGTAGCTCAGTGAGCTGTTGCTGCGATGCTTCGTCATGATGAACGGAGGTGTTGGGGACTGTTCTGTTCCTGTCCAGCTCTTCGCTGTAATCACTACGGCCCTGCTCGCTGCTGCAATTCAACAGTTGCTCGGTTGGCAGTAGCTCCTGCCTTTTTTTTTGGGGAAGAGTGAATTGTGATTTTTTTTTTTTTTTTTTTTTTTTTTTTCAAAAATAAGCTGTCTTAGCCACACGTCTCAGTATCAGGATCGTACCGTGGTGGGTTCTTAAATGCGTTTCCTTTGCATATCCGGTCACTCGCCCCAGCTCACCTACTGTTTGCAATCAGCAGCCTTTGTGGTGAACGGCGCACACTGGCCCATTCCCTATCTCTGCCCTTTCTGTGTCACTCTGTCTCCACACTGGCACAGATAGACACACACACACACACACACACACACACACACATACACACACAGAGGTGCACAATCTTATGCACACACAGACAGTCCGATAGCCCGGCAGACGGAGCGGCAGTAGGAATGACAAATACAGGACAATAGAACGGAAAGTCAAGGGAGAGCAGAGGAGAGGCAGGGTGCTGAAAATCACACTCTGGCCGTGGCAAACTCTCAGAAACACGGCCTGCCCGTCTCTCTGTTTTCAAAAACGGCCCTTCCTCTTCTCTTTCTCTCTCGCCTTTCCCTCCCGTGTCTCTTTGTCACCGTCCAACTTGTACTTCCTGTAACCCTGGTAGCCTTTATTCGTCTTACAGAGAGAATTGGTTTGTAGTTGCGGCACAGCTCTCAGCACACTGTCTGCCTTTAGTGTCTCTGCTCTCTTTTCATGTCAGTTTCTTAGAGCCGGGGAGAGAAACTGAACTCTATCCAAGGTGCCTGTCTACCTTTTAACTTTAACTTAAAAAGGATACTTTTTTTTTTTTTTTTTACACATCCTTCCTTATAAAGACCCTAGCAGTATGGGGTAAAGTATAGACTGTAGATTCACTAATATCAGCAGTAAAGTTAAGAAGAAAATCTTTATAAAATTAAATATTTGACACATGCAGAGTTTTAAGAGCAATAAAACATTTCATTATTTATTTATTTAATCTGGAACAAGTTTCATTTGGACCCCGCATTAATTCAATTGTTTGATTTCAAAGTGGTGCTGCGTCGCCTGCTGTGTTTAATTATGTCAGCTTGTAAGTACACAAGGCACACACACACACACACACACACGCGCACACACACACACACACACCTAACCTAACCTAACCTAATTAAAATGGTCTGGCTAAGCACCGTGCGTCAGGGCCTAAGCGGGGGAAGGTGTTAGGCATGTGGAGAAGTTTGGGCTATTGCGGGGTGGGGGTGCACAAATCTCAACTTAAACGCAGGAGATTAGACAACTTTCGCAAGATATTAGCTGTTCAAAAATGAGAAAAATGTCCTTAAGCCTCTTGTACAAGCATTGGACAAGGCCAGCTTTTGTTTCAGCAGCAGAGCCACGGAGTGCATTAGCGTGCGCGCGCCTGCGTGTGTGTGTGTGTGTGTGTGGGATGAAGGTACAAGCGTACTCCTGTGTGTGGTGGCTGCGTGACAATCAGGCCAGGTGATTCAGGTAACCGTCTTCCTTTCCACAGCTTATGCTCAGTTATTGAGATGGAAGCTATTTTTTTTTTTAACATGTTCTGCAAATCCTGAGCTTCATTTCAATAAAAGAGCCACTAAGTTACTGCACAGATTCGCCCCTGAGGCCAAATCTCATGACCGTGAGTGTAAGCTGCAGACGCGCTCCACTGAAACACGACCGCAGCTGTCTGCATCCACATTTCCGAGTTCCGGCTTCACATGTCCGGCTGTGTCTTCGCGGCCCTGATGGGAACCTCGGGAGCCGCGGAGCGCGTGGAGCCGCAGGAAGGTGAGGTGAAAGATAGAGAGGAGGGGAGGAGGATCTCCAGTGAAGCCCACTCTGCGTGATAAGAGGAGCCACCAGAGTCCTGGTGTGTGACACGGCCTGGCCCCTGTCATCACAAAGCTCCTGTTGTGGCCGGGAAATATCCACCCCCGCCCCTCCTTCACCCACCTCCTTTCCTGCACCGCACTGCCCAGGAGAGGGAAAGGCAGACAGACAAACAGACAGACAGAGAGAGAGAGAGAGAGAGAGAGAGGGGAGACAGAGAGAGAGGGAGAGAGAGTCCAGACAGGGGCCATGTGAGTGTGTGTCATATGGAACAGATTTAGTGCTAATGACCCTTTAAACACACACCCCTCTTCCCCTCACTCTGTGCCCACCCTCTGCCACCCAGGCCTCCCACCCCCCCACCCCCACCCCCCATCGCCCCGTCCTGGCCAGTATCATCCTTTCATAAAGGAATGCTCGTCTGTTCTGTCTCCGATGTCTCCCGCCCGTCTCGAGTCTTGGACATGAGCCACGGAGACGAACAACTGTTGTGTTGGGATTTGCAGGGGCCTTAATTAGACCGCTCCTGTTTACGAGGCAGAATTACATTAACTTAAATGGTAACACCTACGCTTTTGTTGAAGTAGTTGTCTGTCTGGGGGCCAGGCCTCAGAACAAAAAAAAAAAAAAAAACAGCTTCCCAGCGGGGTGTTTTCCTGTAATCTTTGCGGAGGTTGCAGTACGGCACATCTGCAAAATTCACGCTGAGGTGTCGGACTGGTGTTCCTGACTTCCTTCTCTGTCCCACTGGGTAGAAGCGCCGTCGTAAAATCGCCCGTATCGGCCCGAATGCGCGCTGAATCGGGGCAGCGGGGGGCGGGGGGGCTTTACCAGACGTTCAGAAAGAGGTTCCTCGGGACCGATCACGAAACGTTGCTGGAGCGCCCGCTCTGGGACTTGACCTCGACATCGACCTTGACCCAACCGACACTTGGCCTATCTTAGTCACACTGACACTGGCATTCTTTCACGTTAGCGCATCGCAGCGCCACAGATAGGCCTGCCAGACCCCCCCTGCGCTCTCCCTGTATCCCTATCACACACGCAGACATGCACATACATTCTCTCTCCCTTCTCTCTCTCTCTCACACACCCACACGCACACACACACACACACACTGTTAATTGGTAACTAGAGTTTATGGATAACAGAGAAGGAATACTTCGACTTGGCCACAGCGAGAAGACGTACAGATAATATGTCGACTTTGGGTAAGTTGTGACGACACGTGTGACCGTCTGAGGTGTAATGACCGAGGCGGCGCCCCACGTGAGCGAAGGTCCACCGACTCGCTCCCCGACCACAGCGTTTCACTGCCACGGCGCCGCTCTCGTTGCTTTTCCCTCGTCAATGGGGGGGCAACCATTTTGTAGTCGACTCCGGATTAAATCGTTTTCTGCGTGTTTGTGCAGATTGGGAGTCGCTTTTCTCCTGCCCGGGACTCGCTCGCTGCGCCCAGCGCCCACGTTTGCGATTGACAAGTATATAAAACGGTAATTCTTCTGCGCTGAACCTAATCCAGATTTATTGCATGATAACTCAACAATGTGCCTCTTTGAGGGGAGTTATTTTCACCCCTTTGACTCCTCAATCAATACCAATAAAGCAGCGCAGTTATCTATTTTACCCCCCTTCAACAACTTGGATCAATACCCATCTGTCATGGTTTGGCCCACTGAATGTTATCACTTGTGCGGGAGATTAGCGCGCTGTAGCATCTTATCCTGACATTTTCTCTTATCCTGACTTATGTGGGGTGGAAGGAGAGGTCTACGGCGCTCCGGGCAAGCAGGTGTCTCATTCCTATCGGTGTTTTAGGGGCAGACCGCCTGTAATCCTAAATTATTCTGAATGAAGAACTGGCCCAGTATAAGGAATTTTTTACTTTCTTTACTAATGTAAACAAATCTGTCAATTATTTCTCACAATAGACACGTTTGTGATGCTATATATTATTTTAAAGGGATGTGACTTTTTTTTTCTTTTTTTTTTTTTTTTACTAAAATCTTGTAGCTTGTGAGAGCAAATAAAACAACAAAAAGCATTGATGTTCACAGTTGCTTCACTTCATGATGTCCCAATGCATGAACACACCCCTGTATCATACCTGTGCATGATTGATGGTTTTTCTACCATCAGTTTGTCCTACGATTCTTCCATCTCCACCCTCTAAAGCAACATTCACCAAAAAAAAAAAAAAACAATTAAAAAACTCCATCGTTATTGTTGGAGCCTTTGTCACGCTGGTGTTGGGCCTCATCCATATCCCAGACTGTCACAGCACCAAACCAGGTCCATCCTTCACCCCTGTCTCATCCTTCAAGTGCTGACCACTCTCCTCCATCTGTCTGTCAGGCTGAGAGTCGACCTCTGACCTCTGAGGGCCCGCCCATCTTGTTACCCCTAACCCCTCGGTTGATTGCGGCAGTGACCGGCCGAAGTGCTGGGGGGGGGGTGCCTTTCAGTGGACTGAGTTACGAGAATCGATTCAACAAAAAGATTTATTTTTATAAATGTGTTTACTTTTTATCAATAACAGTGTCGCCCCACTTGCTGGAAGGGAAAAAAGGAAATTGTAGATTTTAAATCACATCTAGTGCTAATTCTAATTCATGTGCGGAAAGGAGATCTAAAACTAGTCAGAAATCAAACTCTTTTATTTAATAAAGCTACCAGGTTGTTGAGGAGCTTAGGGTTAGTTACAGGGTAATAAACATTGGCACACTTATTTTCTCCACATTAGCATTTCCCCAGCGCAGAGCGTGTTTGTGCTGGAACAGCCGAGGATTGTGGGTTATGTGCATTAACAGTAAAAAAAAAAGAGGGGAGACGTGTCAGGCGATGTGCACCACCAGCAGACGTTGAGGGTCCGACTCCGGCCCTGAAGGTGAATAAATGTCCGCCATGCCCCCCCCGACTATGGCCTGGCGGCTGAAGCAGGAGCGGCGTTAACGCTACGATAATATACTGTTTGAATAAGCACTAATCATTAACTGAATGAGTCATATGAATAACAGGGTTAAAAATGTCCATCAGAAATGTTGAAAAATACAGATATTTTAACAGATGTGTCCCAGTGACAAAGTTTATTACAATGAAACTTGAACATTTTTTTAAGCTAGAAAATGGCTGAGCTACAGTTTCTACTATTTATTCCCAAGATTTCTCAATAAAAATCTAGTAAGAAAATATCTCAGATATATGTGAACTGTATCTGATAATTGAAGTTCAGCTTATTTTATAAAGGAGAGTCAGAATAGACTTACAATGATGTATACACAAGTTCTCAAATGACTTGAAAACCGACACTGTTGATTACAGTGTCGTGCCCAAGCCCAGTTTGGACTGGTTCTGTGGTTGACCCAGTTTGATTAATGGACGCTGTAGATGAAGTAGCACCATCTCTGCCTCATCCTTGTTTCATCAAGCACACAAACAACCACACACACGCACACACACCAGTCCATCACTCCGGGCTTGTAATTGAAGGAGGAGAGCTGAGAATGTGAAACCAAATGTAGAAATAGAAGTTACAGATGTTCTCTCCCTCTCACCCCCCCCCCTCTCTCTGCCCCCCCGTCGTGTCATTAGCCGTTTGTCACACAGATATGAAGGGCCACGGCAGCAGCGTGACATGCTCAGAAGGCAGTATAAATATTTGATTAAGCCTAATGGAAATCATCACAGTGCCCTAATTGCACCACACATTATCTTAAAAGAGGGGTGTGTATGTGTGTGTGTGTGTGTGTGTGTGTGTGTGTGTGTGGGGGTGTATCAGCGGCAGACATCTGCTTTGATTCATATTCCGTCTTCCGCTCGCCTCTTCCTCTCGCCCATCTCAGCCTCTCTTGTCTTTTGTTTACGCTGTTTATTTTTGGCTCCATATGTCACTATTTGTCCCTCCGCACTACCCCTCCGCCTTCCTGCCTTTCTTGTCAGCAGGTCCTCTCATGGATGTCATCTTTCTCTCAGTGGCCGCTTTGTCTGCATCTCATCTCTCGCTTTATTTTTATTTTTCTACAGTCCCCCCCCCTCCGTAGGCCGATCCAACGATAGCCGACTGGAAGAGTTTGAAGGGCGCACATAGCTACACGTGGGTGACGGGGGGGCGCGACACAATACGTCACAGTGGGTCCCTCGTGTGCGCTTGTTCTCGCACGGCTCGGGGTGCAGTGACGACAAACGACGCATCAAAGCATCTGAGGCAGGACAGTGAATGGAACCGGAGCAGCACTCCAGCACGGAGAGGAGTTTATGTGTGTTTGACTGGAGATCTCAGAGTCAGCAAACATTCAGCTTTAATAAGCTTGTTAGGAAGGAAAATTATCTCTCTCTCTCTCTCTGTCTCTCTCTCTCTCCCTTCCTCCCTCTCTCTCTATGTCTCTCTATCCCCCCTCTCTTTGTCCCCCTCTGTCTCTTTCTATGTCTCTCTATATCTCCCCCCTCTCCCTCTCTCTCTATGTCTCTCTATCTCTCCCTCCCACTCTCTCCCCCCTCACTCCCTCTCTCTCCCAGCTGCATGGGAAAACAGCAGCAGATCTGCTCTCACACCGTCATCGGAACTTTCTGCTATAAACCTGCCATGCTTTAGCTATCAGAGCTCCAAGTGCGCACGCGGGGATGATTTGCTCCTGAAACTTTTCTTTTTTTTTTTTTTCTTCATACCCGTGTCATCCTCTCAGGCAGATGCATCCTTTTACGAAGTTCTTCCTTTGAACCTCTATCCTGTTTTTATTTACTTGTTATTTACGGCACGTCCCCTGTATAGATCAGCCGGTCCTCTCCAATCTCTCCCTCTCCCCCCGCTCTCTGTCTCACACAAACACACACACACACACACACGCACACACACACACACCTCCCTCGGACGATTCCATTTAGGCAAAGACAAAACACGTTAATTAGATCGGAAGTGCGGGCCTATCAACAGGGAATCAGTATTCAAATCGAGGCCTTGTCTGGTCACAAACAGCAGGAAGCCAAACAAGACCCCGGTGCTGCTGAATGGGAGGACGAGAGACGGGGAGAGGAGGGAGGACTTGTGAGGCACTATTTGGCAAGGGGGGTCACATTGGCCCGTGCTGTTGCTCAGCAGAGGCTAAAGTTATGGCTTTGCACCTGTGCAGCTTCCACCTCACCAGAGACCCTCTGCGGGGGCCCCGAGGGCCCACGGACACACTTGTGAGACATTAATGAAATAGCTGACGCCGCAGGGCTCGGCGTTGAACCGACAACCACAAAGCCAACCTGATGTGGAGCGGATCGTCTACACACTGCCAGATTTGAAGTTTTCACCTTTAAAAACGGAGCCCAAGCAGCAGAGAGGGAGACTTGGACGTAGGAGCAGAGTAAAGTGGAGAGGAGGGGAGACTGAGGGAAAGGTCCCATTATTTTCTCTATAGGGCCACCTGAGCTAAAGACGGCCATTTGTTCCCAAATCGACCTGTCGACCCCCACCTAATTACCAGCCAATTATTTCCAAATGGTCACCCACAATGAGCATACTTAGAGGAGAGGGACAAAATTGACTCTCTCTCTCTCTCTCTCTCTCTCTCTCTGTGCATCTGCATGAGCGTGTGTGTGTCTTTTCGATATCTGTGAAACTCCTTTATTTCCCCAAGTTTGTCTTCTCTTTTCTCTTGTAGTTTTTTTGTTCCAGCATTTTCTGGACTGACAAATAATGTTGCACTTGAAGGCTTTTACAAGCTTTTTAAATACCTGTGCTCTCTCACTCTCTCTCTCTCTCTCTCTCTCACACACACACACACACACACTTGTGATGTTCAACATTAGGACACTCCAGATCACATGGCACCATTACTTATTCCCAGTTTGTTCTGCGTGTGTGTGTGTGTGTGTGTGTGTGTGTGTGTGTGTGTGTGTGTGTGTGTGTGTGTGTGTGTTGATCTGTGCACTTGGTCACAGGAAGTTGTTTGACTATTTCTCTTTTCACACACCTGCACACATACACACACATCTCTCCCCCACCCTGTGTGTTTGGCACCGGTCAGTCTCTGCAGGCCGATGTGAACTGATGGGCATGCAGGAGCCACCCCGAGCAGAAGAAGGGCCGTGCCCCTGTTCCCAGAATTCTTTGTGGTTGTCCTCCATTGTTCAGCAGCACTTGTATACAGTATTGTCAGACTGATTGTGAGCCTCAGCTCTCTCGCACTTTGTGGATTGCTAGAGAGAAAGCAGAGTGGAGGGAGGGAGACCAAAGTAGAGGGTCTGAGGAGGAGGAGGAAGGGAGTGAGCATTGTGTCCCTTGCTCACCATTCTCCAGCCTTTCCATCTGTTTCCTTCTCTTCCTTCCTGTTTCTGTGGGATAGTGAGGAGATTAGTAATAGCACCGCCATGTCTCCTAATAGGGGAAGTCATGGTCGGGGAAATACGATGGACCGGCCTGAGATATCATCTCGTTGAGTGGCGCAATAGTTTTGAACTCTGACACCTCTCGGGCTGACTTTAATCAGTGCTGCCGTGTATGTGTGTGCGCACGCTGATGGAATTCACAGCATTGTTGTAATTCTTTACTTACTGTTGCTTCAGGCATCTGCTTTAATTTTGCTCTTTTACACTGTGTACTTAATATCTGGAACAGCACAAATCAAAGAAGGTTGAGCTGAAATAGTCGTTGAAATGAAAATTACTTATTTAGATAGATATTTAAATTTAGAACTTCTGAAAAAGAATCAAAAGTATATGTATCCATGAGTATATTTATTATTAAGTACTTTTTATATTTATACTTCACTACCACCCCCACCACTACTACTACTAATAATAATAAGAAGAAGAAGAAGAAGAAGAAGAAGAAGAAGAAGAAGAAAAAAACTATTATTATAAATGAAAGTAAAATTCTAGAAATATAATATTTGTAACAGAAATTATTCAATTTCTAACATTTTATATACCCACTTTGATGAAATAATACCTTTAGCTAGTAATAAATCTACTGCCAGGTAGGTTTATGTTACAGCCCTGCCTCATATGAAGAAGGTTGTGGCTTTAAAAGTAAAGTTCTCTCAGTCCCGTGTGGGATTTCTCTGGCTGCTCCTGTTGCCTCCTTTGACTGGACTGAATGTGTGTCCTGTGACGGACTGGCGACCTGTCCAGGGTGTATAGGTGTGTGTGTGTGTGTGTGTGTGTGTGTGTGTGTGTGTGTGTGTGTGTGTGTGTGTGTGTGTGTGTGTGTGCTTTTCTGGGCTGAGACAGAGCTACATAGCGGCCTCCTGGCTGAGTTTGAAGCTAAGTGGATTAGCATATCTCCCATGTCAGCTCCATTCACTGTGACAGCCTGATGACATGGGACTGTGTGACGGCCACGACCCACCTGATGCCCCCCCCCACACCCCCACTAACCCCCCCCACACCCACCCAGGCCTCCCAGCAGTCGGTCTGACTGAGAGGAGGAGCGGAGTCAGAAATGGGCTGACAGTTGGGGCTTTTCTCTTTTTTCCCCGTTTCAGAGCCAGCTGACCGCGCTTCTGGAGGGGAGTGGTCAGGGTAGTGCTGATGGGAAGAATTAGATTCAAGAAATGAACTTTAATTCTTACACATGAACCTTTGCCAGAAGATTACAGCACAACATTTGATTTTTCTTTTTTTTGTCATGAATATGATTGATGAAGACAGTCAGACAGTGTGTAACTGAAAGGTCACATTTTGACCAGCACAGAAGAAGAAATATGAATATTTCATGCTCGAAATGTAAACATCAGAAGTTATTACTGATAAAGCCATCCACTGCTCAACCGTTTTATAGTTAGAGAGGGTAGAGAAGATTGGTTTCATCTGTTTTCAGATTTTGTATTATTTCTGTGAGGAATCACACACACACACACACACACACAATCACAACACTTACACACTGCTCCGACTTATTTTCCCCAGCCTTCCTCACCTTCCCCTTCGTTGCCTTTCCATCCTGTCTTCCCATGCCGTGGACTCGCTCCCGCCCTCCTCTCTCCTCTCGTCCTCCACCACCTCCGCGCTCTCGTGCCGGCCTAGCCAGGCGACGCTCACTCTTTTGTCAGGGTGATTAATAGCACGCCGGATTGTCGTTAATTCACTGGCTAATGACTAGAGGGAGCAAGGCGAGGAGGAGAGAGGAGCAGGAGCAGGCAAGACTGGAGAGTAATAGACTGATGTATGGGCGCAGGCTGCTTCCAGTGGCAGAGGTGAATATCATCGCCCCCCCCACCCCCCACCCCCACTTTCACCAAACCTCCCCCATCAATCCAACACCGCCACCCCCAATTCTCAGGAGCGCAACTTCAGACCTGACACCACTGTATACTAAACAGGAAAAGGAAAATGATTTATGAAAACATGCTTTTGCAAGCACATTTCACTCAAGTGATGCCCGGCCGTGCTGATGAATTAAATAGCTAATCAGACGCTCTGGGTCTCAGCGCGCTGAAAAATGACTGCAGCTTCCAGAACACTGCTCTCTGAGATACGCTGTGTTTGAGGCTGCGCACACGACTGAATGGGAGTCAAATGTAGCATATTTAGTGTAAAAACGTGCTTTTTATTTTACCACATGTGCCGTAGACATCGTAAAAAAAAAAAAAAAAAAAAAAAAAAAGGCCTGGTTTGAAGTTTCATTAAATTTTATTTGCGCGTTTTTGAGGCCTGACGAGTGAAAACAGAGCAAGAATTAGGAAATATGATGTCTCACTTACACATGTGCAGGCCGATGAGCAGCCATGTGAATACAAAATTAACCCCTCTGCCCTCCCCGGTTAATAAGAATGGATGGGTTTGTTCTGTATGCTGGCCGCCCTGCTGCTCTCGCGCCCGTCCGGCCTCCCGAGTGGTTTGCTAAGTGAACTAGACGCGGCTGCAGGGACTCACGCACACACACACACACACACGCGCGCGCACACACACACATACACACATACACACACATGCACGCTGGAGTGCAGCAGGAGCCGACTGTAGGAGTTTGTTTACATGCCGTAGGCCTGAAGGATTTTAGGAAAAGTCCAACATTTTATTCAGCATTCCTCTCCATAAGTTCCTCTGGTTATCAGCACAGACTGTTTGGACTTCTGAGGGGTGCTGATGGATTTCTCTGAGTGGTGATTTGATTTACATGAAGATTTGAATACAATGATGCATATTCAAATTCACAATTTGTTTGTGAGGGTCGATGTTGGAGCACTGAGGCCTGCTGTTCCAGAATCTGCCGAAACTGAGAACGAGTTCCTCCCAGCTTCCTGAAGAAGAATCACACAGATGTTCAGGCTGATGTCAGAATGCTGTGAGAGGGCTGGGTTAGAGAAGACGGTTTTACTTGAAATCAACTCCCGTGTCCTTAAATCGCATTATGTTGTGCCTGGACAGTTTAACACTCCATCACAGCGCGCACACACACACACACACACACACACACACACACACACACACACACACACACACACACACTCACACACGATTCACTGACACACATCTAAAGGCCATTCAGAGTCTCCAATCAACCTAATGTGCATGTTTTTGGTCTGTGGGAGGAAACTGGAGTACCCAAAACGCTCCGAGCTTGGAATAAAACACAGGACCTTTGGGCTATTAGCTATGCTAACCACCTCACCACTGAACCGTCACTTTATTTAATCCTGATCATTACATGAAGATTTTATAATAAATCTCTTTTATTGTTTTTTTCTGTTTGTCTCTCCCTTCCTAGTTCCTACTCTTTAATATCAAACTTTTTATTCCTCTGTTGTTTCTGTTTTTCCTGTCTCTCTTTATAACAGTTCTGTCTCACTCTGTCTCTCTCTTTCTCACACACACACACACACACACACACACACACACACACACACACATACATCCCCCTGGGTGGTGTTTGCAACTCAATTTGGCAAATGTAACTGGATATTGATTATTATTAATATTTATCATGTTTGTGAACATGTTCTCTCCTGGTGCTATTAATCTGCCCTGTTAATAAATGTCTGCAGTAGCCTGAGTCCCAGGCCCCCTTGGGACAAGGCCAACACACGCACACACACACACACACGCACACACACACACACCTGCTCTCAGCTGCAGGAGGTTGCCCGCTGTCCTCTGTTTCTCTATTTGTCTGGAGGCTTGATCACAACATCAACACACACACACACACACACACACACACAAACACACACACAAACACTCTCTATTGAAAGACAAAATGCCTCTGGGCTTTTCAGCACAAATAACACATCAATACATCAGCCGTGCTGTATCAGCTCTGCACACAAACTAAGAAGTGGATACTCACTTCTCAAAACACACAAAAGCTGCAGCATGTTCCTCACTGAGCTGTTGTGACCAAAGTCCATCCACTCGCCTGTTGTTTTTATTTGGAAATGTTGAACTGTTTAAGAGTGCCGTGATTATAGTTTATTTTACTGTTCGCTGCATGAGCAGGGCAGCGAGGGGGGGAAGAGCTCCCCCTAGCAGGACTCACACACCATGCCCTGCAAAGCTCCTGTGAGGATCAGCTCAGACGCTCTAGGTGCACACATGCATGCATGTAGGGAACAAATAAGAACACCTCCATTTTGTTAAATAATGTAGTTTTTTAAAAAAAAAAACTTTAGCTTTTAGTTTAGAAAAGGCTTCACACACTCAAGCTGAAGACGCCATGATGCTTTTAAGTGTCATTTGGAAATGTTCCCTGGTGCTTTTACAAGAGGAAACAGTGTGGCATTCCCATTTTGAGAGGCTCGCTTGGTGCGTGGCTGACGGTGCCCCCGTCGCTCGCTCGCCACAATTTCAGACACATACACAGACACAGACTCACACACCTTTCCTCCCGAGCACCCTCCTTTGGCTCTCTGGTCACATTCTTCCACTCGGATGTAATTCCGAACATACACTGCCACCATGGAAAAATACAACGCCGACCAGTTCTCACCTCTCGCTCGCTCCACCTTTGATTTGTGCTCGTTTGATTTTTACAGCCGGCTTGCTCCTCCGCCCTTCTTGTTTGAGAGCGGAGGGTGTTTGGGCTGTTTTGTGTGGAGACAGGGAGAACCATCAAAGGCCCGCTCGCTACAGAAGAATAGGTACCAACTCCACTTTGTGGCACAAAAAGGCAGCTAAGTGGGACCATATTGACACAGTATAGCCTAAGCTTTGCTCTGCATGCTGACCCTCTGACTCTCTCTCTCTCTCACACACACACACACACACACACACACACACACACACACACATGCCCAAAGCTCCCACATCAGAATATTTGCTCATTTATTGCTCAACCAACTACCCATTTTTCATATCTGTCATGGTGTGCACATTCTCCCTCCGCCTTCGGTCTTTTTTTTTTTTTTTTTTCACCGGGTGATCTTTCCTCCCCATATTTGGAGCCCGTGCAGTATTTTGCATACTTTTGCTTTTCCCTGGATACTGTCTTTTCATCAGTCCCTGGCTTTCCTTTTGAAGTGAACCAGATCAATTTACGGCCAGACAGAGATACAGTCTGTGTGTGTGTTGGACAGGGGGAGGCTGTTAGGGAAATGGGACGTGTGTGCTTTACGATGGCCATCACTGGTGCTCGCGTCTTATTTCCAGCTTGTTATCACAGCCTCCGTGGTGCTGCTTTTCCTCGGTGCGAGGCATGCACCTGGCTCGGAGTTTTGGTTGGCGGCGGTTTGCGGCACAATATGTGTGTCCCTGTGTACAAGTAAAAAACAAAAAAAAACAAAAAAAACGGGCACTTTCACTCGCAGGTTCTCAATGAAAGCACGGCTGCTTGTTCTAAAAGGGGGAGGAAAAAAAAAAAGGAGAAACAGCTTGTCCTTATGCGATGCAGCATTTACAGCCTCCCCTCCCAGAATCCCCTCATGCAGCCAGTGTAGTTCCTTTCACCCCAGACCACGTCAATAATACAACTCAGTCTATATGCCACAAGGCACATGTGTTTGTGTGCGTCCAGGCAGACGGCAGAAAATGACTCCAGATTTCTATCTTTATGCATTTAAGTCTTGAGTGCTCTGATTAAACATAACCACAGAACAATTTGCCTGTTGTAAGACCCTCCGATTAAACCGCTGATTTTCAGCACTGTGTCAAGTTATTTTGCCATGGCAACCCTGATTACAATGTTATCAGCTCTTCATATTTTTCCTCCTTATTTTTAGCCTTTTAGTCTTGACCAAAGGAGGCTTAGTTAGATGTTTCTTTAATGGCTCACACTGTCATTTGCTTCACCAGAAAATGATTTTAAATGTTTATTTTGGAGGTGCATAAATGCAATGATGTTATATCTCGCACTTCCACTCTGACACGCAGCAATTAAAAGATAATATCTGTACCTTCGACACCATCTGATCTCTTGCATGTGTGTTTGGTGTACAGTAACAGCTCCTGCAGTTGCATGCAGATGTGCCTCCCTCTGATAGCCCTCATCTGTGTTTGTACGTGCCCTGAAATCTTTGTTATTGCAAGCCATGGTACAAAGCAAAAGGCTCCGCTTATGGCACGCATTTACAATTTATCAAATAAATGGGATGCCTTCATGTGGCCTGGGCCCGGCTCTCAGGCAGAGCAGCGTAGTTTTCCACTGGAATAACAGCCGCCGAACAAGCGGCCCATTGTAGCCGCGGCCAGCACCGGGACCCCCAAGGTGCGAATTAATGATTGACCCCTGATGTAATCAGGATAAATAGCTCCCCGTAAAAGAGAGGGAGATGTTGAGAGGAACAGAGGGAGAGAGAAAGAACAACACGAGAAGCCAGGGAGAGGAAGGCACTATCTGGCCCGGGTGTTTTTTAAGAAGCCCTGAGGGAGAGGAGCCTAACATCTCTTTCTGGGTCTTCTGAGACACAGAGCTAACATATAGCAGTTTAAAAGCAGCTCAGCTGTCAGTTTTTAGACTCTTCGTCTCCTCCTCTTTGTCCTCCTCCTGCCCCTTCCATTTCTTTTTTCCTTTTTTTTTGCTTACTTTTCTGTTCTGGACTTTGGCAGCGCTTTTTTTTTTTTTTTTTTTTTTAACATGGCTGACGCGCCCTGCAGAGGGCAGAACATGTTTTTTATGAATAAATTTGTTACGACTCAGAGTCATTTCTGCCTTGTTTTGCCATCCATCTCTGTTGTTATTCGAAGGAGACTCCAAAAAGTTCTCCAAAAGCCAAACGCTATTAAATAAAATTTCCAAGGTTGTCTTTCTGCCTGTCAAAACTGCTCTGAGTGGCTAAAGGACCAGTGAGAGTGAGGGGGTGAAAAAACATGGGGAGTAAGTGAAAAAAGAAAGTGTTTAGCAGCCTGAAACCACTTTTGATTGTGTCAAGGGAACAGCAGATAGGACCGGGTTATAAAACTTTAATTGATCTGTGAAAAGTGGAAGCTACTGCTCGCTCACAAGTTCCAGTGCTTAATTGCACGCCTGCTCTGAGCTTCCATGAAGCAGTAATCATTAAAAAAAATGGAGTCTTTTCCAGTCCAAAAAGAAAAAAAAAGAAAAAAAATCACTCGATGACGCAGAATCGGTCATAAAAGGCTGGATTTTACTGCTGCAGCTTTATATGATAAGTTTCCCGGATCTGCTTGGATGGGGCGCAGGTTTGCCAGGCGCTGAAAAGCCCCGGTCGCATGCTTTGGTAGTTTCGCATTTCACATTTAAAACTTACATGTCAGTTAATTTAACAGCCTTCCTGGCCCACATCTTTCACTCAGCAGAAACCCAAATATTCAAATTAAATCAGAGAAGAAAAAAAAAAAAAAAAAAACGGATGCCCTGCATGAACGTACGCGGTAATTACTTTTTCTACTTCAGCTCATTCGGCTCTCGAAAAATTACAAGCCGCAGCGTTTGCTCCTCATCCAGAAATTATTTCAAAATTAGTGCACTCCTAAAGGCAAAGTGTGTGTGTGTGTGCGCGTTGTTTGAGTTTGAGCCTTATTAGAGCTGCTTATCCCTTACATCAAGTTTTATTAAAATTTAAAGCACAAACTTCCATTGTGACCAAATAAACATCTTAATTAAGTGAGCAAACAAGTACTTTTTTTTTTTTTTTTTTTGAGTTGGAGCTATCGTGTTGCAGCTCTCGCTCATGCCTGGGAAGTGGTGGCAGGCTTGGCAGCAGGTTAGCTGTGGGCTAACGGAGAGAGAGCTTGATTGAAACCACTCCTGCTGTAATTTTGGGCCTAGTTAGCCCGCTGATTGCCAGTCCCTGTGTTTAGATAGTAAAACTGCAGTGGTGCTTTGACTACAGACACCAGCATTTGTCCAGAGAGGAAAACAAAAACTACACGCACAGGCAAGGGCATCCGTGAATGGTGACGCATGTATGCACATTTGTGGTTGTTCATTATCACAAACAAGGAAAAGAAAATATCTTTAAAACACTTTCAGAAACTGGGTGCAATTTAAAGCGGAGTGTTAAATAAAGTTGCGACGCTCGTCATCATTAGAGCTGGTAGACCCTGGTGGGACCCCAGAGAGCAGGAACAATCAGACTGTCAGTCTTTAGACGTGACAATAATTACAGGCGATGACGCTAACCAGGTCAGTGATAGACACGGCCATTATATGCAAGATGAGTCCTGGCAGGAGTCGGGGACTGTAATGAAACCGAGAACTTTTCCCGTTCAGAACTTGGCCAGCCTGAAGCTTCTGCCGTCTGGCTCTTCCCACACAAATCACAGAACTGTGAGCTCAGCATCTTGCAGCAGAGGAACGATCAGATGGATTTGTATTCTGTTCTTGGGACCTCTCAAATTTGCTGTGCAGATCTGTAACAGTTTAGAGATTTTAAAGACTTTTTTTCTGCTGCAAGTTCAGGGTCGAGAAGTCACTACAGATTTGTTCTAGGTCACAGTGAACTTTTTAAGAGCTTATTTTAAAAAGGAGCCATGATGTTGTTGCAGAGGGACTGTATTCATAGGGATGTATTTGTGCTATGTATCTAACATATATAGCACAAATATATCTAACAGAACAAGAAATGTAATTATATTTACTTTTAATGATTAATTTATGCACATTTGTCATGTTGATGGAAGTGTGGCAGTGATTGTTAGGTTAGGTTGAATAGCACTGAATATTTGTACATTAACATGCTGAAGCATATCCTAGCACACCCAGCTAGTCCATAGGCACTTAAAATGAAGCAAGAGCTCAGCACTTTGTATTTAAGCTTCTAATTTTCACGTTTAACTTATTTGTCTTGTAGAATTAAGGGGTAAGAGTAGTTCTTACATCAGCGTTGTGAAAATCTTCAGGTGCATTCGTCCTTACAACATTCTGCAGTGCACACTCACTGACATCGAGGCGGATGTTTCTGGGAGGGATTTTCGTTGATTTGTGGCAATGTTGAAAACAGCGAAGCGAGTTGCATTAATGCACATATTTGGAGATTGTTGTTGACCAAGGATCTTAATTATTATGTATTCTATCTTACTTATGATCTTTTCCATATGTGTTTCCTTCACAGATGACAGTGAACAGGTAGACAGCATGTACGACACAGAGACCGAACTTCCCGGTTTGGTGTCCGGCAGCGGAGGTGGCGCCGACAGCCCAGAAGATGACGCCGAGGACGGCGTCATCAGCATGTCCCCCTTGCCCTCACCCACCCCTTCTCACCCGAACAACAACCACCACCATCTCTTGCACCCCCACATCTACTCCACCCACCACCATCACCACCGCCACCTTCACAACAACAGCAACAGCAGCAGCAACGAACAGGACTTCACCACACCCAAGGAGGGCTCGCCCTACGAGGCGCCCGTCTACATTCCAGACGACATTCCCATTCCCAGCAACCTGGAGCTGCGGGAGTCATCTGTGCCCGGCGCTGGCCTCGGGGTTTGGGCCAAAACCCGCATTGGTGCTGGCGAGAGGTTCGGTCTCCACAACACACTGCACCATGGGAGCAAAGACAACTCCTTTGGGTGGGAGGTAGGAATCAGTCTGACTGTTGTTTTTTAAAAAAAAAAACTTTTAAGTAAATCTGACAAGGGTAAGAGAATGAATCCACTGGTCTTTCTCCATGCTCCTGGTCATCGCTCTTAAATTGCAGGCGAGCTCACAGCAGTGACGCCCATTCAATTCCATGTATGATTGGACCTCATCTTTGATCACGCACATTCAGTACACACACATTAAAACACACCGGTCCGGGCTTCCAACGGCACGACAATCCTGGCTGGAAAAAATCTGGCTGATTAGTGGAGGTATCAGCTTTTCTGGGCGTCGATCCGAGCGAGCACGCTCATTTGGTCACGCTACCCGATATGGAAATGCAAGGAACACAGCCCAATGTGGTGGCGGCATATTGAACTATTAATTTTCATTTCAAGATGACATTAGAGGATATTGAAGCTGCTTCAGTTAGCTCATTAAGAGAAGAAAGGAATTCCCGATCTCTCCTTCTGTCTCCCCTTCTCTTCTTGAATGCCTAATCACATATGAAATATATTGGCCTGCTTTTCATTTCACTGACTTCTTGACTCTTCACTGGGAGGGGGTTGGTCATTTTCATGGTAGAAGTTTGCATTTGTATGTAAAACGGAAAGGAGAGGTGGGCACCAGCTCTGGAACATCTGGCCCAGGTTGTCAGAATATGACATCACCAGTTAACACAGTTGTGTTGTCAATCAAAAATGAAGCTTTTTTGGCAAAGAATTTGTAATTTTGTGCCTAATAAGATCACTCAAGTTAATCTCTAATATTTGAACACAGGCAGTTTCAACACTATTTTAACTCCTCACCCATTTTTCATCTCAACATCTGTAAGAGGAGGTGATGGTGATAGCTGGGACAGTTTTTTGGTTGTTTGTAAAGTTCATATTATGGTTATAGCTGTTTGGGGAGCAAAGGGAAACATTCCAAAACTTACACTCTCCCTGTCAGCCTCATGTTTTCCTTTAGTTTCTCTTCTTCTTGCTGCTAATACATATTCATCACCCTGACTTTAGCCGTTTAGCCTGAGGTTTCAGCTCTAAAGAGATGCATTTGTGCCTGTGCTCCCAGAAACGTCTGGACTGAGACGCACGGATCCACCGCACCGAAAAGTGAAACTTGACATATTAGCACATGTATCATTTTGCTCTTGGAAATTCCCTTTGTGAGCTCCTTCTTTTTTTTTCCTCAGATGAAGGGCAACCATGTTGCTCTTAGCTTGAGGTCGGTTCTTGCCCCTCCTGGAGGTAAAATCTTTAACCTCTCAAGAGGCAGGAATTGATCCATCTTTCCTCCTTCCCCGCTCTTGAGTGGTCATCAGAGTTGTGTTATTTTTGCAAAGCCTCAAACCTGTCTGGATTGAGGCTGGAAGCCTTTGGGACTCTCCTCTCCCAGACTCTTATCACATATAGTCATAACAGTCAGCCTGTTGATAGCCATCAACAGACTGTCCCAGGAGTCACGTACTCCCCCTTTTCTCCCTCTTTGCTCCATCTACCCCTCTACTCATCGACCGCCTCTGTTCTTATACAAATAGACAGGCCAGAGACTCGCGGCAGAAACCTGAGCGAGGAGGAACTTGGTTTATGAAGGGGTGTGGATGAAGATGCAAACATTTTCTCACAGAATCATTACAAGACTCATTCGCCGCAGAAATTCTACCGTGTCTGTAGTGTGTTACACCAGCGGGCTGCCAAAACGGGAGAATGTGTTATGAGAGATAATAAGTGAAGTCATGTGTAATAAGTGCAGCCATGATCTCTGTGGTGTAAATGCGATCGTATCTAACCTCCTGTGGCTCGGCCACTCTTGGTAGAATGGTGAAATTAGATTAAGCGCTAAATTCAGTTGTCAGAGTCATTAGTGTAACTACACTTCCGCATTATATTAAATTGCTGTATTCAGTTTTGGTAAAAAAAAACACAATTCCAAGCCACGTTAGCCTCCAATTATTCTAGAGGACACTGGAGCTCTGTATGGAATGTTGTAAAATGTATTCTATACATACCGCAGGTCTTTAATCCCTAAAAACATGAGATCACCAAAATTGCAGTTACAAGGATTTCACTAATCAACAATGATATATGGCGAATGCAGCTGTACAGTTGTATCCAGAGCAGTCTTAACAACAACAAGCGCTGCATTTCTGTGGATTTTTTACTAAGACTTGCAATAACTCATTATGTTGGCTTTGCAAGCACCGCGGTCTACCACTGTAGCCAAACAACTCTAGCAATCACATGCTGGAGCTTTCTGGATATCTGAGTGGAAGCAGATCTTGCCGGAGAGGAACGGCGTAATAGAGAGCACGAAAGACTTGGAATGCCAGCGAAAAGAAAGAGGAAGCATTCTATTGTCTGTCCTGGGGCACTGGAGAGTGGGAGAGGTGTTAACTCAGACTCATTTCAGCGAGACGGACAGCTCAATCTAAGAGCTGCCTCGCTGCAGGCCATGACCATTCTCTTCTGTCTCAGACGCCCTCTCTGGGCCAGCACCGAGTCATCCATTTAAAAACCATTATGCTCTCCCTTTAGCACAACATGATAGAACGCCAGGGCCTCAGGTCTTCCATATGTGAGTGTGTCTCTCCGCCTGTGTGTAGGGCTACCGGTGCCTCGGGACACGAAGGCCTGAGCAAGCAGAGTGAGGAAAGGCCCTCTGAGAGTCCGCTGTGGGGATCTACTGTCAGAGTGACTGCTGCTATTATCTGGCTGCTAGATTGACCTGACTTGCCTATTGATAGAGTCGTGTCACTCTACAAAAGCGGGGGTGCGCAGCTCTTCACTTGCTGGCATTGAAAAAAGCCACTGATCTAAACTCCTGCGGGTTCTTAGGCGGCAGGAGAAAGTCCAACACATCTACAGAGGGAGCGGTGGGTGTTGGGAGCGAGGATTTCACATTTGAAACCAGACTCTATGAGCATTGCAGGAGAAAATGGGGAAAAAAAGAGAAAGAAATGACATCCATAATGAGAACATTTAAAGCAAACACAGATGAGATGGCCAAGCCCGCTCAAAGTGATATTAATGGTGTTTACTCTCCCTTCTCACCTTGTGACCACATCCCTCCCTCAATAGATCAGTGTGCTTTTGAAACTCTTCTGTCACCTATTAGGTTTGTCTTCTCTCGCTATCTTTTTGTTTCTACAGCTTGAGTGTTTGCTATCCCGCAACTCGAAAGTCAATGGACACCAGGTGTGTCCTCACAGGTGTGAAAACACAGACTCTCCTGTTTGTCTCTTTTGGATAATTTTACTTCCTGCTCAACTTGGACCGCGTTCATATTTGCACCAATGGTTTGGTATCATACTAGCCCTAGACTGCTTTTTTAGCGATGTCTCTCTGTGTCCGAGCACGCTTATGCATGCGCAAGGTGGTGGGATGGTGCAGTCGGTGTGCAGTCTGCCAAGAAGAAAAAAGACACAGCCACGGTCGGTTACCATAGATGTTTTATTAGGATGAAATTGGCCTCTGCTGTTCCGATACGACCAGGCTGTGTGCTGGCCTCACGTCTCCCTGTGACCACACTTGAGTACTCATAAATCTTGCTCCAAACCACCTCAGCAAATAGACTCAGACATGGTCTTCTCGGCCGGGTACTTGTGTAAATTAACTTTTTAGATGTTTGGGTCAAGTGTACTCAGACTGTTTCACACTTGAAAGCCTGGTCAAAGGTCAGAATAGGGGCCTTTGTGTAACTGCTGTACTGCTTTGATGTGTCTCTCCAAATTGATTAGAAGGTCTTCATCTTCTTCTTCAATCTCGTTTGGTTTCTACCTTCCAAACAATAGTTTTGAACTTTTCAAACTGTTTTCCCTCTCTAAAGTATTAGATACTTTCTTGTATATTGGGTCTGTAAAGGAAGGTCAATGCAGATCCAGACCTGCTTCCCAGAGACTATCAGACCCTCTTGCCATATTTGTCTCTTTGCAGCATGGACCTTGATATGACTTTACCGCTAGCAAACTTCTTTTTGTCTGTCCTCCATTCTTCTCCTATTTACTTTCTGTGGAGTGATTTTCCATATCAGTATCATTCATCCAGTGATGTGTGGAAGGAGACAAGAAGTATGCTGGTTCCTCTATTTACCCACTTATTGACTTAGTGATAGGTTTAGACATCTGGCGGGCAAAGTTGTGTCATGGGTTCAGTGTGACAGATACCATCCGGCACCGTGGCACCATGCAGCTCCCTCACCCCCTGCCAGTCACTTCATCTCCAGCCTTTCGGCTTACTCTTCCCATCAAGTCGAACTAAAATTTCGGATGATGAAGAAGTCCTGGCACACCCTGACACTTATCTGTCCTGACCCACCTTTCAACTCCCCTAGTGTTTGCTCGCCTTTTGTGTTTCATCTAAGGAGGGCGGATGGCCAAGTTATTATGCTAGATATTCCTCCAGGGCATTCAAGGTGCAGTTTGGGACTTGTCTGATCTGTTTGCATTCAACAGAAAGGTGTTTCTTATCTCTGTGCTTGTCTCTTGAGGTGGCTGGTACTGAAATGACATGGAGGGAGGTCTCATGCCATGTGAAAGGATAGACAAATTGGAAATGAAACAGAGACAGGACGAGTGTTCATTCCACTGTTTTCATGTTAGGCAGCTTTAATATTGAACTAAACTCATCTAAGCATTGCTCAACATTCAGGCTTAACATTGGTCTTAGTTAACCTGGCCTCCCGTGGGGAAGGCTATTATGCAGACAGAGTGAAGCTTTTCACAGAAGTCATTATCATGTCTTCTAGTAGTCAAATAAGGACCATGCTCTGATGAACACAGCCTCCGAGCTCCAGACACAGCTGGGTGCTTAAAACTGGAATTACAGTGTACATGCCGACCCGGTTGCAACAAATTACAGAACAGATTATTTTTGTTTAGTTAGTTTACTGGATCAAATTTCCACTATTTCAATTTTTTAAAAAAGCAACTCTTTCAAATCAAACAACAATAGAATAATGGCATGGATTCAAAAGAAGCTATCTAGGTTATGTTAACCGTCACTTTTTCTCTCTGATCAGGGTTGCTCAGGGAGTATTGGAGCCTCTCCCAGTGGGAATCCACCCATGACAGGCCTCCAAACCATCAAAAGGGGCACAAATACAAAGCATTCTCACTCACACATGGGGCAGTTTAGAGTCTCCAATTAACCTGATAAACATGTTTAGATTGTGGGAGGAAACTGGGGGAAATCCATGCAGGCACGGGAAGGACATGCAAACTCCACAAAGAAAGGCCCCAAACGGGGATTTTCACCGTCCACATTATTTACAAAATTGGTTTAATGAAGTTCTCTGCATTTGTAAGGAGTTTCTATGGCATGTGCCTGGCGACCCATGTTGTGAGCAAAATGATATCAACTTTGTGGTTCCTAATAACCATATTGACCAACAATGTGGGCTTTTCTGTCATGATTATTTGACTGTGACAGAAACCCAAAGTTTACACACTGAGCAGAAACACCAGCAAGAGCGTAACACCACAAGATTTGAGCCTGAGCGCCGTAATATCTTCCATTCACGTTCATTTTATGTAGGTTTTAAACATGCTATTAGCCAATTTAATCCAATTTTCCCAGCTTTTGGGGTACTCCAGTGGAACAGATTCCTTCTAATATTAAACATATGGTCCGTGTTGCCCCTAGAAACACCACAGCCGTGCTTTCCCCCACCCCAAAAAAGCTGTTAAAGGCAAACCTCCTGTGTCTCAGTGCAAACCATTGTCAATTAGCTTCAATGAACAAGATAATTGATAACCAGGAAGCTGGGCAGCAAATTAAATGTCAGGTTTGATTAGAGGCCTGATACCTTATCATTTGTTCATAACTCGTTACCAACATCTGTTAATTAGTTAATAAATTAATCTGCAGTGCTCCAATAAAAGGTACGCAGGCTCCCGAGCATGCATGTGGGGAAAAGTCATCCATCTTTGAAAAGACTGAAAGTTGACAAATATTGTCCCTGGGATTTGGGTTGTTATTACTTGGTCATTGGTTTCAGACCTCAGCCACTCCAGCTCCAGCATCCTCAATGGAACTTCTTGTTTGCCTGGCCGCCCCCCCCCCCTTCCTTGCCCCGCTCTAGGATCTCCTCATGCATCTCCAGCACAATGCCATCCTTTATCATTAGAGGTTTCTCTTAGCAGAAGCGCTTCAAACGTTCATTTAAAAACCTTTACCTTGGCCCATCTTCCGCGCTGAAGCACAGGTAACTCCTGTCCGGTCTCCCCCCCTCCCCCTGCTCTCTCTTTTACGCTGCCTGTATGAAAGCTCATCCTTCATCATTGCCCAGATGAATAGTCTCATCAGTTAGTGCCTGGGGCCAGGAGCGGACAATGACACTGCTCTTTGCCACAGTGGGAAATGATGACATTTGTCAAATACTGTTTATATTGGTGATTAGATTTATGCCATTATGCAGAAGTAGCCTTTTCTGCCTTCCTGGCAGCTCAGATGATATTTATGAATAATTTATGAAATAAAGCTCACCTTATCCCAGCCTGAAAAAATAAGCCAGGATGTGCACTTCTTGTGCTTGCATCCACCATTGCGATTGGGACGCCCACCTCATGCAAGTCACACATGGGTTGCTGATTCCTCTGTTTTTTTTTGATGGGGGGGTTTATCAACTTTCAAATCTCTCTGTTGTGCTGCTTAACATTTTTTGACTCAGGCTGGAGGTGGTGACCTATTAATCAGGTTCCCATGGCTATTGTGGTTGCCATTTTCCATAATGAAATACGCAACATGGCCTTGAAACCTGATTTGGATTTGCCTCCTCCTCAGTGTTCTTTGTGCTGAATTATCGGCACGAACCCAGGAGGGTTCACAGTTTAATTATTTTTTAATTCGGTGTAACAAGTAACATTTCACACAGTTCAATTTTAGAAACATTGCATAATACAAGCAAGAGGTAATAGCATTTTGATTTATGCAATTATTAATATGTTAATTGATCATTTATATTGCAACTCCATCATAGACATGTGAAGACATACACACCCTTACAAAGGGTCCAGTTAAGACATTCTCCAATGTTGTTCTTTCCTGTACTCAGTCATTTAGAATAACAGGGTAGAGTGAGAATCTAAGCATGACGACATTCGATCTAAAAACAGGACTGAGTTGTCGAAGTGGCGAGCACGCCAGGATGTCTTTACTTTGGAACCTTTCCAGAGGTGCTTGACTGATTTTTGCTCATTTTCTCCATCGCTGTCATTGGGAGTCTTGTCTACACAAGACAACAAGGGGGTTTTGACAAAGTCAAGATGTGTAGAGAGGTGGCTTTATGTGTGCATGCCACACAAGCTCTCGTCCACATGTCTGTCTTCAATCATCTGAGCGGTGGCCCACCCTACGTATAATCCTCAATCTGTGCTTTTTGCCCAACCAAAACACGATCCCACCAGGAGTTCGATGTAATATCTTAAAATAGTGCGACTGCTTGTGTTAAGATGACAAACATCTAAAGAGATGTTTGCCAGACCTCTCATAAAGGAGATATCGCTCACTTTTGTTAGCATTATTGGGTGCACAGGTCACTGCTGGAGCACTGTGTTAAGAGCATTACTGCAATCTTAAGGAATTGATTTAGATCATTTGAATTTATTACAATAAATTATGTTATGCATATTGTCATAAAAGCACCAGTTAAAAGATGAATTGCGAGAGAATTCATTTAAATTTGAAAATGTGTCTTTGGGAATATTTTTCTTTAACTTAAATATTCAATAAATTAAAAGACTTTTTTCCCAGTGTGATGACTTTTATACTAGTTTTAGTTTATTCACAAATCCATTCTTAGGGCTATATTTTCAATCACTCAAAAGCTTCATCTTATTTTATTTCCTTTAATAGCTCATGTGCCAGTTCTCATATTCTATTAACCGTTAACGTGCCAGTTTTGTTTGCTGGTTCCTGTCTGTGGCGACAAAGCCTGCTCCCCTCTGCTGGCCAACAGCTCACAGTGCTGCTGTCTGAACATTTTCCTGAGAGCTTTTAATGTTGTGTGGTTGACATTTATTCTAAGAGAGGGAGAGAGGGAAAGATATTTCAATTCAACCACAGAAATCACCCCAGCGAACGGGCTTGAAACAAACCACTGGAGCGGCTCATGTCAGTGTGCTCTACTCTTCTTCATCTCCCACTGCACCGGAGATGACAGGAGTCACCATCACTTTCTGTCATTACATCGCTCTCTGCGCCATATTTTGTCTTTTTATCTTTTCCCCCCTTCTTCTCACACGCTCGTGCACATGTTTAAAGGTTTGCATGCACAGAGACCAGTCCCGTTTCTGGCGCTGGAGGAATCCCTGAAGAATTTTCTGAGCATCCTTCATAGTCTTGTGGTAAAATGTATCGTTGCATATCTCTTTCCAATTCCTTCAGACAATAGACATTGCTGTGCACAATGCCAGATGTTGATGTTTGTACCCTTACGACATGCTATTTCCTTTAATTACGTCCAGATCTAAAAGTCCCTGAAAAATGTGCTTTTCTGTGATTTTCATTTCCTACCATCTTTTCAATTGTGTGTACAATCTCTGACTATTTTTCCTTCATTTATTTCCCCCTTAACACACCCCTCATCTCTTTTCCTGGCCTCCGGGGTCCCGGTCCTTCTAATAAGGCCTTATCTGTGAAGTAATTTAGCTGCCACAGCTTGGGTTTCTGTTGCGCGGCGAGCGGTCCCATTGTCCTGCCCCGCTGTTGCTGAGATAAACCCTCCGATCGGACAAAGCCAGCGCTGACCTTTACAAACTCCCAAATCTCGCTCTACGCACCCCCTTAAAGGGAGATTCGCCGTGCCAAGATTTAGGTGGGGTACAGGACACTTCGAGGTAGATGTGTGTGCATGTGTGTGAAAGAGTGAGAATGTGTGGGGTCAGGCTGGATTGACTGAGCATGAGATGGACAGGGGAGAGGGATTAAAATGGCTGACTGAGCCTGTCTATATTTCTAATAGCACTTTACTCTGAGAGGGAGGTAGAGGAGAGAAAACTGCACGGCAAGCAAAGCATTCAGGCATCCATTTTTCTGTCTCCTCTGTCTTCAAGAGAATGCTTTATGTGCCATATTTTCTAACCTTGTTGCCCTCAATGACTCTATTTCTTTATGACTTCATGTTCCTCCTGTTGAATTTCTTCCCGAAAACAGTTCCATGGAGCGCCTCGTCTTACCTCCATTGTTATCTATCATGTCCTTCATTCCTTGGCAGGGGGCCCACGAGGAGGCTGTCGGGATTGTTGCTTTGACACACAGTGGAACGACTAGAGAGGAACGATTAAAGCCAAGTGGTTGGGGAGGCAGGACGGATTGGGGGGGGTCAGTGCCTCTGCCAGGGAGGTTCAGGACACAATGCAACAGGAGTACTTTCTCTCTTGTGAACCACTGTCATCCTCCAGAAGCCACTCGATGAGCCCTCCACGTCGCAAATCCTCTCTGCTCTCCATCCCAGCCGTCTGATGGTCAGGAGGGGAACCTCATCAAAAGGTCTTGGGCCTGGGGGGATTGACAGGGAGTGGGTGAATAGTCGAGAGGAGCGGAGGAAAGAATTGGTGTGTGTGTGTGTGTGTGTGTGTGTGTGTGTGTGTGTGTGTGTGTGTGTGTGAAGTGTTTGGGAGGCCAGGGAGAACAGGGTACATCAGGGATATAAGTTCAGGTGTGGGCTTCAGAGTCAGCATTGGGCTCTGCACTACTCAGTCTGCTGGTCAGGTGGCCTTCTGTTCGTACACCCTTCATCTCTCCATCCATCCCTCCTCCCTCCACAGACCACCACCTGCCTGCAAGCCACCACCAGTGTTCCCAGGGAGATGAGCGCCACAGAGAAGAAGGCCCACAAGGGATTAACTTTTCACATGGCTGGGAGTCCTCGTCTCAAAAGACCTGACAACCCCAGACGGCTTGATTAAAAAAGAAAAGAAGAGAAGAGGAGAGGAGGAGGGGGCACAGGAGGAGTTGAAGAGGGGGGGAATTCTTCACATGATGGCCCTGAGAGAGGGATTTTGGATATTGGGTGTCTTTTTTTTCCCCCTCCATCCAAAGCCCCCATGTCCTGGATGAGAATGAGCAAATTGTTCCTCCTGTTCTCTCTGCAGTCCCCATGTTGCCGGGCTTAAAGATGTGGGTGGGCACCAGCATGCATTGTCGATTCTTGACAGAAAACCTACAGATGTCCTCGAGTTTGAGCGCTTAAAAACAAACTGCAAGTTGAAGAAATGTTTTGGTCTTTAATTTTCAAATCCATCAAAGGACCAGGCCATCATCAGTGATTCCACTCTTTTACAATGATATCGCATATCTAAATTATTAATATATTATCAAAAGCCTTCTGCCGTTCTGTGTGTGTCAAGCATTACATTTCAGTCAAGGAAGATGTTGGCAGTTAGAGCCGGCCAACCGTTGCCGGCTTAAAGTTCTAGTGTTCAAGTGGCAAGGCGCCCTATTTCCCCTCACTCTATTCCCAGATAAATTAGGCCTCTCAGGTTTGTCTGTGAGAAAGAGAAGACAAAAATCAAAACAAACGCTCCCACTGAAGTGAAGATGGGAATGAGGGTTTGCTTTCCTCTCTGGGTAGCAGATCAGCAACTCAACCTACCGGGACAGTGGGCCACTTAATACCCATCTTGTCCAGGTAACGGAGTTGGCCGACAGGGAGGTCAGGAAAGGTAGCAGCGTATTATCTTACAGATCACCACTCACCTTCTGGCTTCCTCCACATGGCTCACTTACGCTCTTCTCATCTCAGCTCCCGGGACACACTCACCTTCTCTTCTCACACCATTTCTTTCTAAAGGTCGATTAAGATGAGCCACGAGGGACCACGTACTTCTCACTGTTTGGTGTTGTTCAAATGGTGTCCAGTACATCTGGGCTCAAAATTATGAAGTATATATATATATTAAAATCTATGTCTTGCGTCTGCATTCTGCCAAAGATGATAAATATACAGACACAGTTATGGTGGATGTTGTTAAGAAAACATTCTGATGTGTCAACTTTTATAATTAACTTCTTTATCGATTGTACAGTCTAAATCTTTTTTTTATTATCCTGAGCTTTAAATATGCTAGGGATGAACAAATACCAGTATTATGTCTTGGATCGATGATGGCTATAAATCTATTCTGATACTGCAGCTTCTGATATCACCATCCATATCATACTCTAATCAGTTCAGCAGGTATGCAGCAGTAATCAGAGGGAATATTGTGTTGACTGATTGGTCAATAACGCGTCTTTTGTGTTCACACTAGAGGAATATATACAGCTTTGATAAGCTGCTGGATGAACAGGACGAACGAAGTCCAGGTAACACTGTATAAGAAAGTGTGCTCTTGTCAGCAATAGCACAAACTGCTGTGTTTACTTGTTACATTTGTCGCTTTATTGTTTGTAAGCACGAGAGTTGGACAAGGAAATTATGAAGTGTAAATTTCCACCCTTTGCCTTTCTCTTAAAACGCAAAGTGTGTTCAGTGAGTTCGGCTGGCAACATTAGCAGCACAGAGGACAAGAAAGTCCGTATCCAAAGGGGGTGACTAACACAGTCAATTAACCTTAATATCGGCCCAGATTTCTCATTAATCATGCTGCTTACAGGCCATATGGCCCCAGACTCCGAGGAAGCTCTGAACCTATTTGCTGTGCACTTGACCTTACAGACGGACCCAGGGGAGTGGAAGAGTTGATTTCTGTGCTCCAGGATGTTGTACTCTTTCCTTCTGGACCGCTGGAAAAATGAATGAACTCACCGATAGATGTACAGAGCTCCGCTGAGCTTAAAATGTCCCACATGTGGTTTTGTTTTGAACAAAGAATAAGACTAGGATCAGTGCTGGGTTTATGTGCCACAGAGAAGCCGCTAAGCAAGATGGGTAAGTGGATAAGTTGAGACGAGACATACTGTTGCATAGCAAGTATTGCTCCATTGATTGCTGATGAAATAAATAGTTAGACTTAAAGAGGAAAGTCTGATGGGCTGCATTATGTCTCGCATACTGTAACGGCTGTTTGGGTAGAGTAGGTGATTTTGGCACCCATTCCAACTTCTCATGATGAACTTACTGAAGACCATACTGGTCTGAATGATATGGTCTTCAGTAAGTTAAATAAATACTTGATTTGACTGTTATTGTGATCCAAATCAAGGTCAGAAAGCTAAAGCAGGTCAAGCATAGAGGCATTTAGCTGGACGGTAGTTTCATGGTGTGTTAATGTGACCAAAGGCACAAAATGCATCCAATAATATCCTATAATAATGGAGGCATTCTTTTTTGAAGTGACAGAATTGATATGATCCTCTGAATCATATTCTTCCGACTGTTGCACTAAATCAGTATCCAATCAGTATTTCTTTGTCTGAGCACTCATTCCTTGTGGCACAGCTATCATTAAGTGACTCATTTAGGCCATCATGGGTAGGCCCACATCATAGCCTGCTGGTGGCTTTTAATGGGAGGTGGAGTTCTTTCTACTGTAATGCTCGCTGAAGTATTTGGGGCTAATGCAAGCCCTATAGTTTGCCACTGCATTAGTGCCAGAAGACCCAGCAGTAAGCCTTTAACCTGGAGTCGACAGGGTTATGATTATGTTCACCACGGGGTGGTTTTGGTCAGAGGACACTCAGCTCACAAAGGGACATGAATACAATGACATTCGCTGAGTTCACATGAATTATGACCTTATTTCCAGAAGTTACATGTTTAGTCACTTTCTGTGAGGGATAAATGACTCTTGACTGTTGGTGATAAATGTTAAATGTCTTTAATTTTACCTCAGTTTCATTTAGCCTTTGTTCTCCTGCTCTCCTTCAGGGATAACAGGTAACAGGTACAGTTGCATATAAATGCCTAATTAGAACATTTTTACTTTATTTGAATTGATGCACAGACCTCAAAAATATTAGTTTCAAAAAGGCACATTTAATATCCTGTTGTTGTTTTCTTTGGAATTTTGCTACCATCTGTTTTCTCCACTTACATTGTTTATTGCTTCTTTTCAATTACTTACTTTTAGTTTGTCTCTCTCTCACTCTTTCTCTCACAGACACATGCACACACACACACGCACACACACAGAGTTGTATTTGAGTTGTATCTCTCTTCTCTCCTCTCAGTGCTTTTGTCTCAGTATCCCGAGCCACTAGAAACTGAATGAACTGCAGGGAAAGTTGATCTCTCCCTCTGTCTCTCTCTCTCTCTCTCTCTCTCTCTCACACACACACACACACACACACACACACACACACACACACACACACACACACACACACTAACTGTGTGTGGTCCCACCATTTCATTCCTGTATTTTCTAACGCTTCATCAGGTCTGAAGGTCAGTGTCTTGACTTAAGGCTAATCTTTTAAATTCCACAGATTTTCACTTCTGAATCCACTTGTCCATCTTTGTTTTTTTTCTGCTCTTACTTTTTTCACGATTTTTTTTTCCTACCCTGCATGACTCAAAAATGCTTTGTTGTTTTATTTCCCCCCTTCTTTTTTCTCCTTATAGTCCCCCCTTTTGCATTATTCAAATCAGAATCCCCATGTGAGCACCTTGCTCTTGACCTAGCTTAGAAAGCCCCTGATTGCTTTAATAGCAGTCCTTGGACCATGGGCGTCTTCAAGGAACTCTGGTGAAGATAGTGTGTGTGTTTGTCTGCATGCATGCATGCCTGTGCGTGCGTGTGACCAAAAGGTGGTTGATTGGAACTGACCTGAAGAGTGTCGGGAGAAAAACGAAGGACCGACATGCAAAGTAGATGTGTGTGCTTGCATAATTGGGGCAGAGAAGAATCAACGAGGTCAAGTGGAACAAATGGTCAGTGGACTGAACTAAAGTCTATAAAAGAAACACTCACGCATATATGTATGTTTAAGGGATGCTGTGAGGGTAGAGAAATACTGCCATTATGGAAAAAAGTTGCCAGGTCTGCGCCTCAGCCAGTGATCTCCAGTGGAGGTTTGTACCCCTCCCAGGTGGAAGTGAGCATAAGCATGTGAAGCACAACATGAACGAGAAGGAGCTTAGGTGCTCCAACGGCTTACCCTTTGCAAGTAAGATTCAAGCTTGCATGCACAAAAGTATAAATGCAAGCCGCGTTTTGCCAAAGAGGCGCACATGTGCACAAGGCTAAATCCTCCAACAGCAGGATTGCCCTAGCATTACCCAAAGTCAGGAGCTCCTAAGTAAGGCCAGCTAAGGTTGGGATGAGGCCTGGCAAACCCAAAGATTGAGTCTGAATTAGGCCCGCCATTCAAAGCTGCTGAAAGGAGTTCCTGAGCCTCCCATTCTCTACCAGCAAATTGGGAGGAAATCTCACTATTGTGGAAAGTTTTGAAGAGGTTGGCGGTTGGGAGGGGGTACACAGTGTGCTTACCTATAGATGAGAGCGGAGACAAAGCATTCTGGGACATCCAGGAGAGTCTTTGAAATCCCTCTTGGCTGGAGACAGAGGCAGCCTTGAGTAGCTCCTGGTGTAGAAAAGGTCAACAGTGCTCAGTTAATATAAACACTGAATGGAAGGAGATTTAACTTAAGAATTTACAAGGATGGAATAGATACTGAGGATTTCAATTAGATTAAAGAATTTAGATTTCCATCACATTAGGGAAATTGAAATTCTACAAATATTGGGCAACTTTGAAAAGAGCCAAATAATTGATGGAGCAATGAAGCTAATGCTTTTCAGATAAATAACACATGAATAAATAAATAGTAAAGACATTGAATACATACTTTTCAGTTTAAACATTAACAGATACAAACTGATTGGAATGCTGTACATTGTTCACTAAACAACAATAAAGCAATAAAAAACAAGATACCGTGTAATAAAGACTACTTATTCATTATAGATGAACATAAATCAAGGGAAAATCTGACATGCTGACAGTGGGAACTGAAACCATCTGCATGACGGCCCAAAATTGCAGCGTATTCATCACGTCCCAGAGTTGCATCTGGTGCAAATTTTGCGATAGAGCTCTGACAAGAAAAGCTTTCCCATTTTCTTTAACTGACAGCAACACAATTCCCGATGAAGATGATGACGGGGATGTTGACGATGGAAGTCTTTTAGGCCCGCTGATGGATGAGGATTGATGTGACTGCCGTTGAATTGTGTGTGCCTACATGTGTTTTTGTGTACGGTAGAAGACAGACAATACCTCGGGCTAAATAGTCGGGGTGTCACTGGGGACACACATGTGAAAACACATTGTACTGATTGGCGGTGGTACGCCGCTGCTACCCTCTTCCTGATCAGCAGTGCAGCCTAGGGCCCTTCCGGAGTCTCTCACCCCTATGTACTGGAGTCCAACTCCCCCATGCTGGCCTGCTATACCAGTGCCACCCCTCTCTTCTTATTTTCTCTCTGTCTTTCTCTCTCTCATTAATCAATGTCAAGCCGTCCAACAACAAGGCCAGCATTCTTTTCCTGCCTGCCTCCTCAGCTCTTCGTGTATGTCATTGTGCGCTGACCCTCCCCCTCCCCCGGCTCAAGCAGCCACCGTCATCCTTTCACATGGCCGCAGAGCTGAAACCCCGGGCCCACACTGCCGACATGAAAGGTTTCACAGGCAAGCGTGAGGAGGGGGTGAGAGAAGAGAGAGAGAAAAAAAAGTGAGGAGGAGGCATTTCTCTCACTTCAATCTTTTCTTCGTTTTGGCCACAGGAGGAAAAAAAGAAGGGATCCCTTCATCATTTACATAATTCATGGAACACACAGGAAAAACTGGCCCATTGAGTGGTAAAGAAAAAAGTTTGGATGGTGTAATCATTGCGGGGAGGGGGGCGATATGTATGCCAGCCTTTGTGCCCTCGGACCTATCTTTCCTACTTCTCTCCATTCATCAGTGCTCCCCACACACACAGTCATTGTCCCATGTTTGCCATTAACCTCTGGTGTAAGTCCATTGCCTCTCTTCCTATCAAGGCGCGTCTCTGTGGGAAAAGAATCATTTTAACATGTCCGAGCACCCCAAGAAAATAGATGTTTCGCAGCCCAGCTTTCCGCTGACGCGGACATCTTGATGGACTCTGCAGAGGCAAAAGTCATTAACCCAAATGTAGCGTAGCTATCACGCCAAAGAACTCAAAAAGCGGGCTTGGTTTTTCTTGGAGGGAATTAAACTCAATTATGGTGAAGAGATGCTGATGCGGGCCGTCGAGACCTGTTCTAACGTTCATGTTATATTCACACGTGTAAGAAAAAAAAGCCGTCTCTGCCTGTGCCTGTAGTGCTTTTTCCCGTACTCCATTTTCGCCATTAACCTGAAAATAATAAAGCAAACCGCAGACCGTTCTATCACTAATACCCTATTTAAACACTTAACTGTCCATGTTTACATTGCATAATGAAACCACTCCTCGCCTGAGCTCTTCAGCATGTCGTTTGTTTACAAAGAAGCAGATTGTCTCCAAATCAGCAGTCATTTACTGGGGGAAGCATGTGCTTAGAAACCCTTTGTCTCTTTGCCTCCTCCTTCCCCGAGCATCTGTATGTATTTGTTGTACTAATGAACGGAACAAAAGTTTCCGGGGGCCCGTGAAGGGGGGACTTTGTGAGAGAGAACAGGCAAAGCGAGTCTGAAGCGGGGTCCGCTGAGTGGTCAGTTGCCATGAAGTTGACAGTGGGAACAGAAGACAGCGAGAATGATGGAGACTTGACCCTGCAACCTCCTCCCTCCTTTTCTCTTGCCTTTAACTCCAACCCCTTGTGAACTCCTTTCTGTAGATGATAGATGACCCTCCCTCTCAGTTGCGATAAAACCTCTTGTCCCCATCGCAGACCTCCAGAGCCCCATGCCTGTAGTCTACACATGTGCACAGATACACACACACACACACACACACACACACTGTGCCCCAGCTTGATCTCTTTATCAACCCAGCGAGGTCCAGTCAGCCTCTCACCCTGTACTCTCTCTTATATTGGTGGGCAGACCCCTGAGGTGCACCACCCCATTGTGAGCATTGAGCCATGTCAGATAAACCAGTGATAACCAGTATACAGGAGCACAATGCTGGGTACATGCTGTAGGAGCTAGATCTGACCCTGAATCCAGTTTCAAACATAGGTCTGTAGACACACACACACTTCCAACCACTCAACTCTACTGGCAATTTTTTGCTTGTGTGACGTCAACCACTTGCACACCGAAAGGTCAGTTGTCATCATGACATAATGATGTAACACACACATACACACACACACACACAAACACACAAATATTAGCTTATACTCTGGCTTTGTGCTGAGATGTAAAATTTTCCATATTTGAAATGTGGCAAGCATCTGCATTCACGCACAATGCCCTCAATATTATCCACTTTTACTGTCTGTGTGTGATGCTATGGAGTCTTTTTCTCTCTCGGATCCTGAGTGTACAACATTGCGTCAACCGGCACTTTCACTAAATGGAATATTGTTTCTAGTGGAAAAAGATTCACCTGATGCCGAAAGCGAGCGGCGCTTCATGGAACCAAGGTGAGTTCAGCAGTTACCGCTCACTGGAAAACTGGCAAACAGGGACACACTGGCTATCACTTCCAGCGAGACCTCTGCCTGCAGGCCGCAGGTATGCATTTGTAACGAGCTTGAGATGAATAAATGGAGGGATAGACGGATCAGGAAAAGGCCAGGAGGGAAGGGGAAACAATGAGAAGTGCAGAACAGACACTGTGCAGTAAATTACATTGCCAATCAATCTTCCCCCCGGGCTCGCTTGATGAAAGCTCGCCAAACTTTCCCTTCAACTTTAAGTAACCCTCCTACGGTTTGTCGGTGGTGGGGACGGAGATATAGCGCGAACAAACAAGTCACAAGATTAAATGTGGCTGGGAGGACAAAGGGAAGGGGAGCTAAAAACAAGAGGAAACCTATAACAAGCAGAAAGAAGAAAAAATGGAGGTCAAGTTCAGGAGAGAGTGTGTTTTTGTTAAATCAAGATGTGCTGCGGTGCTTTTGGGTGGCACAGAGGAATGTGCCTCAGTAACTTTTGACACACACACACACACACACATGCACCTTCCCACACAGAGCCCATGGGTGGCATTAAGGTGAGACACGCTCTGACTTCAAACATGTGACAGCTCACGATTACAGCGAAGAGCCGAACCTACAGGGACCCACAGCTGCCGGAGGCACGCGGAAGCTCCGTCAGTGTTTTTAGCAGCAGATATCCTGAACACCAACACACACACACACACACACACACACACACACACACACACACACACACACACACAATGTGTCTGACACACACAGCCACATGCACCCATAGAATATTTTCTCTTCCGCACTTGTTTCTCTGGCAAGTTCCAGGGCGTCTCTGCCCGGAGCTGTGAAAGGAGACCGAGGTCTGTTGTGAATGTTAATTTGGTAATTAGTTGTTTTGTATGAGCGGGAGACGGATGGTGCGGGAGCAGCAAGTGCAGCACCCACAGTCAGTGTGTTTGGGTTTGTCGGGGGGGGTAATGCTGGTCCAGTTCAGTGATGCAGATGACTCCCAACCAAGTTATTTTTCTACAAGAGAATTGGACAAAAATACCATGACGGTCGGAGAGCAAGAAGCGCCCCAATGCCCATAGAAGGTATTAAGATGTCTCTGATACATAGCCCCCCCCCCTTCCCCTCCTGTCCCCTCATGTCTCTTACTTTCAGTGACTCTCCGTCTCCCTCCTCAAACTGGGATGGTGGCCAAGTGCCACCAAGGACACTAAGGCTAATAAATCATCCTCGTTTCAACATCTGCCTGGTCCAAAAGGCCTGCCCACCCCCACCCCCCAACCACCCCTTGTGAAGATGGGTCCCTGGCTTTATTCCTCTTTTCAGCATCCCTCCATTCTCCCCGGCCAACACCCCCTCCCCGACTGACAAAACATCTATTCTCCCATGTCCAAGTGAAGAAGAGACCCTCTTTTCCCCTCTTTGACAAAAGCCGTCTGAAGCCAAGATGGGGACTGCCAGCCAAGATGCCTGGGACCCGGCAGGGGTGCCCCCTTACACTCCGAACCCCCCCACACACACACACACCCCCGCCCTCGGGTTCATCCTTCCCTTGCTTTTGCTCTCTTTTTTACTTTTAGTACTCCCCTCCTGCGGGGGTCACTCACTCAGCGCGCCCTCGCCCCTTTCAGCCGGGCGAACTCTCAGCCTCACATAAAGACATCAAGTGACAGCGCCGAGAGAAAACGGCCAGATTTGGCAGAAAGAGATATTCGCCATGGCTGTCAGCGGCCATTCTGCATGCCTTTGTTCCCCTGGGTGTAGTTGAAATAGATAAATAAACAGTCAGAGGCTGAAAAGCAGGGATCAGAAGCTTGTCACATTTATTCATATTGAACGAAGAAGAAAGAGGAGCAAAAACCTGCTGCTGCCAATTAAGGAGAATAAGGCGAAACTCAGTTCACGGTGTTTAGATTTGTTTTCGCGGCCGAGGCTAAAGCGAGGCCATTCATTGGCCCTCTGTGGACCGCTCTTAGGACGGCAGTGGGTCTTTAGCGATGCGTGTCTCCCCGCTGAAGAGCAGACCTGGGAAGTCGTTTACGGACTCATCAGTTAAGAAACGCTCTCTCCACGGTTACTCACAAGGCTCCATTTGCCGTGAATGCGCGGCCCTTTTTCCCAGCACCTCAGACTCACCCCCAGCAACAGGGAGCGCCGCCCACAACTGTGCACGGGCCAGCCTTCACAGGAGTCCGATTGTAAAGGGGGAAAAAAGTCACGCTGTTTTTGACCTGCCAAGAAAACGTAAAGATTATATACATTTAAAGGTGGGCGCCCATGCAAGTTTAAAACTCTTTTTCATCATGTTATCACATCAGGACCTGGAGTGTGCAGATGTGTGGGAGACTGGCTAAAAATAACCCACATTTTGTGTGGACTGAGAATTTACTGTAAATATTGGGAGGATTCACAGGGATATTGGCCAGAGTCAGCTGGAAAATGGCACGGAAATATTAGGTTTCTCGATGTGTCGATGTAAAGACACAAAGTAGGTGACTGGACGAAGCACAGGTAATATATAAGACTTCCTGTTCATAGTTTTTAAATATGTAAAAATATCATTATTAGCTTTAGGATTAAGCTCTAGATGCTTCATTATACCCGATTAAAAAGCCTTCTCTCCCTCTCATGAGGATTTTTTCTTAATAAAGCATCGTAACTTAATTTATTTCAGGATTTAAAAAATAGAGCAAATTCGCCATTCACACAGTTCATGTCAGCTCCTAATTACACCATATTACATTAAGAAATGCTACA
This sequence comes from Lagocephalus sceleratus, assembly GCA_911728415.1. Lineage (NCBI taxonomy): Eukaryota > Metazoa > Chordata > Actinopteri > Tetraodontiformes > Tetraodontidae > Lagocephalus > Lagocephalus sceleratus. Next base: position 4,306,050 of record CAJVRN010000064.1, on the reverse strand, counting down.
TTATTTTAACAGTATTCCCTGTGATTTTAGTCACCGACAGGCCTAAACCTCAACTTTATGCAAATTGTTTTAATTTTTCCGAACCTGCCCAAGCAGGGAAGAACATTTACCAACAAGATTCTGTGATGAATTAGCCAATTAGGTTTAGTGGCATTTTTTTGGTTCATATTTTATTCTCAATTATGCAGATCGAGACACTGTAATTAATGTTTTTGTGCGTGTGTGGCTGGGTCATTATGCATGGAAATGTAAATCAGAGCTTTGTGTGTACGCTCATTAAAAGTGTGAAGGGTTTCATGTCCGCAGTGGGTTCTTGATAAACACCGCTTGCTGCATTCCAGAATCCGTTTTGAGGAAATAATATTTTGTCTTTGAACACCCCCCCCCCCAAGATAGTGACGATCAAAGAAAATCTCCCTTTAATTGCATTAAATAAAAGCTGAATTTTAAAAAACTCTTTATTAAAAAAAAAAGAAAACACTGTAATCTAATTTTCCACTCCCGGGCACTCAAGCAGAGCGCATTCCTTCACAGCTCTTCTCTCCCTCTACAAAACATTTAGATTTCCAATTAGCCCCCGAGAAGAATGGCTAATTTAACACAGCGAGCAGGCGCCTGATGTCTCAATCTGCTGGGTGTCAGCACCATGAAAAGGACCGCTCTCCCTCTCCCTCACTCCCTTTCTGGTGGAGAGTTCATCAAACATTATCATCTAATTTAGACAACTTATAGGAGGGAAAAAATGAATGTAAAAAAAGAAAACACTGTGAAAGGGGAGCACTTTATAAAAAAATGTTTTTTAAATGAATGAAGCAGGTCTGGAGCGTCAGGACAGGCGGTGGTTCAGCCGTGGCCCCAGATTGACTCATCTGTTAGTGTACATCCAGCCAGATCCTGCACACAACACCCACATTGTCCGCTGTGCCAAGGAGTCGAGGCAGCGCTCGCCTCCTCAGGGGGCTGTTTAAGACAAGCAAAGATACATGTTAGCCTTTTCCTGATCTTCTGTATACTCCATCTCATTGTTGCATATCCTCTTTCTTCTCCCCTTTCTTCCATGTTGGAGAAAATTACACAGACGGTTAATATATGTGTGCTATACATGAAGGTAATTGCGCCTGTGAGTAAGAAGCGAAAACATATCTTTGCCTTCTTCTTTGTTCCTTAAATTTACAGCATATCAAACTCCACGAATGGAGATTCCGAGACCCCGGGTAATTTAGACGGACATTTTTCGTTAACTTTAACTTTGCCAGAGTTCATCCTCGTGCCTGCGACTTGCCAGGATTGGTTCCACTACATCTGGATGTGATTTTCCTGGCTGTTTTAACTCACTCTTCTGAGACTGACGTTGGTGATTTGTAGAAACAAGACAGAAATCCTCTGCCACGATGTTGACTTTTTTTTTTTTTTTTGTTTGGTTTTTTTCAAATGCGTCATAGCGGACAAACTCTCTGCATCGATTCAAAAATGCAGCTGCAACAAGATATCACATCTCAACAGCGTCGGGAGACAGAGAGTCAGTGAAAACGAACCCAGTTGTCTCCTAACATAATGGTTTTTATTGCTGTTATTTGCCAGAATTGTCTTTCTGGACCTTCCATCTTTTTCTTTCTCATTTTTTTTTTTTCGTGTCTTACGAGTCCCCCTTTCTGAAGCTTATCGCGGCGGGGAGCCTCAAAACTGCGGTACTATCATGCTGTGCGAGGGTTGCTGGACTGCTTCCCAGATAGAGCATGAAAAAAAAATAAAAAAGAGAGAGATTCCTGTCTACCTCCCCAAAACCCAAACAACATTAGTGGCACTGTCCCACTTCTCCCATGTTCCCTTTCCCAGCTTTCTGTTAAACACACACACAGTTCCCCACCAACTGTTGTTTCAGCTACTATCTGCTGTCATTAACCAGAGGCAGTCAGACTGACACTCCCCTCTCTGTCTATGCGTCTGCAGCCTGTCCCTCATTCACTTAGCCGCAGCCTTTTATCTGGCCCAGGGCAGCCCTGTGATAACACTGTTAACAACAGTAATGTGTGGTGCGAGCGAGCCACTGGAGCTGCCACCGTCGGGGCGAGTAAAGCGAGGTCAAGGGCTTTTAACATCTGATGACGTCGCACCCCGACCCACTCCAGCTTCGCTCAATGCCACCACGCGCCCCCCTGCTGCGAGCCTCTTCTCCCCTCTTCACACTGTGGTTCATTCTTGGGTTTTGAACCCCTTCCCCTGCGCTCTGATGTTAACAGTGCGAAGGGAAAAGAAGAAAAAAAAAAAGGGGGGGGGGGGTTGAACAAGCTCCGAAGGCCCAGTCTCTCTCTCCCCTCATGCCACAGGGAAAACGCTGATGTTATTTTAGAAATCACACTGCTAAAGATTAATGTGGGCCTGCAGGAGTGTGTCATCGTTCCTTAACGGCAGGAATGAGGCGCTGGATAAAGCTGACAGTGTGTTCTGTCCCACAGCCCAAGGACAGATAAGTTTCTTCTTACCGAGCTTCCCCCGTGCGCCCCCCCCCCCCTCCCCTTTGTCCAGCAGTCCTCTTCCTCAGTCATCTGTTACAAACCGCAGAGAAAATTGGAAGACATTAAAATCTACTTCTTCCCTGTATTGTGTTTATCATTTTTCTTTTTTCGTCACTGAAACAGACTGAAGTGTGGGCGATGGACGGCTCACATTCCCCATGCTCACAGATACCGAAAAAAAAAGAACATACACAAAGAGGGTCAAGAGAGGGTGTTCACAAACATTTTCAATTCTGATTGCTCTACTTACATGACTAATGGAAAGTCCCCACTGCAAATTGTGACTATGCAACTCCCCCAATAAAGTCATCTGTCATCATTCTGGCTGACTGGCCAGACAGACAGACAGCTATAAACTGGGTTCAGAGACCAGGGCGAAGCATCCTGTCGTTCCATATGTTATTCTAACAGTTGAGAAGGGCAAGATAGCTCCGCATTAAATAAATAAAACTGGCACTTGTGTCACTAGATAATAGATAATAACATCGAGGACCTTACGATGGCAGCGATAAAGACCTGTGAAGTTCGGTGAGTCGTAAGTCTAACATCCCCCACGGAAGTTTTCTCTCTTTTTTTTCTGATAACGGGAGCACTCGATAAGCTAGAGCACATCAATCTTAATTGCAGAGATAGTCTCTCCTTTCCACTCAAAGACCTTCACCTTACACAAACCAGCTAATAAACTCATTTGTGATGTGCCCGAAGGTCGACCTTAAACAGCCGATATTAAACAGCATTAATAAAACTGGGCTTTGTCTTTGAAAAAGTAGAGAGGCTTAAAACTATTATCTTTGCTTTTGACAGTTATTAGTCCATATCAGAGACTGAACTTTGGCTCTGTCCAATATTAAGATTCTGATTGGCAATGTCCTACACCACAAAGTCCACCATGCAGCCGTAACGTTTGGCGCCCGAGGATCGCCGGCAGCATCGTATCATCGCCTTTGCGACATCAGTCCGACGTAGCCTTTTGAAGTCCGAGACCGTCCCTGAAATTATCAGTGTCAGTAACACGTCAACGCCTCCTGAGTTTTGATGGACAACGGCCTTTGTACAAGGGGGTGGGACCGCTTCATTATCTGCACTCAATTATATCCTCATCAGAGTCCTCAAGGCCAAATCCTGAAGGCCAACGGTCCAAGTGTCAGTGTGAAACCTTAGCTCGCCAAGATGTCAAGAGATCCCCAAACACGTTCGAGCCGCACCGCGGTTTCACCGGTTTCATCCCAGAAACCCACGTCTTTCAAGGAAGTTGTGCAACGGGGACGGCAGTGAATCATGTGATTACAGCGTTTCGTGGCCTTCTAATCAATTTCATTAGCTGCATAAATCACAACAGCCTGACATTTATTGTGCGGTTGATGGGCTGATCCAGTGGACTTGGAGACAGCTCCCTCTCTGATAAATGTTGCTATCTCTCAAGAGCAAGGATAAATAGAGTGTGCGCTCAGAACGGCATAGGGAGGGTTGAAAGGAAGGAAAGGGGGGAACTGGGCACAGGACAGTCCCACAGAGGCTGCTATGCACCAACAAATGTGGGAATCCGTGGACCATACGTGTGCGTGTTTTCCGTGTTTTCAACGGATCTGTCTCAAATAGCCCCTGATTAGGACAACAATTCCAGTTCTGTTGCTGTTGAAGGTTTAGTGCCATTACACGGAAGATACGCAATTTTTTTTTTTTCCTGCACTCAGCAAACACAAGAACATAAATTAAAAATAAGCACTCATTGGGATTTACGGCCCATTACTTGCATTTGGCAGGCGGGTTTTATTTATTTTTCCTCTGCAAATCCTATACAAAATGTATTCTTCCCTGAAACGCAGAGCAAAAGAAACCATTTTTAGTTGGACATTATCTCCGCAGTATCTCCAGACAGTATCTTTTGGCAGTAGCGCTAACTGCTCTGGCTCCACCATGTTTCCACTGTGCACCAGTTACAGTTCATTTGGAACACACAAACGCTTTTTGTATTTTATCTCCACATCGCACTCAAAATAATACACATGCTAATAGCGGCTATTAGAACTATTAAGCTGTCGTTATTTTTGTTGGTATTTATTTCATGTATGCGCCCTGGCCCAGTGATAATTATACTTGAATGCAGCCTTTTGAAAACAGTTTGTGAAGGCACCGCATCAAGTTAAATCAGGAAAATGCACTTTTTAGTCAAATGGTCTGAGGACAGGCCTGTCTTTAACTCAATGCAATTTTGTTTTCAAGATTATTGGTTGGAGAAAAAGAATAAAAAACGAAGGCGCTCTCTCTAAGATGCCTTGTGAAGTACAGCTTTTTGGTGGACTACGATACACATTTTAAACTGATACTTGCAGCTTTAAACAGCTGTTCATGTCGAATTTGTTCTTTGCTATTGAATTCATAGTCAAGCCATTCCTCTATTCTCTTTCATCCTGCTTTGATGTCATGCTATTCGCCTCTTCCTTCCAGTGAGCTTACATTTTAGCTTAATATCTTCTGCTTACTTCAGGTTTAATTGTGCAAAAAGAACACTGACAAATGAAGAGCCACCAAATAATGACCTGTAAGCAAATTTAGAATAGAGGATATTTATATTTTGTATTTGATAACTGATCTGCACAGCAGCTACTGCAGTTACTATATAAGAATTCCCCAACAATCTGTTCTCTGTTTGGCGCTCCGGCTTGAACTGAGATCAAAAATACCCTGCTGCACAAAAACAAAAACACATTCACACTCCCGAGCGGGAAATCCACGAGCATTCCTTGTTTATTTATCTGCTGGAGAAATCTCATCACTGAGTCACTCAGCACGCACGGCAAGGCCTTCCCGAGCATCACGGTCAGCCTGTGTAGGGCCTTGACCTCAGTGTAAATGCTCAAAGCCAGAAAGAAAGCCCTCGCTTGTCCCAGGCTCCAAACCATATATGCGTTCACTCAGCCTTCAGATCACTCGAGACTTTTTTGTTTCTATATTTGGGTCCATGCCCGAGCTCAGTTTATGTGAATAGTGTATAAAAAAGAACCCCAACAGAAAACCACAGGATTTATTTGGGATACCTGACCAACTATTACACAGAAGAAAAACAAATCCTCTATTTCATTATTATGTGTGTGTGTGGAAGCTTTTTAGTTCACAGAGCTTGTCCTGCCTTGACATCAGCTACAACTATCTGCGATGCAGAAAACTTCCAAATCCCCTTGTTTATGTTAAAATATGGTAATGATAAATATTTCAATAAGCCAGTTCGACGATAGGCCGTTTACTCAATTGTTGTCCGTCATCACACCAGACACAGCTGTTTATGAAAATCACATGACACAAGCAGGATCCAACCTGTGGTTTTGTTGTGGGTAAAGGTAAACTTTTTTATAAGCTGTGAAGCCATTTTGTTCAGCTGAGGTATGCGAAATAAAGTACCAGCAGTGTGACCTTTGATTCGATCTGTATGCCCTCGAGTCAAGACCCTAAATCTTACACCCATAACCCCCTGCTCGCAGAGAGGAAATATGCGCCATGGGAAGAATAGGAGATCATTAGAAATAAGGCAATATTATTTTTCTTCCTTCTGCCATGTATCGATAACCTGCACCTTTATCAAAATGAAGAAAGAGGACGTGATATATCATTATCTGAAAGGCACGCTGTGGTGGCTGCCGATGCCGTGCAGGCAATCCTCTTACAGGCCGCAAGGTAGGGTTATTTATTGGGAGTCATGCCTGCGGCTGTCACTGCATCTCATGGGAGAAGATCTATTGGCATGCCCTTATTCACTTATGATTATTACTGATCATCTGCCCAAATGACTTATCAATAAATAGGAGGCCAAGCAGATAATTTATTTGTATGGTTTTGTCGATAATCAAGTTCGGAGTCAACGGTCTTAAAAGGATAAGGGGCCTTGGACACCGGGTGATGGATGATCGTATGAGGCTGCCATGAAAATATGACCCTTTTAATATATTTGCAGAATGCTGCCCTCTTCATCTTCCCTCCACCCAACCTTGCACTCATCTTGCCCTCCTTTCTTTCTTGAAAGTGCGCTTCTTTCTGCAAGTTTGTTTGGCGACCTCGCCTTGAGCCATCACTGATGCCTTACAGAGAAATGACTTCAAACAACGCAACTGTCAGATGTACAGTGTGAATACAAGTGCTTCAATCGCTCAATGGGGTGTAACGCGGGGCACAAACGAGGCACCACATGTCGATGCAAAGGCCTGTGAATCACCCAGGACACTCGAATGATGAGACAAACCTGTCTGAAGTCAGCATGAAACCCTTCCAGGATATTTCACAATGGCATTCACCTCATAAATCACACAAAGGACAGACGGGGTCATTGCTCGTTCTGTAAATATCAGCCGTTTGTGTTTGACAAGTGTCCGTGACTTTCCACAGTCACACAATAGTTCTGTATGTTTACCCTCCAAATCTAACCTTTGTGTGCTAACGCTCTATCTCACCAACAGCTCTCAGTGCCGTCACGGGCCGCACCCTGCACAGACCCATCTGGATGTAGGCCTGGATAACAGTGTTAGCCGTAGCACTCTGTGATAAGCGTCTGCCTCGCCTTCTCCCAGACAAAAGCATCGTCCACATTCCTTTGGCTTCAAATTCTGTTCACTACGCTAATGAGCTGTGTAATTTTCCTGTGTTGAACTGAGGACTAAACTGTGCTTTTGAAATTTGCTTTGTTATCAGCTAAGACAGAGAAGAAGAATGCAGACTGTCTTCCTCAACTAAAGCCAAGGGCCCATTAACAAAGTCATTATAAACCAAATACTTCTGATAAACTGTGTATGGTTCTACCCCATTTCCTTTATTCTCACTTTTTATTGAATCTTCACTGGGGCTTGTTTTCAGAAGTCTATCTCTGAATCCCAAAATAGACAAATTGCGCCCTCTTATAGGACATGAGATAGAAAAGACACAAGTGTGACTTGATGCTAAGAGACTATCTTTAGTCAAACAATGATTGTAAATTTTGGCAGGGGTGTGTAGATGCTTTGTTATCAATTTAAATGATAGCAAGAGAGAAATGAAATTGCTTGAAGTCTCATTTTCTTCCTTTTTAGGACCAGTTGAGTCGTTTCATGACTTGTGAAGTCCACCAATCACAGTTGCTCCTATATGAGAAGTCAGGTAGATTTATTACTGTCTGATGTGACAGCTAGGTCCTATTTTGAACCCTACAGAAATGAGAGTATCCGCTTTCGTTTTTCTCTCTTTTCTTAGTGTCTGACATAAATGCACTTGCACAGCAGTTTATTATTCACAGTGAAAGGCCACTTCCTCCTCCATCCATACATCTCACAGATCAATATCCAACCCGGACCGCCGACACAATGAAATGCTGTCAACCCGCCAAGGTGTTGCATAAGTTCCCAATAAATGTGTAGCAAAACTTTCAATTTGTGGCTTTCTTGGTGTGGCTCTTTCCACCAATGGGTTGTCAGTCAGATCCCAGGTTCAAAAAGCCCTGAGGTTTGTTTGCTGCTGGTTCTTTTTGGAAACTTGCGGCTTTGTGACATCCGCAACTATCCATTGGCCTGTGTTGCCGTATTGCCTCATATTATCCACAGTTGAGGAAAATTGTTTTTGGCAACAGAATGCTAACATTTTCCTAAAACATAAACCTCCAAGTGGGGCCCTCTTCTTCTCCTTGTGCCTGATGAGGATGGCGAGCTTTATAAGGTCTTCTAGTTGCCTTGGCTGCATTACTCGGTGGTTCGCATTGTTGAAACGACAGACTACTGTGTGTATGAGTATCCTTTTTGAGCCCTCCACCGAAACCCGCATGTCGTTTGTGCAGTTTGTGCACATTAAATGTATTCTTGCTCTGCCATTCCAACACAAACAATGAAGCAATCCACTTGTCGGGCGTCTCTCTCCATTAACAAACCGACGCTGCAAAAACACTAACGATGGCGTTTCCCTGTCGGCAAAGTGCGCAAACGCATGCCACAAACATGGTGCGGGGAGCATTCTGGCGGAGGGATTCTGCAGGTGGCTGCACTTTCATCACGCAAACCCCGGGTCTGTTTAAGCATGAAGTCACGCAGGCCAGAGAGAGGAGTTTGTGTGCCCAGACGCATGCAGGCGCTTTCAAATTACCGCCACTTCAGCGTTTTCACTTTTCCGTGAGACATATTGACATGTCAGCATTCGGCTCCTAGATACAGAACAACAGAACAATTTTACCTGTCCCGGTGTAGTGGAAAATCTATCCCTCTCAACATAGGCAAGGCTCTATGCAGGCCTGTCTCACCGACCAGGGGTAAGAGTCGTTTTGAGAAGATGGTGACACGTGCAATAAATCATAGCTGGGCCAGTCAGCGGCCAATCACATTTTCCTCTTTTAATTAATAGCTTATTTATTTGTTTGGCAGGGTCTTGCGGTGAGGCTATTCTGTGTGCACATTTCTCTGTGTTGCATGAGTGGTCATTTGTGTGTGTGTGTGTGTGTGTGTGTGTGTGTGTGTGTGTGTGTGCATACCGTATGCCAGTGTTGAAAGAGCATCCCCACCTGGCTTTTCGTTAGCTATTACGATCACTATACTGTACAAACTGTTCTCTTTCAACACTAGAAAGGCAAAAACAAAAGACCTTATTGGGTAAGTATTCAACAGACAAACAATTTTGATTATAATTACACAGAATTCGGAGCCAGGAAGATTTACGATTGGCATTTTGTACGCAGCTTTTTGTTCATGAACCCAAGATTCGATTTGGAAGAAACCCCCTCCTCCACCTGAGGCTGACACACATTACAGCATCGGCAGAACCACCCATGTCTGTTTGGACATCATGTGTTGCAGTAGTCCTCAGTTTTAGGTTACTCTTGCACAATGTGATACACAAGCATATTTACATTTTGTATGTAGCTGAACGGTGTGGGGGGGGCAGAAACTGCCCCATAGTTGTTTAACGCATGGGAGCATTTTAGGCAGCCCGGCCAAGCTGTTGGTTTTGTAAATTGTTGCAGCTGCTCTCCGGCATTACAAGAAAGGGGAAGTCCTCCTTCTCGCTTTTTCACTCACTCTTTCTATTTAAAAATGTCTGTTTAAGGTTCACAAAGACATGAACTCTTTTCTGATACCTCTGTAGCACAGATTAAAAAAAAAGAAATTAATAAAGGTTAATGTCCAGATCTGTTTAATAGATTATGCCATATATTGAACAGCATACATACATAAAATATGCAACATATGGACAACACATGCCACACATCATATTAGTAGGAAAACGCTTTGAGTAAGAAAAAGACTCAACTAGTTCTGGTGATTCAGATGGACGGGTGGGGGCAGGAGACATACCAGATATTGATCTACTTCCTGCTGTCCTGTTATGATATATCACACGACTGCTGAAATATGTTTTCCTGAAGAAAAGACAGCCGCCAAAGTTTCCTGTGGACTTTTGGAATCAATTCATTCAACTGTTGTAATCCACTTTCTGTGATATGCAATGAATTTAGATATTTTCATTCACTGCCGCAGGAGTTCCCAGCTCCACCTACAGTCAGCCCGGTGTTTGGAAAACCCTGATTTAATTAATCCTTACCGCTGGATTAACATGTGTTTAAACTGAGAACGCTGCCATTACCCGTCAGTATTATGTGACAAACTGAATCTCGGCCACGAGGGAAACTGCAGCTCTTGTGTGGGATGCTGTGTTTACTCTTTGAGTCTGATTTCAGGAACAGGATGCCTCTGTAATGGTTTAGATGATGCGTAAGTAGGCTCAGAACACTCTTGTAAGTATCTGTGGTGTAATTGTTCCCATTTGCCGAGGTCGAGAAACAGATCCCTCGACAGTTTAGCGTAGGAAACCATGTACAACGAGCACATATGGTCCATCTGGTTTGCTGTTCAGTGAGAGCATAGAAGACGAGAGGGCACTTCTGTGTGCTACTGTGTTTCCAGGTAACCGTTCTCTTTTAACAAAGAGGACACGGCGATACACACAGACACGGGTCGGACATCTTGAGGCAAACCAGAGGTCATACTCACAGCTCACAAAGATTTGTGAAGCGTGGCCTTGTGTGCAGAGGTGCTTAAAGGGACGTTCTGTGTGCCAACACACAGAGAAAAGCAGCACAGTTTTAGTGGGAGATACCACAGCTGATAAATGTCTCTTTCCCAATCACGGTGGGCCGCACTAGTTCAGGAAAACGCAAACTTGAATATGTCAGCACTGATATAAAGGCAGCCAGTCTTGTCACAACGCCCAAACAAGACACCTACTGTTAAAGGGCAGATGGGGAGGATGGCGAGCATGGAAAAGGCGGGGCTCAGATTTGCCGTGTGTCTGCACCTAAGAGGTTTTATAGGCCCAATTTCACTTCAGCATGGTAAAAGTACCGCGCTGACCCCCTCCCGCCCCAGCTCCACCCAAAGCTGTTCTGAAAAACAGTCCGCACCTCTTCTTTGATCGTCATCCGCCATCAATGGGCTTCAGAGAGGGGAAGAAAGATGAGGCGAGACTCTGGGTTGCCATTCTATCTGAAATGCCCCCTCATTGCAGCGCCTTCGCCCCGTCTCTTCATCATTTACCCACTTCCTTCATTTCCTCCGCCAGACACTGGGAGCATTCTACCACCCATCTGCCCCCAGTAAATATTGCTTGAAGGCTTAATTATACACATCCACACTCGCAGACACAGGCGCAGTCTCAGCAAAATTTCCTGCAACGCTGAAGCAGAGAATCAACGTCAAATCTGTGGGGCATTCATTCATCAGAGAGAGAGAGAGTGTGTGTGTGTGTGTGCGTGTGTGTGTGTGTGTTATGTTTACTTATGTGTGTGAGTGTGTCCGTATGTGTGTTTTGGTGACCCCACGTCCATTATTATAGGGTCACATTTGTAGCCCAGAGGGTTTGTGTGATGAACTGTGAACACCCTGGGCTCATATCTTCACAGTTACCACGCGTGGCCTCGGATCAATATTCTCTTTGAATGCTTTAATAAACCCATTCTGGAATACTTGACAACAAACGTGCTGTTTTGTTTGTTTCTCTGTCCTTTAACAGATGATGAACGACAATGATGAAGCCTCCCCCGACAGCTGCATCAAAAAGGTAGGATGGTTCTGCCTTTCTGTAAAGTTTTACAAATAAGATTTTAAAGGATCGTCACACACTGATTCTCATGATTTTCCAAGCTTAAATAGACTACACTAGCTGATTATTAATGATTATGTGAGTTATGATATTATATATGAAGGTTGACAAAAAAAATCTAAAAAAAATGTTTTTTTCAATTTTAGATTCTTTTATTGCTTTGTGCATGAAATGTTTAGATTCATTTTTTTAAATGAAACATAACAGACACCTGCAGAAGATCGCGGAGACACACACACATGCGCACACACACACACAAACACCGATACGTCCCATTGACCGGTTATTGACCACTTTATGAGGTGATAAATTTATTGAAGAGGCTGGGCAGTCGGGTTTTATGGCCGGTGTCACCGGGTCACGACAGGACAGCGAGAGAGTTCATGTCCATCTAATGGTCCATGAAAGAACAATGGCCGCAGCATTCTTCCTGAGGAAGAGTGAAGCCAGGCAGCTCTGCCTTAACGGGCTCCACCTCAAACCAGCAGCCCGACTGCTGGATGATAATTGGTTAAAAAAAAAAAAAAAGAAAGACTGTTTAGTTGGTGAACTTGGATGAAAGTTGCGTGATAAAAACTCCAGCAGAGTAGCTCATTAGTGACAGGCAGGAGGTTCTTAAATTGTTTCCATCAACCGCCCAAGGAATTAAAAGCTGCGATTGAACTACTGTATATTCTATATATGGATTGTGGTTTATTAATGATAGCAAAAGAAGAGACATATCTATTTCACTTAACATCTCCTTTGGCCTAATTTACAATTATGAGTAATCTGGCCCTGGAAAAACAAAATCTCTTAAATTCCCTCATTTGCATTTCAGGTCAAGGGTCCCGTTGCTGTGCCCTCTATAAACAGGCAGTATGCAAATTGCAAGCTACTCAGTTGATTTGAAATCCTACATTAGTCAATGAGCTTATTTTAAGAGTCGACCGCAGGTGGTTTGGGCCATTCCCCACATGTTCGAACATTATGAAAAAAAAAAAAAAAAAAAGCCTCGATGGATTTATAAACTACTTAACCACCTTCCACAGGAGAGTGGACACTACCCGTACGCACACACGTGTTGGTGTGATGGACACGTAAGCCAAGAACACTGGTTTACAGTACTGACAGTACCCTTACCTGCGGTACATAATATCTAAACACACACACACACACAGGCGCACAAAACACACACTGGCCACATCTCATTATGCAGAGTGTGAGTTGCGGTGGGCCCTCTTTGGGTGGAGGCAAACCACATGCCTGTTATGAATATGAATGAAATTATGTATGAGCCATTCCTTATGACATGACTCATTCATCCGCATCATGCAGTCACACACATGCACACTCACACAAACACACACACACACAAACACACACACACACACACACACACACACACAGACAGTCTTCTCCTGCCTCCACTGTGTTATTACCATCACTACCTTGATTAAAGCAGAAAGTTAAGTGACTTGTAGCTTTCTGAATCACTAGTTAACTGCTGAAAGGTGTGTGTTTTCACCATCATGCATTAACATTGACTTTTTACTGGCTGATTAGTTTCATGGAAGCAGGAACACCAAGAGGATTGAGTTGGTTTATAGATTAGAAACCTTCAAATAAATGACATCGATGGCATACTGGAACCCTTTCAGGGGGCAGATTTTGAAAGCTGATTCAACAGTCATCCATTGAACAGCCGGCAGTCGGAGTTGTGGATTACATTTATCTGGATTTAGGTCCCATCAGACCAAACACTGCAGAGACGAAGGTTACACCCACCGAGAGGGGCAAAGGCTTCTTCAATGCATAGAGGCTCCACTCTTTGCAGCAGCTCGTATTGAATCGTACACACAATTCACATGTTTTCCTTAAAAATAGTATTTTGCAAAATCATTTCTGTTGCTCTTTAATAAACTGAAACGTTCGTTGAACACAGGATCATTCCAGTTAGCCTGAGTTTAAAGGCGAGTCGGGGTTAAAGCGAGGGATAGACGGGAAGCAAAGATGTTATTGTAGCTTTGCAAGCCCACTTACTGAAAGCTGCACGGAGCTTACGGCTGTGCACGTGTGTGGCTCCTTCGCTTGCGTGTCTGCATCTGTGTGTATGAGATTTAAGGCCTGGGATTCATATCCTGCCTTTGCTTATATGTGGATCCAGCCATATTGGCTTACACGTATCTGCATCTTCACACCCCGGCCACAGACAGAAAATAAAAAGATGTGTTATCTGAATCCCCTCTCTGCCGATTTCATCCATCTTCTTCCACTCATTTCATCTCGGCCTCGCGGGCAGACAGCGTGGTGTTGTTGGAGCTCTAGATGGCTATCAGCACAATGGGTGATATGATCGGGGATTGTTTGGTTTGTTCTGATATGGCCATTAAAAAACAGGGCTGCCTCTCTGTTTGGCTGTCTGGGTCCTGTTTATGTATATTCTCCTTCACCTCCTGCTTGCGCACACACACACACACACACACACACACACACACACACACACACACATACACACACACACACACACAGTCCATGTGAGTGTTTGCATGTGTGATAGGTTAATGGTGCGTGCTGCTTCTTTTCAGACTTTGTAGCATGTGTGTGTGTATGTGTGTGGTGTGTGTGTGTGCGTGCACCCCGTGTGTGTTAATCCTCATCTTCAGAGGAGCGCCGCTGTCCATCCCGATGTGTAAACACTCCAGCAGATCAGATGGCAGATAATGACTTCCAGATAGACACCCTCCATTCAAGCAGCAGAGAAAATCAATGAGCACTGATTGCTTTTTTCCCAAGACGATCATCTCCGCCTGAAGGCTACTATCTATCTCCCTCTGCTTTTCTATCTTTTTCTGTTTGTCTCTTCATTCGCCACTAAGACTGGATCAAATCATGCCGCTTTTCAAAGTGGATTTACCAGAAGAAGAGATACCTTGAAATAACTGCATCACTTCTCTGAATGAACAGATTTCACTTATGAATAGCTCCTTTTTTTTTTTTTTTGCAGATAAAAGTAATCGTCTGCATTAATAATCTTCACAGGGATGTGCACGTTCGTGTTTATTCAGTTGTCTGTTGAAGTGGACGTGCTGAGTATGCATGTGTGTTGTTTTATGCAGCGTTAGCTGTAAATGGTAAAATGAGAGGGGTTGAAATGAACTTTGACCTATAAGTGGATTTTTCCCACTCCGTGTTGAAAGACAGGGGAACCAAATGGGGGTCAGCTGCGGCTGCGACTCTCTGGGTGTGTATTTATGTGCAGTTGTGTGTGAAATGTTTTTTTCCTAATATCAAGCTGGGGAATTGAGTCTCTAAATACACTAGCTAAATGACCCTAAATGTATGAGGGCTATTATGTGGACGGAGGGAGGCTCATGGGTCACAGAAATGATCCAGCCCCCTCCAGGCCATAGTTTACCCCCTGCCAACAGCACCACACTCCCCCATCCCTCCACCTGCTTAAATAGGCTCGTGATTGATTGATAATTATGATAATTTGTTTGAAATGATTATCTGGATATTATAATCACTGCCACCCCATTGCGCTATGGGGGCAAGTCATTTTTCATAATGCTGAACGTCACAAATGCCCCCCGGTTACAGGCACGGCTCTGTGCGAGTGTGTGTGTGTGTGCGTGTGTGTGTGTGTGTGTGTGTGTGTGTGTGTGTGTGTGTGTGTGTGTGTGTGTGTGTGTAGGAGAGAGAGAGAGAGAGAGAGCCAGGCATGATTCAAACTTTTAGTGAAGCAGCTCTATTAAGATAACAGTTTCTTCACATTAATAAAAGCTAAATATGAATATGAAACACTGAATTGAGAGGTAACCACGCAGGTTTAATGGAGCAAAGCGACTGTGGACCACCATCAGAGGCAACTGGGCGGAGTGTGAGTGTGTCTTAAATGGAGACGTCTTTGAGAGGTACCCATTCCCTGCACCAACTCTGTCCTAAATTCATTTTTAAAAGCTATTCAAGGCGTCATGTGACAAATTTCATCTAAACTTGGAACGGCCCTTTGAGAAAAGTCGACAGCAGAAAGTCATGCAGTCAAAAGCAGCACCCCAGCTGGGCATGAATAACTACATCCCCTTTTTACGAAAACATACAAACCATTTTGAGATCAGGAAATTCCCGGAGACCATCTTGTCACTCTCGGGCAGTGAGCAAACACGGCTCCAATCTTCCCATCTTCCCTGTCGTCTGAGGGGAAAATGAAGAGCGTGTGTGTGAGATCGTGCGCAAGGTGTGGCAGTGAGGGGGGGGCAGGAATAATATTTGTGGTTTCTCTTTTGCCCTGAGATGACTTAATGATGATATGGGTCCCTTTCTTCTGCCGTGCAAGGTTACATTTTAATGGCTCTTGAATGACATGTTTTCATTTTGCTCCGTAACCCCCCCTCCCACACGCCTGCCCCCACCCGGGCAGGCAGCACCACCGGCATCACCACTTTCATACGCACCCCCTCCTACAAAATATACAGGACCAAATCCAAATACCAAATACTGTGTCAGTTCAGGCGGGGTTGGGGGGGGGCAGTCTGAAAGCCAGGCTGTCAAAGCTGAGCTTCCATGTTCTGTTTTTGTGGTATGTAACAGAGGGATGGGGAGTAGTCCCTTCCAGACTTACAAATATGCAGAGGCTGAGTTCACATGGCTGAAATAATCTATATTGGGGAATGTTTGGATCCCAAGGCAGGATAATCTTTCAAAGCATACCATTTGCGTCCTGTACAGCAAAGTGAAAATGAGCTCCTCTGAAGAATACAAAAAGGAAAAGTTTGACGATCGGCGGCAAAACTGACATCGGAGCAGCCCGCGGTCAGTCTGTGGAGGACGCTTCACCGCTGACATTGGTACAGGACTCCTCTTACATCTCTCTTACCTGGAAGGCTCCACCACAGGCGCATTTGGTGTCCTACGGGATCATCCACCCATTAACGCTGATGCAGTAACGCTCCGTCTCTCGATGATTCATGGCATCTGCTCCGTCAGCAGACAACAACAAAAACAACATTTTTAGGCACCAGAAGGGAGCGGAAACTGTTAGCCAGTAGCACTGATGTGCTGAAGGCCACATGGTACAAAGTCAAGGGTCGTTGGAGAGGAGGTGGGGAGTAGGAGGAGAGGTGAAGCCAGAAAGAAATGCTCTTTTTCTCTGTGTCTGTCTTGTCTGTGGGAACTGTCCCAGCTTCGCTTCTGCAGAATGCCGTCATTATGCCCTGCTCACTCAAAGGCCTCTGCTGTGTGTCACTGTGTCCGTTTGTGTCTCCGACTGCGTATGTGTGCATCTGAGGTCCAATTTTAACTCGCGCTGGCACCCGTGAACTTGCGTGCGCGCGCGTGGGCCCCCGACTGACGCATCTCCGCTGTTATCGCCGATCGAAACAGGACGTCACAATGGAGCGACGCGCCAAGAGAGGAATGTCAGTGGGAATGGAAGAACGGGTGGAACAGATAGAGAGGGACAGAGCGAGGGGGTGGAGGAGAAGCACGAGGTGATCGGAGGCACTTTCACATCAGCCGGCTCCCTGACCTCCCTCTCCCTCTCTTTCTTGTCTCTTGTCTCTCACTCCTTCTGTGCCTCTCTCATTCCCTCTCTTGTAGTCTTTGTCTCTCCGTAATCTCTCTCCCTCTCTCCCAGAGGCCATTCCCACCACATTCTCTGGGGTCACTCAACAAAGGAAGACGGCCAACACTTTGACAGTTGCCGCGGCTGTCATATGAGTGTCCTCACACGTGCTTTTGCAAGCTGAAAAACAACATTTTCCCCCCATTTTCCCTCATATTGTGAAACAAAAATAAGTTTTTACAGTAGCTTAAAGGGATAGTATTCCAAATATATAATTCAGGTTTGCCTCAGATTGACGAATTGTTACATTAACACAACTAGAACAGTAACGCAATGTTACTCAAACCGGTATGAACCATTTTTAGCGTCCCACTGGCTCCAAAAAACAAAAAAATAAGTTTAGATAACTATTGATTTTTGTCATTTTTGAGCAATCTAATAAGACCTCTTTGACCCTTCAAAACAAGAAGACTATTTTTGTGATTTAAACGGCTTTTTAATCCGTACAGACTGAAACAGACACACACACAAAGAAACACACATTCTGCCGTGTCAGTCAAAAGAAGAAAAAAAAAAGTGGAGTCCATTAAGGCAGATAAAGTGAATGCAGAGGGTCGGCTGGTCAAGGATTGGTGATAATAACATGACGACCCCTCAGATGTTGTCATGGAGACGTAAAAGCCCAGGGGGGCTGAGAACCGTGTGGTCCTGCTTGTCAGAAATATTTTCACGTGTCAGACGGGGGAGATAAAGGTTCATATGTGTGTGAGAACGGGGCGGGCTGGAGCGAATCTCATTGGTGTCTGAGAAGTTTTCCGCCCCACTGTATTTCTGTCGTTTCACCTTAACGCTGTGTGGAGTATATGTGCTTTTGTCCTCCTTAACTTTGTTCTCACAGCGCACCTTTGTCCCCCCCGGCAAAGAAAGAAGGAAGTCATTTAAAAAATGGCCGGAGAAACCGAGCCGTGAGAGATGGCGAGGCGTTGACGTGTCACGCCAGCGTAGGCAGATGGGCAAAAGATAGAGCTCAGGCTAACGAGTGAGCTTCAGCAAAGATGGAAACGCTCAGAGAGCAGGAGACAGCCGCAGGCAGGGGGATGGGGGGGGGGTGACTGCATGATGAGAAGGAATGCCAGAATGCCCAAGAGAGGCAAGAACTGCCAGTCCAGTCGCAGACACAGCCCGTCTGGGGAAGAGAAACAGAGCGTGGGGGTTAGAGGCTGGCCCCACCGACACAAGGTCATGTGAAAAAGGATCCCCCTTTCTCCATCCACCCACATGCCCATCCATCTATCCATCTATCGCTGTCCCCTGTAATCGTTTAAGTAGACAAAACATTTGAAAATCATTCAGGAGAAAAAAAAGAGGGAAAGTCCAAAGTGGGCTAGAGAGAGCAGACTGGAGACAGTGAGAGGACAGTGGAAGTGTGTCTGGGTGTAACAGGTCTTAAGGGAGCTTTTAGCCGCCGAGTGGTAAGTGAAGCACGCCACGTGTTGGGGCCGCTCTGGTTAACTGTCCTCATGCTTCCAGTGCAATTCTCTGTCACAGTCACGTGTGTGTACATCACACTGGCTGTGGTTTTTTTTGTTTGGTTTTTTTTTTTGCTGTACTTTCAAAGGCTTCCCCCAAAATGTGTGGTTTGGTTTATCAACTGTAAGATCCAGGGCTCCCAGTGATGCCATTGAAGATAATAAAGAGCAGTTGTTCCTGAAACAGCACATTCAAATAAATGACCACTGTTGTAATCACTGATAGCCATCGCAGCAATCAGCCACCTATGTGGATCAAAAAAAAAACTGTTCATTTCTGACAAATTCACATTTTAGAACACAGCCCAACTAGATTTTGGGGGGTTTTAAGTTAATTCAAGCTTCGTGAAAAGAGCAGTGGGAAAAAGAAAGTCTTTGTTCTGTTGATTTCTGCACATTTTTCAAACGCGGATCAAGAATAAACCATTTGGAAACAGCTATAGCTGTGTGTTTGGCATTAAGCAATACAATTTAGAAAATTGCCAAGCTGCAGCAGTGCTGACAGAATTGTACAAAAAGTCTATTAACACACGACGTACATTTTAGCAACAGATTTTTGATGCTTGATGATCATTCATGTGAAACTGGAAAGGATATCTTGTTAATAAAAATGGTAACCTTTTAATTTCCTGGGACATTTTAAAGTAGTAATTTAATGTAAATAACGTAAATTCGAAAAAAAAAAATTGTATCGTCACACAGCTTCAACACTTTCGTTTAGCTGGATAGCAGTTTAGCTGTTGAACCAGTGATAGTGAATTTCAAAGTTCCAGACTATTTCAGCAGTAATATAAATTGGTGTCACAATTTTCCCACAACTGTTGTTGTATGTGGATTGTTTTGTTGTACAGCTTTTACTTTTTTGCATAGATTTTACGTGTTTGTGACTCGACTGAGGTGAAGGTGTTTGAGGTAATAGGTCAGAGTTGATGAAAATCAGATAAGAAAATCTGCTAATTCACTAACTATTGCAGGTTCGTGTGTTTATTTTCGTATAGTTGGGCTTATTTGTACCTGTCCCTGTGAAACGAGGATAATCCGTCCTCAATCACTTTCTGAAAACCAGGGTTCTCTGTCCTTTCTATCCCTATTTTATCCTTTATCCTCACTTCCTTCCCTTTCCCCCTCTCTCCATCCCACTCTCCTCCCCTCCAATCTCAGCCGAACAGTATGGTCTTTGACTGAGTCTTAATCTTCATTACAGGGCATTAGTCCACCACGGAGGCCCTGTCTCGTCTCCCCACGGCGCGGCCTGGCACTGTCCCGCGAGGGACGTCCCGCGACGGCACAGCACAGACACCCTGCCAACACCCACCCCCCCAACCCCCCCCCCTCCTCCCCACCGGCTTCACCTCGGTCAACCCTTCTCTCAAATGAACTGTTAAATAAACGGCGGGCCCTAATCCACATGATGAAGCGGGTAAGGGGGGGGGCGGCAAGACTGTTGAGGAGAAACAATAGGGCCGGACCCCTCCGTTTAAAGCCACCATCAATCACACTCTCCATGAGATCTCACTTTCCCTCTTTATTATTGGACGTAGATTTCATCATCACAAGGTCATCACGGAGACGGTGATCTGAGAGGCGCACCTCCGCCAACGTCGCCGCGACGTCTGCGCGACGCTGGTGCCAGTCCCCTCGCAAATAAATAAGCCACAGAAACTATTGCGTAAAGGCCCAGCAGCCATTTTGTGAGTTTGGTCCTCAAGTGGAGGCACGTACTTTAAACAATCACCGTGACTCACTGGGCTCGCTAACGAGGACAGTCGACTTGCCGGGAATTAGACAATTACGGAGGATTGCTAATTGAGTAAACAAGCATCGGGCTGTCACCCCTAATTAAGTGATTACAAGGAAGAGCACACTCAGCCGGCAACAGCGCTAATTAACACACGCGCAAACACACACACAGACACGTGTGAGGACATGGAGAATTATAGTGAAACAATGATTAGTCTGAGTAGGGGATCCCAGGAGAGGCAGGCAGATACAACAAACACACACACACACACAGACATACACACTCACAGGACATCATCCCAACAGAGGGGTTTTCTCTGGATAATCCTTTTACGCAGCCCGTTGGGAGCAATGAGAAGAGGGCAGGCGGGGAAAGTGACCAGTACTCTGAGGTTTAGCGCGGCCACACGCTCGCTTCGGTGACCACCGTCCCAAACAAACGGGCCAAACCAGGCCCGTACGTAACGACTCAATCAGTACCTTTGTATATATTTACATATTTGGTCGCGCTTCTCCACCCCGCCGCGCCAAATGCCGAAAACCCATTTTGTTTGTGCACACTTCACATGAGCGCACAGTACAGTGGGAAGCGGACGGCGCTAATCTCAGCTGTGACATTTCAGATCGAGATGCTCATATGAGCGTATTATCATAGAGAGTGTTTCCTTGGGGAGAATTATCCAGAACATTAACCAGGAAGTCAAAGTGATTATTTTGCCATAACTCTCCTTGGGGAATATAATAGAGCGCATGTGACATGATTTATTTGATTATAAACTATATCTAGTCAAATATTTATTTGGTGCACTAATGGATTCGCTCGGCGAAAATGGAATCTGCCTTTTTTTTTTTTGAGGAAGGGTGAGCGGTTAAAAGTGAACCAAATGCAAATTCAGCATCTTTTTAAAAATAAAATAAATAAAAGAAGATTATATGTTTTCATCAGGCCGGTTCACTTTCAGCAGATCAGGTCTAATATTTTCCTGAGAATATAGGATTTTCATAGTCGAGCACAAAAGCAGATCAGCTCGGCTTAAAAATCCACTTACAAAGGGGGGGGGAGAGAAGTATTAATTAAGAATCGCTCCGGGGATGAAGTCTAATTATATTTGGAGCAGAAAAGATTTTCCATATTGGTCAGGATAAATGTGGTGTGGCGTTATTTGCTAACAACAAGGCCAACCTTCTATTCCCCTCCCGCCGTCATTGTGAAGCTGATTTAAGATCCCCAGCTAATGGGCATACCTGCCTGACAAACATGACTTCTTAGCAGGTGACTCCTGTCAAGTTTGTCTGAAATAACAGGTAAATGAATTAGCAATAAAAAGGACTTAGGCGGAAGAGGTAGGGGTGCCCATTATTACAGCTCCTAATCACTAAAGAGATGCCATTCACTTGCCTTAAGAAGGCAGCATTTTTCACCGCTTGCTGGCCACTGGCCCCCTCAGAGCCACAACACATTTCTAATGGAAGGCTCTCTGCTTGAGCTCCAGCCTCCCGAAAGCCCCCAACCATTTCTTTCTTTGGCCCTCTTTTCTCTCCTCCACCCACACCCCTGTTTCCCCCCCACACACACACATCCCTCCCCCCTTTCTCTCCCGTAAGATTATCAGTTTTGATTACCGCCGGCAACAGGCTCTTACCAGCAGTCGGAAGCGGTGTCTCGCAGACCTGAAAGGCCCTCAGCAGGTCGCAAGAAGCTTTTGAAATTACGGGGCTGGGCTCGGAGGGAAAGTGCTCTGCGTGCTGCTTCGTGGCCATTTAATCAACTCCTGACTTTTGATAGTCAAATAATGGCTAATTACAGTAGCACCTGCCCACGAGGTTAAAGGGTGGAACGGATTTAATGAGTGAAAGGGAGAAAAGAGACAAGAAAATTAAAGAGAGAGAGGAGTAAAGAAAGGTAGAGAGCTTGTATTATTATCTTCCTGACGTGCTGATTGGCTGCTTGTGTATCTTGTGTATCGCCACCACTTTCTCACAGTTAGGACTTGTTTTTCTTGCAAGAACTTGATTGACAAAAGTGGCACAAAGGGGGAACAGGAAAAAGTAAGATTGACTTTGATTAAGGGTTCTTGTTTGTGTATATTTGGAAAACCACAAAGAAAGATACCCTGGAAAAAAAAAAAAAAAAGTTTAGCTTGGGCTCAGCCAAGACAAATAATCTGCATTTCTTCTCCAGCAAGAACTTGCCTTTGATCATATGCAGAAATATGCATAGATATGAGCCAAATGAGGAGAATTCATCTGTAATTGATATCAAATGGCTTCCATGCTTCTCCCATCCTCAAATTGTCTGTGAATTCTTGTCTTCCCACGCACGGCATCAGGGAAGCAGTCAGATAATGAGCGGAGGAGATTGGGCGCTATTAAAAGGACAATTTGATCACGCACCATTCATCATTTGTTCACACACCGTGCCTGGTGTTCCGAAACAAGATGTGCTCGATAGATACACCCATAGAGCGCACCCAAACATGCACACACACACACCCCAGCTGGGGTGACAGATCAAAGCATATTAAAAATGACCTATGTGTCAGTGCATTGATCTAAGACCAGGTGGCACCCATACACGCAGGCTGAACGGCTTGTTTGCTTTTTTACCCCCTGCCTACCTCACCCTCCTCCCTTTCTCTCCCTGCCTCCCTCCCTCGTTTCCTTGTGACCAATGACAACTTAGTCCTGGAACCCGATTGTTCCGACACAAAGGCTACGTAAAGACACACCAGCGACTACAAAGCTGCAGTGGCACGGCTCAATTACTCAAACGCTGCTGTCCACCACATTGGGATACGTGTGTGTGTGTGTGTGTGTGTGTGTGTGTGTGTGTGTGTGTGTGTGTGTGTGTACTTGCAGCCAGCGAGTGTGTAGCCCCTGTGAGATATTAACAGGGTTGTGGCTGTGTCAGCAGCGCCACACCGCGTTCCTCGTCTTTCATGTTCCATTTATCTGACCCCTGACCCCCTCAAACACACAGGAGCTTCGCTTCTCAGAGCTCAGCGACGCCCGTCACACACAAAAAACACACACGCGCACGTCTGCAAACACGTCCGAGAACACACGTTCGGGCAGCAGAGTAATCCACTTCTCTCTCGCTCCCTCTCTCCCTCTTCCCTCCTTCACTATCAGAAACCATATTTGCCCCATCCAATCAGTTTGATTAATCATGCACCAGACTGCGGCCTCGCAGTCAAGATGACCAGAGACCTGCACCCTGACACACACACACACACACACACACACACGTTTGGGGAAGTATTTCCCCATAGACACCCTCAGTGTGACAGCACCATAAACTGGCCATTTATCAAAGTGTCCCCTTAACACATACACACACCCACACACACACACACAGACACACACACAAAGACTATCTATCTATCTATCTATCTATCTATCTATCTATCTATCTATCTATCTATCTATCTACCTATCTATCTTGTTGGCAGATGTAACATTTGTTACATATATTCCTGCGTCTTTTCATGGTTACTGCATAATTTGTGATGTGACTTATGTAGAGCTGCTGTCATTCTTTATAGCAGATTGGTCAATAGAAATAATAAAAGGTACTCATACGTGTGTTTTGTGTGTGTGTGTGTGTGTGGGGGGGGGCTGTTATTTATTTTTTATTTTTTTATTACTTTGCCTTACACCGCCTCTCTCGTCGCTCTATGTCGCGTTTTGCTCTTTTTACTTAGAATTGTTTTCTCCTCATCAATCTTTCAGTCCTCTTAGACAAAGTGCTGGCAGCAGGAGAAACAGAAAGCCCTCCAGTGCCACGGCCACAAAGCCATTATGACTTGTCCTTCTTTCGGCTCGACGTCCCATTGATTTCTACACAAATGCATATGCAGTTTTACCATTTTTTGGTGAGTCAGTCAATAGCTATGTGCGGGGCGAAGCGTTGCATTTCTACAGGAAATAAATCTCTCCTGGTCGTATCAGCCTGTCCCAGTCAGGCACGCTAACAAACGCAGGTGGCTTTGCAGAAGCCCATTCAAGTCCTTTTTTTTTTTTATTGCTGGCCTGTGTTCCAGGGGGCACTCTGTGTCAGTAATCAGGATATGGGGGTTATCCTGGCTGACCTATGTATTGAGCTTGCTGGTGCGACCATTTCCACCACTAACACACATTACTGCACTGACTCGGAGAGAGAGAGAGCTGCTGACACCGCGACACGGCCGTCCACCCGGGCAACAAATGCCTCTTTAAAAGCTTCCATTTGTCAACATTTAATACTTCACAAGACATATAATTTTATTAAGAAGCGATGTCGGATTTGAAGTTGTTCGCACATGCAGGGTCACTTTAAGTACACCAGCTTGTGCCCCAATCATCGCGCAAAAACTGGAGAGTTTTCCAAAATGTCCATCACAATTATCCAGCTGAAAAACAAATAGGAGTCAAGACGGCTTTTGAGGGAGAGAACAAGATGGCAGCTGATTGTTTTCCAAAGGAATTAACTTGGCCTGACCCTCTTGAGCCGAGCCATCTTTTCAATGGCTGACACTTTATTTGTTTTGTCCCTGGAACAACAGAATCTCCCGAGCACCGCAGCACCCGTTCACCCTGGTATTGTCACAAATAACGAGGCTCACTTTTCCTCTGCTTGTCTGTGCGGCGCGGAGAGAAAAATCCCCCAGGCTTTTTACACAATCACAGGAGGCAATGCTGAGGTATGTGTGCCGTGATAAGACAAGAGATGGGAGACAGATATGGGAAGGGCAGTGGTGGTCACGCACTCTCACACATAGAAACACACACAGCCTGCGCCCTGAGAGCCAATCCAGGTCCAAGCTTATGCCGGAGCGGCTAACTGAGAAAAATACACCAGGATATGCGCTATTAATGTTTGAATATGAGCTGTAATTGATCAAAGATAAAGAGTGATCGGAGAGACAAAGGACAAGTTTCTCTCGCCTCGGTGTGTGTTTATGTGGTGTGTCAAGCTGTGTGCAGGCGCCCCCTATTGCTCACCTTTGACTCACATCTCTGCAGAAGTACTGGAGTGAAAAGCTACAGATGTGAACACACACACACACACACACACACACGTGCAAATAAATAAACGCAGGAGCTGTCATGTTATCAAAGCTAGATCTTTTCTCAGATCACACAGTTGGATCATCCTCGCTGAAATAATACCAGGCCTCAGGGTGAAACAAAGATGCTTAGCTTGTGCGAGCTCGTAATAGCTCTGCACGGCGCTTCCCCACGGTGTGCGCACACATGCACACGCCAAACATTTCTCACCCATCAATCCCAGTGTGACCCCCGTTTCAAATTCATTAACAAGGCTTCAAAACTTGCAGACACAGCAATCACCCCAAGCAAAATAAATTCCCGCACCAGAGGAAAAAGGGAGCCTCTGTGCACGCGCGTGTGTGTGTGGGTGTGTGGGTGTGTGTGTGTGTGTGTGCGCGGGCGTGCACAAAATTATAGCAGTGCTGTGTCGTCTGCTGAGGAATCTGTTTGGACAACTGCTGAATGTTTTGGTTCCCCCACAGCGCCTCGGAAAGCCACGCAGCCGCTGTATCTTTTACAAATTAGCCCGCCTCGTCCACCGTGCGCTTTCCCCCGGCCCTAAGCCCTGCCTGCACACCGACACACAACCCAGGTCCTGTTCGGGTAGGTGGCGCTATGGGGGGTAACGGAGAGACGGGCTGGACAGGATGATATCAGAGAACTAGACGTTCTCCGAAAGCTCTCACAGGTTAAGAGGGAGAAACGGGGGGGAGAATACACACATCTGTAGCCAGTTAGCTGGACTGCTAAAGGCTACAGTAGGCCGAGGTGGAGGATGTTTGATGGAGAAGGTCAAAGCCGGCCTTGTGACGAGTGGAGCTGCTACACAGAGTGATGTTTTTATGACTGATTTATGATGTAAAAGCATCTGAGCTATGGAAGAGGACCCACGTGTGAGTCAAATAGTCGATCTGATGATGATGTGTTCAGGGAAAGTGCGTGCGTGCGCCCGTGCGTGCGTGCGTGCGTGCGTGTGGCAGGGGGCTGTCAGCCCGTCTCGCGGCTCATGTTCCCTCCCACCTACTGCTAAGAATGGCAAAACTCACTTTTATGAGTGAGACGAGAAACAAAACCTCTGCTTTGACAAGACAGAATAGAAGGTTCCTTTCTGTCTCTATCCCTCTGTTTTTCTTGTAACGCGCGTCCCCCGTCCCCCCCCCCCACCATCACCCCTCCTCCTCCTCGTGATGTAGCGTGTCATATAGTATTAGGTGGTCCCGAGTTGAGGAGGAAATCCTTTGGGCTGAGTCGGGTCGCTGCTCAACAGTTTGGCCATTGTTCACTGTCTCGGGCACCAACTCAAAAAAAAAAAAAAAAAAAAAAGTAGTGAACCCATCAGGCAAGCGCGCTCTGACATTCACAGCATGGAGTGGTGGGAGGGGGGGGGGGAGGTGTGTGTCTTTGAGACGCACTGCAACTTGCTTACTGTAGCATCACAGCAGATTTCTGCAGACACGTGTGGCTGGATAGAGGATCATGTCCACACAGGTGGCGTTCTGGAGCAATTTTGCAACTATGCGTTCTTATTTACATCGAAGTGATGTTTATTCAAATGGAAAGGGGCATAAAGGATGATATAAAGGACTTCACGACACTTTAATGGTGTCTCATTTCACCTTGGCGTCATTATAATGATTGTAGCTGGACATGAGCAAGCTCAAGTCGAGCTTCCCTGTGATTTTTAACTAGCAGCCTCGTAAAAACAACACAAAGCAGACGAAGGCCTCGGTCTGCTCTGTATTCATCCACTTTAATGCAAAGGGTCATGAAGAGTAGCTCGCAGCCACCCTGACACAGGCCATGTGTTGCTGGCTCTTGAGTACCTTGTGAATATTTGTGGTCACTGCCAGTTGCCTTAAAAACCCATGCCAGTGTTTAACTGTTATTACATTCTAAGAAGTGGTACAAACTGGCTTTAATTCCCTTTTTTGCAACCCACATAAAAATGCTCCAGTGAACAAAGTAATAGTCTTTTTTTCCCACCACTTATTTCACTCTAAATCTATGCTTTTTCTCCACTAATTTTGAAGAAACACCCATCTTGATGTTTCAGGAAATGTAACAGATAAGAGTGAATCACTGGCCAAACAGACAGGAAATAGCAGACGTAATATCGGGCGGGAAATTATAGGTGGACGTGAACATTTTCACGGGCTTTAATGGTTCGCAGAGTGAACAGCTAATGTGCTGGAAAGCTGGTGTTGTCTACCACTGCACACATGCACACGCTACATGACTGACACTTAGTCAGTCTTGGCACAGCACATGCATCCACAGCGTTAGTCTGCCGAGGAGGAATGTTCTCTCATGGTGGTTCTGGTAATTGAATCAGGCCACAACTGAATGCCGCTACGTTCGCCCGCCCTCGCCTCTGCCTTAAAAAGGTAAGCCTTGTGGCTGATGGGAAGCAGATGTGGACTGAGCCCTGCGTGGTAAAGGTGCAGAGTCAGAGCCCCACATCCACCTCTGGCCAGGAATATATCTTCATTAAAGAGAATAAGGGTGTCCACTTACGTCTGCTACAGTACATCAAATCACACTCATCTGTGCGTGCATGCATGTGTGTCTGGGTGAGTGTGTGTGTGTGTGTGTGTGTGTGTGTGTGTGTGTGTTGCGTGTGTGCATGTGTGTCTGGGTGAGCGTGTGTGTGTGTGTTGCGTGCGTGCGTGCGTGCGTGTGTGTCAGGGTGAGTGTGTGTGTGTGTGTGTGTGGTGGAGACCCCTGGGATGTGACTGACACCTATTCCTATCACTAAACCCTAACAGCTCCACACGTCTGGCTCCAATATCCCCCAACTGTTTCTACAGAAACACCATCCTGTCGCATAATGATTCTTGTTAGCGTGTGTGTGTGTGTGCGCGTGCGTGTGTGCGTGTGCGTGCATGTCTGTGTGTTTCAGCAGTATGATTGAGTTGCTAAAACAGGATTTGCAACCTCAGGATTTATGAATCAGGAAGTCAGGAGTCCAAACCCCAGTGTTACTCTGAAGAGGCGACTCTAATAGGAGCCCTTAATATTATTAAACCAGGAGTAATTGTCTCACTCCAACACAAAACATCTGCTCGAGTGACTTTTCAACACACGGAGCATGTAATAAAGGAGCGCGATGACAGTGTTGTGTTAGGAAACAATAGACCTGACAAAATTTCAAGTGTAGTTCCTTTGAAAAGTGGATTTATGTCATCCAGTGACGAGCAATAAAACAGGATTCAGGGACGTGTGGGTCACCAGCAGCAAATCTTCCCAATTATTCTTTTAACCAGAGACTTTCTATATCGGACCATTATATGATACATACGTGTAATTATGGTCTAAAACACTATATGTTTGTCCTAAATCTGGCTTGCCTTTTTTTTCTTTTTTCAAAACCTCTGGATCACTTTCCAGTGCTGTAATGCTCTCCAGCTGTTGCATTAAACATAGGATGGGAGGCGTTGAGTATGTGCTACTCAAAGCCAACAGAACCAAGGTGGACATATTTACTGGATCCATGCTCACAGATGCACACCAAACAGTCTGAGCTCAGCTATGACAATCAGTCCAAAGCATCATCATTATTACCAAACATTATTGCTCTAAAGTCCACTATTTTAAATAGATAAAAAAAAACTCAAGGATTGCTACAATTTACCTTGAGCTTTTGCGCATTGGGATTGTTTATTTTCCCTTAAAAACTCGATTTCCCTTCTTTGGCCATGACTTGATTTCACCTCTGTCTTCATTCTTTTTTCCTTTTTTTTCTTTTACCGCTTGTGCAGCCAGTTTTTGTCTCTTCCCATCACATCTCTCATCGAATCCAGCAGACACAACACAACTTTAACCCCCCCCCGCCCCTCACCTTCTGCCTCAGAGGATTCTGCAGTTGCCACAAGCTGAACGAGCAGAGCGAAAAACATGCACCGCAGCCAGCTCTCAACAGTTTTCAGATAGCGGGCGGGAGGAGGAGGAAGAGGAGGAGGAGGAGAAAGGGGTATTTGTTTTCACTGCAGTGTTGAAAAGCGCCACTTAGATCAGAAAGAAGCTCTCCCTCCTGTCACAGAAAGAGACCTTTAATATATATGTATGCTCTTTGGGTTTCTTTTAATTCGAGTCGACAGTTTCTGGTATATGTGGGGCTGCGAATCCCCTTCCAAAACCGGTGGAGTCCAGAATTGCCGTTTCATTTTCACCTCATCCGTCAGTCTGACTGAGTTCATATTATGGCGGGAGGGTGTGTGTGTGTGTGTGTGTGTGTGTGTGTGTTTTTCCTCTCGCAGCAGATCACGGCGGACTCATTTGTCGGTCCAAACAATGCCTTCGGTCGGACGTGGAAGGTGCCCTCGGGGGTTAGCGTTTGTCACGACGTTTAAAGAGCTCTCGTTAATGCAAGTGGGTTTTATTAAAGCAGGCGCTGTCTGTGTCATCCATCCTTGGAGCCATTTATTTCTCTCTCTGGCTCTGGGAGAGAACTCCAACTCCGTTCCATCCCAACTGTAAAGCTCTGATTGGCTCGCATGCTTTGTCAGCTTGGGAAACAGCCACCAATGAGCTAATCATCACATGTATTTGATGAAGAATAAAAAAAAAAAAAAAACAGACGCTAGTAACCGTGCTCATTCTATTTATTATGGCAAAAATATTAGCTTTTCAAATGAAAACCGCACATCCCTCATTAGTCAGCGTGAGCGCAAACAGAGCCGAAGATGACAGAAGAGACATGAAATGCAGATGAAGCAACAGACGAGGAGGACAAGCGAGACGGCAGCGAGGAGGGAAAACACAGCCCGAGCCAAAGAGCCCGGGCCAAGATCGAGGAAGGAAGGAGACGAGGAGATGCAGAGGCAGCGCAAGAGGAGACGTCCCGGGAGAGGCAGAGCAGGGTAGGGCGAGTTAGCGAGAGAGCGGCCCAATGACAGACAGACTGAACCGGAGATGAGTGGGGAAATCCCCTCTGTGAACACTTTCAATAAAATCATCCAGCTGCGCTCTGTGTGTGTGTGCGTGTGTGTGTGTGTGCGTGCGTGCGTGCCTGCGTGAGTTTGCGCGTGCATTCGTGTGTGTGTGTAATTGAGAAAGTCAGAGGGGTGTATTCAGTTTATACAGTGGATTCTACCCTGAGGACTCCCTGTCTGTATTATGTCATCCATAGCACTTATACAGACCTTCAGCAGGAACACACACACATACACACACACACACACACGCACTAATAAATTCAGAGTGTATTCAGGCCTCCCACTCTGTCAGAATGCCGGGAGCAGTTGTGTTCATTCGGTCCCGTTCAGGCTGGGTTTACTTCCTGATTTTGTTAATGTTGTTCCACGCTGCATCTCAGGGCCCTAACAGTAGTTCTTGCCTCCCACACAGTGTATTTTTTAAATTGAAAACCAAAACACATTCCGTTCCCTGTGCCGTGGTGGAATATTGTTCCTGACTCGTTCACCAGTCTGCCATCAGTGGACGCGTCCACGCGGCTTCTCCTGAGCGCCGGGATGAAGCCCGGCGATTTTTTTGAGAGACGCTGTCAGTGAGGTTTTGCCGACAAAAAAAAAAGCATTTTCCCATCAGAGAAGGGGGAAAAAAAGGAAAGCAGCAGCTGTAAAACAGCTGTAAACCGCCCAGGATTTTGTTGTTTTTTTGTTTTTTTTGTATAACCAAAAATGTCTCCTTCTCTTACAGAAAACTCTGACAGTACAGTAATTACACACATACATTCAGCACAAGAAAGGCTGGAAGGATCATTAAGTTTGATCAAGTGATGTCATGAGGGATCACTACCAAATGAAGACACTCATATAAAGTCGTTGGCCAGTGATCAAACCTCATGATCTCAAACAAAATCCATAAAATGACTCAAAGGTCACCCCAGTAGGTGAATACAGTATTCATACGCCCATTCCCAGACTGTCAGTGACCCGTGTGCCATCTGCTATTCAGTTCTTAGCCATTACGAGCAGGAAGTTAAGTGAGTTGGAAAAATATGTGCAAAATATGAAAGTCAGGGGTACACGTGAGCGGGAAGCACAGAAGATGGGTAGCTTATTGTGTCAGCCTCCCACAGCGCGGCCAGAGACAAAATATGACACCTCTTCACCCCGACCCTGTCGTACAAGAGGAGAG
This sequence comes from Lagocephalus sceleratus, assembly GCA_911728415.1. Classification (NCBI taxonomy): domain Eukaryota; kingdom Metazoa; phylum Chordata; class Actinopteri; order Tetraodontiformes; family Tetraodontidae; genus Lagocephalus; species Lagocephalus sceleratus. Next base: position 4,274,491 of record CAJVRN010000064.1, on the reverse strand, counting down.
AGAGCCGGAGAGAAAGAGAGAGAATGCTTGGTAGTGACCCGCCTCGACCCTGCCAGCTCTTCCTGACCTCCCTTGTAGCCCCATGCTGCTTAATTCTCCCTAATTACATTCCTCAATGACAGAAAGTTGGCCCCTGACCACCCCAGGAAAAAAAAAAAAAAAAACGCAGGTAGCGGGAGCGCTGCAGCGAAGCAGGAGCGGAGAGGATGACCCATCTGCTGTGGAAGGCCGAGGACAACCGGCGATGACAAATTAATTGAGGTTACGGGGAGACGCTGGTCCAGCACCGTCAGGTTCTGGTGGGTCTGGTGCGCAGGTAGCTGGCCTCGCTTCGCCTCCACAGGCGTATCCCGCCGTCTCTGCAGCACGTTGTTGTGACAGGCGGTGATGGATGAGGTTTCAGTGGTGGACACAGTAAGTGGGGGTTGCTACTATCACTTTATTAATAAACCTCAGGGAAGCCAGTGATGATGAAGACATCTCCAGGAGAGTCGGGGGGGTTTGGGTTTTTTTTTCATGATGCGGTATAAAAGTTTTGCTGCCCACCTTTATCTGACCACGGCTCAGCTGGGTGGGATAGGGTTACAGGAGTTCGCCCGCATTTGTCTTTACAATGTAATTAAGGCATTTTTGGGGCCTACGGCCTCAGCGTGACTAACTTCTCCTGCTCGGAGAGCGGAGCGCTCGATAGGGAATCTATTAGCAAATCAATTGTTGAAAGTTAATATATTTTGTGGCCAACTCGCAGCTCGTTACTAAAGATTCACGTTAGCCCCGTTCTCCACTGGATTAACCACCCAGGCTTGAGCATTGGGAGGTTGCAACACTCCGGGCCACACAAATTTATCTCAGACTGTTAAGCAAAGTTCAAATGTCGCCTCTGAATGAGCAGATTGTGGCACAAAACCTGTGCATCCCCCAGGTAATTACTGAGACTCGGCTCAATACAACAGCGTTGGCCTGCATTTGATATTCCATAAACATAATGGTTTCATGTGACTGTGTGCAGATAAATATCACGGACTTAGCCCCAGGCAGAGAAAAGGGGGGGACGTTCCATTTTTTTATATCACATAATAAAGCTCTTGTGTTCCCACAGAATACAAGGGGGCCTTCTCCTGGCCCCCTCTGCTAAATCCCTCAGCTATCTTTCAAACAGTGATAGTTACGGAAATTAGCGGCGCAGAAATCCATAAGCGTCCATCATCGGGGGGCTTATTAGTGTCTTTGTGAGGTTATGAGGGGAGGACAGAAGGGCCAGAGTGGCTCAGCCCAGTCGCTGCCTACATAGACTCACCAAGGACAAGGACATTTAAATGGAGCTGAAAATGTTTATTCGTCTCCAGCAGCTACAAGAAGGTGTTGTAATTGTTGGTGGGCCGAAGTAAAAGACTGAAACAGCGTTTTAAAATTGCAAGTTGATGAAAATCTGTCCAATTACATCTCAAAGTCAAAGGCAAAGGTGCCTTTTCAAACCACAGTGGAGTGGAAGAGCAGGTCATAATAAACTTCATCACCAGTGAAGATGGCCACTCAACATCTGAGTCAGTGCATAGTTGCTTTTAGCTTTAACTTTATCCTACTTATATGAGAAATAATCCAAATATCTGTCCAGCAGCTGGGTGTCTGTAAGGCAAAAGTGAAGTCAGACATATGCATTTAGAGATCCACAAGCCCAGCAGATTTTCTGTGAACCAGAACTCTCCAAGATCCCCATTTCATCTGACTTTATGCTCCATGCATACATACATACTGTGTGTACGTGTGTGTGTGTGTGTGTGCGTGCGTGTGTGCGTGCATGTGCGGCTGTTTGGTGGGGGGGTAATAAATGGCGGCAGACATGGACATCGATTTCGGTAATAACACGGAGAGCAGAGCAGAGGCAGTGGCAGACGTCAGCCTGAGGTCCATCCATCTATGAAACAGGACATGCCAGTAATAGGAAAACACCACACACCGTTATGGCCGGGGGGCAAAGCGTACAGGCAACTTATCACCGCACTGAACTTTGATGCTTCGCCGCGCGCAAGGGGAGAAAATGTATATAATTCCATTATTTCTTCACAGATGATGAGACACAGGCTGCATGCGCGCGTGTCTGTGCTGCAGGTAGAGGCGCGTCCAACCTTTGTGAACTAAAAGGATCAGCACACACACACACACACACCACACACTGAGGACCATTTCTGCTGACTTTTGGAAATTCGCTTATTTATTTATTGAGTTATAATTCCTACTTACCCACCAAAGGTGTGTTCTCAGGAGACAGGGCCAGCATATTGATATGAGCGTTGTAATAGCACCTGAACGCACACAGGATGTCGCTTGATTGTGCATTTATTTGCTTGCCGAAAAACAAACCCAAACCAAAGGTTTCGATTTTAATAAGGCATCCGAGACAGACCGCGTCCAATGGCTCCATAAAGTAAAAGCTGTTTCGACGTTCCAAACAGCGAGCTTCGATGTGCTGCTGATTGATAATGTGTTGGAGGCTCTCGAGTCCAAAACAAATGTGCTTCTATCGAACTCAGTCAAAGCCCGAAAGTGCTGGAACTGTCAGAAAAGAGCCATCGCTCTGCTTAAAGAGTAACAATGTGTGTAGCCTGAGAGGAGCGGGACTCTTCTCACATGAATTAAACGGACGAGGCTGGCGGCCATGTTAATACAAAGCCAGTATAGAGTCCCTCACCTGCCTTTAATCAAACCAGCCATCAGGAACCTGAAGACGGCGCTGATGCTCACAATGTGGGAAAGAAATAGATTTATTAAGAGCATCATCTGATGAAATGGCCAGTTCATGATGGCAGAAAACTGTCACTGCAATTATTAGTGTGTGCATTAGAAATCTCTGATATTTCCATATATGTCATCTTCACTTCCTTTAAGTTCTTAATGTGCACACATGTAAATCATCACACACACTCCAGACATGGCAGATAGCATAAAAGAGGATTCTGAAGTTTATCCCCCGTAACTGTGTCCTTTAAATCTTCCAACTGCACACGCTCGCACACACGCACTCACACACATTCTGTGTAATGAAAAGCAGATTGGTGCTAAAACAATCCCTCTGTTGCAGGACGTCACTCACTCTCATCCCGAGCACCTCGTCTTTCATTTCTCAGGGCCCCGCTGTCAAAGTCAGGAACACACAGCCGCGCAGACGTCTGCACGTCCTCACGGAACATTAGCCTCTATCAAGATCAATCCCCCAAATATTCAATCTCCCGCTCGCTCCGGCTCCTGATAGGAGAAGCAGAGAGACAGTGGGTGACACTGGCCGGCTGGGTCAGGGGATCTGTGAATGGTGCGAAAAGCATTTAGTGCCAGTAATAATTGGAAGCGGGCCTAGAGAATCCAAATATAATCTTACAGTGGGAACACTTGTAATACATCAGTTCTGGAGATGGGCCCAGGACACACACATACACACTCAAAGGAACACAGCGGTTTCTGCTGGCCTCCTAAAACACGGGGAGATGTTATGCCAGACGCTGACACTGCTTGCAGATGCGCCGACCGCCGCCCCCCGTTAAAGCCCCTATTAGTCTCCATTTGGCCAAAGGAAACATGGCTCGTGTTTTACCTGGCACGCCGGGAGAATCTTCCCCTGCCTTCATCTCCTCGAGTCAAGTCGGTGCGGGGAAGTGACAGCTCGGAAAACCGCATCCCTGCTCCAGCTGGCCGAAAAATGTGACAATGAAGTGGAATTCCGCGAGATAACAAAAACCGGCACGCCGGGCTGGGAGGGGCGGACCGCGGAGGGGGTACCACTACATTTAAATGACAGTCGGAGCTGCTTGTGTTTCCGAGGCAACGTCTGAAATGCCAGAAGCTGACGGTAAGCAGCGCCGCAGCGGTCCGAGAGGGAAGGAGAGGGGTCGACCGAGGGGGCCGCGATCGAAATCAGCTGGGACAAGCTTTCTAAATGTGTTGCAGGTGCGTCTATCTTCAAACGCTCCTCAAGTTCAGCAGAAAACCTCGTGCTTTGTTGGGTTCTCTTGCCATAAACTGCCAGCTGTCCTGAAGTGCTCTGTTTTATCCCGAGCACCGTCAAAATTTAGCACTTTGGGACTTTTTATTTGAGGGAAAACCAACTCTTTAAAGGTTTCCTTCTCGCATTCGCTTTAGATAGAAACCTCAGAGGCCGTAATGAGGGATGAATCGGCATGAAATTGATTGAATAATACCTGGATCACCTTGCCGGTTGGACAAAGAACGAGGGTGGGGGTGGGGTGGGGTGGGGGGGTTCCAGCAGGTGCCAGCAGCGACTTGTCAATAACTGTTAGGAGGAAGCCCGCGGTTGGCTCAGGCATTCCGGTGGCGAGCCTGCTTCGGGTCCTTTGGCTCAGTCTTTGTGGCCCGCCACAGAAATGCCAGCCTCTCTCTCTCACACACACACACACACACACACATATGTGCGCGTGCACACACACACACACACACACACATACACACACACAGCTGTTGGGCCTCACACTCCCTCAATATTGTATTTTTAGCTAGCGCTGCTCTGAAAACCACATTTAGTGCCCATTTTTGCTTCGTGGCAAGAGTTACAGGTTTATTTTAGGAGCGCTCGTGTTTCCAGTCCTGGGAAGCAGGTATATGCCGCCGTTTTGCGGCTTTTGCTGCCATGGCGGTGAGGAAGAACCTCTTAAGTAAGGCCACCCCCCAATGTCTTCTCATTGCGCTGTTTCTTCTCTCCCTCTGGGAGCTTCTGGGAAATACTCTCCGACAAAGCAGGTCCGTGGTTTGCGAGGTGTGCTTCTTTCTTTTTGTTTTTTTTTATTCTATGTTCCTGGATTGGACTGCAGAGTTTACACTGAACCATTGTGCAACAGGTTCTCCTTTTGTCGCCGTGGATGGTGCAGGATGGGGTGCTGAAAAAAGAGACGTTTGATAGCACGCCTGGGCCGCGCATCTGTTTTCGTGCCTGTGTGCGTGCGCGTGTGTGTGCGTTTGTGTGCCTCCATTCATGCGCAAGCACGGGCTTGGCAGGATGCTGCTGGTTTTTCTGGGCCTGCTCTCTGTCATCGTAATTCCCCCAAATAAAGAGGTGGAATGAGCCTCCGTCCTTTACTACTCCCAATTACAGACCCCGTATCAGATGCCTCAAGCTCTGCACACCAGCCACAAGCACTTCATTTTAATACCGACCCACAGGGCAAACCTGAGCAGCCTCAGTGTCGCTGCCGTTTGGCTGTGCGATCCTCTCCCAGTTCACAGACTGCAGTCGAAGTGAGCCCCCTCCTGTTCGAGTCATAAATGTTTATTGAATCGACCTGTGTTTTTCCAGTCAAAAGGGTCAGTGTAGAATAACAGAAAAGCAAGGTTTACGTTTAGTCTCCCCACCTGCTTTGCTACTCCAAAGTACCTTCTGAGTCTCGCCTTTTCCCAAGAAGGTGGAATTCCTCCTCCCGTGCATGAACCCGTTTAGCGTTTTTGCAAGTGCTGCGCTAAGTCTTCGCAAACACCTGCCATTTATTTTTCTCCCGTGTTGTTTTGTGGACCCGCCGCTCCTACACGTTTTTCTTGCCTCCACCTCTGAACTCGGTTGCTTGTTTTCCCGGCATCTCCCGTGGCACCTTGTTCCTCTTTGGAGAATCTTGTCGATCGCTCGTGTGTTTACTTGAGAAACCCCGGCCTCCCAGGCGCCGCACACACGCCCTCACATGCACGCTGGCTTCTTCCTAAGGATGGATGGGCCTCGATAATTAATCAGAAAGAGAGACGTGTTCTCTCCTGTAGGGGGGAAAAAAAGTGTTTTTAAATCCAAATAACATCCTGCTAGAGTGTGATGTGACCACCATCAAACAGATACATGGAATGTTTTTGGTTTTTTTTTTTACAAAGACAGGCCTGACGAACATCAGGTCTGGGTAAGGGGACATCTCAGGGGAGGAGATCCAGCTTCATGCACATACACACGCTACCCGGACTGAGAACAAGCCTCATCTGTGAACAGTGAATGGTATATCAGGCGAAGGAGGGTAGAGACAGACAGAAGAAGAAGAAAGCTGAGCCGCCGGACCACACAGATAAAAGAGTGTGCTCTGTTCTTTTTCCTCCTGAAAGAACCTGAAGGAGGAAACTCCACCTCTGGGCTTAGGGCTTGTGTTTCCCCAATTTACTGCCATGCCTGGTTCAGACAATACATTTCTGTTCTGCTCGTCTTGTATCATAGCATCAGTAAGACCCCCCCACCACCACCACCACCATGCTGTTTTTACTGATTTGGAGTGAACTAATATGGTTCAACAAGAAATCAAGAAGTGAGTTCTCTGGAGATAATGCATGAACAGTTCTGAATGAAGCTGCTGTTTGTGTTTCACAGATGAGCTGCTGTGTTTTGAGGGCACGCTCTGCCCCGTTTGGTGGTGAAATTATCAAATTTGCTGCGCATTGCCCCTGAACTCCCCTCCACAACCACAAGAAAAGGTCTAAAGTAGGAGACGAAAGGTCCACGCAAACAGAAATACACTCAGATTCACACACACACATGCACAGCCTCCCCCAGCACTAGGGGATGCATTGCACATACCCCCTAATTGCTTGTTTCAAGCAGAGACTGATTGTGGAAAATTATACCCTTTGCATTTTTTTTGCCCTGCACCCCCTTGTCTTTTTTGTTTTGGTGTTCCTTTGTGTGTACTCACACACATCGAGAGATCAAATTCTCAGTTTGGGTCTTAACGAACTTTTGGCTTTCCAATGCATGCACCAAGTGTGCCTTCCACGTGCAAGCAGATGTGGATGTCTATGTGTGTTTATTGAAGATATGTTGAAATAGGAGGGGGGCAGAGATGTCAGAATCCAAGTGAATTCGCTGAAATGTGCTGAAACGTTCAGTGTTTTAAGAGGAATATAAACGATACAATCACGTGTTGGTTCCAGCCACACATCTGTAAGTAGTAGGACGAAACAAGCTACTTGAAGGTGTCAGGTTAGGAACAAAAAGCACCGCCTTCTCATAGGCAAACCCAACTGACCAATAACCAGAGGGAAAAAATAGACCCAGATGTCATCGCATTAAAACTACAGATGGTGAGTTTTATTTCCTTCTCAGCCCGAGTCTGCCTGACAAATCAGCACATCATGAGAATTTTCCCCACCATGCCTCCATTCTTCCCTCGCTCCAGCACTCTCTCTAATTCTCCCTTTTCTCAAATGTGTGGCTTCCTCACAGGGAGCGGTGCCAAATTAACTCATACAGCACCGGCCAAGAGCAACGCATAGGTCTGTGTGTGTGCGGGTGTGTGTGTGTGTGTGTGTGTGTGTGTGTGTGTGTGTGTGTGTGTGTGTGTAGATGTGTGTGCGATCCAGGTGCTTTTGCCTGAATCTCAGTCATCTGTCTCACACCAATCCTCCCCAAACTCACACACCTAATTTGCATATTACTATGCAGTAAATCCATCACATAACATAAATGGGTTAGGGTTAGTTGAGGCTGAGTTAATTGGGTTAATGTAAGTAAATATTAGTTTTGTGCTTGACAGCAACAGGCAGAAGACAAACTTAATTTAAACACAGCGTGTTCCATGTGTTCTGGAACTGAGGAGCCTTTGCTTCTAACAAGGCCTCTTTTACAGAATATGCAGACTGCTCTGTCTGGTGCATTTAAAGGGCCAAGTAAATGTGTCATTGTAGCACACACACACACACACACACACACACACACACACACACACACATACAGCCTAACAGCTGGAAAGAATTAGGCCTTCTCTCTCTCTTTACATCAGGGATGATAACCTCCACCACTCACCCTCTGTGATTGAAGAGCCATTTATTTCAGCTATTAACAACGTAGCTGCTGACCTCTGGACTAATAGTTTAAAAGACAAAGAACCTTTAGCAAGTTGGTGTGAGGTAAGATTTGTCTATTGTCCAGTGGTTCGGCTACTGGATTCTCCTGTTGTGCTCAAACGCATTGCTGAGCTCGTTGGGCACAGCCAGGGTTCAAACATGCTCTTCCACACATCTTATTTTATTTGTCATTAAATCCGATCTTAGCAATAAATGACTTTAGAGACACAAGGGTGCAGAGGCGTGCAGATGTGGACTGCCAGTGCCCTCTTGCAAACATGTCATCCTAACCCACATTGACACCATGGCAGTTACCAGGCAGCCGTTCTGCAATCATTCTGAAGCTTTATTTGACAGAGAACTATTCCCTTCAGATCAACTTAGACATGTACATAAACACAGCAAGCAACAGATACTAAAGCATTAAAGACAACTAATGACAAGTATTATCTTATCTTCCCCTCTTAGTTTCAAAGCCCATGTGAGTGTTTTTATGAACTATATGATGTTAAATAGATATCTTAAATCTGCTGAGTGTTGATTACAACCGTAACTGTAAACCCATGCAGCTAATCTGAGATATTACTTGTTTTCCTACCATAGTGTAGTTTAGTGTCACGCTGCCTGAGGAAGACCGTGGTTTGGGATCTTCTTTCTGTTTGTCCATTATCACGCATCTCCATACATCACTCGTTTTACACCAATGTCCTGTTAAAGAAAGGACTTTTTAATATTAATCTCTATGTTCCTCACCATATCCCAGATTACAAATCTTGTAAATCTGCACTTTGACCAAATAAGTATTGGCTGGAGAGGCAAAGATTGCTTATTTATTTCCAGTAGCTGCTGAAACATTTCATAATGGTCCGTTTAATAATTCACAACATACTAATGGGAAAGAATGACACTTTGTCTTGGCAAAATATTTGCAATATTCTGAAGAGACTGCGTGTGTTCGGGGAGTTCTGTACGACTGACCTGGAACAAGAGCAGGAACGGGATTTTATGAATTTGATTCCATAAGCATGGGAACAATAATGGTTGCTAATACTTCAGGTCACAACACCGTTTTCATGCTCTTATTACAGCAGAAGGATCAAATACCTCTATTTTCTTCAAACAGAACATGATTTCGACACAGCTCCGCACCTTTATGTCCTCACTCCATCAGGGTTTATTGTGTACTTGGCTCGAACTGAGTGAAAACAATCTGCAGGCCTGGCAGAAGGCCTCGGCCCAGAGGTTCTTATTCTCCAAAAAGGGCAGTCGGAGTAAAAGTTTTGTACACAGCGGTAATGTCTTGATCGTCTGTCCATTTCGTTTTGACGTGATGTCATTCTCCCTTTGTAACATAATAAAGCTGTAAATCACCAGCATTACAGGCTGGATGATAGTACCTATAAATACTCTGAGAGCAGCAGCAGCCAGGCCTCATCTGTCCGTCACTACTCATCTCACCATTCTGGAATGTATTACCTTAAATAGTCATATACATAGACATTTTACCAGCAACCGTTTAAGTCTAAATTTGGAGTAATGGGATTTGGTAAATCAAAGGTTAGTGCTCATTGGAAATATTGTATATAATACTTGTTTTATTGCATCATACACACTGAGTTTATGTGTTTCATTGTAGCGTTGCAACTTAACTTTATCAGTCTTCTTAGTTCAACTCTGACATTTATTTTGCTTTCAGTGCCAATTCACATCTACACTATGTAATCCATATGGTGGAGGTTACTTTTACTGTTCTTCCATGTTCTGTGTGTGTGTGTGTGTGTGTGTGTGTGTGTGTGTGTGTGTGTGTGTGTGTGTGTGTGTGTGTGTGTGTGTGTGGCAGGTGCTTTCCTTGGGGAGCTTACTTGGCCAGAATAGCATAATAGAAGAAGGATATGAGTATAGGATACGCATCGTTGTGCATGCACACACACACACACACACACACACACACACACACACACACACACACACACACACACAGAGCGGAAATGCAAGGTTTCATCAAACATTTTAGCTGGATTTCATTGGCTCTTTGACAAATGTTTAGAATATGAAAACCAGCTGTGAGATATATGACATCCATGCAGAAAGATGCTGTGTATTTTCTCAATCAATAACTCATTTCAAAATAAAATTAAAAAACCCACTTCACTTAAGCATTGTCAGTTATTAGAAGTAATAGCTGTCAGAGGAAACATTAATTCATGATAATGTCTTTGTTGTGTAATTTTGGACCACTATCATGTGGATAAATGGCTGAAAAAAAATCAACATTGATGCCATTAAACAATGTTTAAAACATGATTGTAATAATCCTAATTAGTAATTTCATGTGAGGTGACAGCAGCACTGCCCCCGGAGTGCCGCAGTGTACCTGTACAACTGTTCCATGTGTTATCACAAGTGTTTAGACAGTTGAACTGTAAATAGACCACTGGATTCTCTCTCTCTCTCTCTCACACACACACACCTTGCTCCTGTTGTCATCCTCCCTGGGGGAGCTGCGGCCTCTATTCTCTACTGCAGTGACTGAGGGGTCGTGGGGTCTCCCAGATAAGACCGCAGGGGTTTTGTAAAGGGGAGCTTGCCTTTCAGAGCACAGGAAGAAGGGATGAATAAGCCAGGGGGAACGGAGGAGAGTAAGGAGTGAGGTGGAATGAAACTCCAAACCACCTGCGCATCTGATAAGGCAGCACACATTAATGTGAGCGTAAGAGAGAAGGTTAGCAGGGAAATGTCAATAAGCGCCCAGAGAGAGGAGAGTCGGGAGCTGGAGGGAGAGAAAGTGAGACAGAAATGTAGACAGGAAAGGAGGAAAAAAGCTGAATCCATTCCGAGCAAGATCATGCACATAAAAAAAAAACAAAAGTGAGTGGCTGGGGGGGGTATGCAGAGGATGGATAAATGAATTATCAATGAAAGAATACAGCTGCGGACTTCAATAGGTGATCTTTGACATTGCACAATGCCGCTTTGAAATGGAGAAGTTCACAATCGTTGGAAAACGCCAAAAGAATTCACCCCCACCACGGATGCCGATAGCCCCCCCCCACTGAAACGTGTTGTGGTTTCTTCTCATTGACGTATCGAGCGCTCACAACAAAGGAAGTGTGGGGGACCTCAGGTAGCTCTGTGTGGAGCTATTGACTTTTCACTGTCCGTGTCGAGCTGTTGATGGACGGAGCAGAGCCGAGTCCTCAGACGGGTCCTCCACCAGCAGCTGAACACAGACGGGAGACAGTTTAGATGGAAATTATTACGCACACACGCAGCTCCTGGTTTGATCTCTGGGCCATGGCTCTTCTCTGTTTTGCAGATTTTAGCTTTTAGATGTTGCGTTTCCTCTGTTTCTTAGTCACAACTGGGAAAGAAAAAAAAAAAAAAAAAACTCTGGAAAAAAAAAGATGTCTGACTCCGTGATGAAGGCCCCCAGACGTGGACCCTGAACGCGTCCATGTCTCACAGACGATGTCAGATTTCAGCTTCTGATCGGTATCTCTCTGTGGGACTACAGCTTTCAACTGCTGGGGATCATGTGCGCTATCCAAAATACACACTCGTATTTATATTCACACAAGTATCACGCACACGCCTCCTCCACTTATTAACCAGATCTATACGGCTGTCGCATTTTCAACTCCTGTCATTCAGATTTCAGCATCAGGCTATAAATATAAAACCACATTTTTTTTCAGGTGATGATCAAGAAGGGCAGCTTCTATCTAATCGGATGGTCTGTGTTAGAGTGGATTTTCTTTTTTAAAAATGACACAGGCCCTGAGAGGATATGTTTAAGGTCTGTCTGAAAATCCGACTCCAGAGGTGAAAACTCAAGAGAACACGGTCAGACAGACATCCCAGCCTAATCACATCTGACAGACTGTAACTCTGACACCTTGTTTTTTTTTTCAGAATTACAGCCCTCAGATGTGTATTCATATGTGCGCCCATGTTAAAGTTGAAAAGGTAACAGCTCAGTTTCGAGGCTCAGCGGTCTCATTCTCCCGCAGTGTCGCGGGCAGGCGCCCGAGGTCATGGTCCAAATTCTGTGACTTGTTGGCCTTTTCCCTCAAATGAAGCATTCCACGGATCAGCGGGCCCATCGGCCTACATCCTCTCCTCCTCTCCGCTCAAATCTGCAATTATATTTGACACGTAACGTCAATAATCTCATTTATTTTTTTCCCCGCCCTCGCTTTCGCTTACCCAACTGACTCCGCACAAACACACCGAGGGCGTTGCGCTCCCCCATTCTCTTATCTGTGTCTGCAGGAAATGTGAGCCACGCAGCACTCAATAAAAACAATTTTTTGCACCATTGATCCCACAACACTTCTCCCTGTTTTTTTTTTTGTTTTTTGTTCTTTCCTCTTCCTCTTTGTTCTTCTCCCGGTCCTCCTCCATGGAAACCTGTTTTCCTGACTTTGTTGTTGCTTAAACCATGGAGCGAATGTTACGATGTGGCCGAGGTTTATGAAGAGTGGCAGGGGTGGGGGGGGGGGCAATGGTGATCCCTGGCGATGAAATAAATAAGTCACCAGCTAGGTCTGGTATTATACACACACAGATCCCCGTACGTTGTGTTCACTTAAGAGACTGAGGGAATGTTGACGGCCTGTGCACATCTGTTAGTATTGTCTCCACCTGGAAGGGAAGGCCCCATGGGTGCCACTTTGATGTCCCTTTAAAGATTAATATGGCTAAAGTCCCTGAACTCTCCATCCTTTGCCTCTGTAATCATTCCCTAAGATGTGTTCTGCTTCATTTCCTCCATGCACCAGGTTGTTGTTTATCCTATTATAGACCTAATTGCCATGCTTATGGTAACCTTGCAACCCAGTGCTATAAAAACCTGTCTAATGGCACACGAGGGCTAATTTAGCGGGCATTATATGCCCACGCGGACACACCAGTGTACAGAATGCCCTTGTCCATCATCCCTTCACTTTTTTCCTTGCTCTTTATGCAGTTTTCCTTCTCTCCCAGCTAGTTAACATTAGCGCTCTGTGGGGCTCAGGAGTAGATTGTAAGCTCATGTGTCACCTCGGTGCTCTCAGTGCTATGGCTTTTTAATTAGACTTGCAGTGCCAAGTGTCCCATATGGAACCCTTCCCAAAGTGGGCTTTCTTGCCATCCATCAGCTGTTCCTGTTGTTTGCCTACCATTTACATATATGCACAAACCTCAAATTAGGTGGCGGCTCGTTAATTGGACATGTGGGGGAGTAAGTGGTTGGTGCAGCGGGGTGGAGGGGCATTCAGCATGTTTACCTCTTAAATACCCCCCAAGACCTCCGGGTTCCACCACTTGGGGAGGTCACAGTGCCTGTCTCCCGTATGCTAGAAATGTGCACTGTGTGGTTGGAATAATTAGTAAAGCTAGAAAGTTCAGGCCTAAGATTCAGAGATAGAAGGAGAAGTTGTTTGATTTATAGAGGATTTTTACCGCAGTTGTCAAAACCCTTAAAATGTAAGTTCCTGCAGGCTTCATTCCTTTCTTGCAGTTACTCTACTCTCTACTTATTTTGATTGAACTGATCAATAGTTGGTCAATTATAGATAATGACATCTGATTATGGAGCAGTTTTCAGTGTCGTCAATGCTAATGATCCAATTCAAAGGGAAAAATCTTCCAGGAGAAATCTTCCATGCAACATTTTAGAAATCAGATATCTGAGTAAATGGCGTGAGCAAAGCAGCTGATTGGTTTTAGTTGCATGTGTGTGATCATCATGACAAATGAGACTTTGATCCAAAGCATCCAAATTTGACCCAAAGGACCAATAATTCATCCATATATAATTCCAGATTTGTTTTTATTTTTCCAGTCCTGTCCACTTGGCTGTGTCCAATGGCCTTGCTGTGTGAGGTATATTGCTCTGTTTGTTCCCAATGTTGATTGGCCAATTATGGCTGATTGTGTTCCTCCAGGAACGCATTATCCAAGAGTTGCTCATGAACGGGCAAATTATGCCTCGGCTTTTAATGAGACCATGGGGAGCTCATGGCCGCTGCAGAAAAGTTTCTTTCTCTTTTTTAGGGTGTGGGGAGGGAGTCTTTCCTTAGACCCAACGAACCTGAGGTGACAGTTTTGTTAAAGGATAGTTTGAAAGTCATAGCTGTGACTAATAGTGACTGGGATTCTGTGGGCTGTTTGAAGTTTAATGAAAAATTTCCAGGTGGGAGTTAAAGTCAGACCTTTGCTCTCTTTCTCTGGCTACTAACTGCAGTCTGTTCCATTAATATCCCACCTAATTACAATTAAATGGATAATATATTATTCACTGATATAATTGAATATTAAGGGAAATAAATAAGAGGTCTTGTTATAACATGATACCACCTGTTTACCAGCTCACACACACATACCTGATACAACTGAATAGGTTTGATATAAAATATAATTTGGCAATAATTTAAAAAATCAGGATTTGGCACTCAAATTGCTTATTTAACTAAGAAATACTACATATCATAATGTGTGTGTTCCTATAATAAAGAAAATGACATGCCTGTAGTAGGACAGCAATATATGGTGTCTCACCCCAGTAATCCTTCCTTCTCCCTCTCCCCAGTATGTGTGTGTGTGTGTGTGTGTGTGTGTGTGTGTGTGTGTGTGTGTGTGTGTGTCTGTGCATGTGTGTGCGTGTGTCTATGTGTGTGTGATTGATGACACTACTAATAGTGTGTGTAAACACTGGCAGCACAGTTATCTCTTATCTGACAGAGAGGGGAACGTTCATGTCAGCAGCTGCTCCTCCTCCTCATTTATCTCTCTCTTTCCTGTCATCCCTCCCGTTTATTCTGAGAATGCTTATTACCATGTGTAAATGCTAATAAGCTTTTATTTGCCTCTCACAGACTCTCTGTATTAGATATTATTAATGGCATGTATTAAGTAGCTTATTCAGCAGCAGACTATGCAGAATGCATATCTCTGTGATGGAATATTATACAATTCAAAAAATATATTATTGACATAAATTGCTAGAAGTTTTTATGGAGATGCTCTGCTTTTCTGGCGCCTTTGCTCTTTCGCCTCCATCATCCGTCTCCAGAGCTGCTGTCCTGCAGCCTGCAGGGACAGAGCAGTCCTCAAGCCTGTGTGTGTGTGTGTGTGTGTGTGTGTGTGTGTGTGTGTGTGTGTGTGTGTGTGTGTGTGTGTGTGTGTGTGTGAGTGTGTGCGTGTGTGTGTGTGTGTGTGGTGGCAACAGTGTGTGTGTGTGTGTGTGTGTGTGTGTGTGTGGTGGCAACAGTGTGTGTGTGTGTGTGTGTGTGTCCTGTCATACATTAAAGGGCAGATTGATAGCCATCAGCCAGGCCTCTGCCACTGACACACTCTTAATATCGTGTCTAACACAAACCAGATGGAGGCAGGGCTCGTCTGAGACATGCACACCCACACACACACTCAGAGCTCTGTCTGACTTTACCGGTCATCCCTCTTTCAGTTGGAAGGATGAGTACTGTTAATTAAAAGTTAAATAAATGGGACACATGATATCCATGTTACCTGCTCGCCGGGGTCCTGGAAAGCCTGACTCTCTTGACCGGGGCTAATGAGATGACAGAGAGGGCACGGTGCTGCAGCGACTCTGTCTGCACCACATCCGGACCCGCAACAGAATTTGAGCGTAAAAGAAACATCAGGCTCACTTCAGGCCGGTTATTTAGGATGAGGTGGTAGCTATAAGCTGGAGCGCCGAGCCTGGCCCAGGGCAGGAGGTGTGAGCCGTGATCTCAAAGGCTGTATTGTGTTCACAATTGAACCCAAGCCAAAAACCCTGTGTAATATCATAGCAGAGAGCGGGAGCGAGAAGTGTGGAAATGAAACAATGGTTTACACAACAGTAAAATGGGCCTTTTCCTCTGCTTCTCGCCAGCAGGCCTAGCACTCAGAGAGGAAGCTTTAATGGCCCTCCTGTCCTGGCTAGTCTCAGCCCCCACTAGGGCAGAGGAGGGGAGGCCCAGTCCAGCTCCACATGTGTGTATACAGACACACACAGGCCGCTCTTGGACTGAGACCCGCTCTGATAGGCACGCATAGGTTCAGCAGCCACCCACAGAGCACAAATGAGAGCACACACACTTTAAATTATCCTTTGGTAGGACTGAGGAAAGCCAGATATTCTTCTAATCCTGTTCGGAGAGAGTAATACATCTCATAGCATCACATAAGCCTCGACGGCTACAACTAATCCTCCTGGGTGGAGAACCTCTTCTCGACCAACAGAAGTGCGGTCAAGGCGGAGAACGTGTTTCATTTCACGCCTTTGATGTTTTCCATCAACGGAAATGCCAATGACATTGTGTGTTGTAACTTCATCTGTTCATATCTCCATCGGCATCTCCGTTAATAGATACCATTTTGTCTGAATACGGAGCAGTTTTTCGGTACCCTTAAACTGGAGAAAGCCGTGCGGTGTGATTGAGCAAGTCTCCGGGTTTTCAGGTTTTTTCATCAGACGGAGAAGTGTAGTCTGATCACTCACAGCAGGTGAGAAGTTTGTGATTGGACAAAATGGAGCCTGGTCACTGTAATATTTATGGATCCATTAAAGCAAATAAGTAGGCATTCAGCTGCACACATGGTCCTCCTACTTTCCTTTGCCTTTTCTTCTCCCCCAATAACACACTTTTTTTGGTTATTTGATCTACCTCTCAGATCCAAACCTCACTGAATATCAGTGAACTTAACAAAATGATTAAGCGAAATAATCCATATCGACCCAGGGTTCCATTATCCTGTTATTAAGCAAATATTTCAGAGCTAAAAAGGTTGAAAACTTGATTTAAAAAATAATTTGAAGTGGTTTATGACAATTTATTGCGGTTCTGATAAGACTGAACTCATTTAGCCACTTTCATGTTTGTAAACTAGCGTAGATTCTTCATCTGTTTACGAACGAATGACATTAGTGATTACATCATTGATGACATCATCGGTGACATTAAAAAGTGGTTTGATACTGAACAGTAGCTGGCAAACGGAAGCAAGCATTCTCTTTGCTGTACAGCTGTTGCTTTGTAAAGCAAAAATCAGAAATATAACTACAATTAAATGTCTTTTCTCATTTTCTCCTTGTTTTTTTCTTCAAATGTTCCCCATTGTATCACAAAAACTGTTGTTCAAGGAAGTATTCCTTTATTGGCGTGTTAATAAATAATTGATAGCGTTACACACTCTACAAGGTTTCAGCGAGCAAAACTTCCCTATTTGTGTTTGCACAGTTCCACGAATTGTCTCATTCTGTGTTTCACTTCCGATGTCATTCGATGGAGTGGAGGTCAAGTTGTATCCGTTTTGTATGCAAGCTTCCTCACCTTATTATTTCCTATTATTCTTGGCATGGATGCATCAGACTTGATTGATTTACTTGCTTTGCTCAAGCTCAGGAAATTATATTTTATATTCCCCCTATTACTGAACACACAATGTTCTGATGCGCAGCATGTGCATACACTCGCACATCTTTTCCTGACGCAGTATGTTTCCAAATGCTCCAGGTTGGCTTGATTAATTGCAAATGCACTAGTTTAAATACGGGTGCGTCTGTGTGAGGACATTAGTCCCTTTAACCAGTAATTAAACACTGCTCTTCCAGCCAATAAACACATACTTTCTTAACTCTCCCTCCTTCCCAGTTAAAAATCCACCAGATTCCTCTGTTCTTCTCCCGGCCTGATGGTAATTATTTTAAAATGTGCTGAATGTCCTCTGCTGATTGCATAATTTCTTTGACAGAGGCCAGTATGAGAGCATGTTTCCTCTGTCTGACTCTCCTTGTGCATGCGTGCACTCCTGTTTGTCACACACACACACACACACACACACACACACACACACACACACGACTGTTAGCCTTCAAAAGCCACAGATGTGTGACCTGATGTACTGTTCATATATTTCCAGCCTTTACGCTGCACCTGCTTCATTATAATGAGCTAATATATCTGCTCAGTAATTGCCCTAAATACATATCATAAAGGCCGGCCTGTAAAAGGCTGCAGAGCAGTAAAACAGACATGGTATGATGGTAACCTCTGCTCAGACAGACACATCACACATACATTAAAATGGGTGTACGCAGACAAGAAGTCGCACAGCTGAGCACATACACACGGTGCACACGCGGGCGCACACAATCACACATGCACGGTCCAGCCTTTTAACAAGGGGCCATAAATAACACAAAGCCGTTTCATTAATGAGGTCCAGCCTGAAAATCTTGCTGCCTCTTTTAAAGTAAGTGCGCTTCCTGTCGAAAGTCACCCCAACCTGGCAACCCAGCACATGGCAACCCGCTCCATCAGATGAGCTGCAGGGGTGCAGAGGTGTGGATGGTGGCTCAGAAGCTAAAAATAACACACCACGGCTGTAATCCTCGTTTGGTCGCAGGGATTGTGCCTGGTAGCTGTTTGAAGCATTAAAAAAATGTTAATATTTTTTTGATGAGACAAAAATAACGCTAATGTCACAACTGCTCGGCGACCTATAACCACTAAACCGTTACATTTGGCTTCTTATACCGCATGTGTGGGAATGTTCAGCTGGCGTAATGGGGAAAGTTTAAGTCGGGAACGATGGCTGACATAAGACTGATTCTTGTGAGAGAGGGAGCTGGAAACTGGAACTTTTCACATGCCTGTTTCTCGTGTGGCACATGCACACTGACCACAAATGATAGCTGGCGTGATGGCAAGTGTAGAGAGTCTGATTTAAGAGGAGCACGTTGGGTCATTAGTGAGCCGGGCCACATTCTGACACTCACAATGCATATAGAAACACACACACACACACGCACACAGACACACACACCTACTAAAACCCAGATGGTTTTTACAAGGCCCCAGGCCCTCCCCGGCCTGCCTGCCTGCCTGCCTGCCTGGTTTTTAATTATGTTGATGGCAGCCCAGCCCAGATAAAATGGGTCATATTTAACGCGCCTTCACTCACCTTCTCATACACATACAGACGTGCAATATTCAACACATATGCTCTTGAATGTGTGTGTGTGTGTGTGTGTGTGTGTGTGTGTGTGTGTGTGTGTGTGTGTGTGTGTGTTGTGTGTGTGTGTGGTGGGGGTGTGTTACCAGCTTGTTTCCTCTTTAGTTGTCATTAGACTGCCAGACTCAGCTACACAGGTGTACTGTTACATCAATAATCTCACACACACGCGCGCGCACACACACGCGCACACACACACATATACACACTACATACTGTAACATCCTATTCACAAAGGCCTAGTCTATAGTCAGAGTTTGGCTGCTTATGATGAAACACTTTGTGCTTCTATTTCTCTGAAGAAATGTCAGCGAAAACATTTCTACTTTTATTGCTGTTTATTGAAGTTCCCAGCAGATTAGACTCTTAAAGTCATAAAGTACGTCAGTGTGAGAAATAAAACAAACAGAAAATGTAACATATTAATTAAACAAATAGTACATTCGTAATACGAAGTGATCTACAGATGGGGCTTAACTGATAAGTCATGGTGTGTGTGTGCCTGTCCTCTCACTGGGCATGTACAATTTTGTTGTTTATAAATCCTCTTGATAAAGATCCAGTTTTCCAGATTTTTTTTAATTAAATCACGACATTTTTTTCTTGTCTTAAATTATTCCCTTTTTAATAAACAGTTGAGACAATTCAATTTTCTTCTCTTTTCAACCTCCATTCATCCCCATCCTCTTTATAATATCTTTCTTTCAGTCTTTTTGTCCTTTGTCTTTTTCTTCATTCTCTGAGTTTTATTGATAGGGCTCCTCATGTGCCGTCCACCTCTCACCTCCACACACATATGCACAAATGTGGACGGACACACACTCATTTACACTGTTGAGTGATGTGGCAGGGTTGGGTCATCCCTGCAGGCTCCCATCCATCATACATGCACACACACACACACACGCACAAACGCACACAGACACGTAAATGTGCAAACACACTGGAGCCGAGGGGATCTGTACTCTGTCAGACACTTTATTAGTCTCCCTGTGTGTATACGTGAGTATGTCCATGTTGAGGGGCCTTCCAAATGAAAACAGACCCTTCTCCTGAAAGGATACACACTATCACACACACTTCTTTATTTCTTTTTAGCCCTCCTGCACCTTAATTTGCAACACCTCTAACAACCATCCCAGCAACTCCCTTCACAGCCACTCAATCTGTCACTGTCACTGCACAGTTTCTGTGCACGTGTGCGTGCATGTGCGTGTGTCCGTGTAACTCTTGCTACCTTGTTTTTGTACGTGTATGTGTGTACAGCTGCAAAGAAATGAGGGAAGTTTCATTTCCACTTCAGCTCTGCTACTGCAGAGTTCATATCAGACTGCCCCCTAGTTGCTATAATAAGCATTGCAGGTGTTTATTCTCAGTGCGAATTTTTACGATTTCTAAAGTTTATTAATTAATTACATAGCTAGATTGGGGGGGGGTTCATAATATCGGCCTTTTGTTCTTTGTGGTTTCACAAGTTAAAATTATTTCTCCATCACATCTGCTGCTGATTGTAAATATCTGCTCCCGACAAAGAGGCTAAATGTCACAGTTGACAGCAGATTCTGGATTTATTATTTCCACGAGACGTGAGACATAAAACCTCGGCCTCTTTCTTGACATTACAGACAAGTCAGAACAAAGTTGCAACATATTGAGATTTAAAATTAGACAAGCATTATGAACTCTCTGATAGTCGCATACACGGTCCTGGGCGTGTTCACACTTTGAAACCAAGGAGTGTGCAACAACGGTCCAAGATCACACTTCACACATGAAATATTGCCTTTCAGACACACAATAGAGAAGCAGTTACATCTCACGTGTAATTTCACTTTTATCTGCATCTTTGCATGAAAATCACCGCTGAGCTCCGAGCTGACGTTTCCATTTTCTGGCCCGCATCAGACACAAACATAATATACACCTTGTCACTTACAAGCAACTTTCCACATCTGATTCAGCCCGGCGCGCTGCACACATCCGTCAAATGTAAATGGCGGAGATGAGGGCATGCCGAGACATCCATTAAAGGTTCCTAGCTGTCAAAGGTTCCCCTTTGTGTTGCAAGAAGCGATATAAGTGTGGTGCTCTTATCAGAGCTTCCTGTGGAGTTTGCTCTGCATCCTGTCCACTCAGAGTGGCTTCTCTTTCACTTAAGTCTCATTGTGTCCATGTGCGCGTGCTCGTGTGTGCATTTATGTTCTGCATGGACTCGCACTTGGATTCTTCAGATACTTTAGGTACCAGGAATGAATCATTTTTTATGGAGTAAGCCATAAACCTCTTCACTTAGGTAAAGGTTGTCCTCCATCATGTCTAGGTTAGTATTTTAACTTTAATAAAGGACATAAGGAATCATGCCAAAGCGAGGTAGAAAAGCAACATCAGCAACAAAGCAAATATGAGAATCTGATATTTCAATAGTTAGATAATTAGAATATGAACATATTTACACTTGACACTGCCTGATGAGACAGAATGACTACCTGATCACCCTTAGTGTAGGTCCGGGGAAAACAGTTGTAAGTAAAGCAACGCATTATAAGAAACTATCAATTTGGACTCTCAGTAGCTTAAGGAACAATTTTGCCTCTTTAGGTTTCTGTTGTTGGAGTTGATGACTTTTCTACCCAGGGCCAGCACCTTGTTGGCGTGGAGGGAAAGGTGCTGGTGGAGAGTGTGTGTGTATTTGTGTGTGTATTTGTGTGTGTGTGTGTGTGTGTGCAGTCGCAGAGCTAAAGAAAAAAACAAACGGAAAGTAAATAAACAAACAATCATGCGGCAAGTTGTTCTGCCTCCCCTGTTCTGTTGCACCTCATTTGAAGCCTTATAAATCAGGCTTCCACCCTGAGACGGGGTGTTAGGAGGCCTCCCCAGCCCAGCAGTACACACACACACATGAACACACTCACGGGCCTGCTGCTCATTAAGCCCATGATCAGACCTGTGAGTGAGCCTATAGGGGGACCCAAGCTGGTGTGTGTGTGTGTGTGTGTGTGTGTGTGTGTGTGTGTGTGTGTGTGTGTGTGTGTGTGTGCTACAAGCATGGCAGCATTCATCCATGTGTCTGGCCTGGTCTCCCTCCCCACACCTATTGCCTATTAAAATAAGAGGCAATAAATAATCCCACTTTTACTCCGACTGGATCATCTTTTCTCCATCTGTTCATAAAACATGTACATTACCTGTGGCAGCTCCCCTGAAACACCATTACAAGTGCAGTTAGACGGCCTGCAGGAACCATATTAGATGGAGGGGTAGGTGTGTATATGGAAGGGGGGGTGTGGATGGCTTTCAGTGAGTGTTTTCACACATAAAATAAAGGCCTGGACTTGATCACGGACGAGTATTTCACTTGTAAACTGGAAGCAGAACAGCCTGCGAATGTGAGAGAGTGTGAGGGATGGACAGCATTCACTTTTTATTTATAAGCGCCGAGTGTGAATTACAGAAACTATGTAACAACGTAAATTTGTGTTTTTTCCCACTTTTGCAGCCGCCGACATTTGCATTAGAGGTAGCCACAGTTTTTATTTCAGGTCTGCCGAGCAGGGCTTTTAAATATAGAGTGAGGGGTTTGATTATTTTTAGCCAAAGCACTGACAGGAATTGTTATTCTAAAACAAGCGCATGTTAGCAAAGAGGGTAAACTCACACCCGCGCTCAAAAGTAGCACAACGTTTCTGTTACCCCGAGCTGTTAACTCAACAATGCAAACATGCGCTCGTCTAACGCAGTTGGCGCGTTTACACAAACAAGCGTGCGGCATTTTTCCCCCACACCTCCAAACCAGACCCTTTATATATTTACTCACCAAACTTGGCACCTGCGCCCCCCACACCCACCCACCCACCGAAACACACACCTCCCGCACGCGTTCATCCAGACGACAAGAACATGACCATTTGGGCTTTACGAGTCGGGGAGGGAAACCCGGGGAAAGAAGGAAAAAAAAACAGGGGGCAGTTAAGAGCGGGTCACACACTTTGCACATCTAAAAACGTCAGATGGTTTGTTGGTTCTTCTCCGTCGCACCTCCATTTCCTTCTGCAGACATTTGACTGTGATTAGCGGAGCGGAGAGTCAAGCCAGGGGTCAGCGCTGAACTCCGGCCAGACTGATTGGGAGTTGTAATTAGAGGAGTTGCTCTGTCTCAGGCTGCTTCTCTCCGGGGAATTCGCACAGGATCAGTAACACATGCAGCGCTTGGGTGAAATCTGAGCTTCGGGGTCCAGCTTGGTGGAGAGAGGGGTTTCGGCTGAGCCGCCCCCAGATTCCCCAACGCCAAATATCGAGGAGCGAAGGGAGCTGACTTTCCGTAAATCCAATCACTGCACCCCACCCCCCCGATCTGTTTCTCCGGCATGCGGCAGTCACCTGTGTGAAAAATAAAGTTCTTGGGTGCATACCATCATCGCCCCCTCCTGCTTTTCTTCTTAGCACCACACAAGGAGCCTTCTTCTCGTTTCCTCCTTCACCTCCATCTTCCCTTAGTCTCTATGGAAGCGGGTAACACGAAACCCCCTCTCAGACTCCCAGGGGGGGGCATAGAGGTTACAAAGGGTGATCAATATGTGCCAGAGAAAGTCTTTAGTCAAGTGAAAGAAGCCACAGTTTGTCTACTCCCTCCTCTTTTCTCCTCCTTCCCGTCTCCTTGTTGGGATTGACAGGGTTAGGTGGCCCTGACACCCACTGACATGTTGCTTCTGTCTGTCTTAAAGTTGACTGACATCAAACTCCTGGCACAGACTTCCAAATGCCCTGATACCTCAATAACCCCCCCCACAAAAAAAAGGAAAAAAAAGAGAAAAACAAGCACATTTAAAGAATTAGTCCCACTAGAGATTCCATACATGAAGACTGCATGCGGGCATTAAAGATGTTTAATCTCTCGTTTGCTGTCTCTGTGTCCAACAGGTGGTGGACGACATGGGTAACGTCAAGTTTGCGCTAGACACGGGGCCGGACGCCAACGGCAACAGCTGGCTCAAATATGTCCGCTCCGCGCCGTCATTCGAGGAGCAGAACCTCGTCGCCTGTCATCTCACTGGAGACCAGGTGAGTGACACGAGGGACGGGGTCTTGTTTAAAAAAACACACCGAAACGATTTAAAAAAAAAAAAAAAAAACATTTCCCCCCCTTTCCCAACAATCATTCAGCTCTCCACTGGTATCGAGAATCGATCGATTACTTGAATCATCGGGCTTGATTTGCACGTCGCTCCACTGGGAAACAATGAGCATATCTAAATATTTGCCGAATGTAATTTAACTGTAAATATTAACTTCGCTGCACGGGTATTAAAATGTCAAATAAAATGCACGCCCAACAGTAGCAGAACCCAGTGGAATTCAGCACCCATGGGCCCAGTCCGATGATCTAACGGAGCAGCGACAGCGTCTATGTCTGCTTATCTGACTGATACCCAGCACTGTCTGAATATCGGTACACCAACACCAACAACAAACTCATTGGCCTACCCTGCTGAGATTAACATATCCAGGATATCTTTCTGTTATCTAGCCTGATGAATTTACAGTCACGGTAGACAATAATATGTAACAATATTAATAATCCAGGAGACTGATTAGTCAATAGAGACGGGCCCGAGGCCTCGGTGGTGAAATATGAAATATGACAGAATCACAAAGCCCTTGGAGAACTTAGTAATGAATTAACCTGTGGATTTAAGCTAACCTTGATCTTGCCTTATTGTGATACATGATTCTTATACTGCAACATGTAAAAATTGGGATTCACATGTATGAAGGAAAGGCATTTCAATGAGAGTGAGACATGAGTTTGGAGGTCCTAGGAAGTCCTCTCAGAAACCCTTTGGGCTTGTATTGAATGTCCCCCTCTGGAGCCTGTTGGCTACATCGCCGTGAGTGTGTGTGTGTGTGTGTGTGTGTGTGTGTGTGTGTGTGTGTGCGTGTGCGCACGTGTGTGTGTGAGTACAAAAATCCACATTCTAATATCAAAGTGAAGACATTTTTGCTCTCGTCACAACTTCAAAGGACTGTTTGAGGGTTCAGATGCAGTTTCAATAAGGTTGAGGTTAGAACTGGGTTTAGGTGAGCTGTAGGTTAGGGTTAGGTTAGGGTTGGGGTAAGTTGGGATGGTTAGGGTAAGGTGCTGGATAATAAATTATGTCTACAAAATATGTCTATTGTGTTCTCGCAAAAGAACAAGAACGTGTGTGTGTGTGTGTGTTTGTGTATGTGTTTGTGTGTGTGTGTTGGGACAGTTGCCAGCACTGTTAGGAAGTGACCCCTGCGGAGCACGGCTTCTTCTTGTGAAGCAGGTTCTTCCCTTTGTTTGTCCCTATCTTCCTCAGCCTGTTAAAGGTTTGCTTGTGAAGGAGGCGGATGGTTTCCTGAAGGCGATCACAAAGGCCGCTTTGCTCAGCCCAAACCTCGGCGAGCCCGCCGTTACTTACAGGTGGCGGCGTCTTCTCCTCTATCCAGTAGCGATGCTGGTCCGTTTGTGCTCTTATGAGTAAATAACACCAACTCAAAAAAAAAATGTATTAGACAGACGGGTCAAACACACACACACACATACACCCACACACACGCACACTAAGTCCAAATGGATTCAGGACCCAGCCGTGTGTTTCCACATTCCTGTCACTCTGTTCTTATTTGTATCTTAATCCCCGTCTACACGGCCCTTTCCTCCTCCTGTCTCTGTCTCCAGCCGCCTGTTCCTCGCCGTCTTTGTCCCCTTTCTCCGTGCCCGTGTCTTGATCTGCCACCTGTCACTCTGTCACACCGAGGGGACAGGCCAGTGTGTCCATTTAAGCTTCAGACACTAAGCCAGCGCGTCAGAGAGAAAAGGGACTCGGACCGAGCAAGACAGGGAACACGCGGGGGCCTCTCAGATTGACAAGCACCAATTGGCTGGCAACACCAGCCCGTCTAATCCTTTTAAGATTTTCACATCGGTGCCCCCTGCCACTGCCACACAATGTCGGAAAGAGAATCAGAGCGCTGGTGGAAATCATGGACAATTATCAAAATAAGGGGGAAAAAATGGGGTTAGGGTTAGGAGGGAGGGGGGCATGCATGCAATTGTTTTTTTGATGCGTTTTGGCTTTTGTCTGCCAGGCTGGCTGCGTGGTTCAGCGTCTCACAGGTATGATCCTATCATTTATTTACAGGCACGCACACCCGGACGCACCACTCAGCCCCAGAATGTATAATTCAGCAGAGCATTCACAGATTTTTCTTTTCTTTTGCACAATGTATGAGTTTATGGAAATGCGCACACACGAGGCAAATTCATTTGTGGGCGGTAACCTTTCTGAAAGCATGTAGACAATTTATAGGTTTGTCTTCCATTAATGATGCACGATGTACGAATGCGTGCGCCATCGCGGCAAATTAAATGTTTCCGTCAGGGCGAGGATCTACTTCTTGTGTTGTTTTGTGTCGGCATCCACAATTTGTAAACGATGCCGTACGTGTGGCCTTGGACATGATGCAGAGTGTGAGTCAGAGCATGCACTGGTGCATTGTGGAGGCATGTACAGGTGCCCCACACACACACACACACGCGGGGGGTGATAGCATGGATGGACTCAAACACACACGCGCAGGCAGCAACTGTTCTCAGTTGTACTTGCAAATCCGCACGCATATATCTCAGACACCTTACAACGTCAGCTAACAAAGCTAACTGACGGGGTGAGTGTGTGTTTGTGGGAATCTCTGTGTGCTGTGTTGGTGAGGCTTTTGGGGAGGGGGCCACCTTGTCCACCTTCTTGTCAGTCCTTCATCTTTTGTTCTTTGGCCAGGAGCCCCTTTCCATCGCTGTGTGATGTGGCCTTATACCCCACAATGGATCCATCAATAAACAGACATGTCTGAGTGTGTGTGTGTGTGTGTGTGTGTGTGTGTGTGTGTGTGTGTGTGTGTGTGTGTGTGTTTGTGAGTGTGTATGAAGCCACAGTAGGGCATTGTTTGGGGCCCTGCGGCTGGCATTGATCGATGAGGCATCTGTCCCTTGAACACTGGACAGAAATACGCAGAGGTCAAGACAGGCCTTATAGCGGGCCTTACTGTAGAAAAAACACACACACATGCACACGCACACACACGTGCACACACAAACTCCGTCTCTCTCTCTCTCTGGCATTCTCTTTCTCTCTCTCTCTTTCTCTCCCCTTCGTCTCTCTCACTCTTATAGACATGCAAACATCACAAAAGCTGCAGACACAAAATAAATAAAAGATTGTTTATTCCTCTTGTTGTAATAATTATTTGTCAATTAATATTACAAATTAATCCTTTAAAAAATAAAATCTAAACACAAAGGGTGATGCTTGAAAATTATTAATATTCATTAATTGATTAAGTTGATTTATACCCGTAAATTAAAACGTGTAATAATCAATGTTGATTTTATAATAACATATATCTCATTTCTGGACAATATTCATACATTAAAATAATATTCATACATTAAAATAATAAATAAATAATCTGCTATTTAAAAACGTGATTTGTTTTAGATGCATATAAATATAAATTTTAAAAAAGAGAAAATTGTTACATTTCAACTGTTAACTTTGTGGCAAAAACTGCCACTGTTCATTTAATTTCTAAATATTATCTAAATCATCTATAGAAAGGAGAATAATCTGTCTAGCAGCGTTAACGCATGGATTAATTTATAAAAAAAAGGTCATAACAGAGGGCCTGCTGTTACATTCTCCCGTCCATGCGCGCAGCGCGCCGCGTTTGTCCGTCCGTGTTTCCAGGAGTTTGAGAGTGATTGACAGGGTGACTGTCTGTCTGTCCGTCTGCTCCATCCATTATTTACCTCAATAATAGATTTATCAAGTGTCCAAAGCGGCGGCTGGGATCGCAGAAGCGGGGAGGGGTCTGCGCCGCAGGTCCCTCAATCCTTTTGGCTGTAGATAAGACGAGGAGGAGTGGCCGACGGGTAACCGAGAGAGCAAGGGGCAATAGGGAATCACTAATCAGAGAGAGAGAGGGAGAGAGAGAGAGAGAGAGAGAGAGAGAGAGAGAGAGTGAGAGAGAGAGAGAGAGTGAGAGAGAGAGACTCATCACCATCATCATCCTCACCGTCATCATCAAAGACGCGCTTACTGACTAGATTAGAGAAGATCCCGACAGGAGAGCGTCGGACTCTCAGCTTGAGGGACACATTACCGTGCGTATGCGCGGCGCGTCTGGCCGCTCCGCCGCCGACTTCTCCCGGGTCGTGTCCGCTGCAGCGCTCCGCTCCTTCTCCGGCAGATCTACTATGGGTTGCGTCGCCAACTCCACCGGGACAGAAGTGCTTCTGCAGCTGGAGGCTCTCCGCAGCGCCGCGCAACTTTCGCAACTCTTTGGGCTCACGGAGAGAAAAAAGGTCAGGTTCGAGCAGAAGATCCCGCTGGCGATGTGTGTCAGCCGGGCGGGGGGAGCGCGGCGACGGTGACAATAGAAAGGATTCAAATAATTATTACAATGCTTTTAAACGGCGAGGGGGGGTTATTGTTAAATCGCCGGGACGGTCGCTAAGTACTTGAAGATAGTTTCATTGTGTGTGTGTGTGTGTGTGTGTGTGTGTGTGTGTGTGTGTGTGTGTGTGTGTGTGTGTGTGTGTGTGTGTGTGTGTTCCCTGTCGGCCCCGTTATTGTGGGTTTGACTTGGTGCGCAGCGCCCCCATGTGTTCAGATCTCACCGGGGCTGTGCGCAACCTGGACCGCGGTCAATTGCGCTGCAGTGTTTTTTGTTTGTTTGTTTGTTTGTTTGTTTGATTGTCGGGGGGGGGTCAGGGGTGGTACATGAACCTGTCTTGAATTGTCATCCGCCTTCCAAAAATCTTTATTATTGTGAGGATTGCGGTTTTAACCTTTTAATTGTTGTTTAGCTTTTAACTTTGCTTTGGCTGCGCTTGGCTTTCATTAAGCGTTTTTTTTTCTCTTCGAAAGAATCCAGTAGTAATTTTAACAGATCGCACAAATTTTAAATGGGCTGAATTAAACCGATAATTGTGAGAGAATGAATAGCTTGCATTTGCCGGTTTGTTGTAAAGCTGGTTCCCTTTTCTTTCAGACGTTGACCGCATATTTGCTTCGTCGGCTTTCTCTGTTTTCATGTTTAATCAACACAAAAATACTGGTGTAATTACCCTTTATATCCACCATATAGTCGTTTTGAAATTCTAAACGAATTGAATTGACCTAATTTGAAGCTTTTTAAAAATCCTTTGTAAACCAAAATAAATTATTTTGGAAAAGCGACCTTTTCCGTATACCTATAACAGCTTGGATATAAGCAGTAGAAATATTTTTTATCATTATTAGTTATTCTTTTTTAAATATTGTAATTAAATCAAATCTTGATTTTTTTCCCACATCATTTTGTCGGAAAAGGGCGTCTAAACGTATTAATTCATCTATAAAATTAAAGCCTCTCCAACTTTCTCTGTCTCCGCAGATTTATTATAAAGCTGTCCGGGACATCGAAGCAGGGGAGGAGCTTTTAGTGTATATGAAGGACGGTATTTTCCCCGAGGGATCCATGGCACCCAACTTACAAGGTAAGATTAATGTGCGTCATTAGCGCACGTTTTAAACAAACTCCAACCTGCATTCTGCGCGTAGTCCGCACATCCATAACCCCCCTTAACGGAAAAAAATATATACAAATAAATATATTATACTCATATACATGCTTAAAATTGTTTTTTTATTATTATTTGAATTTAATCTAACATTAAATGGCCCTGATTTTGTTTCCTGGTCGTATTAAAAACCTGTATTCAATGCATCGATAATGGGCCTCTGTGTAAAATATAAGATTATTTCAACGATTGCCACAAGTCGGCGTGAATTTCAGTTTCGTGTTAACGGACGGTCGGAGTTTAACTGAAATTATCATTTTTACCAAAAACGGGTTATATGGAAGCGCTCGATGGTATTTTAGGCCGAGAAGCCGGGATCTAATCTGGCCTCACACCGGCCACAGCACAATAAAATGGTGTTTTTCCTGCGTCGCTTTACAGTCTGTCGCCAGAAATTCAGACGCTATATTTCTTTCTTTTTTCTTTTTTTAAGGGGCAGTTTACTATTAAATCCATGTCAAATTGTTTCAAGAAAAACAACGGCTGATTAAATCTGCATCCGCAATTCCATCTTTGTTCTCTTTTTAATTAGGTTAGTCTTGTTTTTTTTTCTTTTACATTTAACTCGAACAAATGGAAAAGATTTTGCAAATTCAAGCAAGAATTCTATAATGTGGACTGTCATGACATGGCGTAAACAAGCGCTATATTCTGTCATTTTTTTCCTTTTTTTCCTTTATCTGCATCTTTTATTGTGAAATACTGCACAAAAATATGGTCTTTATGTGTTAGGGGTTTAAACTGCTGCATTGCTGACTTCCATGTCAAAGGGTGTCAGGTTGAGGTCTCTCGATGCCCTCCTCTTCCCCCCGACTGACGAGTCTAAGCCCACTAGCTTTCAGCCGTGCTGCAGAAGTCAAACTGAATATGTCCAATATTTTATCACATAATCTGAGTTGGACGGCTGCTCACTGTCAGGAAAGGATTTTCCTTCTTGAGTGGAAAAAAAAGGGGCCACGTTTCTGGGGACATCTTGGACTGATTGTGGTGAACTGCTGTTGTCAGGTAACCTCGTTTTATTGTCTGTCCAGCCTTTCTGGAAACGTGAATGAAAGACAATCCTGTGACGTTTACGTGTCATTGAGTGTGATGTCGGGGCGTTCATGAGGTCTTCTGTAGTCCACCCTACGCCAACACACACACACACACGCACACACAGATTTCTGTGCAAAAGAAAGCAGAGGAAATGGGGGCTCAAAGGGGGCTTGATTGTTGAAAAGAAGCAGATTGACATGCTGTAAAACGTGTTAAATATGGAGCAGATTTGTCAATTTGTTCAATTCCTTTGTGTCTTCTTGTGTGTAAAATATATGACTATGGTAGAGGAAAAGGGAGTCCTCCACCTGCTTGAGTGTGTGTGTCTGTGTGCGCAGAGAAGTTGAGTGGGAGCTTGGCACCACAGCCCCGCTCTCTGCATCGGGCTTATCGGAGAAGGAATTTGAAGTAGAGGGCTTGAGGAGTCCCCTGAGACCTCACCCATGCTCCCAGATTAGCTGCTTAACTGCACATAATTGTGCTTCCCTTCGTCTCCCAGAGAGCTATTAGTCTCTCCTTTACAACCCTTCCCAACCTATACCCCACACTACTTGCACGGAGCAGATTAACTTCCAAACTGAAGACGCACTCATACGTGGAGAAACTTTTGCAAATGCCTACTGAAACACAAACACACACCTGAGCATCCACCTGGTTAACAGGCTAGTTTGTCATCTGCATTAGTTTATTCTTCTTAAATTCAGTTTTTGTTGCGCGCAAGAAGAACAAACATTTTCAGTGGACCATTGGGGGGGAAAAATCCCTTTTCCCAGAACAAAACAGCTGCTCTGCATAAAATATTGTACTTACTGGTGGCAAAGTGAGTTAGTTGGTTTAGTATTTGAGCTCAGCGTAATGGCCCATTGACCAGAAGGTCATTTATCCTTCTCCCCAAGGTTAGACACATCAATGTTGCAACACTAATGCCCTTTTAATGTGTCCAAGAAGTTCCAGCTGGATAAACGGTCACATGCTGTAGAGAACAGGTGAGCCATGCACTGTACGTCATTTTGGATCAACTCATTTAGTGCGTCTTGAGATGATGGATGGGGGCGCCGTGTCCTGGGACTTGGGCAACGTGGCTGTTTGTGTCGTGGCTCAGAGAGGGCACGGCAGGTTGGCGTAGAACTCACCACGGGGGATGGCGCCACTGTGCTCCTGCTCACCTTTTTTTTTTTTTTATTCCTGGTGGCTCATTCTTTAAAAAAAAAAAAAAAAAACATAAACACACACACACACATGCACGCGCATACACACACTCACATTTTGCTGCGAATGCCCATGTACAATATTGGTCTGCTGGGCTTTTCCCCCCCGATCTGTTGAACTTGGCGTCTGATTCAGGAACTTGCTATTGAAAAAGCTGGCCCGCGTTTTATTCATTTGACCTTGTTGGTGAGAAGTATTGTAAAGGTTATCAACGTGGAAGAGGAAGACAGGCCCATATTGTTTCCCTTGTGCACTATTAAGCTTAAAGCCCCCCAAAAAATTACTTCACCAATTAACTAACTGTCTTCATGAGGGCTATACCTCAGGGTTAATTGATTTTGATTTTATATCAAAGGTTCTGTTTCTTTTAACTCTGAGTGGGACCTAAACAACGTGTGCGACCACCTCTGTGTTGTTGTGGGTGCAGACGAGCAGATGTACCGCTGTGAAGACTGTGATGAGCTGTTCTCCTCAACACTCGAGCTGCGGCGGCACCAGAAGTACTCCTGCTCCAGCACGGGCTCCATTTTCGACACGCTGAGAGAGGACTTCAAGCAGGAACGCGAGGACAGCGACGAGCCCATCCACGAGTGTAAAGACTGTGAGAAGATCTTCCCGAACGAGTACAGGTAGATATGGGCAGAAAAAAGGAGATTCTGGCACATTTTGGCCTCTTCTGATTTACCTGAACTCACAATGATGAGCTTGTGTTCTGTTTATCAAGCCTGGGACAACACATGATAGTCCACACAGAGGAGAGGGAATATAAGTGTGACCAATGTCCGAAAGCCTTCAACTGGAAGTCCAACCTCATTCGTCACCAGATGTCACATGACAGTGGCAAGCGCTTTGAGTGTGAAAACTGTGATAAGGTACAGCATACCCAGCACGTAAGTTGTGCACAGGACACACGGGCTTTATTTGCTTCAGATATTCTGATGGTTTGCTCTCTATTGAAATGGAAACTACTGCCGATCAATTACAGCGAGAGAATATCCAAGTGTGTCTATAAATCGAATTTACACGCTTTCTCTCTGGTGCCGGTTTCAGGTGTTCACAGATCCCAGCAATCTTCAGCGCCACATCCGCTCCCAGCACGTGGGGGCACGCGCTCACACTTGTCCCGAGTGTGGGAAGACGTTTGCCACTTCGTCGGGCCTCAAGCAGCATAAGCACATCCACAGCAGCGTCAAACCCTTTAGCTGTAAGTCAGAGCTTTTTACACTTGACTCCTGACAGTCCTTTCCTCCCCATTACTCCACAATCTGCTGCTTTCTCAATCCTATTAACATCCTGTTAACCCAGCATACAAGCACACACATTTATTTGTCCTTTCTTACCTTTTTTTTTAACCAGGAAGCGTCATATTTTCACTGCTGCTCATCAGAGGGCTGTTGGGTTTTTCCCCCTCTATGAAGACAAATATGTTTTGATTCCTTTCAGGCAATAATTATCTGTCTCTTATTTTCAATACATGAGTTTGAAAAGTGGGCAACTGTTTTTCTTTTACATTTATTTTCAGTCATTCTCATTCAGATAAAAAGCATGTGTTGCTGTTGATTTGGTATACAGAGTTAGAGGCAGTGTTAAAATGGGTTTAACCAGGCCCTGATGGGCTGTATCTTTTTGCACCCCCAGGTGAAGTGTGTCACAAATCCTACACCCAGTTCTCCAACCTTTGCCGCCACAAGCGTATGCACGCTGACTGCCGCACTCAGATCAAGTGTAAGGACTGCGGGCAGTTGTTCAGCACTACCTCCTCCCTCAATAAGCATCGTCGCTTCTGTGAAGGCAAGAACCATTATGGCTCCCCGGCAGGAATGTTCAACCCTGGCATCCCCATGAGCTCTAGTCCCATCATGGCCAACGCCAAGTCTCACCATCACCACCTACCAGGTCTGAACCAGTCAGGTTTGGGCTTTGCTGATCACTTTCCGTCACGGCCCAACCCTCACGCCGCCCTGCCCTTCTCCCCTGGCCCCCATGGCTTCCCGTCCCTCCCGCATGGTTTTCCAGGTATCTTTCCTCCATCGCTGTATCCACGGCCGCCTTTATTGCCAGCGAGTCCATTGATAAAGAGCCCACTGAGCGGCAGCAGCCAGGAGATAAAATTGCCTCGGAGTCCGCTAGATGTCCCCCCTCTGTCCCTAGTCAGTTCTAGCAATGGAAGTAGCAGTTTAATTCAGTCTGATGACAAAGAAAAGGAGAAGAAACTGGATTTGTCTTCTAGTGGAGAAGCAAAGACAAAATCCAAGATGGTGGACATGTCTGATGGCAGTGACCTTGAAGATGTTAATACCACAAGTGGGACCGATCTGGACACCACCACCGGCACTGCTTCAGGGGACGGGTCCGATTTAGAGAGTGATGGAGACAGTGATCGCGAGCGAAGTGGTAAAAGAAGGAAACCATCCGGGGCCACATCCAGTCAAGAAGGTCACCTGATCGATGACACAAACAGTGAGTTGATATCGGCAGTGTCCAATTCCGGAAAGCTCGCGATCGACCGTCCCTTTCTTTCTACTGCATCCTCCCAGCATTCCTTTTTCCCTCCACCTGATGAGCAAGCCCTGCCACCCTCTACCACAAACGCCAGTGTGGCTTCCACAGATTCCATCAAAGCCATTGCCTCTATTGCTGAGAAATATTTTGGTCCAGGTTTGATTGGTCTTCAGGAGAAGAAGATGGGTCCATTGCCCTACCATTCCATGTTTCCTTTCCAGTTCTTACCAAACTTCCACAACTCTCTCTATCCCTTTGCTGCTGATCGAGCTGCCCTCAATCCTAGCATGTTCTTTAAAGCAGACCCCAAGTCACAGCGCGAGCAACTGCACAAGATCATCTCTGGTGCCCCCGGAGCACCCGCCTCAACAGTGGACTCCCCATTTGATCTCACCACAAAGTCCAAGGAGGCCAAAGTGGCTCCCCCAACCCCAACTAAACCCTCAAACCCCAACAATAGCAGTGAGAGTAATAGTGCACCTTTAGCGATATCTAACAGTGAAGAGCAGCCTCTGGACCTCAGCATCGGCAGCAGGAACCGAAGTAGTCAGAATGGTGTGGCAGCTGAGTCACAAAATAAAAAGAACCACATCTTTGGGGGTGGAAAGGGGGTCCCCATTAAGGATGAAGTCCCAGCTGGATTCCCGCATCCCCATTCCCATCTACTGCACCAGCAGCCTCAGACCCAGCCACCGCCTCTCCACTACGCCAAGCCCTCAGCATTTTTCATGGACCCCATATACAGGTAATTCAGCTCCGATTAGAATGGAAAGCCCTCCCAAGCAATGTCTAAATGAAGCAAAAGTAAGACAGTGGTGTTTGTGGTTGGTGAAAATATCAACGCTAACCCTGGTACGTAACCCTCTTCCTTGTCGTCGGTCCAGCAGGGTGGAAAAGAGGAAGCTACTTGATCCCGTAGGAGCTCTAAAGGAAAAGTTCCTGAGGCCCTCACCGCCACTCTTCCATCCACAGGTACGTATAAAGTAGGCACATAGACGTTCTAAGTCTTGGAAGGCACTTGTTACAAACTCTTCCTAGGTAGATACAATAAATGATAGGACTTGGAATGAAACTACAGTTGGGCTAACTGGGGATACAGCCTCCAGGTATTTGATCCTGGCTGGATATTCCCAGATGCTATCAACTATTATTTTCAATCCGTGTATTATGTGAAAATGCCTCACTGCTGCCTCCCACGCTGCTTCAACCTGAATTGATAGGGCCCTGTGCACCATCATTCCAGAGTGTTGATGTTATTTTCTCAAGGGTTCCGTATGATTTCTTCCTTTGTTTACCGAATGGCGCCTGTGTACCTCGTCACTATTACCTTTTTCAGAAGACATAGTCTGTTATTGCAGCCCCTTTGATAATCAGTCACATTGTTTGTCTGTCCCCAGACCCTTCCTACCTCTACAATATCTTGATTACACAAGATAATAGTATTAATAAAAGAGAGAATAATAACCTGTTTGAATTGAAACAAACTGCCTCTCTTGGCAAAGCTAATCTTAGTCGTGGCATTGTTTCATGCACTGGGAGCCTGTAGGTCAGCTAATAACTCAACCCCTCCAGCATTTTTTCTCTGTGGCTGGCTGGCTGGCTAGATAATAGTACCGTGTCCATCAAGGACATCCTGTGTTTGTCTCCAGGAGAATGGGGGGCTCTCATTGGGGAAACAGTTTAATCTGCCGTGGAAATCTGTGTTCACTATCAACTATGGCTACACTAATGCTGTAATGAGCTATTCAAGGGTGTGAAGCAAACACTTATAAGCAAATTTAGTGTCAGTGAGTGATCACAAAATGGCTGAAGCCCCCGGAGTTTTGTTTCTTGTTTTTTGTTTTGGTTCATGGCGCTGACTGATGCTTGATCAATAACTCGAGGATAAAAGGTTCAGAATTTTCGTGTCAGTGTGTCTCAGCTGTGATACTCCCAGCCACCCTAACACAATGCCACCTCTAATTCAGTCTCATGACAGACCCAAACCACTCCCGCCCACCCGTTCTCAGACTGTGAATAAACACGTTGCGACGTAGTGTCTATCCCTGCGTGTCTCCCATCCCGTATTCACTAAAAAAGGAAGGATGTAAGCTGTTTTTGGCAAATAAACTCCCACATAACCGGCCCCCTTTGTTCACACAAGCTTCTAGAGGAGGGGAAGCGGCTATCAGTCGGGGGCATCTTAAACTATATTGTCCAGCGCTAACCGGAGCCCTCGAACGTCTCATTTAGACAGCGCGCTGACCTGTTGCTTCAGGATTAGAGGCAAGACCTGGAGAACAAAGGACCTGGCAGAAGCTGGAGATGAGGGTGTTCGGGGGAGAAGTGGTGCTGGAGCCTTTGCGAATGTGTTATAGGTCACGGAGGTGACTCGCTTTTAGCACAAACAAGGCTAACCTCTGATATACTGCTTCCGCTCTCTGTCTATGTCCCTTGCTCCTGTTTTTTTACTGACTTTGTGTCTTTGTTTCCAATGCTTCCTTTTCTCCTGAACACACACACATACACACACTCACTCTCACACAGAGTGCAAATCCAATTTATGCCTCGAGTTTTGTTCCATGATAAGTAAATCAGATTAGGACAGAAAGAGTGTCAGGAGCCGTTCCAAAATGGATCTCTCACGTCTTCCTATAAATATTATTATTGTCTCGATCAAAATATTTGACTTTTTTTCTCTGCCCCCCTCCCACTCCTCCTTCCTCTCAGATGTCAGCCATGGAGAACATGGCAGAAAAGCTGGAGAGCTTTGGCGCTTTGAAACTAGACGCGCCGCCCAATTCACTGCAACACTCGGCTCATCCACTGTTCAACTTCCGCTCGCCTCCGCCTTCCCTCTCAGAGGCCATCCTCCGCAAAGGAAAGGAGCGTTACGCATGCAGGTAAACCCCTCTGCTCTCAGCTCCGCACCCAAGCGCCTTTTCACTCCCTTCAGGAAGGTTTCACGCCTCCCTTTCCGCCCATTCCCGCCCCTCCAGGTACTGCGGGAAAATCTTCCCTCGATCGGCGAACCTCACCAGACACTTGCGAACACACACGGGGGAGCAGCCCTACAGGTACGGCTCGTCCTGGCGGCTGTGACGCTGCTGCCCGCGTGTCCTCCGCTCACTGTCCCGACGTCTGCTCTTCCGCCAGGTGCAAGTACTGCGATCGCTCCTTCAGCATCTCGTCCAACCTTCAGCGTCACGTTCGCAACATCCACAACAAGGAGAAGCCCTTCAAGTGTCACCTGTGCAACCGCTGCTTCGGTCAGCAGACCAACCTTGACCGCCATCTCAAGAAGCACGAGCATGAGAACATTCCCGGTCAGTTCTCAAGCATCTGCAACTCAGATCCCAGTGAGAAATGTGGAGGGAGCGGAAATATAGATATTTAACGAGGACTTGTGTTATATTAATGGGCTAAATAATGAATGGCTTGCATTACTCATGCGGATTTCTTTTTAATCTGCACCCCAATGAATGTTTAACGCGATGCTTTCGATGATTTAAAGTCGGAAAACCACTTAATTGAAGAATTCACACTGGCTTTCCTGCTGCTTTGCCAAAAACACTATTTTTACATCCAAGACGGAATTACGCCTCCAAGCATGGATGGAACAAAACTCTTGAACTCCGAGATATTTAGGCGTTTTTCTGAGCGAACCGAATCCTGAGATTTCAGACGTTTCTATATTTGAAATGACACCTTCGTGGATAGAGAAAGAAACGCGAATTATGCCACACACAAGTTGCTCCAAATATTCCAACGGATTTTCTCAAATACCAAAGATCGGCCATTGTTTCGGGCCATTTATATACAAACTGCTTTCGACAGCAAGACTCAATATGTTATTTCCAGAAGTGAGTCACAAGTCCAATTAAAGTCGGAATAAATTACAAATCTACAAATAAATGTAGGAAGAAATTTCCAATCTTTTTTTTTTATTTTCTTTGAACTAATGTTATGTGCCCCTCTGCACCATGTTTAAGTATTTTTAATGGGCAGCATGGTTGATTCCTATTCCCATGTCTTCAAATGTGACATCATTCTCACACAAACAAGGAAATTAACAGTTTGTCAAAATGTCCTGTTCATGTTTATCTTCCTCCATTCTGATGTAGTGTTAAAAAGTGAAGAATGACTCCCACAATGTTTAGCGTTTCCCTTAAACTCATCTGTTATATACGCCCAATGATGATCAAACTAATCAGGCTCGTGTATTTGGTCTGGTGCCCATGTGGCCAACATGCACGCCTGTGTGTTAATATGCGTGTGTGTGTGTGTGGACTCTTTTCCCCTAACAGTGAGCCAACAGTCCGGGATGCTTTCCAACCTGGGAACCACCATCTCCTCCCCGAACTCCGAGCCAGACAATCATGCACTTTTAGATGAGAAGGAGGACTCGTACTTCTCAGAAATCCGCAACTTCATTTCCAACAGTGAGATGAACCAGGCCTCCAGCTCCACGGATAAAAGGTAACAAGCACATTCACTCGCACGGATCACATTTGCAAAGGTCTTCGGTGATTGCATTTGATCCATGAGGCTAACCGTTTAATGCCAAGCTCTGACTCTTACCCTAACCTCATCCCAAATCCAGCTGTAATCAAACTCTAAAGCAAACATTTAAAGTTAAATTATCCCCATTGAAGATATTTTTCATATATCTCTCCCCTTATCAAGTCCAGTCATGGAAGAGCAGGAGCATTCCTTTTGCTGTGTTTTTTTTTTTTCCTGTTTGGATTTTAACGTTTCTGAACCTCAGTGAAATATGGGCGCACAGCGGCCTCTGGTGATCTTGGTGTGCATGGCAATTTATCAATAATTAATTTCTGTTAATTCCCTCGAAACGATAATTATATAAAAGATCTTTTGTAAAATAGAGTTGTTTAAGTACAACCGTCTCTTTAAAAACAAAACAAAAAAATATGTCTTCTTGCACTTTATTCAAAAGTCACCAATATAACCCAGATGTAACCTACCCTTTGGGATGTGACGCTGGATCATGGTGTGTGTCTCCAACTTGATCCAGGGATCACAGCTTAAACAGTTTATGTGACTCTTTGGTGTTTCCAGGCCAGTATAAGTGGCAAAAATGAGGATTTCCATGTTAGCTGTTTGATTTGTATTTGCACACCCTCGTGTCCTTTATTGCAAATTCCTTTCTAGTCTCCTCACTTCTCTCTCCGTGTCTTCCACCATCCTCCCCCCTCCTTGTCAACACTCATTATGGCCAACAGACCCAGTGGCAGTTTAAACCCCCCTGCCATCTGGGATCAATACTGGGTCTCATCCACAACAAGCTGGTCTGACATCTTAATATCTGTAATTCAGACTAAGTATTGGTCCTCCCACCAGACAGCCCGCTGTTTATTCTCCCCGTGAGTGACTGAAGTCAAACACACAGTCATGGACTGTCTGTAATCACTCTTAACCGCTCAAGGAACATCATTTCTCCCTCTTTAAAATTCCTTTTTCCGCATCATAGCCAGTCAAAATAGGAGTTCCTGGTAGCTCTCGTACGCTGAAAAACTTTGTTTGACCACTTTCCAAGCTGGAGAGGTCATCAACGGCGAGGCCAGCATTGCTCCGAGGGTGAGAAGTCTTAAACAAAGAAGTTAAAAAGATTTAGATGTGCGCGGATATTGCCAGAAACGTCGGATCGTTATGAGGTATCCATCTCTTCTGGACCACAATCTCAGTCATAATTAGGGCTGGAGTGGGGACCCAGACCACGGCTTCAGCTCCATGGTTTGGATAAAGCTGCTGGCTGCTTGTCTGGGACTGCAACCGTAGTAGTTCAGACCCTGAGGGGGGGAACTCAGGTTGAGGCATTTATCTCGGAGATCCTCTGATGATGGAGCTCTT
The DNA here is from genome assembly GCA_911728415.1 of Lagocephalus sceleratus. Lineage (NCBI taxonomy): Eukaryota > Metazoa > Chordata > Actinopteri > Tetraodontiformes > Tetraodontidae > Lagocephalus > Lagocephalus sceleratus. The sequence goes on along the minus strand of CAJVRN010000064.1, from coordinate 4,234,437 downwards.
CCCCCATCCACCCGCTCGATCCATCCGTACCCCATAGCCTGCTAACACAAACACCAAACTGACGTGTTTAGACTAAATGACAAAATCCAGGGCCCCCTGTGTCAGAGCTAGGCTTCTTTCTGAGCACACAGGCATGCACTTTTTGGTCTCCAACTACCTCTGCAATTTGATTATGGTGATATTTAATCTAGATTGAAAGAGGAGAGCCCCCCCCCCTTCCCAAAAGTCCCCCTGTCTGCCATTTACCCACCCACTGTGTGTGTGACCCAATCCTGTCCCTGTGCAGCCCTTCCCAGAGGTAATCCTGTCCGACTTGATAAATGTCCGCAGTGTGGCAAAAAGAGAAAAAAAAAAAAATGGAAAGGGTAAATTTGCCGTCCCAAAGGAAATGATATCATGAGCCATGACATCGTGGTCAGGGGGAGGAGGGGGGTCGTGGTGCCTGGCTGGAAAATGTACAGATGGCAGGTCGTAATGGCGGCGTGCTGATAGCCTGTTTGCAGATCAGCCGTCGTCTTCCTGCGGCGGCAGGAAGGGGCTGCTCCGACGCTCCGGACCGCAGAGGAACCCGGCTCTCGCGCGGGGCTCCGAGTCTGAGGGCCGGACCAATTAATCATGGAAACGCTCCGGGCGGAATGTCAGCACCCGTGTTGTTTGTGTGGATACTGGAGTTAGATTGTGCTGTCAACAGATTATTTATGTTTCTCTCTCTGAGTCACGTCTTTAGATGGTTGGGAAACGGTAACAGTCGGCCAGCTCCAGACTACACCGCCTGGAGAACGGGCTCAAATAAATCAGGGACTGTTGGCAAAGAATTAAAACAACACTAAACACTTTAATTTTAGAATAAAGTTTATGTTTCTCATGATGTCTGAAATAAAAATTGCGATCAAATCGCTGCAACTAACGTGAAATTAGGAGATTAATGGCATGGTTTTATGATCACTTAATGTTACAGATGCAGCTATAAAGTCGACAGAGTTCAGTAGGGACTTGTTTTTCAACTTTGCTTGTAACCCTTTGCAGGTCGGACCAGGCCGAAGAGGAGCGCCCGCCGAGCCACAGCTTGTCCAACTCCAAGCTCAGACTCCGCGGGCTGGAGGAGGAAGAGGATGAGGTGGAGGGTGACGACGAGGAGGAGGAGGAAGGCAGCCTGACGGAGAAGTCTCATGACGAGGCCCCGGAGTCCCCGTCACCCATCACAGCGGGAGTGTACGAGGAGGACGAGGAGGAGGAAGAGACGGAGGCGGCTCCCTTAGCTATGAGCTACGAACACACTCGCAGGTATTGTGCACAGAGACTTGGGGGGGCAGCCGTGTGAACCTCAACGCTGGCTCTCACTCACTGCTGAACAGATCGTACTGTGAATTACAATCCGGCCGCTAGGTGGCAGCACGTTCTCTCCAGATAGTTTAGTTCTCGTATTTCATACCTGTGTATAATATTTGTGATTTAAACGTTATGCTACCTAAAGCAAATAACAATACTGGGGAAAAACAGACTTTCTGCTTTCAGTGTTTCCTTTCTGCTCATCTATTTAACAGTGCTTTTCCTTCTCTCTTCTCTACCTTTTCATTTACCTGCTCTCTTACATCCATCCATGCCATTATCTCTTTGTCCATCCCTTTTCCCATTCCCACCCATACTCATTCCATCTACTCACCACCCGGCTCTTCATCCCTCTGCCGTCGGCGTGTAGGTGTTTAGAGGAGGAGGGCTCTCTCCTGGACCTGGAGGCTCTCCCCAACTTTCCCAAGAGCCTGGAGGGCTTACGTAAAGCAGCCAGTGGCGAGCAGTCTTTTGACGTTAAAGACCTATTTAGCACTTCGCTAGAGTCGGAGACTTTAAAAGAGACATTATACAGACAGGCAAAAACACAGGTATGTGGCTGCAGCTCAGCTGGAGGGACACCCGTTGGGAGAGGGACAGATGAGTCCATGTTTAGGATTAGAGAAAATGATGATCATCAGGTGTCGAAACTGCCCCATCCTCCTATTTAATTAACACACAATCTGTGGAACGCGGCCTTTACTCCGATATCAAATTATTTTTTCCTGTACTTCTGCCGTATTTCTACTTTCTGCTACTTTTAACTTCCCGTCTGCTACTTTTACTAACATTGTTTCAGTGTCATTTAAAGTTATTAGAATGAAATGAGTATGGGTTCGTTTCAGCTCATAAAGTAGAAAAGTTGCTGTGCTGCTGTGCTCCTCTGGATAACGCCCGCCTGTCTCTGTCCACAGGCTTATGCAATGATGCTGTCTCTCTCGGAGAACAACCCTTTGCACGGGCCCTCCCAGAACTCTCTGGATGCTTGGCTCAGCATGGGAAGTGGACCGTCTGAGACGAGCAGTTATCACCCATTTAACCACGTCTAGATGTGAGGAAGCGAGAGAGGAAGTGGGACGAGGACAAAAGAGTGGACATGAGTAGTGAGAGGACAAAGACTCCCAGAGAGAATGAGTGTGTTAGTGTGTGCGTTTGCCTGTATTTGTGTGTGAGAGAGGAGGGAGAGTCCCTTCTGGAGGCGCCTCACAAGACTGTCATAGAGAAAGCACTGCTAATCGCCTGTTGATGTGAAGGACGTGATTTAAAAAAAAAAAAAAAAGAAAAAAAAGAAAAAAAACGAAAGAAAATCAACAGCGTTGAAACTCTGCATCCTTCGGTCCACAAGGCTCCCCCAGCACCGCAGAGACCCCGCGGGAGGCTCTGCAAAAGACACTTGTATGTCTCTAAAAGTCTGTGTACACCGCCTACTACAAGCACTGCAGCATGAGCACTGCAATGGCAGCACACGTCCGCCAGGTGGCGCCGTTTCGCCGCGGACAGAGTGGGGCTGCGCGTCATTGACCTGGTTTCAGTTGTACCTGCAGAATCAACAAGAGCACCACAGTAAATGTTACTTGAGGAGATAACAGATCCGGTAGACTGCTGATTTTTTTTTTTTCTTAAGAATTACTCGGAGAACGGTGTTCAGTCACAAGTGGTGATTCCAATGAGCTATCTGGGACACTTAGCCATCATAATGGTTACCCAACGTGATCATGCTGAAAATGAACTTTTAATCGTAAGACAAGTCTTTCTCTGCTTGTTTATTTCATTGTCATTTGTTAACTTTAATTTACTTGTTTTCTTCTTAGATACAGAACAGTATTGTTTCTTTGTAGGCACCACAGTGCTAAATTGTTAATATAATTATTTTAGAGAAGGACCAAATTTGTATGATATTGTCATATGATGTACAAAATAACGTAGATGTTCATAGCAACAGTGGTATGTGCCAAATAACCCATAGAAAATGTTTTGTTCTCTGACAATCATTTCATTTCCAAGGGGCTTGCCTTTATTTCCTCTCCTAGTTTTTTTTTTTCTTACTTTGCTCTTATAAATTTGATTTCACAAGTGTGTGTATGTATTTATTTTCCTTGGTTATTTTTATCATGACTGGAGGAATGACAAATGAAGAAAAGCATTTTTTTTTTTTTTAATCCCTGTTTTTGCTGAAGGAATGAACGCCCATATAAAGTGCGAGAGAGGTCTGTGGATCTCTGGTTTTGAGGTGTTAGTGTGCCAAAATGGACAGAACCCCGATATTATTTTTTTTTTATTTCTATTTATAGCGATAAAAAAGATACAGTTCGTTTTAAATCTTGGCATCGTAAGGCGAGCGTGCCTGCTGCAAATAGGCCAAAATGACGGGATATGGACAACAGAAAAGGGCATTACACTTACCATATCAAGCTCCCTTTCGTCTGTTTTTACTGGATATTCACAAAAAGCTGGTATGTTTTTGTGGACGACACGGCCCAGAGTTCACCTCTGCCTGACCACGTCCCATCGAGGCGACAAAAACAGCCAAGACGACTGAGAAACTTCTAGAAATCTGCTGCTTCACCCCTCACGTGTGTTTTCAAAGAAACAGAAAGACCCTGTTTGCTCCTTCACAGAGGGAACAGGAAGTGTTCAATCACCAGTTTAGCTTGGCTTTTCATTCCCTTGTTCACATGTGATCATACTGAAAGCTCATTCCGTGTGGTGCCATGGAGGTCAGGGGTCAAGTACTGTAGATACCTGTAGATAGCGTAGGATGGAGGGGGGAGGGAGGGAGGAGGGGGGAGTGCATTGTGGATTATCGTTGCCTTGATCCTCCCTGTGAACCGGGACTCTCACATCTCGACCTGATGCTGTATTATGCTGTTTTTCTTTTTGGTTTTTTTTTTTCTTTGCTCAGAAGTGAAAACACATGGGTCCGAGCTGTCCAGCCGAGCAGCCTCAGATCTCCAACCACAAACCCGTTTCCAGACCAGTGTGACAGGAACAAAAATCTGAAACAGAAGCACTGTAATTTTACTTTTTCTCCTTCGCCGCCGCAGGTGGTGGCGTGATGCGAGGACTGATGCATCATCTCAGTTTTCTAAAGACCGAAGTCTTTTTTTACATATACATATATATATATAAATAAATAATTTTACTGAATGAGACTTCATTCACGGTAAACACGTTGTTTCCGACTCAAGCTAATGAAATGTACAGACTTGGGTTGCTGCGTTTTTGGGCTGACTGTATGTAGAATCATGTCACGGACTACTGTAATAAGTACGCGCTGTGTGAAGCAGAGGAACTGAAGGCATTCAACTATTCCATTTTGCCAACTTCAGAAAGTATTCTGGCAGGTGGTCGCTGAACATGGTTGCTGCCCCCCCCCATCCCCTTCACCCCCTCCACCCCCACTGTTACAGGAGAAGGTAAAACTATACATATTGGGGTTTTTTTGTTTGTTTTTCTTTTTTTTAACTGTATAGTATTTTAAAAAATGAAAAACAATGATGCATTTGTCTGAAGAAAAAAAAAAACATTGGAAAAAACATGGGTTTAAATGGATGGTGCTTGTTTTGTTTGAATCTAAGTTGTATATCGCCTCTGTTATGTTTATTGAAAGAAAAAAAAAAGATATTGTGCATGACGTGTTTAGCGGTCATAATGATGTCCATTTGTGAAATGTGTATCAAATGAAAAAAAAATAAGACAAAAAAGAGAAAAGAAAAAAAAAATCCGTAGATGCACTTATTGTACATGTGATTAGGTTAGTAGGTTTGACTTTGAAGTTTTTGACTGCCTCATCGGTGGCTCTGAAACACATCCAGAAAAGACTTGTGGGACAAGACATAATGAAAAACAATAAAGGATTGTAGAATAATACTGAACAATTCTGAAATTGCAGTTCTTTTGATGCTTGTGATTATTGAAGATGTACTTTAGAGAAATTTCACTGAAAAGATATGACTCTGATGTTAATTCTGTAGAATAGCAATGTATACCAAATGTAATCTTTCCAATGCTATGAAGAATTTATACATGAAATTGATATGCAATAAAACCTGTGTGCTTTTTAAGGCTGTCCCAACTGTATTTGTGGCATGTTAAAAAAAAACTCGTACACTTGGTTTAATTAAGATTAGATTATCATAATGACAGTCATGAGGAGGTTTATTCTAATATTTGTTTGGAGGAAAAAAAAGCCAGTCAAATATTCAACCATCATTTCGATATTTATTTTACTCCCTGTAGATTTTATGCGTCCTATAAAATACTTTCTTTTGTACAACTCGGTGGGAATTAACCATGTTTACGTTAAGACTTCAGTTTAGGTAATCAGAACATTTCTTTAACAGTTATTAGAACAAACTTCCACATATTTTCAGCAGGAACGTACCATTGCTGGGGCGGCAGGTACCCTCCGCCACCACTAGAGGGCAGTAATTCAACCCTCCTCATCCTCCATACTCTAGTCTAGTTAGAACACCATCAATCCTGGTGGTGTTTTGTAAATATATAATTTTTAGCTACTGTAAATTGTATATAAAACATCTAACATGGTGTCTTTATCATAGATTTTCATTTTGCTCTTTCTATGACTAAATAAATCGATTGTAGTCTTATTGCGAGTGCAAATCTTCTGAAAAATACGATTTTGTGTGTGAATTAACCCTTTTTTAAGTTAACTTTAATCGTATATTGTCTTTGAAAGGCGTAAAGTTGCAGACTTGAGAGGCAAGCGTGGTCTTCTGGTGTAGTGACGCAGATCCGCCAGTAGGCGGAGCCTGCAGCGGCACTGACAGACCTGCCGTAAAAGCAGTGAAAGCGTCGTAAAACATTCCTAAATACAGCTGCATGATATTCTCTTCCTGGTGTTTTTGTTCTTTTTTAATGTTATCTTTTATTTTTATGTTGTGTTCTTCAGCGTAGAACTGCATTTATTCACTCCTGACCCTGGGACACTTTCATGACTTAAAGAAAATAAATAAAAAAGTGAATAAAATCTACTGATTTGACAGTCTCATGAGCATGTCTCAGTGCAGGTCACTACTTTTTTATTACAAATATTATTTATATTATAAGTATACAAAAATAAGTTAACATATAGTCAAGCACATATGAATTCACGCGTCCTCAAATTGTGCACACTCTCTAGGTCTGTCATAATAAAAATACACACAGTTTTCTTTTAACAATATAAGAATGATAAAAAGTATATATTCTTTTTTTTATTTATTTGAAAAAAACAAACTTCACTAGGCCTGTTGCATTCTTGCACTCTTGACGAGTCACGTCTGTGAGATAAATTCAGCCGATTCAACGATTTTGTGAGTTGTTTTGCAGCAGACAGTGAGCTCCAAATCTCACTAATCGCACTAAATCTGAGCCAAAACAAACATTTGAACTCTGACTAAACGAGTCATTATCTTATCCAAGCTCGCACAGATCGACCTTTCCTGAAACAGTCGCCATCAAACCGCAGCGGACACGCTGGTGCAGACTTTGGATCGGCCGTCGATCCTCGTCGTTTGGGCTGGTTCTCTGACATGTAGCGCACCAAAAGCGCCAGGTGTCCCTTTAAGAGGAGGAGGTGGAGGGGGGGGCTGCTCCCCTCACTGCTCCCCCCTCACTGCTCCCACCACCAAAACACCATGGGGGCGTCTGCGGCTCTCCCCGGCCCCCAGCTCGTCTAGCGCCGGGACCCCGCTCCGTCATGCTCCAGCTGAACGACGCGGTGGAGCCCGGGAGCCCCGGCGCCGCCATCCTCCACCCGGCCGAGGCCGAGGACGGGGTGGAGGTCGCCTTCACGCCGCCGGAGGCCGCGCGGAGCCTCGGTCACGGAGCCTCGGTGGCCTGCTGCCCCCCGCTGCAGAAGCTGACGCCTTTCCATGTGCACAACCCGACCATCCAGGCCAAAGTGAAGGACTACTTCGTCTTCAGGGTGAGGCTTTCATTCGATCGAGGTTTTGTATTGTTTGGTTTTTTTTTTGGGGGGGGGTCTGGACGGGTGGCGTCATTCCTGTGGGTGGTGATCCCAGCCAGGTACCATCGAGCAGGCTGTGAGCGACATCAGGACCGTGGCTCTGTCCTCCGAGGATGGAGAGGTGCTCAGCGTCTGGCTGCTGGCCGAGTGAGTGGTCTGTCCTGCAGAGGCGAGGGGGGTTGGGGGGTTGGTGGGGCTGGGAGGGTCTAAAGATGTGTGTTCCTGCAGGGTCGATCACTGGAACAACGAGAGGGAGCGGCTGGTCCTGATCACCGACAGGTTAGTCGTCGGTATGGGTTGATGCCCGTCTGGGGACCGGGCGCAGCGCCACTTGTGTCTCTCTCTCCGGTGTCTGGGCCGCAGGTCGCTGCTGGTGTGCAAGTACGACTTCATCAACCTGCTGTGCCAGCAGGTCATCAGGGTGTCGCTCAACGCCGTGGACACCATCTCAGTGGGCGAGTTCGAGTTCCCGCCCAAGTCCCTCAACAAGTAAGGCCCGTGTAGCCTCAGTCATCATCAGTTACGCCATGAAGATCCTTTTCCCACTTAACCACAGACGGCTCTCCTCTTACACCGTTGTCCTCTCGTCCTGTTTCCTGTTCCGTTTAAATTTCACCCAAGATCAGAACTGATCCTAAACTTATCTGGTAGATGCCCCGCCCCTTTAATTCCCTTTTTCCTGCGTCGCCGTGGTGTTACTGGAAACGGCGGAGCACTGTTCCGCTGCCGAGTCACTTAGCTGGGCGGCTAACACAATCTGTCGGGAACTAACCGGCAGCAGTCAGGCGTCATCAGAATCCCTCGCCCAGTCCGAACGGAGCGATCCAGTCAGGCCACCGTGGGCGCACCGGTGTTGGGAATGAGTGCAACACACGTTTGGGAAGTCTTCGCAGGCCCCCTGGGAGCGCAGGGGTTCATCTTGTGGCCGACTGGTGGGCGAAAGGAGTCGAATGAAATCGGTCTTTTCTTCCAGGAGGGAGGGTTACGGGATCCGCATCCAGTGGGACAAGCGTCCCAGGGCCTCGTTCCTGAACCGCTGGAACCCCTGGTCCACCGACGTGCCCTATGCCACCTTCACGGAACACCCCATGGCCCGCGCCGATGAGAAGGTGGCCTCTCTCTGCCAGGTGTCATCTCCTTAAAAGCAAATCCTCAAATCAAAATGGTGCTCAATGTGAAAAAGTTCAAATTGAGCACCATTTCCCCAAATTCCACCGTTGGGAATTGTTCGGAAACCTCGCAGCTTTCAAAGCTTCTGATAGGATGTTGTAAGACCAAGCTCCAGATGTTTCCGGGGGGCTCGATCCTTGTCTGATGGTTCCGGTGTCGCACCTTCCCACAGCTGGACAACTTCCGGACCCAGCTGGTGCAGGCCGTGAAGAAGGCCCACAAGGAGCAGCCCATCCCCGGCGGCGCCAGCGGCGTGCTCATCCTGGAGAAGCCCCTGCTCATCGAGACCTACCTGGGCATCATGTCCTTCATTAACAACGAGGCCAAGCTGGGTTACTCCATGACGCGCGGCAAGATCGGGTTCTGAGGCCCGCGGAAGACCCCAGCCCAACGTTGTCTGGACGGACTGTCTGTGGAGGGAGGCCCCGCCCCCTCCGGAATGCGCTACACGGGTTAACTAACGAAAAGTCTCGGCCACAGAGGTGAAACAAGTGGTCAGGCTGCAGAAGGTTGTTTTTTTTTTTAAAAAAAAAAAAAAAAAAGAGCTGCTCACGGTTCTGCAGACCTCCGTACTCGAGCTTCCTGTCGTTCCCATTTTGACCACCGACCCTCAAAGATTCCAAAGAAATTCAAAGCGTGATTTCAGACCCACACGGTCCGCGTTTTGACACCTTTTTAAAGTAGGAACGTGTTGAAATCACTCGGGGTTGTGCCCGGCGTCACACGATCGCCGTTAGGCGAGGGAGACCAATCCGCGGGTCACTTCTGACCCGACCTTGTTTGGTGGAAACGACGGACAGCTCCACGCCGGCCCCCTCCGCTTCGACTCTGTTAATTCCAGGTGAAGGTGGGAAAAGCTGCCAAAGCTCAAACGTCCCCGTACCAAATGCGACAGAAATGTCAGCGTGGCTTCGTTTGTTCGTGACTGCAGAGCCGTTCGATGAATACCTGTCCTGAAACGTCTCGTCTGACTTGTGCATGTTCCCAGCACGCTGAGCTTGCATGACCGATGTTTTAAGAGTATTCTAAATGGATTTGTATGTGCCAATTATGTTTTATTTACCTGATCTTACTTAAAAAAAAAAAAAAAAAAAACTTGATTTTTTTTTTTGGCGGCCTGGATTATTTTGAAAGAGATTAACCTGTTTTTAAACACAATGTGATTTCCTTTTTGTCTCAGCTGTAACACCGTAGCCATGGAGTTAAATAAATGTATGTTCCTGTCAGGACCTTGGCTCTAGACATTGTTCATGCCCAGATTTACATGATGGTGGCATTAATGGTAAGTTTCAGGCTTTTCAGGACAAATACAAACTACAGGTTGCCTGCAGATATTAACCCTTTAGCTGTTATTAAGATTTACCTGCTGGTGAGAAAAATAGAACTGTTGAATTGTTATTATCAATGTAGTTTTGGACACTTTAAAGAAGTTAAAAATATCAAATGTGTATCACATTTTAATGGCATCCAGTTTATTTTAAATAGTCACAATAAATTCTACAAAATAATTACAAAAATACAATACTATCTCCTCACTGTGCTTGAAGCAAGGACTTCAAGGTTCTGCTTGTATAAAAGACGTAGCAAAAAAATCCAGCACCTTTGCCTGCACTCGTGAGGAATGTGGCGAAGCGACCAAATGGATTTCAGGCAGGGCAGGAAGTGGACGCCACCCACTTCCTGTGAGCATCACTCCTCCTCCCGGTCGGCGTCCATGTAGCACAGGCAGAACTGCTCCTTCCCCATGACGATCAGGGCGTCCCCCCTGCAGTGCCAGCTCAGCGCCTGGACCTGGAACCCACCTGACGGCAAAGACAAGGTGAAGACGTCAACCGTGCCCCCCCCCAGAGGTCGGAGGTGGGGGGGCAGTCTTCATACCTTCAGTGGGGACTTGCACGGAGACGCAACCCGCCGGGGTCCAGAGATAGAGGCGTGTGTTGCCTGTGCACAGGGCCAGGCGGGGGCAGCGGGGGTCCCACTGGAAGCAGCGCACAGCTGACGTGTGCTCCAGCACGGCCTCCAGGCTCATCTTCTGCGTGTCCCAGACCCACACCACGGTGGCCATGTTGTCTACGGTCAGAAAATAGAAGCACCGCTCAGAGCCGCTGGGACCTGGGAGCTCAGCCTGTTCCTGACTGCAGCAAAATCCTGCTTAAACACGGCGGCTCGCTTCCACGTCTGGGGTTTCTGGTGGGTTTACAGCATTTAAGAAAACATCCAAGCACCGTTTTTGGTGGCCAGGTAGCGACTGTCTGAGCTGAAGGCCAGAGCGGAAACGCCGACCTTGGGGTTGGCTCGGTCCGGATCTGGCTTGACCACAGGAATTTGGACCGGCAGCGGGTTAATCTCATCTGGAGGGGGGCAGCCACAACAAACAAGGGTTCATCCTCTGAGTGGAGCGACGGAGGCGGGGAAGGCCAGAATATGAAAAAAAAAAAAAGGCCGCAGCCGGCGCACGCACACTTGCTCTGGTTATTGAAGAGGGCGGAGCCAACCGAGATGTTCTGCAGGGACAAGTCTTCGGCGCCGACCGCCGGCCTCCGCTCCACTTCCTTATACGCAACCTAGGAACACAAACACGCAGGATAAAGAGCACGCCGCGCCCTCAGGGCTGGGCATGACGGGGGGGGGCGGGCGCTCACAGCTTTGGTGGTGTTGATGCTGGCAGGGTGCTCCAACTGAGCCACTTTCTTCCACGTGATGTGATTGAGGATCCGGACCTGAGGGGAGGGAGAGTCTGTTGACGCTCTTGAATCTAGACGCCGCCCCCCCGCTGCTCCGTTTATCCCTCCGTCACCTTCTCGTCGTAGCTGCCAATGGCCAGAAACTGGCTGCTGGGGCTCCAGGTCACCGCCTTGACCCCCAGCGACCACTCATAGGCGCTGTAGGTGGACAACAGACGGCCATCCAAAGAATACAGCAGAACCTTGTACTGCAGGGACAACGCAGATATAAGAACAGCATTACGCCACAACTGGGCCTGGAAACCTAAACCATTTAATCTTATTACGGGAACTACATTCTAACTCAATCAGCAGCTTATTCAATATAATGTATTTCTGTGTGTATTTCTATGCTCTATGCCTCTCTCCTCTCTTCTCCCCTCTTCTCTTCTCCTCTCCCCTCTTCTCCTCTCTTCTCCCCTCTTCTCTCCTCCCCTCTTCTCCTTTCCTCTCCTACCTATTCTATCCTCTACCTATTCTATCCTCTACCTGTCCTCCCTCTCCTCCTCTCTCTCTACCCATCTGTCCATCATCAGGAGGGTCCCCCTACATGAGCTCTGGTCCTGCTCAAGGTTTCTTCCTGTTAAAGGGGAGTTTTTCCTTGCCACTGTTGCTTGTCTGGGGTTAGGCCCTGGGATTCTGGAAAGCGCCTTGAAACCATTTTTGATTGTAAAAGACGCTTTATAAAAAAAAAGATTGATTGATTGAATAACCACATCTAAACGTTACATGTGGGCAGTGGCGCTACCCTGGTTAAACTAACCCCGCCCCCATACGGTGAACGCCGGTCACGTGTGTATGAATGACTCACCTCCAGACAGCTATCCCACACGGCCAGCACGCAGCCGTTGGGAGACCATTCCAACCCGGCCAGGTCCTGCGTCTCCGTCTCGAAATGCTGCCACAAAGTTACAAAGTTATGCTGCGTTCGTTCTTTGACTCCGAGAATGTCGCCCGCTCGAAACGGACCTCGATCCCCGCCGACGGTTTAACCGACACCGCTATTGTCACATGCTGGGAGTGTAAACTTACGAGTTAAATATATCGTGATGGCAGTAAAACTCACTTACCCTGAGTAAATGCCAGTCGTCGCACACAAACACACTAACATAGTCCTTGCAGTCGCGGCGCTCAGCCAAGGCCATGTAGCTGCCGTCTCTGCTGAAATCTAACCCTGAGTGGGACAAGACGGATGGACATGGCTGTGGTTCTGCAGGTAACAATGACTTAGAGCATTTAATTACTAGAGTGGGGTGGGGGGGCTTTCCAACTGTGAGGTGAGTGGAGTCATGCTATTTTGATAACTCCAGTTTGGTTTGTAATCCTGAGTAATTACGAGGCACCAGCAGGTCGCTGGTATGCAAATATCATGGCCATATTCTTTATATGACAGCTGTGAGGATACACAAGAGGGCATAGTGTTGCATGTGGAAAATAGGAAGAGTCGTAGACAATCATTTTTCCCCGGGCTGCTGACAGGCCTGTTATGAAGAGCATGCCCCATTTACTGAAGAGGGACGCAGCTGTCAGCGGACACGGCCAGAGTTTGGGGCGCATAACTGGGCCTGCGCCACCAGCTCCGGAACGGCATGTGATTCACGAGACACCTCCGGGCCTGTCCTCAGGTACTCCTGACGCGCCCCCTCACGGCAGCACAAGACAGACAAATGGACGTTTACGTCGCGCTCACCCTTCTGGCACGCTTTGGGGTACTTCATGTAAGACACAGCTTTGGTGCACAGGGACCAGACGGTGATTCTCAGCTGTCGAAGCACAACAAGGAAGAAAATATGGAGGTTATACACTTGATATAACGTCCGCAATGTACAGAAATAAAAATCCTAATGATGCCAGACAGGACTGCTGCTTTTGACCAAGCAATCCCCCTCCCACAATAACAGGAGGGCAGATCCAAACCGGGGGGGGGATTTCTGAGCATCTTTAAATGGGCCATTGAGAAATTCATGTAACCAGTACAAGATACTGGTTTGAAGCCCTTAAGGGATCAACTGGGAGGCTCTATAGACCGGAGCGCAGTGTTGTGTGTCAGAGCATTTCCACAGGGAATTAACACAGATACTTAACAACTGCTGTTACAGAGACAGAAAAAGAACAGCCCAATTAAATTAGACTGCGTGTATTACATTAACAGATCCAAAACAACATCTCAACACGTGGCGGCAAAGAAAGTCGGGTCCCGTTTAATAGCCAAGTTGTAATGTTAGACCCATTTGCTTCAAGTGTGAGCGATTAGCAGCGAGTTGCGCGGCCAGGGTGTTCCCGTCAAATGAGGTGGTGGCGCGGAGCGACCGTCCGGCTGCGAGCTGGCACAGGACAGAGTCCACATGTGTTAATGCTCGGCTTTGACAGCGGTCACTCAAATGCCGCTGCACATATCAGCAAAACGAGACAGGAGGCACTGGGCCAGCAGCAGGCTGTGATTATAGGGACGGACAGCAAACATTAAAAACATTAAAAAACACGGGAATGTAAAACGCCAGAGCGTTTTATACAAGCAGATCGTAAAAGAAGCCTCCACTTTAGTGAGCTATTCTTGATAAGAGGCCCTCGTTGATGCTGCAGTTCACAGAAAGACAATATTTTATTGGTACAGAGTAAAGCAGCTGTCCTGTCCGATCAAGATTTGGATGGTTAAGTAGTAAAACGCCCTGGTTATAAACTTCAGCTGATGAAAGCCTGCAAAAAAAATACATACATTTATGAAGCTTTCCTGCATTGAAGTACATATAAAATACACTCTTATCTTTGACAATAATAGATCCCGACATCTGACTGATGGATCCTGCATGTGAGAATGTGCAGAATTCACTGAAGTGACACAGCTTTCATCAAAGCGTCCAGACAGACATTTGAACTGGGCTGAGTCTGTCACCTAACTGGGCTGAAGTGTCGGCCCTCCTGTTCGGTCAGCTCCGCAGACCCCCGTCGTATCACCGCAAAAAACTTCCTGGACATCCCCCTCAGACGTTACGCCATAGTAACCGCTATCAACAGCACTCAAACACACACACACACTCAAACACACACACACAAGCGCTTACACTTTTTAGATGCCTTCAGCCAAACATACAGGGAATGTGTGGAGATCAAGACCTGAAAGTCAGTGTAACTCTAAACTGGCTGAAGGAAGGGCTGAAAAATCTTTATCCTTGTGGGGTGCTGGGAAATAAGATACTAGCGCTAGAGGTAAAGCTGGACATAAGACAGGCCACCATCACCAAAGCTGCACAGTAGCTCAGCGATGGATGGCCATGATGAGACGACGCTGGGGCCATCAGAACCCATCAGAAGCATCAATTTATGTCGTTCGTAACTGCAGAACCAAGGAACGTTCTCAACAGATCTAGCTGGGCAGGATAAAAACTACAGGGATTCATTGTCCAAAAATTCCTGACAGCAACTTGGAGGAAAAAAAAAAACCCCATCTCAATCAGCCATTCTTCTCACACCCTGAGCTGTTGTGGGAGAACAGCAGAGTGTGTTTGATGCCCGTCTGTCACCATGAGATTAGAGTGAAGGAGTCACACGCTGAAAACCATTTCAACCCGCCATAGTCCCTTTCTACTGTTACAGCCCCGAGGATGAGGAGCCGGGGCCGTCTGCGGCCCACATGTACGGACGGCCTATTGTTCCATGCTGCGGTGCGACAGCTGACTACATTTGGTGTTTGGTTCGGTGGCGACATCACCAACAGTGCTGCATGTTAGCGGGGCTGGAGCGGTACCGGCTGAGAATGTCCCACTTAATCTGATCAATCAACAATATAAAAACCATTACAAGACCAAGACAAGCTCAAAGATGTCCTGGGCAAGGTTTTTCCATGCTCAGTTTATCAGCCTTCGGCTGGTAAAGGTGGATTACTGCGGATATATGAGCGTTATTTTACGAGATGAGCTGCGCGTGTGGTGATCTGCGTGAAGTCTTAGACGAGGAAACCCGTTATGTGGCTATATGTTTAACCACACTCTGCATTATACACCGCACAGAGTGCACCGAGGAAGGGCTGAGCTGCTGTCTGCAACAAATACAAAAGACACACACACTCACACACACAGGCAGCTGTCCTTAAACACATTAATATAGCAGGCTGTTTATGAGAGGAGCTGAAACCCAAGCCTGACACGGACACCCGTCTGGCACGGCCTTAATGAAATCTTGGGCTGGGGTGAAGGTAAGTTCAGTGGGATCCTTGGCATTGCGGTAGCTGCTTCTTAATTTGCTGCTGTTCATTTAGTTTTGTATCCTTAACTACACCAGGGTGCTCAGTAAGCCGGAAACGGTTTCCTGCTGGAGGGATGAGGGCTCCTGAATGCAACGCCACAGGCTGCAGGACATCCACAAACACCTCTTTCTCATGAAACAACCAAAAGAATCCAATAACAGGCTGTGAAAACATAAACAGAGGTTTCCACTGACAAATATTACTTAACTAACAACCTGTGCATGAAGTGAGTACATATACTGTTTATAACTAATAGAAAAACCTCCTATTGATTTTATAAAAGACATTTCAACAGTTGGCCAGCCCAGCACGCTCCACGGATGCAGTTGGAGCCATTTCCATGCCGAATCCCTATCTTGTTACAAAAAAGAGCCCCTAACCTTTTCTATCCTCTTCAGACACAAAGCAGACATGCCACAGACACTTGCACTCTCTGCACCCTCCTCCGGATCAGACGCAGTTGTGTGTTAGGCCACAACACCTGTCAAAGGATTCCTGGAGTCAGCTCCAGCATGACAGACACAGCCCGCCGCGGTGCCCCGCGGGTGGTTGCCAGCGCTTCTCGCCCCGTGCAACATGTGCTTACTATGGCTTGAATTTAAACTGGGAGTCGAGGGCGGAGGGGGGGTGGGGGGCACAGAATGGTACTAAATGCATCTTTATTAGTCTGGGATTTATTCTCCGGACCAGCTCCTGACACTTTTGTTATGCACATGTTTTTGGCAGAGGCAAATCAAGTTGGGTTTATCTGTCGTATTGACTGCTATTTCAAGCGATCACACCCACCCACACGATGTAGTGGGAAATATGGTAGTTGCCTTTAACATTTAATCTTGGCACTGGAATGTGCTGCATCTGCTAATTAAAACCACATGTAACTCAGGAAAGTCATGTTTTAATGTCTAATTTCTATTTAAGGAATAATTAACCCCTCATCGGGTTAATCCAATCTGTCCTTGTATGTTTTATACTGATAGTATGTTCTCATTTTAGCACAGCTTAGTTTGTTTTTACGTTTTAACAACTTTACAACAACTTTTAATAGGACATTCCTCCAAATGAAGCCAAGGCCCTACAATAAGAGGACCCCCCCGGATGTTTCATTAAGGTTGGAGAGGTTCTTGGGCATCTTGTATGACAGGATGCTAACAGGAAGGTGGCGATGAAATCAGGCCGAATACATGTATCTTGTGGGTGGTGGGGGGGGTGCAGGGGTGGTCAAGGAAGGCTCTGGTGTCTGGCTATTTTCAGGTTCCCCTTCTTTACGGGCCAGCAACAGTTGAAACCAGACAAGCTTGTGCATAAACACACTCCTGAGCACATGAATGCGAGCGACCATGCGCACACCGACTTGACACTTACATGGAACTCAGTGGTGTTGAGAATGTGACGTCCGTCCGGACTCCAGCGTGAGGAGAGCAGCCCTATCGAGCCCTCATCAATCTTGCAGTGCCAGTCCGGTTGTTCGAGAGACCACACCTGCAGAGAAAATCAAACAGAGCAAAGGCCTGGTTCTCAACAGAAGAAGTTTCAGCAGCAGAGACCATGAAAGACTGGCGCTGGATACCCCTTCAGAGGTAACCTCCACCTGATGGACACCCAGACACTGAAGTGATGTAGTTTTCACCACTGCATGCATTTGAAAGGTCATAAAAAACATGTATTTAAGAAACAGAGTGTACCAGAAAAAAATAAGAGCAAATTTAATCTACATTATCATTAAGCTCATCATCTTATCGTTGTGTCATCTACAGGTGAAATGGACAAAAAGAACACGACTGTAACTAGTATTCACATCAGTATTAGTACTAGTATTCGCAAGTACCACAGATGTCAAATAAATAGAGAATTTAAAGACAATTTAGATTTGGAAGCAAGAAAGTAAAATAAAAAAACATCTTTTATACTATATAATATTATACTATTTCCAGACAGGTAACAGCTTGTGCAACTAACACGGAAAGGTCAAATAAAATACAGTGACACTAAATACTCATAGTCAAATTTTACTCAAACTATAAACAGCTCTGAGAAAAGAAGATTTATATTTGCTCCTAATCAAATAAGATTTACTGTCACATTATAAGTGTCACATAAAGACAAAAAAAGAAGCAATTTTACTGTCATCTTTGCGTACCTGGACCATTCCTCTCTTATACATGGCACAGAGGATGAAGAGCGAGTCAGAAGACCAGTCCATGTGTGATATCTGGTCCTGGCAGGTGTAGAGATGCAGGATCTGTAAGGAGCTCAGATCCCGGACCACCAGCCTGTACTGAACACCGCTGGCCTGGGAACCACAGCCAGAACGGGAACTCAGGAAAGACAGCCTGGTCTAGATCACTAGCACGGGGTCCACTGCACATGATGCCAGAAAGTGCTCATTTAACGCAAATATGAATTACTTACCAAATATTTTCCATCTGGTGAAACTTTGCAGAGCTGACTGGTCTGTTTGAAAACCTCTGAGAAGTTCATTTTGGTCCTACACAAGAGATGATAACATTAATACTACAGCAGGCAGGCATGCTCCAGCGGTGATCTCTGTGTTTGTTCCATGTTTGTAGTTCTTATTCAGTGCAGTCAAAGCTAATTTAATTCTACATTAGGATGAAAGAAAGCTCAACATGTGCAGTTTCCTAAAGGTGACGCCTGGTGGAGCCTTAGTCCGATAAATACACTTTCTTTGTCCAGGAAATATTCACGCAAATTTTACAAACGCAAAAAAATATAATCTGGGCTCCGATGGATGATTTAAATGTCCAATGTGCTTCAAAAAAGGACAGTTTAAAAACAAAGCACATCAGGATCAAATCAACGCGTCCTCTTTAGCCTAGCAAAAAAACTAACTGTAAAAGCACTCAAACCCACAGCTGGTACAGCAGAAGTGTATCGCTGGGGCAGCATATATTGTGGACTAAAGATATATTATATCTACATTAAAACAAAGTGATCAAACAGTTGTCTTCACTGGACTCATTCAACACTAAAGTCAGCAGCTCGCTAGCGACTTAGCAGGGGAGCTTGTCTTTGGCCCTCCTCTATGTTTAAACTTACTTCCAACCACAAAGGCTTGACTTTTGTTGCCCAAGTAAGAGAGTTATATTGACGCATAATCAGTTGAGAGATGTTTTTCGTCGCATGACTTTCACGGGTCGCCAATGTATCGATCTATCTGGAGCTGGTTTGTTTGTGTGAACTAATGACGACAAACTGTCGCGGACCAATCAGGGCGCGAGTTTTGAGCCGATGGCATTGTGGGAAATGTAGTTTAAGTTGAACCATAACGTTTATCCTGCGTGTATGCTTGCGTGCGCGTGTGTCTGTGGGCGAGCGTGCGTGTGTGCACATATGGTTTAATATGATGTATTATAGGCCCATTTAATTATATTAATAACTATGGCTTTTCTGTGTACGGACATTTTAATGGCTTTTTCAATATAAGCTATTTTATAGCTGAACTTTAATAGGAACATCTGTATCACAACGGTCTTTAATTCATTTTTTAATACTCCGCCGTGAAGTATTTATTGATAAAGTAAGATTCGGGCTTTCTTTATCGGTGCACTTAATTGAAATTGTTCAGCCGCGCAGGTTTCCCGCTTGCGTGCGCCTAAAGCGCGCTACCGCCTCCCCGCATCTCCCACCGCAAAAATAAAGCGCTTCACGTCTCCTTCCACAAAACCCACACTTCCGTCAACGGCATGCAAATCAGCTCTAGCACTTGTGTCGCCGCAGTTAATGTTGATGAGAGTGGATCACCTCCAGCCGCTGTCCCCAGCCCGTCCGCTGGACCGGTACTTGTGCTTTTTTTGGTGGCGTCCGTCTTTTTATGGAGGGCCACTCTTTGGGCTGGAGCGATAACAAACAGACAGGTGGACGCAGACGCGTAATTCTTCGGTGCGCTTATTGGAACAGTGATAACTCCAAGGTACGTAAATGTTTTCACGTTTAATACCTTAGGCTATGAGATGATTTAAATTTTTCCCCCCTGCTGTATCACTTATATAACTGCCTCATTAGATTTCTCTTTATCGGCGTTTGTTGTGCAAAGTGTGAAACGTAGCGTATTAAATAGTGTAAGAAATCATTTATTTGAAAAGCCATGAATGTCCTGATGGTGCGATCAGGCTCTTATTGAGCCGATATGATCAAATTATAGTGGCTGAACATCAACTTATAGTTAAATGTAGTTAAATGTTTTTAAAACCTGTTTATTTATTTGGTTATTTATTTGGTTATTTAGTTATTATCCTGCCTCTTCTACAACCTTTTATGGCCTATATTAAGGAAAATATTTAAACCATATTTTTCAATGTTTCTTTGTTAATTGTTTAGAAAGCCAATATGTTCTTATTTCACTAAGTTAACTTTTAACACATGGATTATGGATAATAAACGCCATCGTCGTCAAAAACACGCACGACTTTTAAATCCTCTAATGACGTCCTCCGGCGACTCCACCTGGATTCCGCAGGAGGATCGAATCAAAAACTATTTTTGAAATTAATTTCATTTTCTCAGCCGGGACTATATGTTGGTGACCCACGGGAATCCTCCGCGCGTGTGTGTGTGTGTGTGTGTGTGTGTGTGTGTGTGTGTGTGTGTGTGTGTGTGTGCGCGCGCGTACGAGAGTGAGAAAGAGTACGAGTGCTCGTCTGTGCGTGTGTGTTGTCATGGATGTCGTAACATAGAGACAAGTTAAGCACAATGGAAAGCTCCGTCAGAAGCTTCTCTTCGTAGAAATAATAACAATAAAAATAAACGGAAGAAAGCAAAACCTCTCTATCTATATATTTATCTATCTATATATTTATCTATCTATATATTTATCTACTATATATTTATCTCCTATATTTATATGTATCTATCTATACCTATATATCTATTATTTATTTATCCGTCTCTTTGTCTATCTATATCTATATATTTATTTATCTATCTATCCGTCTATTTATCTATATCTATATTTATCTATCTATTTATCTATCTATATTTATCTATCTATTTATCTATCTATATCTATCTATGCCATAGATTGTGTGGTCAGCAGAAATATTGAACATGTGTAACTCTGAAGCTACCTGGCCAGCTCCTGAAGGCCCCCTGTCTCTGCCCTGCCTCAGCTCCCCTGAGCCATCAAACGAGCCTCTGTGGGATCTGACCAGGCTTCACCGGCTGCTGTGCCGCTGGGGGCCTGGGGGGCCTAAAGGGGGGGGCGGCGAGCCGGGGGCGAGCCGGGGGGGGTAGAAGGAGGGCCGGGTTCCCGGCGGCAGCCAGGTCTGCAGCAGCGGGAAGCCGCCGCGCTGCAGCGCGCCGCGGGCCCGGGCCGGGGCCGGGGCCTGCGCCGTGTGCGTCCTCTCCGCTTTATCTCTCGTCAATAAGGCCGCAGCGTTCACTTGTTTGTGCATTGTTTCCTACAACGGCCTTTGGTCGACATGGCATCATTCTGGATGTTTACTGAGAATATCTCGAGTCGATACTGAGCGGACCAAAGTGAAAAGGGTCATGTGCGCCGGTAATGTTCCCTTTTAAAAGTGACGGGGGGGGTTCTCGAGCCACCATTCGTGCAGCCCAAAGTAAATAAAGGCGTTTTTGAATTAGAGAATCGTAGTTTTGCAACCCTGCGCCTTTAAATTCATTCACACTTTTTTTTTGCGCGCCCATTCAGGAGGGTAACTAAGGAGATATGTCGCTGTTGTGGTCGTTGTGAATATAATAAACTTTGCTGGGGACACGACGTCGCTGGGGTGGAGTTATTCCGCGGCGAAATGGACCTAAGGCAGCGGAGGACGCGCTTGATCGGCATGATGGGGGAGATGGGGGAGACTTTTTGACTTCCACTTGGCTCTGGGACTGTTTTTTATTACGGTCGAAACGCATCGCGGATGCTCCCCTCACAGGTAGAGTTTCTAAATGAGTCACGTAATTCGGTTTGTTCCACAAATATTCTCTTAGAGCGCCGTCGGTCCGTCACGTCGGAGCGTATTTAAAGGCTGGGGGGGGGGCGCATGTTGTGTTCATGTGAGATGGAGGCGGAGGAAGGTGATGCTCGGACCGGGCCGAGAAAAGTGAGGCGGTGATGAAGCAGGCAGGCCCGGGCACGCCAGGGGCCCCTGACACCGCCACACCTCACTGGGAATACATTGGTGTGATCACACCTGGGTGGAAATACGGGTGTGTGTGTGTGTGTGTGGTGGGGGGGTGATAGTGATCTTATCAAACGCATTTTCCCTGATTACCCATATTGCACATCTGTTAATTGCGTGCTTGTGTGCCCTGCAGAGTATTCTGTCCATCACCAGAATATCTGTCCTCTAAGATGTCCCACTCCACCGTCACTGAGGAGGGAGGCACCTTCGAGCATCTCTGGAGCTCCCTGTGAGTGTCAGCACCATCTACCTGATCTCCTGCTGCTTCCATTGTTCTTATGAGACAAGACCGCATGTCCCTGGACGGATGCCGCCGACTTACATTTGTATTCATTTCTTGAGTGGGCTTTTCTTAAAGCAGGGCGCTGTCGTTACAGGGAGCCAGACAGCACCTACTACGAGCTACCCCCGGGCAGCCAGCAGGGAGAGCGTCCGGTGCCCTCCACCAGCACCCCAGGGTGCCACTGTAGTGCCGCTGAGAGCTCCATGGACGTCTACCACCTGAGAGACATGAATGACAATGTGATGGTAGGACAACGGGCCGCCATGGTGGCTTTAAAAACCCCTCCGATTTGAGCCGTTCACCGTCTCTCTTTGTGTTAAAATGTCGTTTTCCTCATCTGAACAACATAAAGGAAGGAGAGTTCTGACATCCAAATGACGACCCATGGTAGTTCAAATTCAAATGAGGGTCCTCCACCCGTCCGAGATCCAGAACAAATGACGCCCGCGTTGGCTTTGTTCTTGGATCGTTTCCCTCCAGGGCTGAGGAGATTCCCTCCGTTCGGTTCCCTCTCTTCCGCAGCCTTTTCCCTCTCTCCGTGTCCCGGCTGAGCAGCCTTTAGGGAGTGTGTGTGTGTGTGTGTGTGTGTCAGTCTGCGTGTGTGTGTGTGTGTCTGAGCCTGGGGAGCGTTAATTAAATCCCAAGCCAGGACCACTTGCTGCTTCACAATCTGCAGCTTAAAGCCCGCACCTTAACCATCGCGCGCATTCACGTGCGTTCGCAGGTAAACGCGCCTGCCGGTTTGTGCTAAATCATATTTTGCTGCTCTCCCAGACACAAGAATCACTTCGGGTCATGGGAGCGTTCCCTTCCTCTTCTGATATGAAACACTGACAGGATGTAATCTTAAATAGAGGCAAGCCTGGGCCTGCCGGGCCTGTTAATGAATACTGGTGACATAAAGAAAAGGGGCGGAGCCACGATGATTTGTTGTTAGACGCAAAGCAAGTGGAGAAGGCCAAGTCAGGGAAGGGGAACCAGTGGAGGAGAGGCGAGATGGAGGAACATCTGCCGTAAACCCCCCCATCATCATGTCCCGCTTCACACGGAGGTCAGCTGACCCCAGAGGGTTCGGCGCTTTCACTCACGACGGAATCCAATGAGAGGCCGCGCACGGGGACACCATAGCAGCACCCAGACGCGTGCGTTGGGAGCTTTAAGATGCTGTGTGATGGGGTGAGTCATTCAGACTGTTGTTTCTGTGGGTGAGTCCAAAGTTGAACGTGGACGTGAGAAGATTTTGATGGTGTATACCCTGTCGGCCGACGTCGGTCCAGATCGGTTCAGACAGCGACGGTACAAAGACGAAGACGGGCGCGCCTGACTGCTGCACGGAAGGTTTTTAAAGGGCTTGGACAGTTGGCACATCGCAGCGAGCAGGGGCCAGCTGTGTT
This sequence comes from Lagocephalus sceleratus, assembly GCA_911728415.1. Lineage (NCBI taxonomy): Eukaryota > Metazoa > Chordata > Actinopteri > Tetraodontiformes > Tetraodontidae > Lagocephalus > Lagocephalus sceleratus. Next base: position 4,211,172 of record CAJVRN010000064.1, on the reverse strand, counting down.
TGTGCATTTAGATATAACCTCTGGTGATCTACCATTGTGGATTTGAAGTTAAGCATCGTAGCTGTCACTCATCCAATCCTCCTCTCTGCCCCTGTCCAAGTATTCCCAACAGGGGGCAGCATTTAAACATCACATGCGGCTCCGCTCGCTCACGTGCACTTTCTATTAGCTCAGCAGTCCTAATCCTTAAAAGAGTATAATGTGTGTTATCAAGAGTTTTAATCTTATGCTGTTAAATAAAATAATTGAGTTCGGTTTAATGAGCACGGCCCTAGAGGGAAGGCACTAACTAAGTGATTTGCTACTTATTTTGAGTTGTTATATTTCACTCATCCTGACAAGTGAGAGTCTTAGTGAATGACTTATCTCTGCTTCTCAATGTTTAGAACATTTAAAGATCAGCTTTGACTGGCAGATACCAAGACAGCTGCCCATAGGGGACATCTTAAGCTTAAACACTCACTTACGCACGCATAGACACACACACGCGCGCACGCAGGCATACGCACAAAGTGGCACCAGAGGTTTTAGCGTCTTAGCTTTGTTTCAACTTGTTGATGATCCAGCTTCTGTCTTAGCAGCACACACATACCTGCAAATACACAGGTGTGTGTGCTTGTGTGTGTACCTGTGTGTGTGTTTTTGTACCTGCTACAACGTACTCATTCTACCAGGAAAATGAGGGCATTTTGGCTGGTCCTCACAACTTCAAAGAACTGTTTGGGGTTAAAATGTGGTTTTAAGTTTGAGGTTACGGTTGTGTTTAGATTAGGTTTAGGGTCAGGGTTAGGGGGTTAGTAGGGATGGTTAGGGGCTTCTGAGTGTATTATGTCTATGAAAGTCCTTACACGGATAGAAATCCAAGGACGTGTGTGCGCTCATGTGTACATCGACGTGCCATTCAGTTGCACACCTGGGCTCATCTCATATCCATAAATTCCAAATGCCAAACATCTTACCAACTATGAGAAGATATAAATAGAAGTGACTAAACAAGGCTTGTTTTACAATAAAGAATGATGGATAAGAGATCTGAAAGTATAATTTTCTGTTTGTAAAATGCTCACTTACTGTCAGGTGACATCAATGAATTCTCACATTCTCTTAAAAAAAAACAATTAAAAAATTTTACTTGGCATTATTTATGTATGTATATAGGTTTATATTGCATACTAATGCTCATTCTGGCCCTTTTTTCAAGATTACACCTGTTGATCATCAGTGGTTTCTATATTTTATCTATCTGCTTTACTTTTACTTTTTATTTTGCTTTTTAGAAAAAAAAATCTTGTAAAAAAAAAAAAAAGTGACCATACATTTAATGGAGAATGGAGCCACGCAAAATCTGAACAGAACATTTCTTTTTAAGGCCTTTTGTTCAGTCAATGCAGATTCCACGTTGCATGAAGGCTGCCTCATTTAACCTGCACGGTGTTACATGAAGTCCAGGACATTGACCTGCCCCCGGATCGGTACATGTAAGCGCAAATGTACATATGCAGCAGGCTTCAAACATGTTGGGCAACATTAGTTCCATTTTTTTTTTTCTTTTGTATGCATTGTCAGCGACATTGAGGTTAAAAACACACAGCAGAGGTGAGGCCAGGACACCATGCTGAAAACATGAGCTGTTACACTGCTGACCATATTTCTGGCCACCTTTGGAGTCCAGTTTATAGAGGTGGCATTTTACAAAATAAAAGGAGGAAATTCGTACATCTGATCAGTTGTGATAATATTATATAAGATGTTAATGAGCGCCTGTTTCAAAATCATCACCCTGATTAAATACCATATTGATATACAAAAGAGTGTAAGGGATCTGACCCTTGAACTCTTGTTCTTTCACGTTATCCCCTCTCTCTCGCTCTCTCTCTCTCTCTCTTCCATCAGACCAGACAGTGTTTACTCAGTGCAGGCCTTCACAAGGTGTTTTGAAGCGTGTGTGTACATGTGCCCCGGCATCGCCGTCTATGTCCGGGCATGTCATAATTAGAACGTCGTACCATTTTTTGGGTTACCGTCCCTCTCTTTGCTTCTCTCCCTCCCTGCCCTCCTCTCAGTCTATAGCTTCTCTCCCTCCACGCCGGTGCTCACCTTCGCCTTCCCGTTCCGTCCCTGACGCACACGCGTCTGCGTGCTGCGCGGGTTCGCGGTGCACACTCGTGCACACCTTGCGTGAACCCCCGCGGACAGGCTGCGGCGTTGCGCTCTCTTTGATTTGCTGCACTTTGGATGCTTCTGACTGGAGAGTTGGCAAATGAGATTTAAGCTTTAGAGGATGTACTACGTTAAGAAGAAGGTAAAATTTGAGTTTTTCGCCTGTCCGTGGGGGGGGGGTTTGACGTGTCTGCATGTCCTCAACTAACCGCCATCAGCAAAATTTGAATTATGGACGTTCATCAGGTGCTTTCTTTTGTGAGTCTGAAGCAGCTGATGTTGAATCGGCTCGGCTGCTCACTGATAGAAAAAGTATGAAAGAGTAGGACATGATGACTGAAAGGTGTGCAGGAGGACGGTAGGTGTCAGGATGCATTTCCCAGCTGTGTTTATTCAAGTAGTTTCAGAAAGAACTGCTTTATGAGACGCATTCTTTCAAAAAAAGCGAGTCATAAAATTGTTTATGAAGTGGAGTTTAAAGGGCCTCGTGCAGTGTGTTAACCTGGCCGTGCAACAGCTTCCCACTGTTTAAACACAGTGGAAAGGACAAGAGGGGAATAGCAGGTAATTAGTAAGATCACGCCTGTGTTTAACAACTTGTTTCATGTAGCCCCAAGGACGCTTCTGAGAAGACACACGCAAAGTTGAAAATGAACGCTCATTTGTAATTCTGACATAATTGGACAGATATGCAGACACATGATCTTCCTGTACCTCTTCCCATCCCGGGATAATCAAACCTCCCTTCCGACCTGTAAGCCCCCCCATCCCTCCAGCAGCACTACCTGTGCCCTCCCTCCGCCTCCCTCCTCCCTCTCTCTTCACCTCACTCAGTCCCTTCCTTCTTTGTCTCTTCGCAGTCCCAATACAACTTGCTGAGCAGCAGCATGGAGAGCCTGGGGAGCCGCGCGACGTCCGCCAGCCCCTACAGCTCCGAGAACGCCTCCTCGTCGGCCGTGCCCACCCCTTCGCCCTACTCCCAGCCCAACTCCACGTTTGAGGGCCTCTCGCCTGCCCCGGCCATCCCCTCCAACACCGACTACCCTGGACTGCACGCCTTCCAAGTGTCCTTCCAACAGTCCAGCACCGCAAAGTCTGCAACATGGACCGTGAGTACCCCTACTTACCTGCGTGTGTGTGTGTGTGTGTGTGCCTGTGTGTTTAGGTAACCGCGATGCACACAGATGCACCTAGGCCAAAAAAAAAAAAAAAAAGAATCACACAAACTCACTCAAGTCTGCACATGTGCAGGCATGTTGTGCACAAGAGAAAGTAGTGCATCATTCAGCGATCCATCTCGTCCTCCTCTCTTCACCCCTATTAATCTGCAGCCCCACACGAGAGAAAGTCAGGTGTGTGGTCAAGAATGTTGGCGTTCAGAACTGAGCTGAGAAGCTCAGAGTGACCCCCCACACACACACACACACACACACACACACACACGCATCCACCCAGATCGCTCAGTAGCCTGTCGTTTTATAGCGGGAAAGAATCACTGAGAAAACGAGCGCCAGAAACTTCTGACTTCTTTTATTTACAGCTGTTTACTCGCGTAGCCGAGCAGCTCCCCTGCCGCTGATAGATCCGTGAAACGGGAGCTGCGTTTTTTGCTCTGACCCGACGAGAGCCCCCCCACCACAGAGGTGTCACCTCCGACTGTCACACAGTTGACCTCCCCTAAACAAGAGCGCCGGGAGGCAAACCGCACGCTCGCGTGTTCACGTGTTGACGAGCGCTCGGGCCTCCGATTGTCCCACCGTGATTGACTGGGAGGGGGGGTGGAGGGGTGTCTCTGTTTGCTGAAAGAAGCCATGCGTGGTGGGCTCCTTCAGTGATGTAAGAAGATCCCCCTCTGGACTTTAGAGCGGTGGTCTTTGACCTTCTCTGCTCCTTTCTTCCTCCACACTGAAAACACACTCACGGCTGTCGCTTCTGGCGCCTCAGCTCCCGAAATATTTCTGTCATCTCCCTTTTCTTTTCTCTTCTTTCCTGTCTGTTTTCTCCAAACTAAAGCCCGTCCACTAAGAGGTGGGGCGGGGGGGGGCTGTTACTGCAGGTAAAATGGGTACATGGAAAAGGAAAACTCCTTTTAATTGCTGTCTTTGTATAGATGGTGGGTTAGATCCCAAATTTAAGCACAAAGGCAGCTTTGAATCGACGGGCCGAGGGGGGGGTTTCTCGAGACAAACTGTGATTATTCCGACGCCTCTGCCACCGTTAAACAGGAGGCATTAGAATGAGGGAGATTGGAGGATCGCTGCTGGGTTTTAAGGAATTTACAACAAATGCTTTGTTTTTGTCTCAAGCACCTTATTATTACATGACTGAAGAATGCGAGTATGTGTTTAAACGTTATTATACTATCGATACGTCAGTTTATGGTTTCAGAACTCGCATTATGTCCACACATCATTTGAGACGTGTGTTATTTTTTATTTTGTCTCCCATATTCACCATAGCTCTTTGTGTGTGTGTGTGTGTGTGTTTCTGTGCAAAGTCAGTGATGCAGAGGCCCTGATTCAAGCATGCTTGAAAGACTGAATCACCCTGTGTGAATGAAGGAGTTAAGAGTGTGTGTTTCTGGTAAATTTTTGTGGCCTCAGGCGATGGGGAATGCCAAGTGGAATAGGGGCATTTTAAATCCCCCCCCTTCCCCCCAACTCCTGTGGCATGCACTACCTTGGGAAATTAAGAGAAATGCTTGAACATAAGGAGAGAATTGTTGGGAAATCATTAATATCTTGTCATGCAGGTACATTCGATCCTACGATAACCCCCAACCATGAAGTCAGTGCATTAGTGATGCTGATTGTCTATAGACGACGATTCTTGTCCCGATGTTGAATGTCCCACTGAAGGAACTCTATCTAACACTTCAGTCTGTCAAAGAATAGAACCTCTTTCCATACCATCAGACCGTATGTGTTGGTGTGGGGATCAGGAAGGGGGGTGTGACCCGCCAGCTGCGGGTTTGAGCATGCACTTGCAAAGGTAGCTCGTCGCAAGCGACGCTTCCCAGCTATTAGCCGCTCTCCGTTAGGACGCAAGTCCCAGCACGCCCGCGAAAACTATCCTTCACTTCCTCCCTCCATGCGCCATCGCCATTTCACCGCCGAGCGGCGGCTCCAGGAAGCTCGCAAGAACGTGCACGTAGGTTCTCACACCTCAGAGGGAGAGGGGGATTCAGGTGCTGCCCACTCGCAAAGACTGAAGGGCAGTCTGAATCCAGACCGTGGTTCCTGCAAGCGTCTACTTTATTGAGGGAAAGGGAATTGGAATTTCTGATGATGAGTCGAGTAAAAGTGTTTTGGTTTTATTCAATGCTTGAAACTGCTTCACACTGAGGCCAGTGGAAGGCCATAGATGATGGCCCACCCCCCCAATACAACAAAACTGACTGCAATCAGAGCTTTAAGTTCATATAATAGTGCTCTCTCCTCAGCATCCTTGGAAAGCAAACATCACGTGAATGGACACAATTGTGGGAAACTATAATATGGACACAGAGCATGTGACGGGTCCTACTGTGTGTGTGAATGTATTGATATTTGGAAAGTTCAACAAATTTGTTGCGGGCAAGCCCCCACTTGCTTATATGGATGACGATCTGGCAATTATCACCCCGTCTCCAGATCCTGTCAGGACTCGTCTGCAGTGGTCCAAGGTGGAGAGGCAGGAAAAGGATGGAGAGATGAGCAGAGTAATATTGAAACCTAAAAGATCCACCCAGACGCGATTACACTGACGCATGATGAAGTGCAGCGACGTGGAATTTTAGTCTGAGAAACGCGCAAAAAAACTGTCTGGAAAACACGCCCCCTATTGGCAGCTTATGTTAAAGACAGCCTCAAATATCAAAAACGCAAAACATCGATGGACAGATGCATGTTTGTAATGCAGATTATTACACATTATTATTATTATAATTATTATTGTGAACGTGCTCAAACAACAAACTGCCTCTTCTCTGGTGAATATTCACTAATTCTAATTCTCCTGCACACATGTACAGTATGTGTGTGTGCATATTTATGCATGTGCGCACTAGCCTGCGCAGCTGACAAGTTCAGGCAGCTCCCGTAACATCGTTACGACTCTTTCTCTTTTTTTTTTTGTTTTTCTCATGACGGCCAGGACAGGGTGTTCAAAATCAATATAACACCATTCTGATTGCTCCCCTTCCCCGCTCCTTGGCAGCATCATGACTCTCATAGGAAATCAAAAATGACACATTTTTGATGCGTGCACGGCGGAGATACTAAAACACTTTTGCCACTATTGAGTAACCTAACACATTTAATATGCTGCTACGGCCCATTAACATGGAGAGAGCACATCCTCTGAGTTCTGTGCATCGCTTTAAAGATTAATATGCCCTCATCCTGTCTGGGTTTGGTTCTGAGAGAAATTATTTATTCACGTATGGATGCACTGTTGAGACTTGTCAGGTAAAAGTAGGTGGGAAAGGTAATGTGCACTGGTATTTCCATTACCCTCAAGGGAGTGCTCATCCGCAGTTAATCCCGTGTGTACCGTTCGTACCCGAGTGTCTGCAATGTGTGTGTCCCTGAGAGGGGCTTAGTAGGAGTTTCACAGCAGAAATCCAAACGGTTTTGGGCGCAGGGCCGTCTCTTTCCCAGAGGCTGTCTGGTGTGAACATTGGTGTCTGGAGTACCAGTGGGAAGGTCTAAATTGTGACTGGGTTGAATGGAGAAAATGGCCCTTTGTCAACATTATATAGATTAAAGCCAAATGAGTTGCAGTTTTTTTTCAGTTTATCTAGCAAATGTTTTACATGGGATCCAATCATTTTTACACACATATGTCGAGCGGTAAAAGGATAGATCTTCTAAGAGGCACGCATTGCTATATTTTTAGGCCCATTTTTGCAAGTCCACACAGGAAAAACTATTGCCTTTGTAGTTTTCTTTTCCCCTTAAAAACTATGATTGTGCAGAAAAAAAAAGAAAAAAAAATGATGTTTGCAATGTTTTGGGTGTGTTGGGGCATGTTCCGTCACCTGTCCTTGTGCCTTTGTGCGCGTCCGTATGCGCTTCTCCCCCCCGAATGCGCGTAAACAGACAACGCGTCCTCCCTGAACGTCACTGCAGCTGAATTCCTCCTCCCACCGTAGCATCATCCCGGCCCTCACGGATGCAACCTGCTGGATAATAATCAGTTATTCCGTCTAATGACACAGTGATTACTTTGCTTTACACTCCTCCAGCGTTTTCCCTTTCTTGCAAATGACCCTTTTATATCTGCAGTTGTGATTTCATGCAGTAATAACAGTGTGCTGCCATAACAACACAGTTTAATCAACATATTATCACCCAGGCCCTTTATTTCTGACTGATGGCCGACCCTTCGGTGTTGAGACCATCGCTGGTTGAGTTTCAGCTCCAGCACTAACCCGGCTCCGTGCCTGCTCTCTCCCCCCCCTCAGTATTCCCCGCTGCTGAAGAAACTCTACTGTCAGATTGCCAAGACCTGCCCCATCCAGATCAAGCTGTCCTCGTCTCCTCCGCATGGCAGCATCATCAGGGCCATGCCCATTTACAAGAAGGCCGAGCATGTCACAGAAGTGGTCAAACGCTGCCCCAACCACGAGCTAGGACGGGACTTCAATGATGGTACGGGACCTGGTCGGGCTTCGATATTTGTCGATTGTACTAAAACACACCACAATTCTGGTTTACTGAGTTAAAGACTGTGAACTGTGTGAAGACGGTAGGATACTTTTCTGTGTTTATTGTGCTGGGAAAGTGTTGACATTTTGAGCATTAATTGAAAATATGTAACTTTTTTCTCAGGTCAAACAGCTCCGGCCAGTCACCTTATCCGAGTGGAGGGGAATAACCTTTGTCAGTACGTGGACGACCCCGTCACTGGCCGGCAAAGTGTCTTTGTGCCCTACGAGCCTCCCCAGGTTGGTACCTCAGTCTCTCCTGCAATGTTGGCAGATACCCACCTTATCAGCAAATTTGAATGAATAATTGATTTAATGTTTATATAAATAAAGTTCTTAGGATTTTAATTTTCACTAAGTATTATGTTACAATTTGGTAGAATTTAAACTAAGACTAGATGTAATGTTTAAATAAAGAAATATATATATTTTTTAAATAGTAGCCTATATATTATATATAAAAAAATATTTTGCATTTTTCACGCAGACATTAGACAGAGAATAGAATTAGGCCATCACGTTCATAGTAGATCAGCATTTGATCCCAGTGAACATTTTCATAGAAAGCAAACGTGTAAATAAAGACACATGTCCCAACATGAAAACAGACTGCGATTACGCCTGAAAGGATTAATGAAAAGTATGTTTGGTAAAATCAAAACTACGCCGCAACAGCGCCCTCTGGTGGGGAAAGGCGCACGCTGACTCGTGACGCTGGTTGGGATTCGCGTCTGAAGTCCTTGACAGTCCTGGAATCCCAGGAGAATCTAGAATAGAAATCCAGTGGAATCAAAGCAACAGCACTTGAACTCCGGTGTTGTGTGTTTTCAGGTGGGGACTGAGTTCACCACCATCCTGTACAACTTCATGTGCAACAGCAGCTGTGTGGGCGGCATGAACAGAAGACCCATCCTCATCATCATCACCCTGGAAACCAGGGAGTAAGTCAAAATTTGATGTTCAAGGCAGTAGGCTGATAATTTAAAAGTCAAATTATGATCCATATAATGTTTTCTGACCACACTGGGTATGTGTTTGACTCTCTTGCAATAAATAATTTACAATCACATTTAAAGTAAATCAGGTACCATTATCCTGATGATAAATAGGTGTTTAACATTTGCTGGTTCATGATCCTTGTCAAAGGATGTATTATTACTGCTTTGATGTTCACAGTAGATCTACACATTCAGAAACCTCCTCAAATGTACTTACATTTTGCCGTTTCTTTGCCACACTATTAGCGGTCAAGTGTTGGGGAGAAGGTCTTTTGAAGCTCGGATATGTGCCTGTCCTGGGCGAGACCGCAAAGCAGACGAGGACCACTTCAGGGAACAACAGGCCCTGAGTGACAGCGTGGACAAAAATGGCAGCGCCAACAAGCGCAGTGAGTCCCCCTCACAGCAGTGGTCCAATGCAGCAAAGCGCAGCTCAAACCCGCTCAAACACCTACTCTGCCCTCTGCAGATTTCAAACAGAGTCTCCCAAACATCCCAAACCCAAACCTGAACACGAGGAAGAGGAGGCACGGAGAAGAAGATGTTTACTATATTCCTGTAAGAACATTTCACACACAGAGGACGACTCGGGCTTGACTCAGGCCTGGCCGTGAACACGTTGTGTATGTGTGTGTGTGTGTGCGCGTTGTCGGTGTGCAGGTCCGAGGACGTGAGAATTTCGAACTGCTGATGAAGATTAAAGACAGTTTGGAGCTGGTGGAGCTGGTGCCGCAGCCCCTGTTGGACTCATACAGACAGCAAACGCAGCAGCTCCTGCAGAGACCGTAAGTTCAGACAGAAAGCATATTCAGACCCTACCAATGATAACGGTCTACCAGTCCTCGTCCATCGTTAAACTCAACACGTGACTCCTTCCTCAGGGGCCACATATCGTCCCCCTCCTCTTACTCGCCGCTGTCCAACATGAACAAGCTTCACAGCCAGGGAGGCATCGGCAAACCGTCCTCGGTCAACCTGATGGGGCAGCAGCCCCAGCAACACCACACTGCCCCCTCCTCCCTCGCTCACATGGGTGAGACCCGGCGTCACGTCCCGTCGGTTCTGATGTGAATTCAAGTGTGATTCCCGCTCGCTGACACCCCCGGTCTCCTCCCCACAGGCTCCAACATGCTCAACAGCCACCACATGCAGGCCAACGGCGACATGAATGGTAGCCACAGCAATCAGACTATAGTGTCTGCCTCCCACTGTAGCCCGCCCCCTCCGTATAACCCTGACCCCAGCCTCGTCAGGTACCTCACCCTCCAATGACACTCGTCCTTAACCGTCCTGTAAAGGGGCCAGCACGCAGTTACATGCACTTCTTTGGGTTACATGTTAACGGGAGTGGGTTTGGAGCCAAATCCACTGACCACGACGACACAGATGGGGTCACTTTATTATTATTATTATTATTATTATGGTGTCCACTTTGCAGTCAAATGTGTACAGATGAAACCGTTGTACGGACAGTTCGCTCGTTTGTTGAGACGTGCAGGCGCATCGCAAATAATCCAGTCGCAGACGCGCGGCGTGCAAGGAAACTGTGTCTCTACAGAACGTAGAGAGGAAGAGAGAGTCTGTTACACTTGTGTTTTTGTGGGGGGGGGGGGTCATAGCCGCTAAATCAAATCTGTTCTTCAGCTGCCGACGCCGAGCATCAATCCGAGCCGCTTTTCCACCACCTGAGGTCGGCCTTTACATCTACAGGTCACACAAATATTTGGCGCCGTTTGCCCGCGTGACCTTTGACCTTTGGTCGTTTGGTTTGGCTGGGGTGTGAAGCGGCGTGTTGTTAAATGTTATTTTTTAAATTGTGGCAGAGAAGCAGACAGCTCTGGCAGTCACGGGGGGGGTGTTAGGAGCATAGATGTACCCGGCGCTTGGTTGAAAAGCAGCTTTAGTCGCCCGAAAGCCCAAACTGTGTGTTGCGCACTGACATCCAAACCATTTACACTGTCGTGATGTACACAACCATCCGTTTCTATGCACTACAGTGAACTTTCTTCAAAAGAAATTTCCATTGTTTAGTTCTGTCTAATTTTAATTTTAAACTCTTTTTTTCTTTTTTTTTTGCTTCGGATCTTTTTTTTATACGATGTGTCTCCTGGACTCATTTTAATACTTGCTTTTGGAATTTCAATATTTTTTTTTTTTACATGTGTCTAAATTGTAATGTTTACTGTACAGTTAAATTGCACACTTAGCTTCTATTTTGAATACACTGTATGTTGCCAAAACCTTATCATTTCATGTATTTATAATAAAGGATGTGCATCAAAGCAAGAATGGCCTTATGAATCCTTCATTAGAAATGCATGTTTATGATTCTACTTCCGCCGCAGCGATCGAGCAGCGTTGCATCTCCACATTTCGGGACAAACTTGTCATTCAGTCTCCGCTTAAACCGATAATGAATGTTGGGGAAACATAACAAAAGGAGAGACTTCCCATTGAATTATTTTTAAAAATAACTACTGGTCATTTAGTGGGATGTAATTTTAATCGCAATGAGGCCAGTCGGTGTTTCATTAACTTATGTGTTTATTTTCTGTTTCTTTTTCCCCCGTGCAGTTTTCTAACCAGTGTGGGCTGTCAGAACTTCATCGAGTACTTCGCCTCTCAAGGCCTGCAGTCCGTGTATCACCTCCAGACGCTCTCCATGGAGGTAACGACCCCAGCCTGCATTTACAGTGTGAATAACTAGCTGTTCAGTGAGTCCCAGCAGCTTCACAACAGAGCAAAAAGGGCTGACGTAGCAATTAGGAGAAGCTAGGGTGCACATCTGGAGCTTCCTCTTACCCTGCTCTCTGCCTCCCCCAGGATTTAGGAGCCATGAAGATACCCGAGCAGTCCCGCCTCGCCATCTGGCGAGGTCTGCAGGACATGAAACAGGGTGGGCCCCTGCAGCTGCCCGCCTCCACGCACCACCACGATTACCACGGCCAGCAGCTGATCCGCTCCAGCAGCAACATGACCGCCTCCGCCATGGCGGCCATCGGGGCGCCGGGTGGGGAGCTGCAGCGTCAGCGCGTCATGGAGGCCGTGCACTTTCGCGTCCGTCACACCATCACCATCCCCCACAGGTCGGGCGTTGTCGGGACTTCGGGGATGACGGCGGCCGCTGACGAGTGGGCCGACTTCGGTTTCGACATGCCTGACTGCAAGCTGTCGTGCAGCAAGCACTCCATCAAGGAGGAGTTCATGGAAAGCGACGTGCACTGAGCCTGACGATGATCTCCGGACTGTCTTTGCCACGACCGGCTCATTCAATGAAAAAAAAAAAGCATATGAACACGGCCAATAGAGTCATTATTGTCTCCTCAAACAATAGCTCCATCAGGAAAACTGAATCTGGGAGGGCAGCTGAATTGGATGATGATGGTGTCTGTATTTCCCTTTTTTTTCCAGCATTCAATTTAACATGCAGCAACCGAGCAATGACACCAAGTACATCATCGGTTCATAAGTGCTTCGATTTCCAGTTCGTGTTACAGTCATAAAACTACCAAACACACTTATTTATTGTTGAAGCCTAATTATTCACCTTTAAATATATATGTACTTGATCTTGTAAATGTTTTTGATGTATGATTAGGCAAACAGGGCCTTTAGCTCCAGCATGGTGCGTCAGTCGTAGAAAGCGATGCATAGATCTGAATAATAAATGGTATCGTGTGTCATGTAAAAATGGATGAATATGGTGACCTTTAGTTTTTAAGCTCTGATTATTTCATTTTTTTAAAAAATGATAAGTGGATTGTGTTATTAGTAGTGTGTAATAATCAAGCCTTATCATGGAAATTACAGTTAAAAGATTTTTAAAGATTTTAGACGTTGTACATATAGATTTTTTACTGTCAGGTGGTAGGAAATAGTATTAATTCTTGTCTCCCCCACACAATGATAAACTGTAAAGGGGGAAAAAATCTCTAAATCAGTATTAAAGCAAGGATTTGTGAACTGTGATCAACAATAATTACTGCATCCCTGTCTATCAATTTCATTCTTGTTGTATTTCTTTAACCTTGCAGGGCAAGGTCTATGTACATCAGCTAGCCAACCGTGTACGTGTATGTGTTCTATCATTTTGGGACTCATTTATGGGTATTTATATCAGCATTCCAGGTTTTTGTTTGTTCTTCAGTCTGAAGAGTGAGTTTTCACGGTGAGATTCTATTAATTATCTCAAAGTTGTTTGTAGTAATTGCATGATTTTGTACCATGATAATGTGTACTTTCTTATCTTCAAAGACACACATGCTTTAACCCCCAACTGGTCAAAGAAAGAGCACTTTAAAGCAAAATTATTACAAATTATTTGTGCTTGTGATCAGTATTATATACTACCATGGTGTAAATAGAGATAGTGCTTGTTTTATTATTACTAGTTTGTTGTTTGTCTGTTTTTTCTTTGTCATCAGTGTTGAAACGATTAAATTGTGGACCTCCATAGTGGACCCATGTCACAATTCCTGCTTCCGTGACATTGAAATTCACAGACCAGTGTATTCACACTTTTGAGTGCTACCTAGGTTACAGGATAAACACTGGCAGCTTTGCCTCACTGATGTTATTGCAGTGAACCGCTGCCCAACCTCCGAGGACAGCCGCGCTGAGTAATCATTACATGGGCAAATGATCTAATGATCATTATTTTGGGGTCAGTGCCAATTTGGATAAGAAAGGAACAGGTAAAAGCAACGATGCCACCGATGTTTGCGCAGAAATGTCCAAACGTGAGCGATTGTAGACTGTAAAGAGATCCGATGAGAGGCACCGTCAGCATTCACCCTCCAGTGTGAAACACACAAGCATTCACTTAACCGTGGAGAAATGCATTTTGAATGCATTGGCAGAAATAAAAACATGATGAGCATCTGCAACAGCAGAAAAAAGAAACCTGCACCAGAAGTAGAAAAAAAAACCAGAATATCTGCAACAGCAGATCAAACAAACCCTTGAACAAATATGCCTGAACCCTCACAGGCCCGAGACCATACTCTACACACTGCTCATTAAAATCAAATACGACTGAATGAAACTCAACAGGGATGAAAAAGATTCTGGTCTTGATGAAGGTCTGTTCATGTACAGACGAGGGGCAGACCAGCGCCCTTAGTGGTAGTCCACAACGGGCCCTTTTAAAGATTCTGGATAATAAAAGAGATTTGGCATCCTTTAATGAACGACTACATTAAAATGAAACTGTTTTAAAATATATATATATTTACTGCTTTGATGGACTCGAACTCAAACCGGGGTTACCTTTTGTTTGTGTGTGTGTGTGTGTGTGTGTGTGTGTGTGTGTGTGTGTGTGTGTGTGTGTGTGTGTGTGTGTGTGTTCGGTGCTCGATTATTGCGCCTGTCGACCGTTGCGGAAGTACTGACGTGTTCACAGTGCGTTGCACGAGAGGAGGCTAGTTTAGCTAGCTAGGTAGAGCCGGGTAGTGACACAGCGGCTTCTTCAGGTAAGAGGCGGCCAACGCCGCGCCTTTTCACCACACGTGCGGACCCATCGACAGTGGGCGGTGGTGTCGAGTACGGGAGACGCGTCTCGGCGCGGTCTTGGGCGGAGGAGCGGTCGCTTTTGAGTGGTTTTATTTCCGCCGAGGCTAGCTCGCTAAGCTCCGGAGCCAGTGGCAACACAGAACCGGAAGTGAGTTGTCAGGTTCTGACGGCCCGCTGGGAAATGTAGTTTCGGCGTTTCCGTTACACCGCTCTCTTCGTCGGGAAGAGGGCGCGCTCCGAACTACACTCGATTTTGCCCGACTTTAAGGCGACTGCCGCCGGTGGTTGTGGGGGATGTAGTGAGTTGGGATCATTTTGGAGCTACTGGGGGTTGGATGGAGGTCTGAGGAAACTACAAGCCCCACACAAGCGTCAGTTTGGGCCAAAGGTTAGCTAGTCATCCACTCGAAGGCTAATTTGAGAGCTAAAGGCTGTATCTTTTAATTGGTATAATTTAAAAATCCATCACACTTCAATCACCCCATGTGTATCGATCGTGCCTTTATCGTGTCGTGTCGCGTCGCATGTGACTTCGTGTGAGCCGTTCAGGAGCCTGTTGGCTGGTTATGCGGCTAACGTCAGGCTTTACCAAATAAAATTCGACACGGTTTTTAAAGATAACCCCACAATGTCAAAAACAGTCGCCGGCATCACCCTTAACCACGGTGGACCCGCAGTGCAGCGTGTGTGAATTGGAGCCCGAATCACAATCCAGGAGGTGATGAGCTGCCCAGACTTATCCTACGAAATCTACAGATCTCAACAGGAACTCGTCGAATTCTAAGAATATATATGGATTTTGCAGTCCTGACGGTTGTTTTTTTCCATATATATGACCACAATACCTTAATTTGTATATTGGGCCATAATCATATATCGATTAACTTAATGAATGCATATCAGGAGCAATGACACATGTTCTAGTCCCACACAGTGCTTAAAAAGATGTTGAGGTTCAAATGGAGCAAGTGTTGGTAGCTACTGTCTGTTTACCAAAATGAATGGTCATTTCTAAAAATGTGAATGCAGTTTCTGTTCATATAGAGTGTGGTGCATGTTCTCAGGTGAAAATGTCTGTCTTTTTTATTGTCACTGACAGAATGTCAGAAGGGGACAGTGTTGGTGATTCAATCCATGGGAAACCATCTGTAGTCTCTGCCTTTTTCACGCGGATTGGACAGGTAATATATATATATATTACTTATATTAAACAGGAGATTACTGTAAATTACTGTATGTCTTTGGGTAATCCACAGTTGGTTTGCAAACACAATTAAGCATTTTGATGAATATTAAAATTAGAAACAGGTATCAGCCACGCTGCTGTTGGCTCAAACTGTTTGAATTACACAAACGGAATCTTAGCTTTAGAAACTCTTCTCTACTGTAATCACATAACATAGAGTCACGCCACATTAAAGCCATTGATTTTGTTATTTTTTGTTACATTTTACATGTTTTGAGCTTCAATTACACATTAGTCTCTTATTTCCTTCTTTCAAAGTTACTCTCAGTTTCATCTGCCTTTTCAGTGTGGTCACTGCATCTACAACTTGTCAAACTTAAAGTGGTTTCTGAGCGTTATTTTCTTTCCTGTGGTGACTTTATTCATCTCTTAACAGATCTATCAGTCATGGTTAGACAAGTCAACGCCGTTCTATGCAGTGAGGTGGGCAGCTACTCTACTACTCACCGCTATCTATATGATCAGAGTGTACCTTCTACAGGTAAGTTTCTGCCCTTATATCGTAAGGGACGTGGTTTTGCTTTGTCTTATTTTACCAAAGGTAAACCCGTGCAGTATTTATCCGGAGGTGTCACAATGCCATTTAGATTCTGCATTTATTTATTTTTAGACTTCAGAAGTCTTTGGCGAGATAATCTAGTGTGTTGCCGCCACTGCTTATGAAAGACATTGAGAGAACTATTTTTATCAGTCAAGCAGGCTTACAGAGAAAGAAATAATTTAAAAGAATAATCAGTCTGTCCTTGTAAGTCATCTGACGGTAGCTCATTTTTCCACTTTGTTGCTGAATGCTCTGATAGACGATATCTCAGTTGTTTGCTGCATGATTTTATGTTATCGTGAAACAAAGTTTTGTTTCTGAAAAGGAAGTTGGAGTCAAAGCTGTATATCACATGCTGTGAACAGAATGTAAATTCATTCATTAATGTCAGACTCGGTAAACACCTCCCTGCTTCATTTGCACTAAGAATCATTATGGGCTGTGCAGCAAACTCAGTGTTGACAAGAAATGTCAACTTTATTATTTTTTCTGACTGCACATCAGTTCATTATTGTATAACCATTTTGTTGTGCTTAGATGTACTTAACAGCTGTATCTCTAACATGCTGATGTTGCCTTTCAGGGTTGGTATATAGTAACGTATGCTTTGGGAATCTATCATCTCAACCTGTTCATTGCTTTTCTATCACCAAAAGTGGATCCTTCACTGCTTGATGAAGGTAAGTTAGCAGAAATTGGCAGCAGCTGACATATATTTGTGATGAACTTGAGCAAGAATGAGGTAACATTAGCTCATTAGGGGGTAAGTAATGGTCAAAAGGCTCCAGTGTGTTCCCATATTACTCCATCTCTCCTGTAGATGAAGGTCCAGCCCTTCCCACCAAGCAGAACGAGGAGTTTCGCCCTTTCATCAGACGGTTGCCAGAATTCAAATTCTGGTGAGTCCAGTGAACATCCGCAGTTTCAGCCTCGTTGGCCGATGTCGTCATCATGCAGAGCTCCACCAGATATTTGTCATCATATTGCTGTTTTGACTTTCTCTCTGCAGGCACTCGGCAACAAAGGGCATCGTCATCGCCATGGTTTGCACATTTTTCGAAGTCTTCAATGTGCCAGTGTTCTGGCCAATACTTGTAATGTACTTCATCATGCTCTTCTGCATCACAATGAAGAGGCAGATCAAGGTAAATGCACACGGGACAGACGAGTGGGCAGCCTGCTTACAAAGCTTCTGTCTCGGATGATTAAATCATCCGATACTTTTTGACAATGTGTGAGGCCTCTTTAGAGAAACAGAACACACTAACGCTCTTCTTTCTTCTCCATTGTTTCCAGCACATGATCAAGTACAGATACTTACCCTTCACACATGGAAAGAGGACATACAAAGGCAAGGACGAAACAGGGAAAACGTTTGCTAGTTAAAATGTCCCCCCCTGTTTCCCCCCCTCCTCCTCTTTTGAAGTTTATCTATCACAGCTAGTGTGGAGTGGCCAGGGTTAGTTTTCTTCTTTTGTTTTTCTAAGCCGGACATTAAAACATGACATGAAAAGTACACGTTTTGATCGATACATTGCAGTGTTGGGCGGGGGAGCAGCACGGATCATAATAGATGGGGATTATTGCCTTTTGTCTGTTATGGAGTAGATTTTTGGGGGGGTTTATGTAACAGTAGGCGTGACTCAAGTTCTGCCTTTTTTGCCTTTTTAACCCTATGGGGTAAGTATAAAATGATCTAGAAGGAACCACACAAAAAATTTAAAGTGTAAGATGTGATTGTTGTATCTTTTTTTTTTTTGTTTCACTGATCCCAGTATGCCCCCTCCTCTCAAGTAAAATAAATCTGCCAACATTTGATTTAATATATTTGTACCGACTTATTTGTGCAAGTCTAGTTTTTCTTTGAGGAACCATTAGTGTTTTTTAGGCGAGAGTTTAGATGTGTCCAGAAGGCACCTGCGGTTAATGCAGCGGCAACATGACGCACTCACTCCTGATGTAATGAGGATTTTTGATGCGGTTAATCTGGCAGCTGTGTGTATCAGCAGGGAGAGGTTAGCGTGCAAGCTCCTGTCGCTCCTTTAAATCGGCTCCTTTCTTCTGTGGTACCTCTGTGACCATCAGTCGGGCTGGCAGTAGCCACGCTGCCTGTTTTTTCGTATCAAAAGTTTCCCACTCGGCGTCAGTGGGCAGATTTGCTGCGTCTCAGACTCTCAGCACACGTGCACAGTTTGTGGTTCGGGCCAGTTTTAATCCAGGTCTAATCTGCCGTCACCCACATTCTATTTTTTTTTTTTTCTCCCTCCAAATATTGTACTGTCTGTCTGTCCGGGTTCATTCGGGCTGTGTAGTCTAGCTGTTATAGTTCAGAATCTGTGTTTACTTTGAGATCAGTTATGATAAATGTAGTCATTCCAAGCAAACTTCTGTTCTCTTTCTTTTACAGAGGAATCATATGAAAACAGAGATTGAGAGCTTTTATTATAACAAATGGATGAAGTGGGTGACCATCACACATTCTTTTCTATAAGCCTGTTCATTTTTTTTTTTTTTTCCAAACCCTCATCCTATATTTTTATCAGAGCACTGAAGATTCGTCATCATAAACTCTGATCAACACTATAGTAAGGGATCTAAACTTTTTCGTGTTTGATTAAAAAAAGACATGTTTCAAGCGACTGTCGGGAGGACTTATGTGTATGTGTGTATATATATTTTAAAAAAAGAAATTTGAGATTATTTTTTATTTGTTTTTTTTTTCCCTCCTGCCACCATTCTGTTTGAGTGCTTCAAATCTATTTCAGTTGAATCTGGTGAAATGAGAACTGTTTAATTGGACTCAAGGTCTGACAAATTTGGAAAAAAAGGTGTTACTCATTAATCGCATGTCATTGTTTTCTTGTGCTATGATTAAAAACAAAAATTGGATTTTAATATGTGTATTTCTTTCCTTTTTAAATTCCTGTACACTAGACGTCATCCCATTAATGCATATGATAATATTACAACACAACTGTGTGGTTTTTTCTTTCTATGTAGGAAATCTACAACTGGGATGTAAATAAGCTTTTTCCAAGACAATAAGCTGTTGGATGTACTTGCATGTTAAAGCTTTTATAACTGTCTGAGATTTGAACCAAAGAATGAAAAACCCAGTTTGGATGCCTAAAGTGAGAAATGAATTCTAAAGTAACTTTTGACCACCTGCATTTATGCTCCTCAACTGCAGAGTGCAAATGATCTCCTGTTCTGTAAAATGTGTGGCTGAAGCTCATCTGGTGCAGAACTCATTAGTCAGAGGACGTTGTATTAGCATAGGCCACATATTCATGGTGAATTCCACTTTTCCTCTGCATTTGTTTATGACCTTGAGTCCGGGAAGCTTATTGGCCATCCAGCTCTTCATTCAGAGGAGGAGTTGTAGTGCGACACGCTGTCCATCAGGGGGCGCTGCTGGCGGATCACGGCTCGGTCAAACGTGTCTCAGAGCAGGAGTCATCCTCAACAAAAACCCGAGGGCCAAACTTTATTTATTCATTATGACAATGTCATTTTTAACATTAGTAGAAGATACTTGTCCAATCCTTTCTTTTGGGTGTCGTTTGGGGGTTTGCTCTGATGTTTTTTGGTAAATATAAATGTCCGGTGTGTGATCTCTCCCCTCCTGGTGTAGATGGTCCCAAGGTCAGAGAGTACGGTCCCTCACACACCCTCAAGGTCAAACACAGTCCAATAAATAGTTAAATCTACACTCTTATAACTGAAGCTGGCATGATGGATCAGAGGTAAGTAAAATAAATCCACCATGTGACTGACATCAGTCAGGGCTTCCTTCTCTGAGCTTTATTCTTCTGGATTTAAATTTGGGTCAGGGTTTTGGCCATGTATCATTTCCATTTGCTCTGTGGTTGGGAATTTCCCTACTCACCTTTCCTGCGTGGTTCACCTTTACCAGTTTTAGGCCTGTTAGCATAAACAATAATAGACTGGATCATATAACCTGAGACCTTGGTGGTGACTGCAGACTCCCTTTCTCTGCTTCAGCCCCCCTGCAGTCGTCCGTCTGAGTTTATTTTGCATGCCCATTTGTGAATTCTCCTTCCACCATTTCAAATTATGCGCTGCGTCCCCACAAGCATGGAAATGACCACGCGTGCTCACACCCCACCAGCCGCCGACGACTCGCTGCGCCAGACAAATCGCTCTTCGGGGTTATATGATGTTGGTGCGTGGCCGCTGTGACCATGGGACCTCTCCTCGCTTGTGTTTGCCTCCTGGGTTCTGCTCTCCACGCGGCGGCTCGGTGTGACCTCCCCGCCTCAGAGTTTACGCTACAGGGAGACTATCTGCTGGGGGGGCTTTTTGACCTTTATCACGTCAGCTCCCCGTTCCATCACCACAGACCCGAGGCCGTGGACTGCACCAGGTGAGTCATGTCTGCCCGTTATTGATTATTTGGGGTTTTTTTTAACCTAATTTGATCAATTCCGATGCTAAAATTCAAACTATGGATACTCGGTCCTCCTCCCGTTCCAGCCAGGACTTCCTCCTCCCCAACT
The DNA here is from genome assembly GCA_911728415.1 of Lagocephalus sceleratus. NCBI lineage: Eukaryota > Metazoa > Chordata > Actinopteri > Tetraodontiformes > Tetraodontidae > Lagocephalus > Lagocephalus sceleratus. The sequence goes on along the minus strand of CAJVRN010000064.1, from coordinate 4,190,507 downwards.
ATCGAAGATTCCAGCTGATGCGATTCTCCGTGGAGGAAATAAACAACTCCTCGGACCTGCTCCCAGGCGTGTCCCTCGGGTACGAGATATTTGACATCTGCTCCGACCTGCAGAGTTTTCCGGCCGTCCTGAAGCAGATCTCCGTGGACGGTTCGGTCCAGCCGTGGCTGGGGTCACACGCCCGTCTGTCCAAGGTCATCGGGGTGGTCGGCCCTTTCTCCAGCACGCAGACTCTGACCTTGGCCCCGCTGTTCATGATGGACTTCATCTCTATGGTGAATGTGCTGATCGCTGTGCAAATGTCCGCGCCAGATCGGTGTGCTATGTGTGCGAACTAACACGTTTGATGGTGCGTCTCTGTTGACAGGTCAGCTACGGGGCTTCTAGCTCCGTATTTTCCAGTAAGGAGAATTTCCCCTCTTTCCTGAGAACAGTGCATCCAAACAAAGAGGTCATCAACGTGATCATTCGCATTCTCCAGTACTTCGATTGGCCCTGGGCCGCGTTCCTCAACAGCAATAACGACTTTGGCATCGACGGGAGGGACCTCTTCATCCAGGGGATCAAGGACACCGATGTGTGCCTGGCGTACACTCAGAATCTGAACATGCAGACAAACTTCACCCAAACGTTCCAGCAAATCAACGCGCAGAAGATCAATGTCATCATCGTGTTCGCGCCCAAAATGATCGTGGAGGCTCTTATCGACTCGGCAATAAAGCACAATGTCACCGACAAGGTGTGGCTCGCTGACGACGGCTGGTCGCTGAACAAGAACCTCCCCAAGAAGAAAGGAATCGGGAGCATTGGGACCGTGATTGGGGTGTCTCAGCCAGTCGTGACCATACCTGGTTTCGACGAGTATATCTTTTCTTTCAAAAGCCAGAATGAGTGCAAAGGGGAAGAGCAGCAGATGTTTTGTAATCAGGTTTGCAACTGCAGTCACCTGAGTGCTGAGGAAATTACCACAGCAGACCCGACCTTCTCCTTTCCTGTTTACTCTGCTGTGTATGCCATCGCTCATGCGTTACACAACAATTTACAGTGTGGAGCTGGCAGGTGTAATCACAGTATTACTGTCTACCCATACATGGTGAGTCCAGATGAAGGTATGTGTTTATTTTAGGTAGTCAAAGTCATAACCCAGCCCGGGTTTTCTGACCTGCCAGGTAGACAACCCTTCCCTGGTTCCCACTTGCCTGGGTTTTCTGCCTGGGAGGACAGAAATCCTGGCCTGGATTTTAGCCCTCGAGAACTGGGTTCAGACACCCATCATTCTTTTTAATTTGTTTAGCACTGTTGATGTATGATGTATGTATGGGTCATTGAAACAGTTTTTCTCCTCTGAGGCCATCCTTGTTAGTGTTAATTTGAACTTTGTGTACCCACATCAGGTTTTGGCTGAGCTGAAGAAGTCAAACTTCACACTTTTGAACAGGACTATTCAGTTCAATGAGCTCGGCGATCCCAAATTCGGGTCCTATTCAATAGTTTTCTGGAACAATAAAGGCATTCCAGAGGAAGTTGGCTTCTTTCACTTTGATTCCTCCATCGGTTTTTACATCAACAGCACCAAAATTCAGTGGTTCAGTGGAGAAGTAAGAAAATGTGTTTTTTTTATGACATTAAATTCCTGTCCCTTTCAATTCTATAATGCTTAATAATTTCATTCCTTCCACATGAGAGGGTCTTTCTACCAGCTTTGTTCTCCTCAACAGGTGCCGACTTCACGGTGTTCCACAGAATGTAATAAAGGATACACAAAAAAACACAACGGACCCCACAAATGCTGTTTCGCTTGTGAAATCTGTCCAAGTGGGACTTACATCAACATCACGGGTGAATTACTCGTCCTTTCACAACGATTCCGTGTGATCTGACTTTGATGTCGTTGACAGACGGGCTGTTTCTGATCCAAAACAGAGGATCCCTTCAGCTGCCTCAGCTGTGAGGAGCACCAGTGGTCTGCAGCAGGGAGTACGTCGTGTCAGCTGCGGACGGTGGAGTATGTGGCGTTCACTGACACCCCGGCCGTCATCATCCTGGTGGGGACCAGCCTGCTGCTGGCTCTCACGTTAGCCATGTGCGTTCTCTTCGCCATCAACTACAACACGCCCGTGGTCCGATCTGCCGGGGGGCCCATGTGCTTCCTGATCTTGGGCTGCCTCAGCCTCTGTAGCGTCAGCGTCTTCTTTTACTTTGACAAACCCACGGTTGCCTTTTGTATCCTGAGGGTTTTGCCCTTCATTTTGTTCTACACTGTTTCTCTTGCCTGCTTTGGCGTCCGCTCCTTTCAGATCGTCAGCATTTTTAAAATCGCCGCCAAGTTCCCCCAAGCCCACAGCTGGTGGATGAAGTACCACGGTCAGTGGCTGGTCATCTCCGTGGCCTTCTTCACTCAGGCGCTTACTCTTGTTATCAGCTTTTCGTTAAACCCACCCTCGCCCTTTAGTGACATCACTTCATACCCAGACAAAATCATCCTGGGATGTATAGTGGGTGTTCAGTCATCATCTTGGTCATTTGTTTTACTTTTATCTCTGGGCTTGCTGTGCTTCATTTTCTCCTACATGGGAAAAGACCTCCCAAAAAATTACAACGAGGCCAAAGCCATAACCTTCTGTTTGCTCCTGCTGATCCTCACCTGGATGATATTTTGGACCATCTTCGTGCTTTACCAAGGCAAATACATCCACACCCTGAACGCTGTGGCGGTGCTCTCCAGTATCTACTCCTTTCTGTTGTGGTATTTCCTCCCAAAATGTTACATCATCATCTTTCACCCACAAAAGAACACACAGAAGTACTTCCAAGGTTTGATTCAGGACTACACTAAAACCATTAGCCAGTAGAAGTTAAATGGTTGAGACTGACTTTAACGGACTTTAGCTCTCTCTGTTAAGTATTACGATATGTCTTGAAATAAAGTGAGATTTCATGGATCAGTGCATGTTATACAATTCTAGAGGTTCTACTGGGTTGTGATTAAAGCATTGCAGCTACAACGTCATCTGCTTTTTCTTTTCTCTTCGATTCTGTCTGATCTTCCTGTTGTTGGTTCTACTACGAGTCGACTCACATTATGTAATGTGAACTGGGATTTCAATTTTTTTTGTTTTTGACCATTTGACTTTCTTATGTGTAGCCAAAGTAATTCCTGACTTTACTGCCTGAATATGTGCCCTATTTCTCTGTAAGCCTTTTGCTTTGAGCATAAAAATATACTAAATTGTACTTAAGCCAACTACAAAGTCTGTTTTACTTCTCAGTTTTACTGTATTTGAGCCAGCATTAACATGAGGACACCAATACTATTTACATTTAAATAGACTAAGCACATAGTTTACATTTAAATGGACTAAGTACAAAATGTTCACACTATTATAATTACTCTACATTACGTAAAATAATACCTGTTTTGTACGTTCATACCAAGTGGCAACCCTCTGTGATGTCACCCACTGGTTTGTGTTGGGAAAAGAAACCTTATTTAGACAAATGGGTGGGTTAGAGGAAGAATAAGGAGTGGGTGTAACTTTTGTCTATTCTGGTCTATTCATCCACCCACAGACTGTGTTGGAGGTCAGGCATGTCAGTCATATAGACATACCCCAGGTCTTAAGGATCAATGTCTAATTAATTAGGGAAATATTAGAATATTAAATATTAGGGACTCATTTTAAGATGAACCACCAGATCATATTTTAGGATGATTAGTTTTCCCGTTGACACCATTTAGAGTTGTGAAAGAAAATTATCAAATGAGTAATTCATGATTGAAAGTGAATTGGAGTGGATTGGAGCCAGTTTTATTTTAATCCACCAGCGGATCTCTGAGGTATTACAACGTAAGTCACTTCCGCCTGCATCTTTCATGTACCGTCTATGGTTCCTACCTATTTATTTCGTTGCCAAAGCAGTTCATCTTAGAAAATCTACCTTTGATCAAGCTGTACCAGAAAGCGTCAGCAGGTGACACTGTCGCTATGTCACGCAGGGTCATTTCTGCCAGCCTGCGTGGTTATTTCATGCACTTTGCATGTAATCTGGTGATGCTGTTCAGAAATCTGACTTTGGGTAAGGTTTCAGTCATGCTTTTTTGTTAGCTGAGGGTAGTCGTTGGCCACAAATCTAATGTCAAATCTTTTTCCTATTTCAAATTAGCTGGGGGTGCATGCCTTACCCTACCAAACCACATGTTGGGTTGAATTACTTTTATTTGTTTGCATTTGCATATTAGTCCTTCCTTTCCTTCCTTAAAGCTTGCCATATAGACATTTGTCATAACGAGCAATTCTGATACTAAATCTTGAGGAAGAGTTTGCCTTTCAGTTATTTTAAAGAAATTCTGTTAAAAATCATTGAAGAACCATTGACTCCATGGATCACAGTTGTGTTTAAAGTGTCATGGGGAACAATGATGTATGGAATACATTCTTTTTTCACAAGTTCCTACAACATGTTTAGCCTATATAACATGTTTAATGCATGTCGCTGTTCATCAGCCCTCAGTTGTAGAGTCCAGCGTGGCGTTCTTCTCTTCTGCTAACATCCAGAACTAACTTGAATGTTTTAGGAGAAGCAGCCATGTGGCCCGAGCTGCCTATACTCACTACCAACAGTCAGAGTAACTTTTTTATGGTTGACTGATTCAGAAGACGCAGTCTTTGTGGTCAAATCCCAATCAAGACAACAAGATGCTATGAACGTCCAAAAGAAAAAGAGGGCACGATATAACCACCGATCAAAATTAAAATACTGAAAATGAGGACGTGCCCTCAACAATTCCTCAAGATTTAAATGATTTACATAATTATTTGTGAATTCTCTCTCAACCGTGTCCTAAAGTATTTCAACCCCGCCTTGATGAAAATGATGCTGAGGTTTAGGACCTATCGACGAGTGATGATAGCAGCACCAGGCAGTAGAGTGCACATCACCAGAGTGAAGGATGGGTGGTTCTCTTGCTTGCCTTTGTCTCCTGGGATCTTTCCTGTATCCCCTGGCTCAGTGTACCGTTGCAGCCTCAGAGTTTAGGCTGGATGGAGATTATTTGATTGGTGGACTTTTTGAAATCCATTTGGACACCTTCCTGACCACTCATGACAGACCAGAAGCCATCGACTGCTCCAGGTGAGTCCACCAGAGGCTTCCACACAGACCAGTGCTCCACGAACCGACACCTGCGAATCTGTTCCTTCTCCTCTTTTCCGTCCACAGTAAAACCCTCCTTCTCTCAAACTATCGAAAGTTTGAGTTGATGAGATTTGCCGTGGCGGAAATCAACAACTCCACAGACCTCCTGCCGAACGTGACCCTCGGCTATGAGATGTTTGACCACTGCTCGGACACTCAGAGCTTTTCGGGCATTTTGAAGCTGCTCTCGGTCAATAATGTGGTCCAGCCTTGGAACGTACCGCACAAGAACGTGTCCAAAGTGGTCGCAGTGGTCGGACTTTTCACCAGCACCTTCACGCTGACCGTGGCCCCGCTGTTCATGATGGACTTCATCCCAATGGTAAATGGTTCCCCAGTCTCTTAGTATGTTCACTACCTGTAATTACCACAGTGTCTTGAAAGCTGGTGTCATTTGTGACCTCTCAACAGATCTCTTATGGATCTTCCAGTTCCATCTTCTCGAATACTGCCAAATTTCCCTCTTTCCTGCGGACAGTGCACTCCAGTAAGGAAGTGATGCAAGTGATTGTAAAGATTTTGCAGTACTTCAAGTGGCACTGGGTTGCCTTCCTTTACAGCAGCGACGATTATGGCACTGATGGGCTGAAACTGTTCATAGAGAAGATAAAGGACACCAACATCTGCCTTGCGTATGCCAAAAATCTTGACGGCAGTCCCTATTTGCCGATATTTCACCAGATCCATACCCAGAAGATCAACGTTATGGTGGTCTTTGCTCCCGAGTGGCGCGCTAAGCCCCTGGTGCAATCAGCTATACGGAACAACGTCACGGGCAAGGTGTGGATAGCAGGAGAAGCGTGGTCTTTAAACAAGGATCTGCCGAAGGAGAAAGGAATCGCAAACATCGGCACTGTGATCGGGCTGTCTCAGCCGTACGTTACCATCCCCGGTTTCGACAATTTTATTTATGCAGATAAGAAGCAGAATGAGTGTGAAAGCACTGAGCAGCAGTTCTGCAACCAGCTTTGCAACTGCAGTCATGTGAGCGCTGAAGACATCCTGGCTGTGGACCCTTCCTACGCGTTTTCCGTTTATTCTGCTGTGTACACCATCGCTCACGCCTTGCACAGTGTCTTAAACTGTGGCGTCGGTAAATGTAAGCGCGGCATTTCCATTGCTCCACACGTGGTAAGCACACAAATAATTTACGCCGAATAAACACTGCCAATGGATAAATGACCAGACGTAATCTGTCTCTTCCAGCTTCTAGCCGAGCTGAAGAAGTCAAATTTCACACTGTTAAACGAGAGAGTTCAGTTTAGTGAGAGCGGTGACCCCATGTTTGGCTCCTATGCGCTGTTGTTCTGGAACAAGACCGGTGATGCAGAGATCTTTGGCTCGTGTGGGTTTTACCCGTCGCTCCAGTTCTTCATCAACGACAGCAAAATTCAGTGGCACTCAAAAGAAGTAAGCTGTGTTTCCCTTTGTCTGAATATGTTTGCATGAATTGAGAAAAGGAACGGTGACAGCTGATGGTTGATTCGGCAGGGATTTTTACATCTACAACATTGATTCGTTTTTAGGACCTTTGACCTGTGCTTTTAAATAGTAATTGTCTTGCACAGGTGCCTATTTCCCGGTGCTCCAAGGAATGTAAAGAGGGATATGTAAAAAGACAAGAGGGAATCCACCAATGCTGTTTCACATGTGAAATATGTGGAAGTGGAACTTATGTCAACACATCAAGTAAGTTGTACTCTTTTAGGGGAATTAAAAATGAGTACCAATTGTGCTTTTATTTGTTGTTACTCTTGGTGGTCAGAATTTAGAGAGAAAAACTGAGGACCTGTTGTTGTTTTGTGTGAAACAGAGGATCCGTTCAGCTGCCTCAGCTGTGAGGAGCACCAGTGGTCTGCAGCAGGGAGTACGTCGTGTCAGCCGCGGACGGTGGAGTATGTGGCGTTCACTGACACCCCGGCCGTCATCATCCTGGTGGGGACCGGCCTGCTGCTGGCTCTCACGTTAGCCATGTGCGTTCTCTTCGCCATCAACTACAACACGCCCGTGGTCCGATCTGCTGGGGGGCCCATGTGCTTCCTGATCTTGGGCTGCCTCAGCCTCTGTAGCGTCAGCGTCTTCTTTTACTTTGACAAACCCACAGTTGCCTTTTGTATCCTGAGGGCTTTGCCCTTCATTTTGTTCTACACTGTTTGTCTCGCCTGCTTTGTCGTCCGCTCCTTTCAGATTGTCAGCATTTTCAAAATCGCCGCCAAGTTCCCCCAAGCCCACAGCTGGTGGATGAAGTACCACGGTCAGTGGCTGGTCATCTCCGTGGCCTTTGTCATTCAGGTGCTTATGCTTGTTATCAGCTTTTCGTTAAACCCACCCTCGCCCTTTAGTGACATCACTTCATACCCAGACAAAATTATCCTGGGATGTGTCATAAGTATTCGATCATCATCTTGGTCATTTGTTTTACTTTTATCTCTGAGCTTGCTGTGCTTCATTTTCTCCTACATGGGAAAAGACCTCCCAAAAAATTACAATGAGGCCAAAGCCATAACCTTCTGTTTGCTCCTGTTGATCCTCACCTGGATCGTATTTTCCACCGCCCTCATGCTTTACCAAGGCAAATACATCCACACCCTGAACGCTGTGGCGGTGCTCTCCAGTATCTACTCCTTTCTGTTGTGGTATTTCCTCCCAAAATGTTACATCATCATCTTTCACCCACAAAAGAACACACAGAAGTACTTCCAAGGTTTGATTCAGGACTACACTAAAACCATTAGCCAGTAGCTCCCTTCAGTGATGCTGTCTACATATCTATTGAACATTATTATTGCTTTCAATTAACATCTCATTTCCAGTTTTAAAATATTGCTCATAGCCTAATGTCAAGCATTGTACCACATATTGACAAATAGTGCTTCAATAAACAGAAATAAAAGGTGCTATTTGAGTTTTGCTGGTTTAACTATCTATATGTGTTCAATATTTACAGCTGAACATTTTAGCCATGATGTCTCAGCAGTATTTTGTCTAAGATTCGTCTAAATAACTATGTGGATGTACAGTCGTAGAGCATGGTTTCGTTCAAGACTGATTGAGGCATTTGTACCAAAATTGAAGCAAAAGGATCAACGTTAGCAGAGGATGGTTTCGATCCATCGACCTCTGGGTTATGGGCCCAGCACGCTTCCGCTGCGCCACTCTGCTGCGTCGCGTTGTGTTTCAATGACTGTACACATCTGTACTCTTTATCTACAGATATTCATATATTTGCTCCTTGGAAGGAGAGGTTTGAAGTGCTGGAATACGGAAATGCATGGTTCGAATTCCAAGAGAGACGCAGGGGTGACGCTGGGACAGGTCAACAATAGTTGACAATAAGGTCACGGGGACGCTGATCCGGCGCGTTTTGTGTCTCCATTTGAAAGTCAAAGTTTCACGCCGTGACGCTCAAGCGGTGCCCCACTAAATGAAACGGAAAGAGCCGCGGCCGCAGGGGGTATGTGACAATTACACAAGGTAAATTGCCGTTTTGTTGCTGCCATTCAGTTCCCCGCAGAGGAGAAGAGGAGGACGGACCGTGAAAGTGGGAACGAATTGGTAAATAGTGTCACTTAGCATGGCATCTGGAGAGCTGGACGCTGACACCAACAAATTGTCGATTTCATACCAATTTCAGAGTCACACTCACCACACACGTTGTCAAGCAGAATTATAGAGCATATCTCAGAGTCTTATTCTTTAACTAAGAGTCTTAAACTTAAACTAAAGTTTTTGGCGATCAAAATAAACTGTGACGGACAGGTCAGGAATTTATTCAACAAGACTACTGCGCCTATCGAATGATCCTTAAACTTTTTATTTTTCAATCAAACAATTTATTAAAACGTTAAAGTCGAGAGAAGCCGCTTTTCTGAAGGGGGGATATTTGTGTTTCACAAAATATGGAGCGAGGAAAATCAGAGGAACGCCCCGCGCTTTTGCACTAGTACCTTTCAATTTTCCACTTTGGCCACATAAAGGAGAAACCCTGGGAAACAAAACTTGGCCAGCAACTGGCCCTTTAGCATACTAAGTTGAAGAAAAAGTGGACCATTTAGTCGCCATATGGGATTTGCCTTTATAAACTGGACCCACCGGGTCCTCTTGGACCTCACAGCACTTTGGCCGTACCGTGGTGCGAATAAGGCGCATTTTCATTCATCAACATGGGTGCTATAAACAAAGATAATTGCAAATGCACTCATGTTTGAGTGGACTTGAATATACACCCACTTCTCTGCCTCACTACCAACTCCGTCTGTCCTCTTCTGAGGGAATAACAATTGATTTGGGTTCATTTTTAGTCCCACCGTTCGAACGGTGTCGATTAAGAGAGTCTGAAGTTAAAACAGATAACAGTCATAAATCCATCAACACAAAAATAAAAACGAGATTTAGATGAGTTTTTTTTTTATCAGAACCATGAAACCACGACGATAAAACTCTATAATTGATATTTTACGTGTGACATGTCTGAAATCATATCTGGGCCGTCTGGTAGCTGTTGTTTTACGCACCGTTAAATGCCGCGCTCCAAAGCCTTCGCGCTTATTCTCATTCAAATCGTGCTCGAGTGGTGCAGAGTAAATGGCAGATGTTTTGCAATTCAAGGCGCATCAATGCCCATGCGCTTTAGTGTTTAACAATAGCGCTCCCCTTTTGTTCGGCACTGGTGTCTTTCAGCGCGGAGCTCGACAAAAGCTTCATCCTCCAGCGAGTTATAAAGTTACTTTCCAGTCAGTTCATTTCGGCCCTCGAGAGGACCTTAAGCGATGTTAATGTGCACCTCTGGTCTTTTCATGCCCTAACCCCTGCACACACAGGCAAACAGCGGCCTTTGTGCGCTCCGACCAAAGTAAGAAGTCTTTAAATAACCCGGAGAGCAGTCTATAGAAATTCATGACGCCATTTCTGTTTGATGTTTGATCAGAGCTTCGTCAACAGGTCCGTCGCGTGGCCTTCCACGGGAAAAACTGTATATTCCAGTATTTTATTCAGTGGGAATCTGTGCCCGTTTTCACTTTGACTTTGTTGCGCACAATGAGCGCCTCGGTCACACTAGTTCTGCTCGCAGGTTCTTGTGAATGGAGGGCGGTACATCGATTTGCTCCGCTCACGACGCGCCGAGGTGCGCGCTGCGTTTGCGTCATTCGTGCAATCATTTCATGCATGCTGTTGAAACTATAGTCCAAAAGCCTCGTCTCGTTGGAGAAATAACAATATCGGTCCCTTAAGTAAAATGGAATGCATGTTTGATCAGCAATATGATATGAATCAGGTAATGAAGGTTACTATTTAACGCAATCCTCTAAACCGGAATGATGTTCTGTGTTATGTGTCTTTATCCCCATACATAAAACTCTATCTGATGTATAGGCAGATCACCTCGACATCACCATTGGTTTGCAAATGTCTCCGTTTCCCTCCGAACAGCACCCTAGTTTATTGCAGTAATTGCATAATTGTTTCACTAATTGTTGTTAACAAGTTTCCCAATAGTCCAATTATTACAGCACCATTGTCGGGTCCCCGCCGCAGGCATCCATAACAAAGGTCCGATTGGGTTAATGAACGACCTGAGGCTGAAAAGTGAAAGTGAAGCGAGGGCCCGACTCCTTTCATAAACATACACTTAACTTGTCATTTAATGGCACCCGCATTATTATTTCCAATTGAGGCACAAGTTTCTCGTTGAGCCATTCTCATGGGCGGATGATGACATGGTGGAGAATCAGGTGATATTGGAGGGAAAGTGTTCCAAAACTGCTGGCCCTCGTAGTTTGGTCCCCTTCTTTTGAGGGTCTTCTTTGTCCCGCAGACAGCAAACACTAATTGGTATTATACCGAAAAATCAGCGGTGAAACCCACAAAATGTCGAGACGCGCAGCTCTTGACGAAATCAACGCTTTACGCTTCTGAGTTTAAAAAAAGGAAACAAGCGTGAAAATGTAGATAATTCGAAGTCTAGGCAGGACAAAGGACCCCAAGGAGGCTCCCTCCACCAGAGCCCCTCGGCCAAATTTCATACCAATTAAATGCTTCAGTGGGACACCGCAACTGTGTCCGCAAACTTGTTTTGCGGACTGTTTACGGACACGATGTCGAATGGGTTGGTTTCAGAGATGTTACCTATATACAATTTCAAATATGACTAACTTTTCATTAAAAGGGTTAAAAAAATGACGCCTTTGTTAAAACATCCTGAGAAGAAAAGTGCACGTTTCCCTTTCTAAACAGGGTTAGGAGGAGAGGAGCATTGTTGGCGCTTATAGCTGAGGGGAATCTTTTGATGGCCACACGTTTGTGGTCACAAAGCAGTGGAAAGTAAAAGATCAATGGCACGCTGCTATAAACGGCGCTCCTTTCATGCGCGCTGTCCACCGGCTGAATACCAAAGGGTCCCTTTCAAAGCGACCCTCTGCCGGTTTAACTCAGACATTAAATGTGTGGATCAGGTCTTCCGTGCGCAGATAAAGATCATTTACAGTCGTGTTTAACACCCGCAGAGGGTGACAGTTTGTCTGTGAATTAAAGATCTCCAGATGCACCGTGCGTGTGTGTGTGTGCGCGTGTGCGTGTGCGTGTGTGTGAGCCCAGTAAAGCCAGTGCATTGTTCCAGCCAGTCAGACTTTCCCAAGCTCCCTTCCCCTTTCAGCGACCACTGTGGAAAATCGGGAGGTGAGGGACCGGGGACAAGGGGCGGCCCGCGATTCTCCTCGGTGCCTCACCGCGGCTGGTACCAAGACAAAACCCCAAGAACGCACAATGGTCAAAGACCCCAAAACCGTTAAGATTTTTCCTCCTCTAAAATCTGCCGGGCCTCACATTTCAGGTGTTTGAACGTCCAAACACAATATTTGCTGTAACCCCTTTTCCCCAAAGGAGGTGGCTCAGCTGGTGGCGGGACAGTAAGAATCGGCCACCAGAAAATCGAGATGCTGTGATGACATGCGGGGAATTATCACGGTGCTGCCTTCGACCTGGTGGCGTGAAACTCGCATATAAAAGATTGAATACAGGAGACCCGCACAGTGATAGCCAACCAGAACCACGAGGATTAACCGCCATGTTTATGATTTTTACGCTTTCGTGCCTCACACGACGCTTCCTCGGGTGTTTGGATTACGCGTGCATGCGCTGCGCCATCATCTTTATTTAATTAACTTGTATGACCGAAGCCAGTCAAATAATGTAGACGTTTTATTCCAGTTTTATCCAAACTTGAAAAGCTTAATAAAGTACTTTAGAAAACGTTACGAACATTTATTTTTACATTTGATGTAATATACGTTCACTTGTTGCGTCTTCGCCTTTGGCTGACAAGTGACGCCACCGTTGCTCATTTAAGCACAACAGACAGGCGGGCCTGTTTGCATTGAGATGTTAAGTGGGTGTCGAAGAGCTATATAAATCCACTCAGGATCGGCTCCTTCATTCGTGCTCCACAGAGAAAGAGATTAAACCGAGAGCGAACAGAATGGTGGCCACGGCAGACTGCGAAGAGACACCCAAACACGTCAGTGGCAAAAAGGTGTGTACAGGAACGCGACTTTTTTTGGATGAAAGAAAAGGCCACACCAAGTGTGATTTCTCGAAATATTAAAATATCTGCCTCCCCCCCCAAAGGTATCCAAACCGCTCATGGAGAAGAAAAGACGAGCTCGCATAAATAAATGTTTGGACCAGCTGAAATTACTTTTGGAAAACTACTACAGCACCAGCGTAAGTATTATGTTAGAGCATCAGAGTAGCTTTTAGTGTGCTGCAACTCATTTTCATTATCAAGTTATGTTCATCAATATCCCCCACTTTCAGATCCGAAAGCGCAAGCTCGAAAAAGCCGATATTCTGGAGCTCACAGTGAATCACCTCAGAAACCTTCAAAAGATCCAGAGCTGTAAGTTGAACCCCAGATATATCCGTCCAGCGGTTTGGTCAACGGGGTCATTTAAGTCAATGAAGGACGTGTTTGCCCGATTCCGCAGGCAACGTCGCCGCCTCCGAGTTGTCCGACTTCCAGAGCGGCTTCCGCCGCTGCGTGGCCAACGTGGATCAGTACATGCTGGTGACGGACGGCGGGAGCGGGAGCGACCGCTGGATGTGGTCGCAGCTGTGCAGCAAACTGCGGCGCTCCCGCAGCGCGGAGGACGGCGTCAGCACCACGGACAGCGGCCCGGGCCCGAGCCCGAGCCCGGCCCAGGCGCGGGGCCAGCAGCGGCGCATTCGGCCCAAGGCGCACGACCGAACCAGAGTCCCCGAACCGCCCGTGGGTGACGTGGACGCGCTTCCCCGTTTACCGACAGAGGACAGACACGTCCACATGGATGCGGATGGGAAGAGGACGGATTCTGCTGCAGCTGCTGCTGCTGACAGCAACGGGAGCGGAAATGTTCCGCACATGTGGAGGCCTTGGTAGAGCCGACGGACGTTCGAGTTTTATAAATGCACTGTATAGATGTCCAGAATATCCTAATATGTTGTATATGAATGTATGTTTTATTTTCTTAATAAAGGGATTCAAAGAATCATCATTGCGTTGTCGTAGTACAATGACGGGATATGCACAGACTCAGGTTCCATGTCACTAAATTAATATACCATTACAGTCAGAACGTATTTGCTGCCCGAGTGAACAAAAGCGTCAAATAAAGAGCGTGTCAGTAATCTTTGCCGTAGATGATCTGGCACGTGCGTATCAACCTTTATTTGATTTGTTAAATGAGATATCTAAAACAAAGGATGGATCAAAATCAGACGCACGATCCGGGAGAGTTCATGGTATTGTCACTTCTCCCATTCTTCGCCAGTTTCACACATAAGTACCGCAAAAGTGGCAGGGAAATCAGATTCTTGTCGAACAGCGCAACAATTTTCTGCTACAGACCAGAAATTTCACGCTCTGCACTCCTCTGTCCCCCCCGCACGAAGAAAGTTAGGTTTTATTTTGAAATTATTATTATTATTGTTATTATTATTATTATTATTATTATTATTATTATTATTACTACTACTACTACTATTATTACTACTACTACTACTACTACTACTACTACTTTTTTTATTATTATTATTCAGGTCACAATTTTAGGGCCAATATTAAACATTTTTTGTTTTAAAATAAGGACCCCCATAGATCTAGAGAGGCAAATTTAAAATAATTCTAATATAAATAAAGAAACAACTGGTTTGACTTGTATTTTTAGCACAGCTCATTAGTTATTCTGTTATTTAAAATGAGCCATATGCGCAGGACAGCAAACTTTTGTCTCATCCTTTGAAAAATCCCCGCAGTTTTCTTCCGCTGTCCGAGCAGGAGTGTCATAAAGTGTCTCTTCATCCTTCAGGAGCAGTGTTGGAGGAGACGGCACCTTGCAGCGAGGAGAATCGCTGAAACGCCCACAGCTCTTTCAGGTTGGAGGTGGAGGAAAGACAGCGGTGAGGAGGAGGAGGAGGACGAGGACGAGGACGAGGAGGAGGGGTGTTGCGTGTCCTGTGCAGAAAAGAAAAAAGAGATAGTAAATGCTTGGTTGAAGTATTTGATGCTTTCAAAGCTGTTATTGCAGTCTTTACCAAACAATCATCTCTTAAAGCTCTGCAAATCCGCCCCCGCCCCCTGAAATACAGCTGATATTAATGAGAGGCCATCTCAGTGCAGAGAGGAACCGCCACGTGACTTCCACAATACGCCCTCCAACGTTCTTTAAAAGGTCCTATGAACTCTTCTCTACATTGTTGGAGTGGCTTATGGTGCATATGATGAGAGCTGCAGCTGATTAACATCAGACTGGCTTCAGTGGAGCGTTCATGACAGGGCAGAGCTTCGCCCCGCTGGAAGCTCGGGAATATTGTTGCTCTCCCGCAGTCGCCTTTGGGATATGCTGCTATATTCAAGCGATTTCACGGTCGTAAGGCATAGACGGTTGTACAAAATATCAATCCAATCCAAATTGAGGTTCTAAAAAGTATTATTTTTACATTGGATAAAGGGAAGTTATTTACATCACCGTTTGAGAGGTTAAAGACTGAAATCATTTTGGAGCAAAATCTTTCTTGAAAGAAAGGAAAAGCTTAGCAGAGGATGGTTTCGATCCATCGACCTCTGGGTTATGGGCCCAGCACGCTTCCGCTGCGCCACTCTGCTATGCACATCCAGATGTTCACAGCTGCTGTGGTACTTGTGAACACGTCAGAGTGGCTGCAAGAGTTTTGTGGGTTGAATGAGGGGGAGGACATGATGTTGTGGAGCTTGACAATTGTTCTCTTGGTAGCAAAACTGGTAATAAACAGCTTTAGAAGCTGCTGCACATCCATGATCATAGTAATTCAACATTCAAGTTTCAAGATTGCTGTTTTCATATGCTCAATTATTACAGGAGCAATTCTTCGGCCACAAGCTCCATGATAAGTATAACGAGAGCGACAGAGGTACTAAAGAAGCAAAAGTAAGAAGTAATGTCCAAAATAAAATCTGTACAAACCGGGGTAACTGGGGTACTTCCTAATATTCATTTATTAAACAAAATGCGCAGTATATAACATTCATCAGATAAATAATGTGACCTAATATCAAAAAGAAACTTGTCTCTGCTTGTATCAGTTTTATAAAACTCTGTCAGAGGATGTTATATCATTCCTCTCATACCATATATTGGCTTGTGCTGTGTTCATAAGGAATGCTTGTTATTCAAAAATCTATAATCTGAGGGTTTAAAATGGGAGCTCATTATAACAGTCAACTCCTCTTGAATAAATGTGGTGCTCCGGACCAAGAAAAAGTGCTGATGATAGGGAGAGTCGGAGCCATCTCCTTCATTAAAAAAAAAAAAAGAGCAACAGAAAGTTTCTACCGCAGGAGAACGTGAGGAGAATGCTGTGTCCTTCCCTTGAGTTTCTACATGCAAATAACATTGAAAGAACAGAGTGGTGCAGAGGAAGCGCTGGGCCCATGACCCTGAGGTTGATGGATCTGCTAAAATTATCCTTCACAGGTCAGACCTGAAAATAAACAAATGTGTATTCAGTTCACAGGGACTATGGGGCAGTGTGTAAACAAATATCCTATAAAGATCAACACTAGCAGAGGATGGTTTCGATCCGTCGACCTCTGGGTTATGGGCCCAGCACGCTTCCGCTGCGCCACTCTGCTAATGAAAGACCACAGGATGAAAGGATGAGATATAATTCATTACAATCAACACACAGTTCATGTGAATTTAATCAGTCATATCCTTTTAACAAAGTCTTCTTAGGAACAGGAAATGTTAGACATTTAACATCATTCATATTGGAATAGGGTACAAAATTATACTTTCATATCATAAACCCAACAAAAATGCAGTAATATAGGACATATGGTAGCAAAATAGGTGGATGGAATTTGTGGCCTTTAGCTGATGATGAGACACTATTTATAATTCATGAATGGTCAAACTTGTGTTTTGTTTAGAATCAATATGTTTTATTTAATTTTATTTAATTGTTGGATTCACGTGTGAAATAACATTGCCATGTTGTTCCACATAATATATATAAACTATAAAAGTAGACTTACTTTAAACACTGGGTAGTTTTGCTGCTTATGAAATGAAATTTCAAATACCAGTTTTATGTCTCAACTCAGGTAATAGTTTTAAGATATTAAACTTTTAATGAATCCATAGGAACTGGACAGAGCAACGGCAACTCACAGGGGCAGAAATCCAAGTCAATGAGGTTCCCAAATGCAGCCAAACTTGGTTAGTATTTATGATTTATTCAGCTTTGAGCTAAAGTAAAGACATTTATGGCTTGATACACAAGGCATTCACTTTCATTGTCTGGATATCATGTGCTTATTTTGTCTTCAATCCCTCATTTGAAACAATTCTGCCATTAAACAAGTACAGCAAGGAGTTCTGGGTAAATAACAAGGTGGCTGCAGTCTGTCCTGACCCTCTACCACAGAGACCGCCAAATCAGCAGATATGAGTTCGTATCTTTCCAGCTCTTATATACAGTCAATTAATTATAGTAGGAACTCATCCATCAAAACTTGGACACATCAGATGAAAGATCAACAGTTGAGGCAAACAAAAGGCAGAAGATGAGGATAAAGAAAGTACTATTTCAGCCTATAATCTTTAATGTAGCATAAAAATTGTATTAGGAGCTGAGAAATTAAAAGTCTTAAGACCAAATCTATATATCCAATAAATATAACACGTATATAATCTTTAGAGGGGCCTTTCTGTTATAACTAATACAGTTACTGTATAACTGCAGTGTTTTGTTGTTTGAGATGCCTGGATTACCTCCACTGGAAAAAATATGTGTTTTGATATAAAATTTTACATTGCGACCACGAAAAAAAAAAAAAAAAAGGTCATCGTAAGGGAGTCAACAGGCAGTATCGAGGAACGATTGAAGCAAATGTGATAATAGAACATAAAAACACAGCCATTACAGGCAAAATGAAATACAATTTAAGTTCAATGTCTTCAGTGAGGACAAAAGGCAAATGAAAGAAACATCACCCAAACAACTACCTTATCCAATTCAATGAGAATTTCTTCAGAAACAACACCAAACAGCAAAAACAAGGTATGGGAATTTTCATGCCATAAAAACGGATCATCTGTGCCAACGGTGGAGGGAAAAAAAGAAACTACCCTCAGTAAATATTTTGCTATATGAAAACTGAATATCAGGACCGCCCGATCTTCTTACAAACCAAAAACACAAGTGTGGCACACGTCAGAATGAACAAAAACGGTCAAAAGTGTCACTAAGTCACGTTTCTCGTGACCGCAGGTACTCCGGCAGCGGTCTTTTATAGAATCACTTCAGCATAAACGTCGATATTAACAAGGCGAAACCTTTTCCTTTAGGTTCTGGAGCCGACAGAATCCGAGTGTAGGGTGACGTATCCCAGGGAAGAGGGTGTGCTTACAAAACTGTTTGTGCTTCCTTTGCTTCCGGCGTTGCCCGGGCGCTTCTGGTGCTCCCAGTCGGCGTCGGCGCCGGTGCCGTTCCTTTCGCATGTCCTTCCCCTCTGCTGGCTGCGTCCAGGCGAGCCCACCTCGCACCGCTGTCTGCCCGAGCCGCACGCCCCGGGGCTCTTCCTTCCTCCGGGCCTGTCCGGTTTGGGGGACCCCTCGGGCGAGTTTCCCCTGCTGCTGCTCCGTTTATGCTCCGACAGTCGCCTGAGCGCCTGCGGCTCGCGCTCGAAGTCCGTGAGCGCGAAGTGAGGGAGCAGGACGGCGTGGTGTTCGTAAACGTTGGGGATCAGAGAGATGGTGGAGGCGCGCCGCGGGCTCTTCCTGGGGCTCGGCAGAGGCGTCTCGTCTATGAAGTTGATCACCTCGTCGCGGCTGAAGCACCGCAGCTCGTCCTCGTAGCACTCCCCGCCGCAGACCACGCGCGGCAGGTGCTTGAGGGAGTGCACGCTGTCCTCAGAGCGCCGCCGCTTGCGGTGCGGGTGGTGGTGGTGGTGGTGGTGCCGGTGATGCTGATAGTGGCTCTCCTCGTGGTAGGACACCAGGCTGTTCCTGCGCCTCTCGTGGCGCGGCAAGGTGCAGCTGTAGTGGGCACTCGCTATCATGTCCTCGGTGGAGCCCCATCGGTGAAGATAGGATGGGATCCGATCGCTGGTCCGCATATCCGTTTCGTCGTGGGAGTATCTTCTTGTAGGAGGCACCTGAATGCAACACAAAGACCAAGGCCTTCAATGTCAATGTCCAAAGTCCATCAATGACGCACACAAACATTTCGCACACACCTGATATTAAACACCTAATAAATCTATTTATTGAAAATGTAAAGAAAGCTTAAATTGTTTTCAGGAAGTGGGGCTTTTTGTGCTGAGGAGTTATTTGGCGATGCATTTTGCTCATCCTCATCTGCGCATTTAACTCTTAAGTTTTGGCTAGAATATAAATACACAGAGCTCGATTGTAACTAATTTTTTATCAACTTAGTTACATGTTATACTCACGTTCCATTCTGTTCTGACAACTATGCAAGAGAGAGAGGGTTGGTCAGGGTGACGTCAAGAGCCACAAGATTGATATGAGTCTGCCCCCCTGTGGAGGGTTTTAGTATAAGCAGAGAAATGAGACAGCAGATGATACAGTAGCGGGGCGTGAGCAGCAGGGGGCAGCACAAGCACTGAGATGAGCGAACAGGCAGCACAGACAGGGCAGGATGGAGGTGGAGAGAGAGAGAGTGAGAGATGAATAAAACCCACAAAAGAGGATTTTATTCAGTCAAAGCGTTTGAGGAGCAACGCAGCAATCCTCAAATGAAAGGGGCTACTTGCTAATGACTTCAGTGGCTTTGTTGGTTCACAGTCTAATTGGACTTTAACCCTTCCGGGCAGCAACAAAAACAGTGCGACCGTTTCACAGTTCTCCTGCAATCGAAACACAGGCAGGGATTATGCGGCTAAATATTCATACACACTCAGCTACAACTGCAGTCATGAGAAGAGACGGAGACAATGGGTGGAGAGATGGTTTGGACTTACAGTATGTGGTGATAGCTACTGTATACATCTCTGTTTCAAGGCTTCTTGGCTCTAAGTGGAAATTCAACATCAATTTTATTCATAGGCAAGTAAATTCTAAAGAAGTGTAAGCATTTGGGCAGCACACGGCGTGGAGAGGCTGAAGCTTTCCTTCTAACAAAGATGACACAGTGTAGAGATGCTTTGTTTGCCATGGTTGACTCTGAAATTAAATGTGCTCGCCACAGTCTTCTAGGCCAAGTCCATCGTTACTTTAGTTTATATATTTCAGCATGAAGCCAATATTCTGCCAATTCTGGTTTAGAGTTTGTGTTGTGTCACAAATATTGGTCCGAGAAGGCTGGAGGGTGGCGTTTCCGAAGCTCTGCATCTGATTGGACGGTGTTTTATAAATGGAAGCAGTTAATTTGAGTAGAACATGAATAGATATATACTGTTCATCCTTTAGGCCATCCTGAAATATAAACAGTAAGTCATTTACTTAACTCTTGAAATAAGATAAAATATAGTCAGAGACACAGTAGTGAACAAACATGGCAGAGCTACGATTCTGGTTCTACTGATGGTCATATTTACCAAAGAATAGTCAGCAAGACTTTTATGTATGTAAAATAATTTTTTTTTTTTTTTTAAATTTAAAAAAAAGAAAAGAAAATGAAACTAAAAATCAATCTGTGCCTTATTCGGGCTGATAACTTTACACATCTGGAAGACACCATTAACAAGGCCCCTGAGGCCAGTCTATCATGCACATAAGCAATGAAAACAAAAGCATTCAAAAAATTATAAACTCATCAAGGAAAAGAAATGAAGAAAATCAGTTAGAAATATACCTGCAAATACTGCATTTTATCTTCCTGTTGTTCCCTCAATGGATACCCTTGCGGAACCCCCCTTTCTAAGGTTGAGAACTCATACTTGGCATTACGGTCTACCGTCATGATTTCAGGCGCCGAGCTATAGTCATATGGTCTGTCATATATTAAGTCGGCATGAATTCCTCCATCGTGGCTGTTTTCTGCAAAGTGCAGAAAGGCACGGGCGTCAGGATTAGAGAACAAGAACTCAATACACTCAGACAGACAGACAGACAGACGAATAGATAAGAGAGACAAGTTCAGTTGTTGTCCAGGTTATTGACTTTAGTTACGGGTCAGCTCAGGAACACGAGGTTTAGCTCAGAACCGGGCTTAAAAAGACCAAAAACTTAATTTACAAGTCTAACGAGGCGATTAAACGGCCACAGATTGGTTTTATTAAATGCAGACATCTGCACCGCGGCAAACTCGCACAATACCAACTGTTCTGACTGTAAATACCAGATTTTGCCTAATTATCAGCTGCATTCATGTTCGGGTCTGCAGGGGTCGGGAGTGAAATGCCGAGCTTGGAAAGAGTGAGTGAAAAGTGAAAAAAAATAAGGAGAAAGCAGCTGTTTGCACAGTCAGCTGGGCATGCATATCAGCAGCTCTTAGAAGCAGGAAACAATCTTTATACATACACCTGTGATGAGTTATACATGGCAAGCCCTCTGGAAAAAAAAAAGCAGAGAACTGGGAGCGTTAATATCAGAGAAATACGGACCGCCCTGGGCTATTTAACGGCTCTGACAACCAACAGATATTAGGGAAGGTGTCACGGGGAGGACGAGAGGGTGTCTGGAGGGTCAGATAGAGAGAAAGGGTTCGGGTCAGGCTGGGTTTAAACACGGCCAATGGGAATAAAAGATACAGATGTTCGCATTTTCATGTGTTTGCGTGTAGAAAGCTGGTGTTAGGGACCCAGCGAGACGTCCCTGACACCTTTGATTATCATGTGACCTAAGTTTGGGACCAATTTTTGTCGTGTCTGTGAACTCCTTTTCAGTTGTTTTTTTTCAGCCCTCCTTTGAAGTTTTTTTTTTTTGCCCTTTTTGCCATATGCAGGATTTTTATGAAGAATTCTCTTTTATCTATTAGTCGAGCATCTAACGTTATGTCTGTCTGACCAGTACATCGCTCGGAAGAGAAATAAAAAGAAAAATAATGAAATCAAGCAAACCAAAGAAGTCATACGTATAAAACAAACTCAGTCTTTATTTCAGCTGTCACAGTAAACGCTAACGTCCTTTGGTGACTTGAAGGAAATATGACCATCATAATGACAAAATGTGTGTTCCAGCTACCTAATAGTCATATTTATACATATGTATGTATTTTGATACATACATATGTAGCAGAGCAGCATAAAGCATTCAAGCACACACAATAATACAGAATAGTAGATTTTTTATGAGGTATATGACACAGACACTGTTACATCCCCTGACAACAAAGGTCAGATTATAGGTCACATGATAACGTCCGATAACTGACCTTATACTATAAAAATAGACTAAAGAAGCGACATAATAATAATAATAATAATAATAATAATAATAATAATAATAATAATAATAGGAAATGTAACAGCTGAAAACTATCAACAGATGCTTTAATTTGAAACTTTTTTTGGGACTAATACCTGTGGTTTTTAGTTTTTTTTAATGTATTATTTAGAGTCAGATAGAATAAGAATAAGAATACATTCTATATATTTGGATTGATCAATTTTGACATCAAATGTGTGGTGAACCTGTGGTTACTCAGATCCTTTTGGCTCCTGACTCAACTCTGCAAAGACAAATCTGCCATCTTAGACAGTCCAGGCTGCATTAATGTGCTTCAGAGCTGCAGGACATCTGAGTGGGACGACTGGTCACAGTTCTGGTTAAACCGCTGCGGTTTACCAGGGCACCGGTCCATGCCACCTTCCTACAGCTTCTCACCTACATCTCCGTGAAGATCGCAACCGAACAATCATCTGTATTCTCACGAGTGGGAGGAGGTGGGGGTGGGGGGGGTGAAGGGGGGGCAGAGTGGGAAGGAGGCGCCCGGCGCCCGCTTACCCTCGTCCACGTCGTCGTTGGACATGATGGCGACGCACTTCTCCCACACCATGCGGATGTCGGCCCGGTAGCGATCGCACGCCCAGAGGAACATAGGCAACAGGATGGACTGGGCGATGGAGCACCACAGCACACACAGCACCATCCAGTTGTAGGAGCGGTCGTACTTCAGGCTGGCAAAGCTCACCACCTGGATGGTTCAGAGATTAAACGAGTGGTTACCAAACTCAGATCTCTGTCCGGGGGGGTCAGCAGGCACCATTAACGTGGAGCAGGCTGTAGCCAACCCTCCAAAGCCTCTTCTGCTCTAGTTTTACACAAGAAACGCTCATTTTTTCCAGAAGGGCTGCCTCTGTTGTCTGTTATTTATAAAGTAAAGCAGCAAATCTCACTTCATAAATCATACATTATGAAATTTTACATCTGTCAACATTTGTGCATAAAAAAAAAGAAAATAGAGGCATGAAAATAGCAGGTAGCCTCCCTGCAGATCAGCCGATTTCTTCTAAAGCATAAAATATGCACAGCACATTATCAATTATGAATGTCCTACTTTTATACTGTACGTTTTCAGCCAACTAAACATAATGTATCAATCAAAGATGATCTATAACTCCCATATAAAAGCAAAGTCAAGTTCCGTGTTTGAGTTCAGGGATTAAAAATGAAGCAGCTGAATACTTAAAAGTCCACCAGTGTAAGAATAAATAATTTTACAGAAATTAGTTGTACGAGCTGATTGTGAGAAACCAACATCGTTACCACGATCAAACGCTGCCTAACTAGAGCACGGAGCGAGCGTTGTCAGTTTGCCCATCTCAGTGCGACTTTCTCGCCACGGCTTCGCTCAAAAGCAAACGGGAGTGGCAGAACGTTCCAGCTGCCAATCTAGAGCCCGCCACCTCCCTACGGAGGCAGGCGGAGAAATTCAGAGGGAGAAAAAAAAAAAAAAAAAGAGAGGACGTGCCAGTGTTCCGACTCCTGCAGAACAAGCAGCAGCTGTGTTGCCTGCAGAGCCGTGAGCTCATCGCTGCTCTCACTTCGTTCAGCCTTCACTCACGTCCGCCTCGCCCGCTGCCAAAATCTCGCCGAGGAGCCGGCGCGCTCCCGGACAAGTCATTGTTTGGTGACTTAATTAAGTCTGGTTAATAGAAATACAGATTGGGCTTATTAAAGGGGAGGCCTCGGTTTGCACGGGAAGATATTCACTCATTGTTTTGTACAACCCTTAACTTAAATTCAGATGTAAAAAGATGCATGTTTCATTGTTTCCTCTGCATCATTAATAAGCAGGAGCCTTTAAGCAGCCTGATATCTTACAGTCGCTCAAATCTGTTGGTTATCGAGAGCTACCGGGAGAACTTTAGGATCCGCATGAACACCGCCAGATTAATGCTGCCCAATACTCTGATGTCCTCACGCGTGCTTTTACTGTTCATCTGATTGACTTTGTTTCTAACACATGGCGAGGACAACACACGCGGCGTGGAGGAGCAGAAATCGAATCAGGGTTCTTTTACGATCCCGTCTCTGAAGCGCGCGTAAATGAGTCAGACGAGGTTATTACACTCCCAGTTATGGGGCCTTTGTGCTCGCGTAACTGGGCCCAGTGAACGTGAGGTGACCCTGACCACTGAGGCGTCCCTCAGCCGGAGCAGACGCGAGGACACAAACGTGAAGGCCACTTCCCAGACAGTCACTTCGCTGCAGGTCTTTCAGATTGCAGTATGAAGATTGCGCAGGCAGTTTAATTTGATCCTTTTACAACCGTTTTTTGTTTTGTTTTTTTTTAAAAAAGAACTCCTCTCCAATAAATATGATTAAAACAGGGTTTCAGCCAAAGAAAATGAGGCGATGCTCTGCTGTGTACACTCGTGAGTTTATCTCACCGAGGCAGAGATTTAATTAAAGCGTTGCAGATGAGATCACGCGTGCACGTTAAACATCAGCAGAAGGCTGTTGTTGACACACTGGGTGGAAATATGTCAATAGCTTTTTTTTTTTTTTTTTTTAAATGACGAGCTCCTCAGATCACAGGGGGGTTGAAGGAAGCCTCCGGTTTTCTGAGGCTCTTGAGTTTGAAACCGGCGAATTGGCACACAAAAAAAATGAACAAGAAGAATTTGCAAAGCAAATGCTAACACGCTGAAACAGAGCCGGCACTTGACTGCGTCCCGTTGTTGTTGGAGGTCTGAAAAAAGACGTGCTTCCGCAAAAGAGGAGCGGAGGTGAGTGATCCTGCTGCTTCATGGGCCGCGTTCGAACCACCGTGCGTATACGTCACCTGACCCACTTGCAGGCCCACAAGAAGAGACATTTAGCCTGGTGTAAATAATAAAGCACTTTGACGCAGTTAAAGAAGTTTCAGTGAAGTAACATGAACCAAAGGTCAGGAGAGCTCTCCGGGGGTCATGACTAACTCAGACTGAGGATGCAGTCATGTGTTAAAGTCTGAAACTTGGAGCGTATTTTTTTTTAAAAATATACAAAAACACACCCAAATGTGTGGTTTTAAACCACACCAAAGGAAATAAGAGGGGGAGACAGCGAGCCTGTTCACACACATGATGATCAGATGTTTAATGTTTGGTGGGGGGGGGGTGAACTGACCAGTATGGGGAAGCCGGTCAGGAAGTCGTAGATAAAGACGATGCCGCTGATCAGGTACGTGATCTGCAACGACGTCTTGAGAGGCTCCGAGCCGTCGATGGACGACCTCCGCTTGCCCTGGGCGTCCTCCACCACGATGGTGGGGACGTTGAATTTGTTCTTGTCGGCGTTGTGGCCCGCCTGAATGGAGAAGGTCTGGAACAGGGCGATGCCGATGCAGATGACGCCCATGGCCACGCTGCCCCCGATCAGCAGCAGAAAGCACACGCCGAAGCCCAGGCCGATCTCGGTCACGATGAAGCGGCAGTCGGAGGTGTAGAAGCGGTCATTGGTGTCGTGCCAGCCCACCGCCGGGAGCGTGGACAGGATGAAGGAGACCATCCAGATGCCCATCACCGTGTGCACCGCCTGCTTCTTGGTGTTGCTCAACCTGGAAGGACAACCGCAAAGCGCGCCGCCATGAGACCTTCGCATAGAAGCCTGGAGCATCAACATCAGCAAACATCTGCATCGCTAGATCACGTGACGGGCTGTAAAGTTGCCCCCCCCCCCTTAATACGCCCTCAAAGCGCAGCCATCCCCAGCACAAAGGATGCAGACTGGGATGTAAACGGCCTGGTTGTGAGCAGAGCGAGGCCCAGCCGTACGGAATCGCCGCCACAGCTGAATGTAGCAAAAATCGATGTCTCTCCGCTCACGGCGAGGCTTTTACACACGCCTAGGCCCGTTTGTCATCCAGGTCTATTTCAGGGTGAAGCCGCTCATTTCATCTCACCTTCGTGTAATTTCTTTACAGCTGAGCGGTTCACCGACTGTGCCCCCCCCCCCCCCCCTTCCCAAACACCACCACCACCACCATCACCCCCCCATGGTCCCCACTCTTCAGCATTTCCCTCGTTTATCTAAAAACACAGCGGGCAGAAGCCGCCGCGATCGGTCATGAGGAAAGTCTGGAATCTAGCCAGGACGTGAGCGCCACAGGGCGGCGCGCGTTGAGGCGCACCGTCACGACGCGTTAACCAGACCCCTCAACGCTCGCACAGTTGAAAATTAAATGAATAATACATTAGTAAATTCAATTTATGGCCCCACTTTGTATGCCCCTACTGACACCGTCACCCCCCCGCCTCAATTTTGAATTCTGTATCCTCATTCTGCGAAAACTTGCAGCGAATGTTCCATCTGAGACGGATGCTGTTAAAAATGTAATCTCCTTTGCAGAGGCGATAACACAGCTCATACACACAGGAGGCTCCCTGTTGCGTAAATGCTCTTTTTACACCTTCTTTTTTTTATTTTTTTTGGGGGGGAAGTGGGGTGGGGTGAAAACAGAAAAAGTCTCCCTCAATCATTAGTTGCCAAGGGAGCAATTTTGGCAGGATATCCAAAGCGTCTTCCCGGGAGCCGGAGCGCAAGTTGCCAGCTCTCCTCCTTCCATTGAAATCCTCTGGAGAAATCCTGATCGGATATAAGCCGCATCTCCCCGCATGCGAAACGAGTCCAAGAAACATTACGCACGTCGACGCGTACGTGCGCTGGGAGGCTGCGAGCGCCACGGACGGGGCGGCGGCTTCTAGCTCTGTATAAAGGCAAAGCAGGCCCTGTTGTCGCTGTGAGTAATTACGCTAGCCCTTCCCCGAGTGTGCCCGGGGTGCGTATGACGGCGAGGTTACATCACAAGCTGCTTCGTTCTATTACCAGAGATGGGGCGTTGCGAGGAAAGGAAAAAGAAGAAAAAAAAGAAGGAAAAAAAAAGGGTCCTGGGAGATAGTGGACGTGGGGTGATGAGAACAGCTGCTGAAGCACAAGGCTGGAATTCCTAATTCAGGCCTTCGCTGTGCGTTAATGTCACACAGGGCGGCCTCGGCGGGGCGACCGCCGAGCACTTGGATCAAAGATGAATCGACTACGCCTGTGCCGGCGCTCCACCGCCAAGAGTTACTTGGATTTTTGGGGCATGATGATTGTGGGGTCGTGCGGGGGGGGTTGGAGAATCTGATGTGGGCTCAACTGAAGCCAAGAGGATGGGATCTTGTGATCAGATCTTCTCAAGCCACGCTTCAGTCGCCATTATTTTCACAGTTTAGAAGACACAATGAGAACATCTGCTCATGTGTGAATTGCAGGGACGCTGGACGGCGTCAATACACCGTTGCCGTGGCAAAGCACCGACTATGAACGGGAGGCGGATCTCTTTATCTTTATTGTTCATTAACGTCTCCCCTGTGTCGGGCCAGAGCAGGCAGACGACAGTCTAGAGGGGTTTCACGTGGCGTCCAGCAGACATCTGATGTAAAAAACAAAAAAAAAAAACAAAAAAAAAACCTCCACCCAAACCCTAAGCCGCGCGCATGTGTGATTACAGCCGGAGCGATTCCGACCGGACATGCTGGACGTTCTTACCGGTAGTTTACTGGCCAGCGCACCATCCACATGCGGTGGTAAGACAGCGAGGTGACTGAGAAGCAGGTGACCAAGGTGAGGGTGTAGAAGGTGGAGACAAACACCTTGCACAGTCCTTCGTTCCACTCATAGTTGGAGTGCTGGCGCCGCAGCGTGATCACGCAGTACATGGTGACGGGAATGGCCATGTTGAGGATGTGCGTGCCCGCCAGCGTGCAGATGAGGAACTCCAGGGGCTTCCACTTCTTCTGCTTGGCGCTGACGCTGAGGATGCTCCAAGTGTTGGCCAGGATGGACACGCCCGAGCAGACCAGCCAAGCCAGCGTGTTGGCGTTGATGACGTCATTCCTCGCGGTGGGCGCCTCATCCACCATGTTGGAGCGGGGCGGGGGGGGGAGCCTCGGGGGCTGCGAGGAAGCGTCGGTGAGAGCGGGTGCACGCGAGGAGAAGGAGGAGGTGGTGGTGGTGGTGGTGGTGGTGGTGGTGGTAGCGGGCAGGAGGGGATGCAGGGCGGCGAGCGGGCCAGGCATCCTATCTGGGGGAACGCGCTCTCTCCGTTGGACGGGCGCGACGGGGAAAGCACATGGTAGCGGTGTAACACAGCGGGGCGCTAGAGGGGGGGGTGGGGGGGGAGGGGAGGGAGGAAGCGCTGAGCCAGTTCCCTGCTGAGCCTGAGGCTGCTGAGGAAGAGAGAGAGAAAGAGAAGATGTAGACACAGTGATCAGAGACAAAGAGAGCGAGCATGTAAAGAAAATTACAAGTCTGTCCAATTTAAAAACCTCTCCCAGCATCCAGGGGACTAATGGAGGGATATTAACAAGAGCGCAGGCATTCACACCGCACACCTTCTGAAATACTGGAAAACGAGGGGATATTAGACTGTGGATCACGTA
Organism: Lagocephalus sceleratus; assembly: GCA_911728415.1. Taxonomy (NCBI): domain Eukaryota; kingdom Metazoa; phylum Chordata; class Actinopteri; order Tetraodontiformes; family Tetraodontidae; genus Lagocephalus; species Lagocephalus sceleratus. The sequence continues at coordinate 4,161,979 of CAJVRN010000064.1, read as the reverse complement.
ACGCTTCAGACGTTCATAACCGAGTTCTCCTACTAAAGAAACAAATAAATGCTGGGTGTCACACAACCTCCTTAGGGGAGGGAGTGATAAAGCAGGTAAATACAGGGGAGAAAATATCAGGTATACGCGCACGCTCCCTCGAATGTGCTCGCCTTGCAGGTTCTTGGATGGATGACGGCATTGTCGGTGCTGCCGTCAGTAAAGGGTGCTCCTCTGGGGGCCTCTGCTGAGCCAACTAGCTACGATTGTAGAGATTACAACAGCAAACATTCATTGAGTGAAAACAAATCTAATCTCTGTTTTGTTTTTTTGCATCGCGAACAGCCAGAGCGCATGCCCACGTCTAATTCCTGCCTCCTGGCATGTCCAAACAATGACGTGCTGAAGGCAAGGGCTCCTGAGACAGAACTGCAGTCACTGACAAAGCACCAATCATCTCGCCGCGGAGGCTGTCAGAGCAAACACGGTTTAAAAAAAAAAAAAAAACAGGGTTGTCACAGCTTTGAAGGAAACGTCAAAATTCAGAGGACGAGATAACACCGAACCGCAGCTCAGATCCAGGAATCCCTGCGTTATTGAAATTAATTCACAGAAAACACACGGGCTAGACGGGAACGTTTAAAGCACCATTAGGCCGACTCGGTTCGGACCCCCGAGAGCATCGTGCCATTTTTAATGAGATCAGCTCGGTCGCGCTTTCCTTTCAATTACCAGAGAAGAATGACGGCGGAGACAAATTTGATCGATTTGGGTCGCAGATGTTAAGTAGACCTCCCGCGCAGCCTTTCCTGGCATTTCATAAGGCAGAATTTCACTTTTGCAGAAATTTCCGCCGGGTTGCGGCAGGCCCGACGGAACGTTCCTATCACGGACCATTCCAAATGTGGCATCTCCCCGATGAATCAACGCTGAACGATCGAGATGACTCATGAGTGCAGGAGGATCCAGGAGGGAGATTCCTGCAAAGAGGCCTGAATCAGCTGGACGTCAGACCCCCCCCCACACCAAGAGACCCATCCTTTCTGTTTCCATCAGAGAAAAGACAATTGACCCAGACCAAGAGCAGCCGATCTCATTTAAACTCTAATAAACGTGTGGGTTAATCTTTAATAGCACCTGTGCAGAAGCCACAGGGTCCCCTGACAGGAAGTGAATGATCTTACTCTGTGACAAGGAGCGAGCTCTGACTGTTTACCCCCACAGCCCTGCTTTCACGCGTTCATCACCTGTGGGCGGATCGTAGCCGTCCTCCCAAATCCCACCACAGATTCCGGTGAACCGGGCGGTGAAGGGTGAAATTAAGCAAACCCCGATGAAGCTCGGACTCTCTGGAATAACAGATGAAGTATTCCCCCTCTGGAAACCGTGAGGAGCAAACCCTTTTGATCCATCTGGGCCAACACGTGCGATCAGAGAAACCCGACACGCTTCCTGCGAAGCCTCCCCCTCTGGATCAAAACCGTCTGGCGTGAGAACACGCTGCGGCCCCCAACAACTAAACCAGGGATCTGTCTAGACGTCTTTCCTGTCCTCTGCAGGGACGACTGCCACAGGTTCACGAAGAGACGAGTGAACAAGAGCGGTTTCTTAAAAGGTCACACACTGTTAGTTTTGCCGTCTCCGTGCTGGAGCAAACAAACCATGAGGAGGCGTGGAGTACAAAACAAAACACATCAAGACGCTTCACTTCAGCCCCCTTACAGACATCTGCTACACAAATCTAAATTCAGATACGCAACATTGCTATGTTCTCGCTCTCCTCGTTTCAGGTCACTTTTTCTATCAAAGTGTCCTCCTCTGTTTCCGCTCGCGTCCCATCCTCCGACGTCAGCTCTGCCCTTCGCAGCGGCGGCCGCAACTCGATTCGGAGCGACACTCGGCAGCAAAGCGCTGGTAGGCGGGGAGCGATCCGAGCCACGGAGCGCACCCACTCAGACACACGGCAAGTCGGAAGGAAAACCAGATCAAGGCGGAAGGAGCCAGAGCGCGTCGGGACGATGGAACGCGGAGGGAGTCGTTGCAAGTGAGATGTAAGAAAAGTCCCCTCCGAACACAAGCAAAAGGCAGACTTGGACACTGAGGGACTAGAGGACAGGAGGACAGAGGACTGTCTGTAGACAGGAAGGCGCAGGGTCAGGTCATAATTACAAGAGGTGCTATTCCTGGGAAAGAAGAGTTAAACCAGCAGCATATGGACACTGATGTCCCACCTGGAAAATCTCTTCACATCTTTCCTTTTACTTTCCTTTGTTGTTGATATTTCCCTCTGTGGTCTGGTTTATTTCATTTAGCCTGAAGGAACAAGTGATTTATTCACAGGATCAGAACAAAAGGTGCTTCAAAATATATTTATATAAAACTCCATTAAGTGAGTTTGAAAGCTGATGGGAAAAGCTAATCCAGTGGACAGAAAACCTTTGGCAGGTTTTGCTCAGGATGCAGAAAATTGTGTAAATCCTTCTTTTTACCCTACGATTCTTAAACACTAAAAGATACACAGAAACGAATAAATAGAAGGAACTTCTGAAAGGTTTAGGAGAAAGCGTTAGATGTATGAAGTGAAGCTGTATTCCAGCACAGCTTGACAAATATATGTGCAGGGTACAAACATACAGTGTTGCTGTGTGTGCGGCGTGCTGACTCGCTCCTTCATCCCATGACAGATCACCCAGAACCTCAAAAGCCACAACACCATCCATCTCACTCATCTCCAGCGAGTGCTCATTATCGATGTGAGTCCAGGAGACGTTACTTCTCCTATGATAAATCAGCAGGAGCGGGTTTAATCTACTGACTCCAGAACCAGGTCCCTCTAACGACGGCCCTCCCTTCAACACCCCCAGGACGTCAGCTGTAACCTCGTTAAAGCGTCGTGTTTACATTTAGAAAACCCGAAATAGGCGAGTTTACGTCGCCGGAGCTCGACGCAGCGAGCGGGGACACCTGTGACCTCGCCGTTTCTGTGCGCACGCTGACCTCTGAACCCCGCACGAGGCGCCGCGCGAGCGCGTTACGAGGAGAACGGCGGGATCGGCGCCATGTTGGAAGGGAAGCGCGACCCTCCTCCCTCGCACCAATGCCAGTGCGGAGCGACTGACATTGCCCAAAGATCCGCCGCTGACAAACTCCTCCCACGTACGGCTTTCTGCTCTGTAGCGCACCAAGACCAGACTGGAGGCCTTTTTATGTGTATGTTGCATAGCAACTGCATCAGTCTTGAGGAGGAAGAAAAGATCAAGCAAAGAATTAGAAATTTGTGACGACACCAGTTTGTTAGTCGGTGCGGGTTGTTAATTCACCATTGTTCACATAGTAACAGTGACACTACTGCTGTTACCTGTATGACTGTATTGTGTGGTTACGTTGTAGGGCACCAACTGTCTCCCGAAGGGCCAAAACCACAGCCAGAGGAAGCAAAAGCAAAGCCCATGCGCGCACATTTTATACACACTTCACACACTCCAGAGTGGAGGGTCCCTTCAATCTGAGTACAACAAGTATCAAAGAGCGAAGAGAAGGTGAAGCCGAGTGGTGAAACCAGAAAAACCACCATCGAAGGGCGGACGAAGCAACGGCACAACAAGCCGCAGGTCCTCAAATGGCGTTGATGTATTCGTTTCTCGAACCCCTGTGACAGGTTACAGGCCATCATCTGTCAGGCTGAAGTTCAATTATTTATGGAGTCCATAAAAAATGTCAATCGCGGGAGTCGTCCCGTAGAGGACTCTGCCCTACTGGCTGATCCCGGTAACGAGACAATTAAATGGTAATAGGATTTGTTCAAACATGACCAAGAGTTTAACTGCATGCGGTTTATGGATTTATTTCCCTGACAACCCGGTGCCGCGTCGCCATGGAGGAGCCGCTGCCAACCGCTCCTCCGACTGTCCTGAAAACAGAGCGGTTCACGCGAACGTCTTATTACGACCTGCGGACATGCTTGAGGAATGAGCAAATTCTCCTGTACTGGCCACCAGCTAAGGGGAGTGTGTGCGGGGAAACGTAGCTATGGGGGGGGAGGGGGTCAATTTACCTTTAGAGTAACTGTGGTAGCAGCTGGTGTAGGAGATGTAACCCTGGGGTGGATTAGAGCAAGCACTTCCTTGATATCGTTGAGAAACCCCAACAGTGGCCAGTTACTAGCCTGATATTGACTTTAATACATACGAGAGCCTGGATCTGTCTGAGTGCCCCCACTTTCACCAGCTCCTCTGCATAATACCGCTTCCATTAGTCAAATGCTACTACAGCAATAAAGCTACCTCTGGTCAGAATGAACTCATTAATCTGCATAGATGTTGGGAAAATGTCTGCCCTTTATCGACTAATGGCAAGTCTGGCAGCAGCGTTGCTCTACAAATGTTAGGTAACTGCAATAAACACTAAAATACACAGACTTCTATCAGATCACAGATCTGCAGCCTCCACTGCTGGAGAAGGAGGGAGGGAGAGTGACAGGATGCTTTACTGATCTGAAAAAGAATCTGAAGAAGAAGAAGAATTTGGAGAATCTGAAGAAGAATCTAAAGAAGAATCTGGAGAATCATCTGAAGAAGAATGTGGAGAAGATGATGTTCACCTCTTCTATTATTTTCCTCTCTATTAGTTGTTTCACATCTGAGTTGTCACGGAAGCACACAAGCTATGTTTAGACACCAACAATCTAAATTACAGTCTGATTAGAGTAAAAGCTGTTCCACTAAATACCAATCAACAGTTCTTCACTGATATCTTCCTCTGCATATCTGCAATATAGATATACAACGATGACGTAATTTTCGGCTTCTCCGACCCTCAGGGCATCTGTGACCAGTCTCCTACCCTCAGCAAAGGTGACAGCACAAATGACAGCTGATTTGTCCCACAGTGATATTAAAAACTAAACTTTGAGAACCTCATCAGTGATTGGACACACCAGAGCTAATTATGCATTCAGGGGTGTCGAATCCCAATCCTCGGGGGCTGCGACCCACCCTGGTTTTCTGCCCTCCCGGGTGGACAACCCTTCCATCTGGGGTCCCACCTGCCTTGGTAAAGCTGCTTTCTGCATGGGAGGACTGAAAACCCGGCAGGATTACGGCCCTCGGGGATTGGGATTTGAGACCCCCCTACACCAAACCCTCTTAAATCCTGTTTCACTCCAGTCAATTACACGGTTTCTCAGAGCGGCGCGCCGAAATGGGACGTGCTGAACGCCGTGAGCGAGGGCCCTGCCCCTTTGATGACATCACTGATGCACAGCAGGGAGGCAGAATGAGTTGGCAGTCTGCTCCCCCACCACGGCGATGGAGAGTCGGGCTCTGGTGTCTGCAGAGGCCTCTTAACCACTGTGAGAGAGTATCAGCTCCAGTCATCAAAAAATAATAAGCTGCAGAGGTGCTCATGTGATCACGACATCTGACCTCCCAGTCAAGAGAGGTAAGAAAGACCATTTCTCTCTTGAATCACCCTCCTCTGGCTGGAGGTTCTACAAGGAATCTGAACGCAACACGGGCCAACAACACAGACTCCAGTGGAATAGAATTTCTGTCTTTTATGCCATCGTACAGCCAGTCCTCAACAGGGATCAGTGTTCTATTTATTTTACTCATGAGTTGACTTATGCAATATTAGAATTGCACAATTAGATTAGAGAAAAGTGCAAAATGGAATTGAAACAAGACAAAATTTGATACCAAGAAGTGATAAAAGCATCTGTCATCCATTAATGAATTTAGCATATTTAGCTGACTGGTGTGTCACTGACTTCATGTCTACCAAGTCATTTGAGTTATTGCATCATCATGTCAGCATCGCTGGAAACACACACACACACACACACACACACACACACACACACACACACACACACACTCTGTTCACTCACTCTCACCTAGCAACAATTTAGTCTTCAATCAAGCTAATGTTTTTGGACTGTGGGAGGAAACCAGAGTGCCAAGAAAAAAACGTCTGGCTCCAAAAGGACTCAAATTTGCTGAGACACTGAAAGACTAAATGAGTTCGGTCTCATTTACTTAATAGCATCTGTTATGTCATATATAATTGGCCTGGGAGAACGCGTTCAGACACAGTATTGAAGCTAAAGTTCCTTCCACACGGGAGGAACAACAGAGCAGAAACACACCAGAAACCATGATTAGAACACAGCCATTTAGCATCAACTGGAAGCACCAGTCATGTACACTGGGAGTATTCCGCTTGGCTGAACACAGACATGAAACACCCCCACAAACGCAGCTCGTTTGTCTCACAAACTGTGTGGAGTCGCTGAAAAACAGCCCCTTCCCGAAACAACAACTCATTTTCTCCACCAAACGCCAAAGGTTCCGGTCCTTTTTCATCAAGAGTTATATAACATTCAGGCTTACTCAAATCTTTATTTTAACAGGAAAAGCACGCATCCCAATCAGGCCAAGAGAGGCAGCCTGAAGTGTGAAGAGTTCACGAGCTGGAATCCATTTTAAGCACTTTCCTCAGCTGAGGGACGTCATTAGTACAGTACATAGTTGAATTTTCCATCACAAATGTAACCCTAGAGGCTCTTTTCCTGTGTTTGTTGGGCCATCAACAGCCACGACTGCAGCTGGATCGCAGGCCACCACCAGGCCCCCGGCGTCTCAGGAGGAAGGGGAAGGGCCAGGGCCAGAGGAGTCAGAGGTCTTTTAAATTGATTATCAGTAGTCCGTTTTGTGCAAGGGATTGAGCCCGGGGGGGGGGGGCAGAGAGACTGGGAGCTGTCAGAGGTACGGCAGGCTCTGGTCAGAGCGCCGCTTGTGAGTGAACAGAAGAGTGTGAAGATGGGCTAACGCAGTCACAAAATGACAGAGCCCAACGCGTGATAAACAGAATGTCACATGGGCCCTGTGAAAGGCTGAGATCTCTGGTGTAGCAGCAACTGTCACATCTAGGCCACAGCGCGCTCTCTGAGCGCTGAATGTGATCACTGGCTCACGCTGCCACTTTGTGACCTGCACACGCCTGGAATCCACTCTCATCCCTCATCCCCCTCGCCACAGCTCTCATTTGACACGTTTGATTTTCTCAATAAAAGAAGTCTACGGTTTAAACGGCGCATGTGTCAGTAAGTCTTAAAGATCTACATTTGTGTCCTGTGGCGTGTGATTTGTATACCAGAGTAATGAGTCCCGTTCATGTGATCTTCTTAATGGATCTGAGGGGATAAGGCATCATTTGTTATGTGAGAATTGCAAATAAGGTAATCAGCGCCAGTTCTGGCTGGCTGCAGCTTTCCTCACCCTAAGTGCTTCTGTAATTTACATAATTGATATAAGTGCCCGTACAGCACAAACTTACTGCGCTCGGCCTCATTTATTGACACAAATATCAGCCAACCGTGTGACAATTCTGGAAACCAATTACAAAAGCTGAGCTACACAGAAATGAAACTGGCGTGCGTGTGCGTGCGTGCCAGTGTTCCAAACACGTTGTCTACAACATGGCGTGAACTCGGCGTCTAATCTTGCCCCCTTTGGAAGCTCACCCAGGCGCAACGGTGTACAAGTCCGTCTCACAGGGGGGGAGCGGTGTTTTAGCCATTTTGCGCAATTTGCAACGCGCAGGCAACTGCGCGCTTTTTGTTGCAGGACACCACCTGTTCGAAGCTAAATAAACTGACGCCGTTTTGCCATGAAAACAACCCAGATCCCAGCCGGTGGTCAGCTGCGCGTCTTACCTCTCGCGTCGCTCCTAGCGCCTCATTGTTCCGGGGGAATGAATGAAAAACGCTCCCAGCCCAGCCGCGTCAGTTCTGCTCCATAAAAGTGGCTTTTACATTCCCAAAAACTGAACAGTTCGGCGCGTCGAGTCAAAGAAAGACCCGCGGAAGGAAGGATGAGCCCCCCAAACGGCACATCGTCGCCACAGCTGTACTCCTCCAGCGTTGACTCATTAACAAAGAGAGGAGCGCGCAAAAATAAAAGGGTCGTTTCGACGAGTTTGGACCCGCACAAAAGTCTTCTCCGACGCAGTAGGCAGACAACAAGGGGTTAAAGGAGCGGGTACCCTTTTATGCAAGAGACGTACTTTTCTTTTTATTCTTCAGCGCGAACGAGGCGACCGGAGAGCGAGGCATGATTGCTGCGCGCCCCCGACAGAACATGCGCGTCCGCGGCGCAGACGCTTCGTGGGAGTGAACCGCATTAAGAAATAATTCATGGAAAAGAGGTCGGCTTTTTTTTTTTTCTTTTTACAGAAGTCTTGCTGTGTTGTATTAAGTATTTATCGAGAACGTAAACGGTGAGCGCAGTTTGAAGATGAGGCCATTAAACATGTGCTTTGACTTTAAGGTTTCAGTTCTAGAACTCTGTAAATCCTCTCTAATATATACAACACATTTCACATCCACGCAGGGCCAGGGGTTCGCACATTCAGGTTCTAAATTGATGCGTGTTGTGTTCTCCTGTTATTCATCCCCTCCTTTAAATGGACCTCTTTTCACTGACATTATACGACTTGTTATATAATACTCCTTGCCTGGATAATTCAGTAAGAGCAGTTTTCCTCCCGGAGGGCATAGATTGTACCCAGAGAGAAATCTAATAGTGCCTATAAAAGAGCAGAGGCACAGTGAGGACCGTGGTGCCCAGCTTTGCCACTATTCATAAGGATTATTTACTTTTTGGTCTTGTTATTTTGGATGGGTGGTCGGGCAGGCGGGGCGAAGCCTGACATTCATTAAAATAAACTTGCATCGCTCTGCGGTGCTCTCTCCGCACAGTCAGGGGTGAAGGAAATAATGGAGTGGAAAAGGGTGCAAATGCTCCTGGCTTCCATGACACTTGGATGCTGCAGCGCTGGCCTGTTGGATCCTCATTGTTCTGGAGGTTGTTGGTGGGGATTTCTTTGTGGCTTTTTTCCTTCAGCTACTCCAAAACATTCCCATGCGGTTGATTGGAGGTTTTGAACTGATCCTTGAAGTGTCTGAATGATGTGTTTGTGTGTGTGTGTGTGTGTGTGTGAGAGAGAGAGAGAGAGAGATATGAGTGGTGGACTAGGGACCTTTCCAGGGCGGATCCCTGAACTTTGACCTGTGGGTCAAGCTGCAGCACTGCATGGACTCCCTCTAAATTTACACTTTGGAATGCAAGGGATCGCTTCCTTCTTGATGGATCCCCAATGTGCACGAACCCATCCAAACACAGCGGTTTCGCCCTGCCCTCCCGCACTAGTAGAGAGGACGCAGGATCAATCCCCACTAATGGCTGTAACGTGATCTGTGGTGATTTCTTTATTGATTTATTCAGACTCATATCGGTCACCAGAACGGGGCAGGGCAGAAGAGCCGGTTAATTGAATCATCGTTACCCTCCCTTACGCGATGATAGGTGACCTGGAAGTAAAAAAGCAACAGAAGGCATTCCCACCCACTAGCTCCTCCGGCACCGGGCTGCCCCCAGTCTCACCGTCAGTTCCGCGCTCACACACCTCATCACACACACACACCCCACAGCGGCCCTTTAATACTTAACGCTGTTCTCATGCATCCTTCATATGTGCTTTTCCGACCTACTTTACACCCCCCCCCCCCCACACACTTCCCTCCCTCCCTCCCGCGTCCTCCAAACCTCCGAGGTCGTGTCAGAGGTGGACTCGTTTTGTGGCGCTCCCAGGAACGTCCCCCGTGGAGGCCCCGGCCCAGATGAAGTGCGGGCTCCGGTGCGAGGAAAGCCCCGCTGGCTCCGTGCCCAGATATCAGAGGCTCGCTGGATGCTTGTTGCGGAGCTCGGCTCTCTGAAGGTGTTCCAGGAAGTAGAAACACAGAGCGAAACAAAAGGCGGTGGGGGGGAGGGGGGGGGGTGCCATTCGTTGACCCTCGCGGAATGAAATACTGATATATCGGCAGGCTTATTTTTCAGGAGCGACCTCGACGTGTGGAGCGTGGTCGGGCTTCCCGCCTCTGGTTCCAAGCGTGGATGCAAAGCCTCTTCCACGGAGGGTTGGGGGGGCCACTGACAGTGGAGGAGAGGAGGAATAATGCAAAGGGGATCACTCATAGCCAAAAGCCAAGAGTCGTCTCAACACCACCCCGCACAAACATTTATCCTCCCTCCAGAGTCCCTAATGGTTTTTCGCCTCCGCCGGAGGATCATTCATCTTCTAAGCAGCCTTGTCAGTCCCTACAGCAAAACGGATGAGAGGGAGGGGAGGCTAGTCCCCTCATTTAGATGCGACGACATGAAAGGGAAAATAAAACAACCTGGTATTAGGCCTGTGTTTCAACATTCGAGGAATGAAAAGGGCCGTGGAGCAGTTTTGTGTCCTCCAACAGCCGTTGCATATTCAACATCCGGTGCTACAGCGTTACAACGGATGAAATCGTTTCAGTGTGTAATCCTCTGGCATAGATTTGAATGTTTCCTCGCTGCCCTGAAAGGAAAAAAAAAGCCATCTATTTCTGATAATGTCGTCTGTTCTATTTAACCCGCTTCTACCACGTAAGTAACCATGGTTACCATACTGTCTCCCCATGTACGAACACCAGCTGTTCCTGGCTGAAATGGGTGTGAAGCTATATGATGCAGATCCTGTATGAGATGGATTTTTTTTCCAATAAATTGATCTTTTTGCTCTTATTTCAGTGAGATTAATATCTTAACATCAAAGATGGATCAGCTCTCCTCGTAACGCGCTGTCGGTTTTCTCCCTCTCCCCAACACAAGATGCCTCGGCTTCGCCAGGGTTAAAAATAGATAGATCCCCCGGTGCAGCTTCAGCCTAACTTTATTTTCATGGGGGAAATGAAAAGCGCACGTACTGGAGGGACTGGAGGAAAGAAAAAAAAACAACAAAAAAAAAAAACATTAACCTTCATCATCCAATGACAAATCAGTTTCTGTATGAAAATGGCACACAGGGTCCAGACAGAAGGAAACAGAGAGGACTGCGCCCGCTCCTGCTCGCGGGGGCTTTCATCTTTTCACCCCTGTTTGGTTTTGATCTCAGAACAGTTCTTTCTTTCCATCTGTTGCACGGGACTGAAGCCCGACCCGCTCCTCCAGACAAGAGCGTTCTCAATCCCCAAATGTATAATCTACCTTGCTAAATATTTGAAGAGGATCTTTCATGGCCGGTTAATCATCGCAGCGGTTTGGGGCCCACGCGGATATTGATTTCTTCTGTCTGCTGCCGATCTTCGTTCATCTGTCCCTGTTCTTCCATACACAAACACAGGAAATGTTATATGCGTCCCCCTCCGTTTCCCATTCTTACGCGGCCTCCTCAAATTTCCTCCAGAGACGAGAGGGAGGCATGAAAAGGGGGTGTGTGTGGAGGCTGTGTGTGTGTGTGTGTGTGTGTGTGTGTGTGTGTGTGTGTGTGTGTGTGTGTGTGTGTGTGTGGTGGGGGGTGTCTCTGTGGAGAATGGAGAAGCAGGGGACGAAGGAGAGAGGATGCTGACGCCGAGTCAGAAAGTGACAGACGTGTCTGTGTGTGTGTGGGGGGGGGGAGGGAGGATGTGTGTGTGTGTGTGGGGGGGGGGGGGGGGGCAGGGAGGATGTGTGTGTGTGTGTGTATGTGTGTGTGTGTGTGTGGGGGGGGTTGCAGGCGTGGGAGAGATGCAAAGTTGAGTCAAAGCAACCACCACCACCCCACCCCCTCACCACCCCTCCTCCAAGCTCCCCCCGGCTCCTCTGCGAAAGATACAGTGGTGAAAAGATAGCTAGCATGTGCCCTCTCTGCTGAGGCATGCCCGACACAATGACATCACCGCCACGGTCGGAAGGAACAAGGACACGAGGAAAGCGCCCCAGAACCTGCTTTGATCTTTTTATTAGCGCTCGCCGCTTTATTTGCATTCCCCTCTTTGATCGTCGCAAAATCTTCCAAAAATAAAAATCATTTCCCTCGTACGCACGATACAGGTAAGCGTATTCCTCACAGATAAATAATTAATAAAAATACCCACTCTTAGCTTTGGTGAATATATATGAAGGTAAACAGATATTCTGAGGCGTAGGATGTATAACAGGAGGCTACAGCTACAGAACGGTGGAGGGTTTCCTTTCTCACGTTTTCTTTGTTGTGGGGGGGGGGCTGATAAATGCTGCTGCACACGTCCAGTTGCAGGCTGGAGTTTGTGGCGTGTCACTGCTGACTCTCCTGTTTTGTGCCTCTCTTAGCTTTGTTCTGGAGGTAGCGGGCGCTGCCCTCTTCGAAGCGCCTCTGCTCCTCTTCTCCTTTAATCTGAGGACAACAGAGGAAAGACAAAGCGTTTCATCAGGAACGGAGACGCTGGAGGAGGCGGGGCACAGCCGCCTCCTCAATCAGCACGGAGCCAGGAGGTTCTGGGTTTGATTCAAGGCCCGGGCTCAAAAGCATGGACGTTAGGGTGAGCTTCAGAGTCCGAGTGTGTTGCAACGAGGTGCAAGTGTGTGAGCACATGCCCGGCTTCAGGACCGCCAGATGGTCAGACGGATTCATGGATGGATGCTTAATGACACATTTTTGATGTCTCTCACTATAAGGGACACCCGAACTGTGCCACCTGTGTTTGTGTGTGTCCTTATATTTGCAACATATTGCGTACCAAAAATACTCGTTCTACTAGCAAAGTGAGGACATTTTTAGGAAGTGTGGGCGTTTTGACTGGTCCTCACATCTTTAAAAGACGGGTTCAGGGTAAAGACATGGTTTTAAGGTTGACTTCAGGGCAGAGAGCTGGGTAATGTATACTGAAAATGAAAGTCCCCACAAAGATAGAACTACGTGTGTGCGTGTGTGTGTGCGTGTGTGTGTGAGAGCATAGGCAGACAGTTTCTAAAGGTGTTTTTGCTCTACATCATTCATTTGCCAATGTCATGGACGTGAAGAGCAACTCTTTCTTCTTTTCTTACTTTGACTGGCTGCTTCTACCTGGGAGCTGGACTGTCAGGCAACAGTACTTTATGACTTCAACAACAACAACAACAACAACACCAGAGACAATGTCCCAGTTACAGTGTTGCCCACTCTCCCGCCCCCTCCTCGCTTTCTAGTCAGCATGGAACAAATCCATCCTTCTGATCCATCCTCGCTTCATTCAGGTAACTGTGGTGGGAGCAGGATGAGATCTCATTTGTGTTACGATTCTTATAAGGTTTACGTCATATTACTCCTAAAAGACTTAATTCATGCACCTCCTGTGTGAGGAGTCCATGAGGAATCAAGTGGCCGGTGTTTTATTCATGGGCCAGATGGCAGAAATGTTTTTCTGGGCCACCATGTCCTCCAGGTCAGTGGTGGAGAACCAACCATCCAAACCACCAACCAACCAACCAAGCTTCCCCAGTAACCTACCGTGTGTGTGTGTGGGTGTGGGTGTGTGTGTGTGTGTGTGTGTGAAAGTGGGAGGATGTTTCAGAAAGTGGTGAAAGGTGTCTTCTTTCTAGACGACCCTTTTAATATTCTTTGCCGGCTCTCCCCGAACGCTGAAAGGATCTGCAGCGCTCTCCATCGATTTTGATCTCAGGCAGGAAAACCATTCATAAGCAGGTATTTATAGAACTGCTGCAAATATTGTTATCTTTAAGTCAAGTGTGCGTGACGAGCAAGTATAAAGTGAAAGAGGAGAACATCAGGACCCGCGACGGGTCCAGGATCGCGGCTCCTCGCCCGTCGTGGGGGTCGAGATCGGCGGAGTTGCTCATTATCACTTCAGACTCTGGTCGAGTTTCAACCCGCTCTGCTGACAACAAACCCAAAAAAAACATCCCATCGGTCCAGGAGGTAAAGTCAGATACTTCCTGTGACAATTCTGCTGAGAATATCAGAAGCCTCCACCTCGGCCCAGCCAGTAATATAGAGACATTATATAAGGTACATTATATCTTCGTAAAGATAAGAAGCATGGGCTGTTTGAGGCGGACGAGCTGATGATTTACGGGTCCACGCTCGGCCTGCTAACCAGCGTCGGCACGTCCTCAAAGGGGACCGCCCGGGCGGAAATACCTGACAGGCCGAGCGTTCCCGCTAACCCGTTACCGATTGTCTTGAATGAGCTGCATCTAAAAATAAACGCGCGCCACTTCGGACGGACTACAGGAGGTTGCCGTGACAACCGCGCTTGTTTTTGTGTCACAGGAGGCCAGCTGAGTCTCTGCCGCTGAGGAGGGAGGGGGGGGTGGGGGGGTGTGGGGGGTGTGGGGGGGTGATGGCGTGGTGGGAGGAAAGAGGACGGAAACGAGGCAGGGATGCGCTTAAATGAGAAAACAAGGGGGGGCAGCCGACCAGAGGAAGAGCATGTTTACACCGCACGCAGGTCGGCTCTGTTTATTTGTTTGTTCTCCCGCAGCCGAGCCGGGTGATGTCAATGTGAGCAACAGCCACCTTTTTAATCATTCCGAAGAAGGGAAGATTCCATCCTTCCACAAGCGGCTGGACTATTCAGGCACCAGCCGAGGATGCTGACCTTTGGACGAAGAGACAAAGAGAGTTTTTCTAACCTCCTCAGGCCCATTAAAACTGTTCAAAAGAGGAGCGTCAGACGATGTTCAGAAGCCTCAGATGTTGCTTCTGGGCACTTTTCCGGCGAAGGACAAGTGCGCTCGTGTCACATTGGTTGCGGTGTGTTGCAGCGGAGGCGCTGCAGAGAAGCCCTCTTTCTGCTGCGCGCCTCCCGCGCACACACACACAACGGAGAACGCAAGTGACAACCCACGTTCCACCCCCCACCCACCCCCCTACGCGCCCCACCCCCCTCCACCACCACCACCACCACCTTGCTCAGCTAAAACTGGAAAGTCTAAAAATAGCAAACGCAGAAGGCTCACTCGAGGGAAAACAAGGATGAGAGAATGGGGGGAGAAGCTCCTGCAGTCAAAAATAGCAGAAGCCCTCCTCTTTGATCGGGCTATTTATGGAGCACAGCTGGAGCAAGATCTGCCACCACGTCATGAAAATTTCATCGGGGGATTTTTTTTTTTTTTGACGGTGACTTTTTTATGTTGTAGTCGGCCGGCTCTTCATGTAAAAAACACACAAGTTAACCCTGTGTTGCTGTGACGTGACTTTTGGGCAAATGATGCCCAGGACATCAGCATTTGTTATACAGCCGTCAAACGATTAAAACGTGTAATCAGATTAATCGCAGGGCCACCGTGGATTAATTAAGATTAATGGTGATTAACGCCCGTTCATTATTAGCTGTTTCATTATGTGTGGGGAGAAAGGCTTAACACGTGTCTCATTTCAACTGAAAAACAGATCCGCTCACCAGATATCACAAAAGAAAACTGTACTCAAATGTCTCATGAATGGGGCCAACACGCTGCTTAGATTGTGTTGGAGCTCCAGTCCTCGCTGATGAGTGGGATTATGGGACTTTGAGTCTTTGTGACTGCAGCTGCATTGGTTGTTAAAGTCACATCATCATCAGGGTGACTGACCCACTACTGCCAGATGACTGATGGCTTCACAAAGGTTAACAGACAGCTGCAGACGACTGTTGAGAATTATCCACAACTAACAGGTGGAGTTAATTTGGGTTATTGGATTGACGCTTTAAACCTAATTCCATGGCTCTGACACATCTCTTTTATACAGGGCGCTGACATCTTTGACCCGATGTGTAAATCCTCCATGCCACTGTTGTGTCATCTTTAACGTACAGTTAAAAAGCCAGAAATAGCCGCCACTAAACTCCAATCACACAAACACAAACACACTTTTGCCCTATGCTCTGTCACTTATTCGCCGACAGGCCGAACTACATCGCTTCCCTTTTCAACAAATTTCTGTCCTTATATATCCAACCTGCGAGAACAGAGCCCGGGAGGAGGGAGCATAACTTATTTAAACCCGCCGGGATATTGTTCTAGCCCCTCTTTTCGCAAAACTGGAATTACAATCACACCCAGCCTCGTTACAATTCCCTTAAAACAAAAGCTAGATGGAAACCCGGGCAACGAACGCACGGGGCAGACAATGGACCGGGCTCTGTGAAATGGAAATGAGGAGATTGTTAGCCGCCTTAAAACGGTTCTGGTGCTGAAAGCTGTTTCTGTTCTCTCCGGCCCCCGTTGACCCGTCAACACACCTAGCGCGGCTCTTTCTTCGCCACCGAGCTGCTCCGTGTAAATGTCTCATTATGCATGCTTGGCTGAGCAGCAAAACAGACGGGCATGTTATCATGCGCCCCATCATGCTGTAAGTACTTTATGATCATAATGACTTCCAGAGCTTTTTGGACCAACAATTTAAATTTTCTGCACGCTTTGGCTCATTACTTCGGTTGCGTCGCGTTGCTGCTGGGTCGGTTTTTTTCCAATTTAATACTCTACATAAAGTTTAATGACTGTCTCAGACGAGCGTTTGATACCCGGCTGTGCGCTCCACAGCCCTTTCTCTCCGCTGAAATGGATGATTTGACGTCAGGAAAAGCTCAGAAATGTTATTCGTATGTCGGTAACGTACGCCGCACCCCCCACGCGCCCCAAGGCTGTTCTATCCCATCTCGATTTGATTATATTTTATTTGAAAAAAAAGAAGAAGAAAAAGTCATTAGATTTGACCTTGAGACTTAACACAGATACGGTGGACGGATCGACGCACGTCAGCATAGGAACGCTGTCTGAACGGGCGAATATGAAAGGTGTGGAATACGACGGGTGATGGTTTGGATTGACATAAATACCACGCTGTTACTGTGAAATTGTTCGCCCCCGTCATAATTTTCTGTGTGTGTGTTCGTTCAGAACATCCATCTTACCAGCACTGTGAGGTCCTCACAAGACTAGGTTTTAAGGTCAAGGGTAGAGATGGGGTCAGGGTTAGGCTTTAGTTGTGGGGCTTGTGAATCCTCACAGGGACAGAGTGTGTGTGTGTGTGTGTGTGTGTGTGTGTGTGTGTGTGTGTGTGTGTGTGTGTGTGTGGGCATGTGTGTTGTGTGTCCGTGTCCTTGTGTTTGTTCATTCTACAAGCAAAATGGGGCCATTTTTGCAAAGTGGGGCCATTTTACTCTTTGTGTGCGCGAGTGTGTTTGTGATATTTTAAATATGCAGAGAGGCAAACAGATGGCCCATGCGTTAAGTGTTTGCATATAAATCGGGTTTGGATCAGGCAGTGCCGCTGAGACCGGACAAACAACAAACGTCTCGCTCTGCAGGTAAACATGAACATCATTCATTTGAACACCGCAAATAATTCTAGCAGGCTTATATTGGATGTGATGAAGTATCCACTGTGTAATTAACATTTCACCCCCAACATAATGGGAAAATAAGAAATCACTCGTGACTGTGCTGTTTTTGGGGGCAGTTTCAACAAACTCCAAAGAATTTCTGGATCTGTAGTTTAAGTGATTTCTGTTGCTGAGTTTTACAAACCGAAGCTTTACCGACCTGAAGAGGAGGCACGGCCATGACCCTGTTGTACTTGTCCAGGGAGATGAAGACGAAGAAGGCCGAGACAGCTCGATATTGTCCAATCTCTGGCTCCACGAGCGAGGAAACGTCCACCAGCACTTCGATCTCCATTGACCTGTTACTGGTGAAGGTGAGCCTCCCCGACACGGTCAGGATAGAGCCTTGAAAGATGGAGAAGAAGAGGGGGCAAATGTTTAATACCACCCACCTTGTCACAAGGAACATTTTCCATCTGCACATCTAGCGTAGGCATAAATTTATAAGCATTTGTTCTTGATTGTTCATTAAAAACACTTCATGGTTCCACTGAACAAAAGAATTTTTGGCCCAGCTGATTTTACTCATTAATTCTCCTTGATCGGACGCCGAGAGTCTCACACTTATTAACCCATCAAAATCATCAATAATAGAGGCTGGCAGGCAGGAAAATGAGGCACTGTAAAAAATCTCGTTCGAGCTGAAGCAGACCCAAAGTGATTGGTTGCACGACAGAAAGATTAAATTCTGTAAGTTTAGGAGTTTCCTCCCCCTCATCTATTTCAGCTGAACTCTACATGACCGGGCAGGGAGACGACATTAAGCGGGCTGTTAACGTGCAGCAGGACCTCTAAAACGTTCATAAACAAATGATCTAAACGGGCCAAGAACAGAACTCGGCCTGTTTAAGATCTCGCCCCCCCCACCCACCACCTGGGTGTATTTATGTTCCGACGGAGCGTGTGTGGTCCTTTCATGTCAGGCATCGTGGAAACGCGGTTGCAGACTCTACCGCTCTGCCTTTTGCTGTTCCCCGTGCACACCAAGTCTACAGGTGACGCGTGGAAGCTGGGCCGGATCACACCCGCTCCATCCCCAAAGTTGGCAGGCAGATGGATGCAGCTGCTGGAGTAAGCATGGGTGGATGAAGGCGGGATAACGGGTATTCGAAGAGGGCACGTACTTTGAATGAGAGAGAATTACAGATGGGACCCAAAATAGCGCGTCGTAAATCAACTGAGAGACATTTGACGCCCAGAAAAACCCTGTCTCGCTCCTACTCACTTAATATCCCCACGTCCAACGGCCTTCATCAGAATATTTGATTTGAAGCTGTTTAAACTCTTTTTAAAAGAAAAAAAAAAAGTGTTAAAATGAATATCCCACAAGTGAATGAAGGCGGCCGTCTCCACACTCTGCTGCCAATAACACCTTCAACCCCGACGTTTAACCTGAAGACTGGTTAAGTAATTAACTTTAAAATAAGAGGCTTAGAAACTGTCCTTGTGGGAAAAGCCCCACTTCAGAGTCCGGCTAATATCTGCTCTCACCCATTTCCACTTTCACGCAAGCTGCTTCCCAATGAAAAAGAGTTCACGTGCTGCAGTTGTTGGCGTGTCCAGATGTTGCCCGTAGCGTTTCGTTTTCTTACCCTTTTTGATCTTGCGGTGGAAGTTAATGGCGTCCACAGCGACGGTGACCACGTTGGTGTTGCAGTGCCGGGCGGCCACGATGCCCGCCACCTCGTCCATCAGCTTCATGGTTACACCTGTCGGGCGCACACACACACACACACACACATACACACACACACACAAGCATGGGCTTTCAGAGCTGTGCAAATCTGAAGTCGATCTCTGACGAATAAACGGCAGTAAAGTCAGGGAGTGAATAACTTTTGATAGGGCTGCTGAGACTGAACAGACCAGAGCGTCTATTTACAAGAGCCACCTTCTGTTAGTTTAGGTTTAACAACAGGAACAACCACACAGCAACAATGTCAACGGGCTACAAAAAGGGCACAAAAACAACAGGGAGGGGAGCCGTTGGCCAGCTGTACCTGGGGTTACCTGTGCGCTGTCAGGTCATGTGTGTGTGTGTGTGTGTGTGTGTGAGAGAGAGAGATAAGGTTTATGGGGTGGGCGCGTTGGAGCAGTGGCATCTTTCTGGAGAACACGTGCACACAATGTGCATAACAATAACTGCGTTTGAAGATATTCAAAACCAGCGCGTGGTTCCCTCCCCTCCTTCACTGCTTTCTGATGCGCCCCCAAAAAGGAAAAAAATCAATATGTCTGCCTTGTGATGCCTGGTTTCGCTCCCAGAGGCTCCTGCCATCTGCACTGTGTGGCTCTATTTAAGTCAGCCAAATGTGTGGGAGTACAAACAGAATGTGCTGCTTGCTCCCCAACGCAGTGATCACGGTAAAAGTGGGCCCAACTGCGATGATTAGGAATTAAACCTGCCATTACCCTGACATCCTCTTATCCCACATGGCAACAGCATCACTTCCACTTGATTTTTGATAATTATGGTAAGGTAGGAACACAGCTCTAATTTCACTAAAGGGTGTGAGGCGGTGTTTGGAAGATAAGCAAACAGAGCCACCCTCCACGAGTGATGTTCTTCTGTTCATAATAGGAAATATGTTCACCCAAAGTGCTCCCTGATTAAAGCTCCCTGATAAAGCATTTCTGAGTTCAAATGTGTGTGGGTAACAGATTACGTTCTTCCTTGAGCCTGTTGTGAGCTATTTCTCAAAAGCTTTTCCTTTTACCCTCTCTGCCATGTTGTGAAAATTGATGGGCTCTCACCTCTGATTGGATATTCCCCCTGGGTACAAGGCGCAGCATGCTGCTGTCATTCAAAACTGTGTGTGGTCATGTCTGAGCATGTGACATTTAATGGGGATGGATCATGATCTGACAAGATGTTGAGATTAATCTTAACCTCTGTATTCCATCCAATGGAACCAGGTGGTTCGAATGTTAGGATGAGTCGCAGAGGTGAAACCCACCGCAGCGATTGTTCATAAATGTATATCCCTCTGCTCTTTAAGGCACGGGACAGGAAGACTCGCTACTTCAATCTAAATGTAGTCTCTGCTAATTTGAAATTAATGAACCAAGCACGCTGAGGCAATCAGGAGCAGGGAAACGGAGCAGGGAAAGATGGAGGCACTTCACCAACACCTTTTTGAGGTTTCACCTAATCCTGCATCAGTAATGGGCAGAACTGGTCCAGATTTGTATTCCTTGGCCGTGGGTAATTGGTAATGAAGTGAAAACCCTACTCAGCGGTGTGATCATGTGGCCTGGTGTTGCGAGGGAGATGATGAAAATGCTAAATGGGGGGAACTTGATGATTTTATCACTTTAGGAAGTGTCACTGGGGGATTTGGTAATCTGTGCCTGCAGACTGGAGCAGTAAGAACATGGTCCCCCCAGTACCCTTTCTCCTGTACAGTCGGAAACAGTAGAACTACAGCCACCCCACCTGTAGGATGTGCTCCTTCACTCTGGCAGAAACAGGCTGCAACTTTTCAACTGTCCTTTTTTTTTTATTGATGGACTCTTCAAAGGAACTTTTCACTTTTTATCATCTTGTGTGAACACTTTGCGCTACCTGCAGGACTTCATGAGCAGCGCCCTCTGCTCCAGCAGCTCACACACGCTTTGAAATGATGCGCCCGACATCAGACTAATGAGACAGTACTTCCCTTGTAACCGTCAAGTTCGAAATATGAAAGGATCCTGCAGACACCTCTAAATCTCTTGAACTTTTGGAAAAATTCCCCGAGGCAATTGTGTTATTATTATTGTCTTATAACAGCTTTTCTCAGAGCTCTCCTGCGCGCCGGCATCCCACTGAACAACAACGCTGCTTTGCTGTAATGAGGTTAGCCTCTGTTCATGTCATCTGACATACTCACTAACATTTTGCAAACGTGTGCAAAGGCAATTTTGAGAATAAGGGTCAGTTTGATTTTGTTAGGACCAGAAGAAGAGCATCACCTGTACCTCGTCTACAAATCCCACTCTCGTTCTACAGTGTACTGCCCCCTTCTTTCACATGCTGTA
This sequence comes from Lagocephalus sceleratus, assembly GCA_911728415.1. Lineage (NCBI taxonomy): Eukaryota > Metazoa > Chordata > Actinopteri > Tetraodontiformes > Tetraodontidae > Lagocephalus > Lagocephalus sceleratus. The sequence goes on along the minus strand of CAJVRN010000064.1, from coordinate 4,140,786 downwards.
TTACATCCTGCAGCTACAACCAGTTTTGGGTTGTTTTTTTTCAACTGGGCTCCAAAGCGAGTTATTTTATTGTACATTTAATAAAGGAATATGTCCATTTGGAATGCAGTCCATTTATCTGGGGCAGAAAGAGAAACCGGAGAATAAAATGTTGAATCAATTAATCATCTGAAGTATTATCACAAACACAAACCTCCCTCCTTGTGCAGACAATAAAAGAGACTGAAGTGAGGCTCACTGCAACTCTGCAAATAAGGACATGCGAGGCCAAGGCAGCCCTGGGCCCGGCATTACACATTCGCAGGGTGACATGGCACACTATGATTCTCCCCTGTGCTGGAGGGGAGGAACTCGAAAGGCGGAGGGCGAGTGGGGGCAGGGAGTATGAAGAGGGAAGTAAGCTCACTCCAAATAGGGAAAATGGCAATTAACACACAAGTCCCCAGCTCAGCCCCCCATTTTTATCGCACGTCTGCGATTAGATTCCTCCTGATTTCTCCAGATCTATGCTCTCGGAGAACAATGAGGGCCTCCTTTGCAGATCGTCTGCCCACCAACCCGAAGCCCTTTTAATGGAACTGGTGCTGGCGAGCTGATTTAAGCAGGAGATGATGTCCAACAGATCCGATCAGCAAAGACCCTGACTGGAGCGACGGACACGCTCCCGCGCACGTCTGCAGCTCTCTGAGCGTCTTTGCTCGCTGACCACTTTTATCTAGCAATGAGGATTCCTCAACTCTTTCCAGCTCCAAGTGTGTTAATCATAGACTGTGTCAAACACCTCAAAATACCTCCTAATGAGCCGTTACTATAGAAACTGCTCTGGTTAACATTAGCAGTCGATGCTCCTCTGCTATGTTAATAGTAATATGAAAGTATAACAATGTAACCTGTTCCAGTTTTATGTTAACTTCAATATATTAATAAATCATTACCTAATGTGTTTTGGGTTAGTTTTATTGCCACACCACTTGTTAATGCCAGTCTATTATTACATTGAGTTGTCCTTCATAATAGTATCAAACATTGTTCTGTTTTAATTGGCGATTTCTTGGCTGTCAGTGAAAAGGAAAGAATCCTCTGGGCCCTGCTCAGATACTATTCGTTATTGATTTAAAAAAACCCCAAACACTTACCAATTAAAATAAACTCCACTGGCCGTCTCTCAGCGTTGACAAGAAGCTGGCAGGTTTCTTTGAGACGTGGAAGGGGCTTTATTTGTTCTTCAAAGTTTGTTTTGACACATCGGGAATGCGATTAGAGGTGCATTCTTCACAGCGTCGACATGGCGCATGCTGACGTGCAGCCTGTTCAGGGTGGTGCTGAACATGCAACTTTGTGGGGTTTTAATAGAGCGTTGGAACGGGCGTGTTGTGTTCTTTTGAATTAACCTGCCGTCTTTTCACCGCGATGTGCTCCGGACACGACGGGGCTTTGTTGTGCTCACGGTTGCAGTCGTAGAAGCTCTGGCTCGGCGTGCCTGGGACACGTGCACGCCACAGTGAACATCCCATTGCCTTCACTAGCATGCACTGAAGCTGACGCGTCTTGGAAAGATCTCTCGTCTTTCAAGCATCATTGGACGCTGCTCTGTAACCGTTTTGAACTTTAAGCTGGGGAATTAGTCTGTAATATTTTGCCTTTTTGCAAAAATCCCGTGAAATTGCTCATGAATTTGAGGGAAAAGCTGCAAGTCAACAAAACTTCCTAGCTGCAGCCGATTTGAGCTCATATCGCGGGTAAACACAGGCGCTAATGATCACCAAATCCCCCAACCTGTGTCATCAGTAACACCTAAGCTTATGATTCAAACTAAAATAACTGCAGTGAAAAAGGTACCACCATACAGGATCCTTCTATTTCTGCTCTTCTGCTTAGAATATATTCATATGAATCTCGTTTAGCAACAGTAATGTATGATTGATCTCCCTACTGCTGCAATTTCTTTTTGTAAATAATAGATTAAAATATCTGACTTCATATCCAATCCATCAGGAGAGGAAGAACCAGATCATATGCCTGCAGCCTGACTTTCAAATGGATGCCACGATATTCATAGACCCTAACAGAGCAAACCATCCAGTATTTCATTCCTCAATCAATGGTGGAGAAGAAAGCTACAGGCACCAATACACATACTCATACACACACGCGCGCACACATATACACACACACACACGTCCTCACAAAGGTCAATCTCACAAGCTCCAGTGGACATATCCCTGTCTTCGAGAATTCCTCTGTCTCAGGCTGTGACATGTTTATAGACTCAATGAGCGGAGATCAGAGCAGAGGACAGATAATATAGAGCCACAGTGATGGATGTGTTCCTGCATTCAGGCAACCCCCATCCCTCACATGCACAGCACATCTGGCACAAAGTCTGACTAACTTTATAGTCATGTGTATTCCTTTATTGCATGTTTGTGAGCAAATGAAAGCAATAGCAAGTAAAGGCTCCAAACACATCTCTTACATTTGGTCTGTGCATTAATATCATCGTCAGATCTGAAGCTCCATTTATCTTTAGTAGATCTGCAGGTATCTCTGGTTTTTTGGGTTTTTTTTTTTTTTCTTGTTTACTCCCAGGCCACAGTGTAGTCCACCTGTGGCAATCAATTGCTGTTTCCATGGAAACTGATGGTGCACTTCCTCAAAACAGGAGGAATCGAGAGAGCGAGAAGAGGAAGATGGAAGAGGGGATGTGGGATAATAAATGGAAGTGGGCAGACAGTAAAGGGAAGAAAGTAAGGCAGTTTGAAACATGAAACACGGCAGTAAGAGATGCCAGACGTCTGCTGTCATCTGTCCCAGAATATAGAGGAGTGGTATCAGTGCTCCTCCAACCACAACCCACACAGATAGCATCAGACTCTACAGTTAATAATAATATACTTCCAAATGAAATCAATATTAAACTTTTTGGAGTCATGTAGAGATAAATCTAGCAATTCTGCAGCAGAAGTTGTAGAAAAATTACATTTAACGCCAGGAAGTAGGACATATTTTACCCCCATGAAAAGTGTGATTTTCATTAAGAGAAGTAAACTGACCTGTGCAACGAATTTCTGACTCAGCAGGCGTTATTTCATTAACACAGCTGCATTAGTTGGAGGTACGTCACAATATTTAAACTTGCGTTCAAAGGCTTATTTCAGGGTTTTGACTGAGGAAGTATGTGTTGCCTCTTCCCATCACTGGAGCGGTTACATTAGAGAAACGGTTGCTAGGATCCCAGTAAAACCTGGAGTTCCCAGCAGTCAGAGCCCCTGATTGCAATCTCCAGCAGCGAGCTTGGCCTTGGTGTTCAGGTCCAGTAAATCTGAGTATGTCTGCCTACGACAGACAAATTAACTCCCCCGTAGAAGGGACTGCAGACCTTTTTTTTTTCGGGTGGAACGATGACTCACAAACCTTTTTTTTCTCCTACTTTTTGAACGCCTGTGCGTGCTGCTGAATGCGTTTTTGTGCGTGCCGTATCAGAGCTGCTGCCCTTTTCATCACTTAAAAAAGTGAGGAGGCTGCTGATGTGCAGGGACACGTGTGTGTCTGTACCTGCCCACGTCCCTCCACTCTCCTCTTGTTTGCCCCTTTCTTTGTCTTATCTTCTGTCGACTTCTATTTCTGTTCCAAGTGGAAACGACACTTTGCATAACATTCTGCCAGAAATATTACATCTTAACTGATTAAAAGCAACTGCTCTGTGCTGATAAATTGAGGAAGTGACTTGGGTGTAGCCAGAAAGGTTCATCAAATGTGAACAGGGACATGAGATAACCTGTTTTTTGTGGGGGGGTTTTCAGTTACCATGGCTCAACCATCAAAAGAGTACGAGATAATACACTGTTTATTTGAACCAGAGAATGTCCTGTTTTAATTTTTCCTCAAACAGTGTGTAAAGTGGTTTCCTGGAAGTGGGCTAGGAAAAACAAAGCTGCAGAAATTCCCTCCTGACACATTTGTAGAAGCTTTTGCTTTTCGGCGACAGAGTACACAACTTCTCGTAGTTTCAGGGTCCTTGGGCAAGGTCATCTTGACTAAAAATAACGCTTCAATTCAACACAAATGATTTGTTCCAGCAATCTAATGCCTGCCAGACAAGCACGCTCTATAATGCTGCCCCTTCTGGCGATACTAGGTATTGCAGGTCAAAGCTAAAGCCCCGAGCTTGACACAAAAGCAAAGCAGTGGAAGAGAAACAGATGTGATCAATGTAAACACGTGTACTCACTGTATATGTGAGCATGAAATGTTTAATTACTCATTACACATGTGTCTTTGCTCCTCACGCTCCTTGCCTGCTCTGTTGTGTTTGCTCTCTTCTGCAGGTTTGTCATTCACTCCCCATTAAGTCAAGTGTGAAATGAGCTAGGTGATGCATCAGAACAATAAAAAATTCTCTTCAATTTCTGTTTACATCCACAGGAATCAGCAAGTTGACAGGTGACACCATATGACTAATAAGGTAAATGGAAATGTAAATATTTCTGAAAGTATTACAGTATGAGGAAAAAAAGGAAAAGAAAGAGACTGACCTCCATGAACGTAGTTGTGTAGTGTGCAGTCTAACGGACCCACCAAATGGATGAGACTAGACTGGCTGAAGCCAACTGTGTGCTGCTCTGTAAAGCAAACAAAACAATGGAATTAAGGCCCGTAAAGACTTTGTTCAGTATACTGTGCACGCTAAAACCCTCGATTTCACGCTTCCCTACCTGGGTTGGAAGGAGGCACAACCAACTCTTCATTTCTTGCTTTGGTTTCCAGTCTTTCCTTCTTCTGGGCTTCATAGCGTTTTCTGCCTTCCTCCTCCTGCTCTGCACTCTCATACTACACAGAGGACACACGCATGAACGCGTGCACATGTGTGCTGAGTGTCTCCAAGCACACAATCTGGATTATCTTCATTAAAAATGTCCTCATCTTGTCATTTCTTTTCTGTCAGGATCAAAACCACGTGGAAAGCTGACTGGAGCTACAGCCTGCAGCTGATCATTCCCCCAATACTCTACCTTAATGGGTGGCACCTCCATGATCTTTTCGACATTCTGCAGGGAGCAGGGGACGTACCACAGCGCTGCCTTGTTGGCCAGCTTCATGGCCCCTGCATCCAAAGACAGAAGATCAAGCTGCTGAAACCAGAACAGTGGCGGATTTCTCCGAGGAATACTTTCCTCTGGCACTTTTGAAATAGTTGTTGTGGGAAAGTGCTGCTCTAAATATGCCTCCTTCATCAGCGAACAAAGATACAAAAACTAGAAAGCACTTGGAGAGTGCAGACCTCCGCCAAGCGCAACAATTCCTTTTGGCCCCATTTACCACATTGTTAACGATGTCTAAGATTTCAAAGTGATCCAGAATCCAGGATTTCTTCCAGATCACCCCCAAAATGAAAACAGTTCTTCCTTTTCACATTGCCAACAAATCCTGAAAATTTCATCAAAATCGGTCCGTAACGTTTTGAGTTATGTTGCTAACAGACAGACAGACAGACAGACAGACAGACAGACAGACAGACAGACAGACAGACAGACAGACAGACAGACAGACAGAGAGACGCCGGCAAAAACATAACCTCCTTGGCGGAGGTAAAAGGGGTATTTTGTTCAAAGGCATCCTTATGTGTGTTGGAGCTGGCTCAGTAGCCAGGAGTTAACAAAATTAGCCTTGAACTTGATGTGTTGTGTGTAAGTGTTGAAGTTGGGTTTGTTTAATCTTGAGGGTTAAATGCCAGCGTGTAGACACAGTTGTACCAGGGCAGTGGGGGTAAGAGAGCATCAATCAAAGTCCCCACAAAGACAGAAGTGTGCATAAGCGTGCATGTGTTTGTGTTTGTGTGTGTGAGTGTGTGTGTGTGTGTGTGTGTGTGTGTGTGTGTGTGTGTGTGTGTGTGTGTGAGAATATCGCTGTCACCTCCATTATCGTGCTTCTCCTCTCTGGAGAAAAAGCACTTTCATCCTGATGAGGAAGCGTGGGCGGCTTCAGCATTAGCTCTGCCTTCCTCCAGAAACTTAAGAAATGGGAGTTTACAACACACACCGCATGGAAATCAAGCCTCAATCAGACGGTCGGGTTGCCATAGTGACATCTGTTCCACTCTGCCCACACTTTTTTTTTTTTTTCTTCACTTAATTCACTTACAGGGCAGCGACTGGAGCAGGGACAGTATTAGGAGGTTGCGTTACAGCACACGTGGGGAGGCTCACAGATTAAAGATCATGTGGGGCGGGCGTGATGCAGGTCTCAGACTGCTAACGCACGTGGCTGCATCTTCCTGAGCCCTGATGTGTCTGCTTTGGAGCGCGTCTCTTTATATTCTTATGCATCTTTTAGGGAAATCCACTGGATATTAAAAAAAAAAAAGTTAAGAGAGTGTCGCAATCCTGACTTTTGTGGAAGAAAATTGAGTTACAGAGTAGCAGCAGCTGTTTCTTTTAGGATAATCACATTTGCATTTTATATGTGTGCGCGCGGCAGACAGTTGTGCTGTGTTGCCATGCCGACGCTGCTTCTCCTCTCCTCTTTCTCCCGTTGACTCCCGCCCTCTCTGGCAACCAGGAAGTTGCCGAGAGGAGGAAGAAAGGTGTATTTACATATCCTCGACTCGACCAGGACCGGGTGACGTCAGTCTATTATTAGCTCCCGCTGGCCCTTTGGCGTGAACTGCGTTTGAGAACGGGGTTGAAACCCAGCGTGTGGAGGGGAGGCCGTGGAGGACTGGAGCAGTGTCAACGATTCCCAGACTGACTGGTGACCTTTATGACCAGGATGCAACGCAGGGAGCTGGCTCAGAATACCAAGTCCCGCTGCATCGCGTGAAAAAAAGTGTTAATGCCTGACGATGTCACGCAGCCTGGCCTCAAGCCTGCACCCTCCTAACCTTCACAGAGAGCACATATTGAGACATCAGACACGTGAGGCAGGCCGTCGTAGTACATGGGAGCGGACGGACAACTAAAATGTTCTACCTTAGAACAAAACGCTTCTGCGTTCTCTTTGGCTCATGTGTGATTGTCACAATGAAGAAGTGCCGGGACAGGTGGATGAGACGATATTAACGGGTAAATTATGCGCAAGCTTTTGGTGCATCGCGTGAACGCGAGCTCTGCAAACCCGCTCGATAAACTCCCAGACTCATTCTAAACTGGGAAGAATGTCACGGGGACATGACAGGTCCTTTTAAATATTGATACCATTTTAATACGGCGGGGGTTAGGAGACACGCTGCCTTCGTTTAGCTGAATTTACTGGAAGCAAACAACACATTTGTAAGGCAGTTTAAAGCGGGACAACCCGGCACAAGCGGTGGGTTCAGACTAAGACAGTCAAATCAAATACAAATCACCGTCGAACAGTTCAATCCCAAAAGCTAAATTAAAAACCAGCAGCGCCTTTGGTGCCGGCCCAGACACATCTTATGACAGGAAGCAGATTTGCTGATACTACAGCCGCTTCCTCAGATGGGATTCATCCCTCCTGCTGTACGTTGGCTTCAGCCAGTGTTTTAAATCACAGTTTTTCGACAACATAATTAAACACTGCTCTTTAAATTTCCTGCACATCTTCTTTCTGAGATAATCACTTCCTGCCCTCCTGCTTCAGCTCCCGTTCTGCAGCTTCCTCCCCTCCCTGGACTCCTTTCCGCCCGGGTCTCTTTCACAGGATTGATTGTTGGGTTTCACTCCTTCACCCCTCTTCTCCTTCCTTTAACAGATGCCCACAGTGCCTCAATAATCCTCAGAGAAAGTCTTGCGTTTCCGTTTCTTTCTCCCTCAGACAGCCTGCACAGGCACAGGCAGGATTGTTCCCTGTGCTTGATCCTCATGATCAAAACCACAGATTTTCCATTGTGCTTTGCCAAGACATTGTTATGTTTAACGAATGACACTGCACCACTGCGGACCGCTGATAGGGATGAAAATAAAGACGACCTGTGGCCCGGAACTGATCTAATACTGAAATCCAGCATAATTACATGTTTACATGAAGCCGTGGATGTTGTTATTCCGAGCTGTGCACTCAAAACTGATGGGTGGCCATCAAAAACATATAAAAGGCTGTTTGCTTTGTTTTTTTTTCCTGCTGATGGATGATGTGAGTTTATGGGGATTTCACAGGGATTCACGTTAACAGACATTTTGCACTCAAATGACCTTTACGTCGCTGTAACGTTGCTGTCCGGGTGCAAGCCTCAGTCATTACCTCAGGAGAGTATTCTGTGCCTTTAGAGTGAGTGTTAAAGGTCTTAAAGGGACAGTTCACCCAAAAATCAGAAATATAAATATGTGCGAGCGCGTGTGTTTCATGTGGATCTGTACGTGCTGCAAATACGTGCACTGCCAGCGCCATTGCTGCGATTCTCCTCACTGTACATGTGTGTTCGGCGTTGTACATACGTGAACATGCATGCGCGAGAGTATGCAGAAGTGTGTGCTTCTGTGTGCGGGGCTGACTGGGAGTGCGCATGTGCAATTCCCCCAGCAGGGACAATCATCACGGCTCGTGCACACAGTAGGCAGCTTTCCCCTGGGGGGCCGTGACTGAGGCCTGCCTGACGAGATGCTGCCTGACTGACTGTGGAACCTGGATCTGCGCTGCCTCCCCCTATACACACACACACACACACGCAACAACATGATGCATGCACAGCACATCATATCTACATAACAATAAAAGGGAGAGTGCATGTAAACCTAGAGAAATACTGAGAAAAATGCCAAATGGACCCTTTAATGTGGACAAACGGGTGCATTTGTACGCAGCTTTACAGTTTTTCTCTACACGTGCGCGCGTGTGGTTCTTTGTGACTCCGTGCGGGGACTGAGATCGAGCTGCGTAAATCCCTGCAACGGCTGCCTCAGAATAACGTGAAAATGATGGGAAGACGCGAGTTCGCGAGTTCCCAGAGCGCATCTGTCCGGGCACAACACCGTGTAGGTGTGTGACTTGTGCTCCTCTGGCCCTGCATGCACGCATTCTGTCCCCGAGCCGCTGCACGCGCGTGTCGCTACGTGTCGGGGACGCGCGCGCATCGTGTCGGAGCATGTGTGCAGGTACATCCACTTGGCATCCGTATAGGGCCGGGCCACAGTGTGTGAGGCCTGATGTTAAGTCGACATGACAGAAGCAAATAATGTCTGCTCCCGTTATCTTCTCTTCCCCCTCGGCCCTGCAGGAACCTTTTAAAGGGCCAAACACTGATGAAATCACACCCACAAAGCCATGCTAATGTTATGCACGTACGGACACAGGGGCCGCGTGCTGCGTTGCACATCTGCATATGCAAACAGACAAATTATGCATCTGACATGCAAGGTGCAAGAAGAAGAACAGCTCTAGAGTCACCTTTTTCTGCACAAATCCATCATTTACAACCTGGAGGTGCACAAAACCAAAACACGCACCCAATGAATTATTTATGCTCTCTGAGGATTGGCATGAAAAGATAATAAAGCCCGTATATTTCCTGTGTTGTTACTATATGAAACAGGGTGAAGACAGTTTTTGTTTTACTGTTGGGTAAAGCAACACCCAGTTTGGCAATAAAACACCAGTTACAAAGAATCTAGGGTTCTGTGACATTAAAATTAGTAACAATGGTTGTTAAAAGTGCATTTTACCCCCCCAAATATGTCACTCGTGTTGCTGACAATCTGTATTAGTGAGTTGTAGATAACGTGAGCCTAAATAAACAGAGGGTCCTTCCTGACAGGGGATGCACTACCAGGGCTGCCCGGGCTGATGCCTGCGACATGTGTTGGTCTGCACCTGTTATTTCATATTTCTGCCCCCCCACCACTCATCAGACCGCTTCCAGCCCAGCAACCAGCCAACCAACCAGTCCTAGCCTGTTGCTAGGGCAACAGTTGTCTAAAGGGATAATTCTTTTGTTTCTCGCACCTCTTTTTCCTTCATCCATCTGTGTGTCCCTCCCTCTCTTTCTCGCCCAGGTTCGTCCCTCATTAGCGTGTCCGTCTTCCTCCCCCTGTCGCGTCCGTCTCGTCACCGTCCGCTCCAGCAGTCAGGGCGACTCTCTGACACTCCCCAAGATGAGTCGCGTATGAGACGCCACGGGACAAGTTCATTAACCTCGTCCAGCTCAGAGTCAGTACCGAAAAAGAAAAAAAAAAAAAAGAAAGAAAGAAAGAAAACCCCAGCACGAGCGCGCCACGTGTTGAGGGACATCGTCTCTCCCACTTTGTCACCAGTGCGCGCGCTCTCGGGCGGCACAGACGGCCCACGTGGCTGCGATGGTGGTGTCCACATCTCTGCTCATCCGGCTGGCCTTTAAAGGTTCAAAGATAACGCTGGGACAGGCCGTCGTGACCGTCCCAGCCTCGTTACTCAAAGGGCGCTGGGCAGCGTCCGCAGCGATCACAATAATCAGAGGCTGCACAAGGCATCTCCTGGTCAAATAGACAAGCGTGCCATTTTGGTTTCTAACCCCCCCATCACCCCCCATCACCCCCCCCCCCATCGCCGCTTGAAACGAAACGCCTCGCCAGTCCGTTCCATCTTCAAAGAGGGTCGGGGCTGCACTTCTTATCGGGTGCTGCCCTCTATTGATCAAACAGCAGCGGCGGGACGATCAAAGTCAAAGATTCGCCCGGTTGGACAGAAGGCGAAGACCGTTTAATTAATCGGTGACGGTCCAGAGTTTCAGAGCCTGACGCCTCTGGCCTGCTCCGGTCCATCCAGCAGCCGTTCATCATGTAATGAGGCAGCAGGAGGCAGCGCTGGGGGACAGGTTGGACCCCTCTGCCCTGTTTTATCTGCTGTTTGCGTTAGTTTGATTGGAGACCCGGGGGTCATGGCCCGAGCAGGGGAGCGTTCCCACCTCTCACCCACTGAATGCTGGGATGGATTCCAGCAACCCCACGCATACGCTGGTCTCTTCTTAAGAGGAGTGACCTTTTCACACCGCTCACTGTTGATAATAACATACATTACACATCTGCATTAACCAGTTCATTTGTCGGACGGAGAACTGCTCAGCAAACAGGTTCGGCTCAAACATCTGATAAGTCACCTCACTGATGGCTGGTCTGATATCTGTGCATTCTTCTGTAAGCGAATGACATCACTGCCGTCATGACACAGTGTTTCACCTTTGCTTGTGCATCATGTATCTCTTATTTAGAATATATATACAAATATGTGTTATTTGTAATCCAGAGTCAAATCAAATCTTTGTTGCAATGCAGCCGGTGCTTATTTGCCAGATGTGGCAGATTTGTTCTTGTTCATAATGGGTGAAATAACTAAACACAGCCGTGGTTCAGCCTCTGCCTACGCCAGACATCACTGACGTTGGAGTATAAATATATATACAAAGACTACTTCCAGTACTTCTGTGGACAGAAGGAGACACAATGACAAGTTCGAGCCAATGTAAAACTCGTGGTCCTTCTAGCTTCAACACAAGTCTCCAAATGTCCTTATTGAAGACGCTGACACAGGCAGGAGGTGAAGGCCCGTTAACATCCTAAATCAATTCATCTTTCAGTCTGGAGACGGGTTCTGGTGTGTGAGGGACGTTATGTGAACCCCCTGTACCCACGTCTGCTGTGTTTGTCTGTTGTCCATCTACCTGCATGCTTTTCATATTTTTCCTCTTCTGCAATACTGAGTGTGAGATTTAGGCCAAAGGTGAACGTCAGCTGTGCAAGCGAAGAATGTTGCTCACCACCTTCCCCGTGAACGTAGCGATGTGGTCATGTGATTTGAGAGATCTCCCTGGCCGGCCGTCTCAGCTCGGGACGGCCCGGTTCATTTTAACACTCGTGTAAAAAAGGACGCGTCACCTGTGAGGATGTTCTCCGCCATGACCTTGGCCTGCACTTCCAGAGAATGCTCGGAGGTGTACGTGATCTCGGCGCTCACGTGAGCCACCTCGCCGATAAAGACGGGAGACAGGAACTCGGTCTTCTCCACGCGGACCAGAGCTGCAACACAGCGGTCCTGGGAGGACAGAAGACAGGACAAAAGGGGTCAGGACCCTCCAGCAAGGGGGCCAAAATCGCTAGCACACTGGGATATAATAGTGACCCGCAACAGGGAATCCAGTTTATGAGTCATTTTAAATAATGCACACATCATTTAATGTGTTTGGAACTGACTTTCAAATCTTTTAAATCTCTTCGCAAATGTTCTTTGTTGTTTTATCGATCATATTTTCAAGGCACGCTGAGAATGATGCCCACATCGCCGAAGGATTGTTCTCAGTCTGACTCGGGCCTTATCTGGTACGCTGAAATGCCGGCACACGAAAGGCTGACACTGAAACCTGCTAAAGGCCACCAGGTGAGAGGTCACAAAAGAAGGTGGTCAGGAAAAGGTCTTCATCTTAGTGAGGATCACTACCCGAATAAAAGACTGAAGCACACCGAGGGGAGAGAGCCAGAGTCTGACTAAAAGGACACAATTTAAATATTTCAGGAACTAATTTAAATGTAGTTTTATAGTAAAATAAATGGAAATTGAAGCTGCTGGTTATTTTTATCAGTGTTTTTACCTCCTAGTAATGATAATAATTAATCAGGTTTTTATATACGCAACAGTCATGAACGTAGTTCAAAACATAATACATATATAAAGGAACCACATTTTTTCCACATTCGGTCGTGCGAGGAGCGTCCGGACGTACCCCATTCTGTGTGTTGCAGTGTCGAGTGCAAACGATGGATCCGGCCTCCTCGATCATCTTTAGGATGATGCCGCCGTGAACGTTGCCCACGACGTTGGCATCATCTGGTCTCATGATCCTGCAGAAGCCATAAAGTTAGTCAAATCTGTTGATGGGATGTACAACAAAATAATATTGTTATTATCGTGAAGTGTGTGTATGTGTGCGCATGTGTGTGTGTGTGAGGAATGTTGACAAGTATCTTGCAGCCTGTGCTCTGATGTGTTTCCAGATAATGCTTTGTAAGTAGATCTTTCTGTCTTCACTGGTGATGGGTCTGTTATCCCAGTATCTGCTGGTCTCTTTTTGGGATCTCGTGTTGTGGAGCGTGTCTGGTAGCTACAGACCTCATCTGTGATGACATGCACAGGCCATCAGCTGTGTGTGCGCTGCTACACATGACTAACCAGCCGTAACCCAGCTCATTCACAGAGAATGCGTGTGCGCGTGTGTGTGTATGCGTGTGTGTGTGCACGTGTGTGTATGTATGTGTGTGTATGTGTGAGAGAGAGAGAGACAGAGACAGAGAGAGCTATTCAATGGTGTACAATTTATATAAACGTGTCTATTCCTGGTAGTTATAACATGTCAGAGAGCTTGTGATAATAATCATAGTAATGAGGTAGTATAAAGTATTTTTTATCACTACTATTATTAGTAGTGTCTCCGTTCCGCTCTTTTTCCCTCCAGCTATACTGGTCTGGGTCACGGGGGCATCCATCCTCTCCCCAGCTTTCTCCCCCAGCTGAGCATGTCGATGTTCCAGGGTTGGATGTCAGATTTACGCCTCCAGCGTTTCCTGGGTCTGACAGGAACCTCTCCTCCAGGAGGCAGGCCAACCCGAACCACCTCGACTGGAGCAGCGGCAGCCACAAAGCTCTGGGCTCCTCCCGCATGTCTGAGCTCATTATCATTAGGAAATTGCTTTTAATTGTAGGAGGTGTAGCGGTTTGTTGTCAGTCAGCCTAGTTCCAGTTCAACTCACTGACACAGTAACACAGAGACCAAATATTTTGTTTTGCACTGACAAAAAAAAGCCACCTTGTGTGTCAAAGGTCGCGCAATTCTGTGTGTGCGCATGAGAGAGAAAGGCAGAGACTTAAATTACCTGCTGAGGTGATATTCAGTGCCCCGCAGATTTTCTATGTCCTTATTGCCCTTCTTACTGTTCCTCTTTTGACGTTTATCAGCCACCAGATGAAGGTCCGGCACCTTGTTGCTCCGCGGCATAAAGCACTGCATCTCCAGGCTCTGACTGACCGACTTGACCGACCGACCGACCGACTGACCTACTGCAGCATCTGAGTATTCGCCTCTTTTTGAGGGCTGCCGGGACTCTGTGGGGAGTGATGTCACGGCACCAGCCCCGCCTTAGTCAGGTGCTGTCAAACCTGATCTCAACCAAAAGTACGCGGAAAGTTTTCTTTGCTTTTGCTTGTCGCGGTGAACTTATGCAACGCTCCCTTCAGTTTGAATTCTCCCTTCTTTGAATTGATTCCCTTCTAATCAACCATGCTTCCAAAGCTAATTTCTATAATAAACATCAAATTGCGTCTTCGGGTAGATGAATAGTCCTCCTGATCAAATGAACACACTAATCAATGTGCTCCTTCTGCCACAGCACACCTCATTACCTCATTACCTCATTACTTGACCTCCAGTCAGCGACTAATCCAAATCCTCATTTATCTGCCCGGCTGCGCCACCACCCGGCCGGGGCGGGTACTGCATCCGTCTGGGTTTAATCTGGGATGGATTCAACTGCCTTTGAAACGTCACCGTATGACATCGGGTCTGAACCCATCGGAACACATGCTCCTCTTCATCATTTGGTGCACGGATGATGGAGAGGAGCGGCGCCTTTCACCGCCTTTTCATCTTAATCCGCCTTTCGGATCGCGTGTCCCGCCGCGTCCGTGACGCACGTCGGAGTCGGTCCGACGAAGCTGCGCGGAGCGGCGGTCCAAAGCGCCGACCCCAGCCCGCGTCCCCCACGGCCCGCGTGTGTGCGCGACGTGTGCCGTGTCTGAGCGGCGTCCAGCGGATTAATGTCGACGCTTCCCGTCCACTTCCGTTGACCAGAGTCGAGCCGCGCATCGCTCCGTGTTTCACTTTCTCCGCCGGTCCTACCTGCACAGCCGAGACGAGGACGCCGCCTCCGGCGCCTGCGGTGCGGACATGGGGGACACGGTGGAGGTGATCTCGCTTGGAGGTGATCTCGGTGGTGGCGGTGGAGGCGGGGGGGGAGAGCCGCTCCGGCCGCTCCGGTCAGCGTGCAGTCTGCGGGGAAACGAGCCGGGATGAACAAGAAGTGACCCCCGGAGGAGGAAAACCGGATGGTTTAATCAAACTCACCGGGAAAAGCAAGTGTTTGTGGGTTCAGGAGTGTATAAAACCCAATCACAACGCCAATAATATATATATTTTTTAGATATTATGTGTTTTTTTAGAGGTAACGACAAACCGCATGGGTGTTGTTACTCGCCTGTGCCAGAGGGGGCAGCAGAGACCACCAACGAGCTCCCCCAGAGGCAGTTCCACTGATCTGCGATAGGGGGCGCCCTTGACCGAAAAATACCTGTCATCAATAACGTTGCGACTAGTTTTTAAAGACTTTATTGAGGGTTGAAGCTGAAAACTATTATACATACAGGTTTTATACGTAGATTAAGTCGTTCTGTCGTGTCGAAGTAACCGCGCCGATCCACTTCAACTAGAGAGGAAATAATATCTTTTGCCTTAAATAACATTAAATCCCTCATTTAAAAATGTAAAAATCACTAGCGCTGGATGAAAAATAAATACTTCGGAGACAATGTAATGACTGCATCGCAGTTTTATTTATGTTTATATAAAATATATACATTTTTTTGCTGTGAATAGCAAAGATTACACACATCCCAACAGAGATACTTGCATTGACACATAACATGTCTACGAAGATCATTTGCGCAGGCACAGGGGAGCGGTGTCTGGTGCAAACTCAATACATTACTGACCCTTTGGGTCTTACAGGGCTGTTTCAACGGCCCTTAATTACTTAGTCCCGGACGTGGACTAAATATTCAACGTATACATACATGCAGATTTTAAAAGATACGACTGTCTAAATTTGTCGGCATAAAAAGGACAACAGACCCGTACGCAATACGAAAGTATACAATACTCAACTACGATTTAACGATGAATTCTAGCGTTTCATCAAGCGATTCACCGCGTATTTACACGTGGCGCTTTCAAACACGGTGCCTCGACGTGGAAAAAGTCTTTCCATGCGGCCAGGTGATCTACCAGGGTCTCCACATGGCAGCGTTAAGTGCCTGCGGGCCTGGTTGCGCTCCGCCCGGAGGCACCGCGCCGCCACTGCTGCTGCGGGGCTGGCTCTCCAGTCTGGAGCTGAGGCTCGATTTGAGGATCTGCAGCCTCTGCTGGATCTGCGGGAAGCTTCTGGAGCTCTGGGCGCAGCAGTTCAGGCAGGTCGGGGTGACGGTGGAGGACATGGACTGTTGGACGAAGTCGTTGACCCGCTGGCACGCGTCTTGACCCAGGCTGCTTTGGGGAAGCAGAGCGGAGACGCGCTGGAGGCAGGCTTTGTAGCCTTCTCTGTAACTGTCTGCGGGATCTGGAAAGGTAGGGCACGTTAGATTCAATGTCCAAAAATGGAAAAATGTAAGCGTTTACTTTACGTTTACGTTTCGTGAGCTAGAACAAGCAAATTGTAACTTACTTTTGGCGGTAACAGGTGGAATCCCACTGAGGAATCTCACAGCCATTTCTAGGATGTCAGCTTTCTCAAGCTTGGAGTAACGGATCTTCTGAATAAATAATTGAGAAAGAAAGGTTATTCAAATGAGAACATACTATACTGTGATTTAAGTATCGTCACAAAATGCTTCCTGAATCAAACACAATGTAATAACTTACATCTCTGCCTGTGAGGGGAATTATGAGGTTTTTCAGTTTGTTCAGGCTGTCATTTATACGGGCGCGCCTTCTTTTTTCCATCAACGGTTTCATCGTCTGTAGGAAAACACAAAAAATTTAGGATTCATTCTTGAATCGAAACCTAGAGTGCACAGTAGATTTGACGATAAGGCATCATAAAGCAAAATCTTTGCTTACCTTTCTGAATTCAAGAGCTTCTTTTCTTTTGGCGACAGTGCGCCGTGGTGAAAAGGGTTGAAGCGTTTCAAAACACACATTCGGAGACATTTTCTTTGTTGTCGGCTTTCTCAGAGTAGAGGTGAGTGAAGCTGTGTCTCCAACGGCTCAAGGTTGCGGTATATATCCTGCTCCGTGGCGTCGGTCTTCGTGCGTCATGGGTACGCCCCCAAGCTAAGAAACGATTTGGATTGGTTACTTACTGCAGAAAAAACAATACCAAACTATCAAAAATTCAAAGATAACCATCTGTCTTCTTCTCTAATCCATGCGTAACAACTATGGTGCGTGTCTGCGTTTTGAAATTTACACCAATTCAAACAAAATCTGCGTGGAGAAGCTCAGACGTATGTGCGTAAAGACGCTATGCCTTGACGCACCTAATGCTTCCCTGTCTAGTTCGGGGTATTTTTTCAAAATCTAAGCTTTGCTATCTATTGACTCCAACATAACATGAGTAATGTCTTGTATTGTCAATGTTATAGTTTAAATTAATAAAATAAACAGGACACACATACTGTTTAGTTCCATGCGTAATTGTGCTGCGTAAATTGCCTCATTAGGGTTTTAACTATAAAATAACCTCTGTCACATATTTCCTCTCAACAATTTCCTCTTTATATGCTTAATTTTGTTTTAATAAATACACATTTAGACCCACAGTGTGCAATACATGGATTCCTGACATAGGGGTCACACTTGCATGATGCCTGTATAGAGTGCCCACAGGGACACAGTGTTACTCCAATCTCATACCCAAGCCACGCTATTTTCCAAAAACATCTGCTCTTGGATTTTGACAACAATAGTTTTGCATATGACGTTTTTTCTTACTGCCCGAGGGAGTCTGTACCTGAAGGCTGCTAACGCTTTATGGAGAGGGGGGCGGGGGGGCGGAACTTACAGAAAGCATAGACGCTTGGCAGTAAGGAACATATGCCTGACTCCTACCTACAATGGCATCAACAATTTAACTTTCTGAGGTGGTCAAATTATTGTTATAAGAGAAAGTCGTTGGTTTGGGTTACGTTTGTCTCCTTCACAAAAAAAAAGAGTTTGGTATGGATCGGACTTGTTCTGAAAGGTTTTCCTGGTTTTAGATTTTGAATAAAAACCGGAGGGAAACGACCACCCATCACATGCCGCTGCAGAAGGGGAACCACGCGCGCAGCACGCGCCACGGGGGCCAGATGGTTGTCTGTTACCGAGCCAGCCCCGCCCCCACAACCCCTATCCAAACCCCCCCTCCCCATTACGCACCAGCATCTCTCTCACACACACACACACACACACGTACACACGGGATTTCTCCAACAGCATCACATCAGCTATAAACTCCACACGCACGACACATGATCTGTACGCAGTTTTGGCGTGGGTACCCCATCTGCAGGCCGCTTCACGGTCCACATTTTCATGAGACAAAGAGAGAACCCCCCCCCCTTTTTTTTTGTTTGAATCCAGATCCTGCAACTGTCGCCTTCAGTTTGGATCGTTTTTGATGTCCAGGCTATCTAAAGCTGCTCGTTTATTAATGTTACAGGATGCATAAAGTCTTTTCTTAAATGCTGAGTAGATGAATATAGAGTAGTTTTGCGCAAAACTGGAAACGCGCCATTTATGTTCTGTCAGCCCTGCCGAGTGGACTTGCGCATTTGATTTAGTATGTTGTTCTGAGACTTTAACGTTTTATCCAACTTGCACTTTTATTCCGATCAAAATGCGCCTTAAAATGTAAAAAAAAAAAAAACCCTCAGATGAACTGAGGTTGAGTAGAAGATGAAGATGGTCGAGTAGAAGCTCACCACCGACACGATGCGCTGTCTGCCTCTTGCAATCGGGAGGCACACTTGCTGCACGCGTCCGTCACCGCCCCGCTGGGACCGAGGGGCGAGGATGCTGATGGTGGGTGGGGGAGGATGCTCGTTGCTGAGGATTTTTTTCCCCTTACGGTTAGTATCCTCTTTTGTCTTTTCAGACAAATTCGGCGTCGCTGACCCATCTGTGCCAGCCGGATAAGAGGAACCCTTTGTCTGAAAATGTTCCATCACTTCATGGGAATTGAGAGTCAAGTGTGGGCTGCGGGACGTGGGAGAAGAGGGCTCCACCTGACTTTTGGCGCAGCACAAAGCAAGAAGGGAACCCTCGAGAAGACTCTGTCCTCTCCCAAACAACAGGCACACAAAGACAACGTTATATTTAATACGTAATACCTAATACACACGTCAGATAAAACGGGAATATGACTTTTGTATAGAAACCCCGCTTTACACTGCTGTTCAAGTGTGTTGTTAGTATTCACTCACAGTTTGACGCTCAGTTAATTTCAGCATCAGAATAAAAACAGTACATGTGAATATATCAAAGCAAAAAGACAAACATTTACTTTTGCATTTAACATTTTCTAAACTTTTAAATATGTCATGAAATGTGATGGCACTATAGAAAAGCAACCTAGTGTTGTGTGTACTAAATGTTACTCCAAGAACCATAGTCTTTTATCATATTAATCATTTCATTTCACTCAATGTCCCATCATTGTTGTATGCTTTTGTGTTTATACTAAGAAAAAGTAGAGTTGAAACACAAAATATATGTACATATCTGACCTTGCAGGGCAATGAGAAAAAAGGGGTCAACAAACATATCGGAAATAAAAATTAGATGAAAAGTTTGGATGTTGCCAAGAGTGAAAGTCAGTGGATTCCCTCATTATATGTCTATTATAATTTACCTCCTAAGACCTGAGATCTTCTTCAATATACATTCTTAATATATCTTTGCTATTCAGGATTATTGGGATCTGATAAGTATAAAGACTGACTATCATATTTTAACAATATCTTGAAATTAGTGTTTTTTGGTGGAAATTATGTCCATCAAAAAACAATCAATGTAAATTTGTAATAATATAATAATAATAGTAATATAATCTTTAAGGGTCTTTGTATGTGGACTAAGGTGAATTAGCTCTTATATACTAAGCAGAATTAGTTGTTAGATTATCTATCCGTCCATCGTTTTCTACCGCTTGTTCCTCCACTGAGGGTCGTGGGGGGACTGGAGCCTATCCCAGTACGTTGGGTACGTGGGGTACAACCTGGACTGCACACCAGTCAGTCGCAGGACAGACACAAATAGACAAACAGCCATTCACACTCACACTTATGGGCAAATTAGAGTCCTCCAACCTGATCCCCAATTGTGCATGTGTTTGGACTGTGGGAGGAAGTCAGAGTATCCGGAGAGAACCCACACAGGCACAGGGAGAACATGCAAATTCCACACAAAAAAGACCCCAGCCTACATCCCAACTGGGACAAGAACCCAGGGCTTTCTTATTATAGGTGACCTAAAATCTATTGCCCACATATGTGGACACCAGCCTTATGAGGTTACGTTATCTTCTGGAAAACCTTGGAAAATACAGTTATTAGAAAACACAGGTATTAGAGATGTTCCTGAACAGTCTGTCCACACAGACTGGAATGCAAGTACTTCTGCATCAGTAAGCTGAGTTCAGACTGGCGACTAATTCAGGGGTCACCAGCTATATTTATCAGAGGGCCAGAGTTTTACTGGACACCTTGGGGTCCACACCCTCAAATAACAGTGCAGCGAGTCTGTCCTCATTTCAGAATGTAGCCTAAATAGAGTCATAAATGGTGGTGATTACTGGTGGTTAAGAGTTGTTGCTGGTGTCAGTTGCTTTAATAGTGTGGACCAATAGTGTGATATTTTCTCTTTGATCCTCACAATTTGCTGGATTCAGCCCACGGGCTGTCAGTTGATGATCACTGCTCTAATGTGTGATCAAGAGCTTGGTGAGAGAAGCTGTAGTAGGTGGTCCTCAACAGTCTGACCAGGTGGGGGAGAGGCCATCCCTCTCAGTCTGGATGCAGTGCAGAGTTTTCCTCTCTGGTTCCAGATCCAGGTAGTCAGCATGGACTTGGAGAAGACTGCATCAGACCAGTTTCCTTCGGTGTCTATTTGTACACTACTGAATAGAGGAGGGTTCTGAGCGTTCTCCTCTTTGCTGGTCACCAGTGAATTGATCTCCAACTCAAACTTGGAACGCCAGGCCAAATTCAACCAGTCTGAGCTCTGATTGGCTGATCACTGTTGTCCACAATATTGACGTTATTTGGCTTTATCTCAGAATGAACAAATCTGAATGAGCTCAGGTGCTGAAGGGCCGTAGCCACCAGCCGAATAATCTGAAATGTGGAGATCCTCTCCTCTGTTCCTTACATATTCACACAGGTCCTGGTATGTGAAGCTACCATTATTCTTCACAATACTGGAGGTTTCTGGGTCTAAACCCTTACATGGTGGTGACCTGGCTGACTTCTTGTGAGGTAATACGATAATATTTCTTCTTGCTGGCCTCCATTTCACCAGTTTCAGTTTTCAAGCATTTAGTCGCGCATCCAAAACCTCCCGCCCCAATAAAGTCCACCACCTGCTCAGTCTCCAACTGTGCGCTCTGCTACGATTTGTCTGCTTCTGTGTGTCCAGCACCAGATTCCAGTCTAACTGTGGAACTACTAGAGTCACTGTGCAGCAGTTAAACTAAAGCATCGAGAAGCAGTAAGAGTGCACCAGTCCACCAACATCCTCCACAGTTCAGTCAGTAACATGCTGCACACACCTAACACTTTCCTGTGAAAAAGTAGTTACTGAAAGATGAGAAAAGGTTTATTTAGCAGATACAACTTTAGTGACCAGATCATCACATTGTACCTAAAGTCATCTGTTTATCTAATATTAACTATCCATCCATCCATCCATTTTCTACCGCTTGTTCCTCCACTGAGGGTCGCGGGGGGACTGGAGCCTATCCCAGAGCAACGGGCGGAGGCAGGGTACACCCTGGACTGGTCGCCAGCCAATCGCAGGGCTAACACAGAGACAAACAACCATCCTCTCTCACACTCACACCTACAGGCAATTTAGAGTATTCAATCAGCCTAACCCCAATCATGCATGTCTTTGGACTGTGGGAGGAAGCCGGAGTACCCGGAGAGAACCCACGCAGACACAGGGAGAACATGCAAACTCCACACAGAAAGTCCCCAGTCCCCAGCCTCCATCCCAACCGGGATTCGAACCTGAGGCCTTCTTGTTGTGAGGCGACAGTGCTAACCACCGTGCCGCCTAATATTAACTAATTTTAAAAAATATATATGAACATATTTGGTTATCCTTACTTTATTTGAAAACCTTCTATTCTTTTGTTCAGTACAGTTGTAAAGGTGGGTGATAATTACTCAATTATTAACTAAGAGACCTTTTTATCAGTTAAACACCCTAAATGACATTTAATCCCCATCTTGTGGGAGGCCAGTTCAACAAAGCTACTGAAACTGTGTGACAATACAGCCCAAAACAGCCATGATTGATTTCATTTTCTTACTGTTCACAAATCCTCCTTTCAATATTACACACATTAAACTCCTTGTTCTCAGCTGTCAGAAAAAAATTCCATGTGACAGTAAGCAACATTTAGGGGCGCAGAACAAGGGAACACAGAGAGTTTCTTTTAAAAATGTATGATTTAATAGGAAACCAATGCTCAGGAAGCTAGAAAGGGTTTCTATAAAGAACATGGAGAAAATAGACACACAACGTTGAAATGAGTGCAACATGCTTTTAGAATAGTGGTGTCTGCACCGATGGAAGCAGCTCCTCAGAAGAGCTTTGTTGGGGATCCATTCTGCAGATTCTACTTTGAATTTTCAAACCCTGCATCAATGCACAAGACAGAGTGTGAGAATAAGATATAATATTCATCACACATAATCTGTGGTGTTTGGGACATTTTGGAAATTGAAAATGTCTTGCTTAAGACCCAGATGTGTGAATACTTTCTTCATTTTATGGAAGAATGGTTTTTTTCTATATAAGGTGTTCTTTATTTATGATTGAAAGCATACTAATCATATTTTCACAAACGTTTCTGTGACTAAACAATATCAATAAAAGTGTTGTTCACTAAGCTGAGAATGAATATAGTGAGTAACTCTGACAAAAGCACCTTAGAACAGATTGGGCCAGTTCTTGTGGAGTTTTCTTGCAGCAGAAAGCTGTGAATTAAATATCGCGATTCAGTCATTAAATGCGTGTAAATTCACTCCTGACAAAATGACTCGTTTGGGTTAAATCAAATCCGATAATCCACAGTCAGAGTGTGTTTCACACACAGACACACTTTTTTCCCAGCATCGTTGCGGCAAGAGAGGCGCCTCACACGGCGAACAATGGAGCAGCTGCTCATCAGCATCAACAGGCTGACGTGCGGCTTTATGCGTTTGCGCGCCTTTTTTTGTTCATTTGCGTCAATGACATTCTTCTTTCTGGCTTTCTGGTGAATTTGAACGCCATTAAAATGCCAAAATAATTTAATACGAAAGCAAGCATATTCGTCAAGAAGCAAATTTATTGAAAATAATAACAATCAAACAGTTGTCACATGTTTTTTTCTTAATATTATTAACATTTAACACATAGTGTTTACAGATTTTTCTTTTGCACAGACCAAAATACTTTTAAGTCCATCGTGCAAACCTCAGACAAAATAACCCGTGGGGTTTTACAAGAGTGTTGTCTACAACCCAAGCCTTTGAAACCCCAAAAGAGGATTGCATTTAAAAACGTCCATAGACTTTGAGATCTGTGCGCGCCGGCGTTAAAATCAGCCAAAATACTGTATCAGATTATTACACAGCAGATTCAACCATGCATTTTCACTACGATAACAGCTACAAATATCATCAATACTCAATACATAACACACAAAGAAAGAGTCCGTCTGATCTACCAGGGTCTCCACATGGCAGCGTTAAGTGCCTGCGGGCCTGGTTGCGCTCCGCCCGGAGGCACCGCGCCGCCACTGCTGCTGCGGGGCTGGCTCTCCAGTCTGGAGCTGAGGCTCGATTTGAGGATCTGCAGCCTCTGCTGGATCTGCGGGAAGCTTCTGGAGCTCTGGGCGCAGCAGTTCAGGCAGGTCGGGGTGACGGTGGAGGACATGGACTGTTGGACGAAGTCGTTGACCCGCTGGCACGCGTCTTGACCCAGGCTGCTTTGGGGAAGCAGAGCGGAGACGCGCTGGAGGCAGGCTTTGTAGCCTTCTCTGTAACTGTCTGCGGGATCTGGAGGGAAAAGAGTTTTCATAAGCCAACTGCATCTCAGTAGTTCCCTTCAGTATTGTCAAAAAAAAAACGGCTTTGAAGCGCTGCCGAGGTTCAGAAGACCATGCTCACCTCTGATTGACGTCGAGGGAAGGTCTCTGAGGAAGCGGACAGTCATTTCCAGGATGTCGGCTTTCTCCAGCTTGGAGTAGCGTGCGTTGCCTTTTCCAACCAGAGGCAAAATCAGACCTTTCAAGTGAGTGAGGCTGTCGTTGATACGAGCGCGTCGTCTCTTCTCCAACAGAGGTTTGAGAGTCTGGAAGAAGAAGGAAGAATGGATTATTAAGATGCACTTTTCGACAATCTCGTGAGAAAATTAGACTTTTTTTAAATGGATAAAAAGTTGTCCATATTTCTCCTTACCTTTCTCAGTTCGTTGGCCTGTTTTCTCTGGGCCACAGTGGACTTGGCTGGGAGAGGCTGGGTGGCCTCGGTCATGATGCTGGGACTCATTTCGTTCTGTTTCTTGTTCTTGTGGGTGTTTTTAGGGGAGATACTTGCGCTTGGAGCGGCTGGGCTCGAGTGTGCCGAAGAGCTGCGGAGCCTCCTATTTATCTGAGCCCTGCGCGTCAGAGGGGAGGGAACACAAGCCATCAAGGTTAGGGGGGGGGTTGACACGGCGGTAGGGAGGGGCTGCTCTTTGC
Organism: Lagocephalus sceleratus; assembly: GCA_911728415.1. Classification (NCBI taxonomy): domain Eukaryota; kingdom Metazoa; phylum Chordata; class Actinopteri; order Tetraodontiformes; family Tetraodontidae; genus Lagocephalus; species Lagocephalus sceleratus. Next base: position 4,116,106 of record CAJVRN010000064.1, on the reverse strand, counting down.
GAAATAAGTGAAGCTGCCGTCTGGACCATCTGGTCCCTCCGGGACCCCCCATCTTTAGCGCTGGTATGCGGATTTCTAACCATGTTGCGCTTGGTTCTGTTCAAACCCTCAACGTTCATTCGATCAAATTACGCACATATATCACACAAACGACGCTGCCCCCCCCTCACCAACACGCATACACCCCCACACACTCCCCTCCCCACACACAGGGGATGTTCCTTTGTAATATTCTACAACAAACCCCACTTCTTCCAGCTTTGCACATGAATTAATGCAACTTTTATTCCTTACAACTGTAACTATGTTAGGTTTGAATCAATTCTGTACAAGCTTTGAACTTAATGAATTCAATAAAAGCCACTATTATAAATGGGTTCAGTTTTGGTTAAAATGGTTGATAATAATATATATTGCGCTGACTTGAATTTCTGATTAGATATGACCCACCCCCCAAAACGAGGGAGACGTAAACCCAGATGAATGATCCGTAAGAGAGACAGGACTCATCTCTTCCAACAGTTAATGATGCAGATCGAAGCCACGCCATGCATGGATCAACGTCTGCTTGTGGAGCCGGAGCAGCTTTGTTTTGAGCATCAGCAACGCGGCGTTTACGTGGAGGAGCGGGGCGAGGCTCTGACACGACCGACCCACAACAGCAGCAGTTAGACGGGTTATCGAGGGTGAATGACGAGGATAACTTGTCAGGGTGTCTCAATTTATCCTAAAACCTGCAGCTATCGTGATGGCCGATGTGCATTTGACTGCAAGTTTAACTGAAACATTACAAGCAAAAGGGAAAAAAACGAAATAAATAGATCAAAACTGCGCTGCTGTGGATTTCTTTTGGCAGACACGAGTTTCATCTCGCCAACAGAAGAACTTGATCTGCTTGTGTTGGTGGCCATCATTCAGGATGGAGCTGCATGGCTGTGCGATTCACGCGTTCGGCACGCGCCACAAACGCGCAACAGATGGAAAGAGGGACCCTTCCCCCACCCCCACCCCGGCCTCCCCCATCCTCTCCTACTCCATCTCAGCGCCGCTGTTGCGCTGCTGCTGCTCCCATCAGCACCCTGCTCCATGTTCCAGCGTTCAAACATTGTTTTTTTGTTTTACTGTGGATCTGTAGCAGCTTGTCTCGACCACATGAACAGAGGCCCTTCCTTCTATACATTTTTGTATAGATAATGCACCACATTTGAACGGGTAACTATTTAATGTCAAATTAACCCTATTTACTTTTTTAAACCAATAAAGGCCTTATTAGAAGACAGAAAGAGACATATATAAATTGCATTTTGTTGTAAATAATGACAAATAAAATTCAAGTCAAATCAAGAGCAAAAATGCAGAAAAGTTGTAATAATCACACACAATTATTGGGGGAATCTTTTCAATCGTGTGAAAAGAAAACAGACCTGTGGAACAATATAAACTGGACTTTAGTTTATCAGTTTACACTTGGAGCTACACACATGGACTTTAATGCTCATTATAATTTTACTAAAATACCTCGGTTACAAGCTGCTCTGCTGCAGCCTCAGTTTTTTTTTTAAGCCCCTCTTTTTATTTCAAGACTTCTAAAAGGATAGTGCACACGTCCAGCCCCATGGGGCCCTCAATAACTGCCATCAGGTCCAGTCTGGGACTGGGTCCTCAGAGATAAGAGCCAGGAAAAAAAGTCGAGCAGAGAGGCTTCGGTTGGGGCCCTTTTTTGTCCTGGTTTCAGCGTGGGTATCCATCTGTGCAAGAGGAGAATACACTGATCCTTTGTTGAAGGATGTACAAAGACAAATTCAATTGAATTTTACAGCAAATGAGAAACAGATATGGGTGACTTCTTTGGGTTTTCTTTAATTCACACCTAGAGTGAAGCACTTCTTTTGTTGGGAAAAGTGGAGAAAAAATCAAAATATAATTTTGTGTTCTTTTGATCATCTTAGGATTTTATCCATCATTAGAACCATATGATATACTGATAATATACAACAATTCAACCAAGCAACGATCAAAGGTACACAAGGATTTACACAGTGTAACTTGGAACATATATGATTTAAAATAATTATTAATATTCAATTTAATGAGTCTGGAGGTTATAAATGGCATGAGACTGACACGAGCCAAAGCCTCAGACAGATGGTGGCTGGACAAAAAGCGTCAAGGGACTCTGGAGGTGTTTGTCCAGCTACATGGAGACTATGAGGCATGCTGAGTTTTCTTATGTCATCATATCTCCATGTCTGGCATCCCAAGCCAAAATCTACGCCAAATTGATGGCATCATGAAGCGTCTGACTGATGTTTGAGAGTCTAGCTTTGTTTCAAACAATCCTGGATATATGAATTATTTATTTATTAAAACCAAAAACTTTTTTAATGTGGAATGATTTAAAAAGATGACTTTTATTGGAATAACATGAACTCACACATTTAAATAGTTGATGTTCATGTCTTTCAACCACTGTGACTCCATCATTTGAATAAGGTGTTAGAGTGTTTCCCTCTTCTGAGAGCATGCTTTTGCACAAATTGTTTCTGCAACCAGAAACTTGCCATTCCTTTTCCTTCAAATTGCCTTATCTGCAATAGATTAAAAAGAGTTATTTTATCAGACCTACTCTCTATTGTATACAGGACCATTTCACACGTTCAAGAAGCAGGTTTCTTGTATAAATGACATATTAAACCCTTTTGAAAAGACTAAAAGGCTCCCTGGAGAGGATTGTTTTTAAATCACTGAGTAGATTTTAGTGTCCTCTGTCCTGGGGAGAATTTAGTTTCATTCAAAAGTTGATGTTGATGTGAATAATGTCTCTGTACGATATAAAAACTCCATATTGTGACGAAGGCAGGAAAGGCAGCCATGTTCCAAACATAACTCTTAAAGCATGCATGAAAACATGATAAGGTCTGGTAAACCCACAACAATTGATTGATATTGTGGAAAAGATGTGATTACGTTGTGTGGAGCACAATACAAACTGCTGTTGTTGTTAAGTTGGACACTGCTTGCTTGATTCATTGTTTAACTCTTTATTTTTTTATTTTTTTTAAAAAAAGCATAGCAGTTTGAGGCAGCCTTAGAGTTTATAATTCACATTTATTGTAATGCATGGTCCCATGTTTCCAGAATGTGTAGTGTTTCAGAAAGTTATTAACCATTCATCTAAACAAGACTATGTTACATCGTTATGCCTCAAATTGTTTTTTATTTTTTCATTTTCGTAAATGAAACTGTAGTTGGTGATGGGGAATTATATATAAATTGATTGTTTCCGAATATACAATAATAGACAATTGCTTTTGTCTGGATTTCAACATGTCTGTCTGTTTATTGTTTATTCAGTTCAATTATTCAATCCAAAACGTAATTAACAAAAAATGAAAGACAAATAACCCAAAACTTTGGCATAGGTTTTGCATGCAAACAATCACACATCAGCTTTAACATATTCATTATAACATTTCTGTAATTCAGATATATAACATGTGAATTTATCTTGAAAATAAGGCACATTCCTTATTTTTTATTCTTATTTTATACCTTATTTTTTCTCTTGAAAATAAAATGCTCCTGCTTTGTTGTCCCCTCTCCGGGGATGCAACAGGATCACCCAGCAGCCACGCTCAAAGCCACGCTATTTTCCTGAAGCATCTGCACATTCGTGACGGACGTCTCAACTTTTCCTGTCGCTCCAGGACGTTGTGACGTCATCGACCCCGTCTCAGCGTCCGCGCGGGTCACGTGACCGGAGAGACGCTGCCAAAGACGGTACATGTGCAATATCATATCACAAAGAGAGCATTAAATGATGAAGAATTCTAAATGTTTTTAATTTATTTTACTCGTTTGTCTGGCTGTTCGTGTTAAAACTGCACAATTTTCATTTCATTGGATTCTTTCACCCCCAATCATGTTACTTTTGGATCAGCAGAGAGGACAAAGTGTAAAGACCTGGGACTCGAAGGGTCGTGGATGGGCTTCTATTGTCTCCAACTTAAACAGACGCCCCGTGACGCTTCCACTTTTTAATGAAGTTTATCACAAACATCGCGTGTGGCGTCATTTGCGAGGGGAGGGGGGAGGTATTTTACATTCGGCTACATTACAGAGAACAGACAGGATTTAAATATCCCAGCCTAACCAAGCCCAAAGCCAAGCTGTAGAGGCTGGTCTCACATCTGGCGGCGCAAAGTTGCTTACAGAGTTGTTGAACTCACGCAAACTTCTCCAGCGTCGCTTTACTGCGCACGGATGGTGCGTGGATGAGAAAATAATGTGGGTATCAACCAGATAAAACGGTTTAATGTGTTCTCTGCATCAGCTCCATCCTCAAAACCACTGAAGGCCCCCCGGTTTTTGAATATTGTATTTGTGATTGAGAGGACTCTATTGTGGTGTCACATTGGACACGAGAACAGCACGAGCCAGGCGGACAAAGGCAGCAGATGGTTGTCCTGCCCCGATGGTTTATGACATGTTACTGGGACAAGGACCATTAAGACCTGTTCTGGGAGGAATTCAGGAGTGTCAGGTTAATCATCAGAATAGATTCAGCCACCTTTAAAAATGCTTCGATTGCAGCACTAACCATAATAACACACTGAAATGGTATGTTATTTAAATAGAATACTGACCATTTAATTTTCAAATGCCTTTTCAAATCTCAGTTAACGACATAAATCTGCTAAAAACAAAAGTGGGCCTATGTTACATTATAAATTAGACGCCTCGGTTCGCATGTCTTTGTTTAATTCTAAAACATCGATAGTTGCAGCATCAGCTCGTGTTTTAATTCGAACGCACCATCAGATCAGCCGCGCGCAGGACGGGAGGGGGCGTGGCCTTTCGCAGGTTACCGCCCACCAGGCCCGCGCGCCCCTCTCTCGAGCCTCGGAGCTCGTGGGCAGAAAAGGGCGCACGCTCCGAGGCGCGCGGGTGTGCGGGCGCCGCTGCACGAGGAGGACGGGACGGTAGGACTGTTTCTGCTCGTGTTTAGAGTCTGAGCTCAAAAGACTTCATTTAACCTCTATGTTGACTCTCTTTATCTTTATCAGCAAACCGCGTGGTTTATATAAGTCTTATTAAAGATCAAGAGCATCAGGAGCTCAATGATGATGATGGTGATGATGATGGTGATGATGGTGATGAGTATTATTATTATTATAATACAACAATAATGATCATTGTTATTTGTCATCGCTACTAACAGAAGTATTAGTATAATTATTTGCACCAATCATGGTCCAGTGTTAACCTACACATCCGCGGTTATATCGTCCCAGTGATGTGCACTTTGCTCACAGCACGCCGCATTGTAAACGCCTGTCCTGTCATATTAGTTGTCCCGTGTCTGTCTAATGAGCTCGAGTGTGAGAAAGTCTGATTTTGTAAATTCTCAGCGCAGCTCACGGATGACTGGCTCGCTGTGGAAGAGACACGCCTGCACAACCCGTTCAAGAGGACAGAAGACATCTGAAGTTGTGTCTTGATGCAGAAAGTAACACAAGGCAGAGCTGTCCACACGGTAAGTATAAGTAATAAATTCTAACTTTCTTATTAGCCACAAGTAGAATTGAGAAAATTAACTGTAAAACACCAAGAATCAAGTTTTGTCTTGAAGAATCTCGAAATCTCTTTGAAATATCTAAACAAATCCAAATCAGATTAGTCTATTGCCAATACAAAATGCAAATACAACATAGTTCACGACAGCTAAATACTTATTATTATTATTATTATTATTATTATTATTATTGTTATTATTATTATTATTATTATTATTATTATTATTATTATTATTATTATTATTATTATTATTAACGTTCAAACGTGACAAAAAGGCCTATTTGAACGCCCACACGACATACCTGAAATGCTAAAAAAGATGATTTTCTTTAACTTTGAATTTTAACTGGAGGTCTGTAGAGGAAGAATGAACCCAAGGGTAAATAAAGATAATAGAAAATAGCATTCGGGGGAGGCGAGCCAATAATAATAATGTAAATAAAGACATTCCTTCTCTTGTCGTGCGCGTTTTTTTACTTAATAAAGCTTCTTCTGCTCTGGTGTCGTGTCCTTCTTTAAAGCGGTCCCCGCAGGGTCAAGCCTGCTGATGGAGCAGAGGCTCATTTCTCCCTGGTTCTCTGAAGGCATCCTTCACGCACGCGTCCACCTCTCCTCACGCGAGAACAATGGCTGCGTGGCACGCGCCAACCAGCTGCGCCGTTACTGCTAAAAGTCTAAAGTAAAACTGCGAATAAAGTCATACAGTGATTCTTATCATCATTATAACTCTTATTTTAATAAAAAAAAAAACATTTTAAACTAGATTTCTAAAATTGCATTAGAGTTTTACACTTTCGCCCCTGTTTTTAAATCGCAGCCTTTGGCAGCTCTTGGGTTTGTCCCCATGTCCCCTTCCCTTGTCTTCACTGGGACAGGACAGGACAGGACAGGACAGGACGTGGACTGGGTCTGAGACAACCTGAACTCAGGGGGGGGGGGTCCTCATTCAAATGTTCCCGCGCAGCAGCAGATGTGGCTGTACAATAGACGAGGCCCACGCCTCCATCACTCAGCTTCATTTGAATAACTGTCGCACGCCCGACGCGTGCAAGAAATTTCCCAGCTTTCTCATGGCTTTTTGTGGGGGGAAAAACCGTTGGCAGACCCCCCCTCCTCCGCTTTCCAATTCAATAGGGATTTAGCCTCCTATTCCTACAGCAGGAGAGGCCTGGGAACGCTGGGAAAAGATTACAGGTCACTTACACATAATTAAACCCTGCGGTGCACCTTTTATTACAGTCTTATAAGGCCGCAGCTGCACAAAACACCTGTTCCGACGTCCATTTAGGCTGCAAGCACGGTGAATGGCTTCAACGTGTCTGTGGGCCGGTGAGAAAAGTGAGCTCGGATTCAGCAACGAATAAATACCAAATGTGAGAAACCTACAGCCGTAAAATAATATAAGAGAAGATTTACTACAGTGTAAAGAAATACAGATAGATAGATAGATAGATAGATAGATAGATAGATAGATAGATAGATAGATAGATAGATAGATAGATAGACAGACAGACAGACAGACAGACAGATAGATAGATAAATAGATAGATGGATAGATAGATGAACAGATGATAGATAAACAGATAGACAGACAGACAGATAGATAGAGAGATAGATAGACAGATAGATAGATAGACAGACAGACAGACAGACAGACAGACAGATAGATAGATAAATATATAGATGGATAGATAGATGAACAGATGATAGATAAACAGATAGACAGACAGATAGATAGATAGATAGATAGATAGATAGATAGATAGATAGATAGAAGATGGATGGATGGATGGATGATGGATGGATAGATGGATGGATAGATGAACAGATGATAGATAGATAGATAGATAGATAGATAGATAGATAGATAGAAGATGGATGGATGGATGGATGGATGATGGATGGATGGATAGATGAACAAATGATAGATAGATAGATAGATAGATAGATAGATAGATAGATAGATAGATAGATAGATAGATAGAACTCGTCTAACATCGTGACTCGGTCCTGTAGGTGATGACATCATCAGTCTGTCTCGTCATGACTCCGCCCCCCGTCAGACCAGCTCGAGGTGTCTGACAGTTACAACAGGGCAACAGATGGGCTGGAGAGGCACGCGCCAGGCACGAGCCTTGCGCAGCCACCCACCCCCCCCCCCACACACACACACACATACACACACGCACACACACACCCTCAGCTCCAGCAAATCCAGCAGGTCCGCAGGGACCCCCCTCCCCTGACTTATTCATGAAGATCATCCGAGGATGCAGTGGTAGAACCTTTATCACGTGTGCTATTTAAAATGTGAACGTCACCTCAGTTCAGTGGAACCTTCTTTGGGCTCTTTAGACTCCTTAGTCTTTAAAACTCAGAGAAAAATATCCGATTTCAGTTTACGTGGCCTCTTTATTTCAGTTTGATTCCATTGCTTCGTTTCAATTTTCATTTTTTTCTTCTTTTTTTTAAATCGGTTTTTAAATGGTTCTCGAACAAGACGACCCCAAGAGGAAAGATGAGTGAGGAAAAACCAATTTTAATGAGGGTCCGTGAACGCCTCTGCAGGTAGAGGCTCACCTGAGTGAGGCTGTCCTGACATCGTTTGGTAATAAACAGTATTACAGCTCAGCTGCCGCTCACGCTGTCAGGAGAGAACAGGTTCTCTCGACGCGAAATCGACGCGTCTTCATTCCTCTTTAAAGTCATGCGGTATTTTATTCTGGCTCTTTCATTTACGATGGAGCATTTCTGGATGTGAAAGCGGCCAAACGTAAAACAGGATATCGGCTTCTGGTTGAAGCGGGTTCACTGTCACAGCAGCATTTGTGTTTTAAGAATGGAATCGATATTCAGACAAAGTAAGGTTAATTTAAACCAAAAATAACAAATAATGAAAAACCACAATGTTTAATGCAAGATAATAATAATAATAATAATAACAACAACAACAACAACAACAACAACAACAACAACAACAATAATAACAATAATAATATTAATAAGTTATGTAGTGCTGCTACTGCAAATCTGAAAAATCTAATTGGATTAGACTTGTTTTGTATTTTTAAATTAACCTTTATTGCAGGTCAAATGTAAATATTCGCAGTGGGTGCGCAAACGTTAAGCGATGTGCAGGGGCCCAGTTTTGCAGAGAGCCACCAGATGGACCTCTCAACTCTCCCCGTGACGCGCACGTTTCACCGCCTTTGCGCAGAATGAAGAGGCGGGGGTGAGAAAGACCGGCGTTGGATTTGACCGAGGATGAAGACTTGCCTCGGCCCCCCCATCACGACCACCGCTGTGTGACTTTCTCTTTCTGGGTGTACTGGGCTGGGGGGGGGGGGGTATCTGCTCCCTGTTCTGACGGCCCCTTTAACTTCTGAGCCGATTTCCTGAGAGCTACAACCTGGAACTGGCTCAGCGATCCTCCCCCCTGATGGATTATTTAGCAGACGCTGAGTCCCATGTCGCCATCTGTTAAAGGAGGAAAAACACAGTGGAATATCCTCCGAGGCGCCTTATTTACCTCAGCAAAACCGAAGAACAGGTACTTCCATTAAAACATTTTCTTGGAGGCGATTGTCAAACTTTTTTGCGCCAGGGGCTGAGCATCGGAGAGAGGCGCAAACGCGTCGTTGGTTTCAAGTTTGTTCCTTGCTCAGGTAAAAAAAAAAAAAAAGCTCCTGGTTGTTTATTTCAGCATGTAAAGCCTTACATTGATGCGCGTGGATGGACAGATATGATCTTTGATATCACCTGCTTGGCCCTGAAATGTGGAGAGGAACCTGAGCGGAGCTGCCCCCAACCCGGAGCTTTGTTCTTTTTTTTTTTTTTTCTCCTTAACACAATGCTGACCTCGACTCGGTGAAGTGGTCGGCCTCGTTTGACACAACCAAAAGGGAAGGTTTCTTCCATCCAGCCGCAGGCGTCATGGTGCTGGAGGTGGACAAGACGCTGCTCGCTGCGCGTCAAGGGGACCTGCAGACCCTCAGAGAACATTTAGGGGCCAAAACTCTCACCGGCGACGTCAAGGACGCGCTGGGGGCCACGCCGGCGCACCACGCGGCCCGGGCAGGGAAGTTAACCTGCCTGCGGTTCCTGGTGGAGGAGGCAGGACTGGCGGGCAACTGCGTGGCAAACAACGGGGCGAGCCCGGCCCACGACGCCGCAGCCACTGGTAACCTGGCCTGTTTACAGTGGCTGCTGACTCAGGGCGGATGTCGGCCAGAGGTGAGTGACCCGAGCTGAAGCTCCACGCCTTCTGGTCCAACGACCTGGTTTCTTCCAGGCTGCAAAACCACTAGAACATCAGAGCTGAACGCATAAAATGTGACTATCAAGCGTTTCAAAGTGATGATGAGGGATGAAAAGTCCAGCAAAGTCACAGCCAGGGGATTTTTGGAGGGCAGGTATTGGCCAGAGCCAAAATAAAATTACGTAACGTTGAAATAAGACAACAGAGCTTCCAGGAACCTGGCTCCTCAACCACTCCTTGCCTCAGTGGTAGAAGACTATGCAAAGCAGGATTTGCAAACGTGAATACGTGATGCTGACAGACTGAACCATGACTCGCTCAAGTGAAGGAATCTGATGTAAAGTCAAAGACAGAAGCAGATGTCAGGTTCTTTCCTGTCAGGTCAATTTGGCATTTATGCTGCAATTTATCCATCATTTAGGCAATAAAATGAAATAATATAAGTATCATCAAATCGGTTTATACAGAGCTCCAACCCTATAAATATGAAGTACATAAATATGTTGATTTTTATGTGTAAATCTTCACATCAGCACCAGCGTGTTGACTCACAACTTCTCTTCATTAAAAAAACAAACCAAAAAAAGCCCTTTAATAATCTCTAATTCCTAAAGAGACATGTGCTGTTTCCATGCTGCTGTTTCCTTCCTGTCTTCATTACCACCCCCCCGAAGATAAGATACTTGGCTGACATTAGTAAAACCTCTCAGTTACCACCAGCAGCGCTCCTCCCGCTGCAGGCTGATAGCAGCTTTCACTTTTTATCTTTGTGTTTGTTCCTTTGAGTTGCGGCTCACCGATCCTGATTTTATCTGGTGTAAATCAAGGTGCGTGTGTGTTCCGGTTGGGAATACTCAGTCCCTTTATACACCCTCTGTTACATACCCTAAACATGGGCTTAGCCTCGTGACCTTCTCACTCCAGATCTGTGTTCCACAACAATGACGCGTCCCCATTTTCTCTGGCCCGCAGCACAGGGACAGCTCCGGCGCCACCGTCCTCCACCTCGCATCCCGCTTCAGTCACCACGAGATCACCAACTGGCTGCTGAAAAGCGGCGAGGGGGACCCCGGGGCTTCCACGGATACGGGCGCCCTCCCCATTCACTACGCCGCTGCCAAGGGAGACCTGTGCTCTCTGCGACTGTTACTGGAGCACAGCCCAAAGTAAGAGAAAACACGGCGTCAAAGCAAAGGTTGATCCACGCGAAGCTTGAATCTGGATCAGAAAATGCAGACCTCAAACACGAAACATACGATTTCAGCCGACATTCACGTGGATTCTTGGTGTTTGTGAATGCTGAGCGCATCATGAGTGACACTACAGGTGTGTCTGTGTGGGTGATCCTCGTGCACGTACTGTGTTGTTGCTCCAGCATCAACGCATTTGGAGAGTTTCCTCCTCGTTCTCTACGAGCATTTATAGGAAGTACGCAAAGGAACTAATAGGAAGTACGCAAAGGAGCCTTAATAAATAAGATTTATTAAGGCTTCTTCAGCCTTTATTAATGGCTCTATTAGGTTTTGTTTATGATTGATTTATGATTGTTTATGATTAATTCATTTTAAACCCTCCCTCACACAGAACATTTCCATTTTATTTATAAGATATATTTCATTTTTAAATCAGGACAGTATGACTGTACCTGATAGTTGCCTGGTTACGTTTGATGACATCATCTTAGTCCCGCCAGAGCGCGGCGACTTGTGTGAGAGGAAGGACAGCATTTCCCGTGACCGACCTGTTTCTAGGGCAACAAAAGCTTTGTTGAACTTTTGTTGTGACTCAGGCTTCTGAGACAGTCGCAGTATTTCCGTTCGGCTTCTTTTTTCTCGCCCGATATCGTCGTCGCTGGCGTCACCCCCTCATGTCTCCGCGGTCACAGTCACAGATGGTTTAGTCTTCAGATCAGCTCAGACATTCTGAGGGTTATTAACACCCAGGTTTGTTCCTCTAGACCATGCAGCACTAAGAAGTTTAACTTTCCCAAAATATAGTCAGTCGTTAGAACTCCCATCTGCTTGCTTATGTAATAAACCAGTTACTTCCATCATCTTCTTGACACCGCCCACCTGGTGGTCCAGCAGTTTTATCACCCTTTCCCCGTTATTATGTCATTTGTTGTGACAGTAAGCATTAGACAACACTGAGGTGCCCATTGAAATGAACTTTATCTCTTCTTACTTGCGTCATCAGTGAATTCCTGTCTCTGGGCTCAAGTAATTAAAGAAGCCTCAGAGATCGTTTTATTTTGCATCGGCGTTGAGAGGAAATAACTTCAGGCCGTCTCCCTCTCGTCCATTGGCGCCCCAGACAGGAGCGTAGCCGCTGAAAATTTAATGATCCTCGGGGACGCGGCAGCTCCCTGATAACCAGGCCCCATTCACTCTCCTCCAGCAACGCTGCCGCCGTCTCCACGGTGACACACAATCGCACCGGCCAGTGATAAGTTACTGAGGAGGACAAATCCATTTGAGTAGACGGGCTCCTTTCTGGCTGTTCTCAGCCATTGTTTACAGCCATCGTTTGCACAACCACGATAACATTCTTTTTATTTTACTGGTTTGTCTTTGTGAGACAGAAGAGGTGACTGGATGGCAAAAACGATACAAAAATATCCAAGTCGTTGGAAAAATGTTAAATATGGGAGGGTCCTGATAATCTTTTATGAATATCTAGAATAAAGCTGAAATACAAAGATTATTATTGTGATTAAAGATTGCGTTTGAAGATTGAGCTAGTTGAATGACTCAAACTTTATTAAAATACTGCTGTAAAAAAGCTGCAAGTGAAATAAAAATTTGGGGGAAAAAAGAAAAAATGTCGACTGTTGGATATAAATATACATGAAGCAGTAGCAGCACTAAATGTCTGTTTCTGTTCCATCCTCACATCTATTATACACTTATTGTGTGTGTATAAGTGTGGGTCGCTTGGATTTTCTTTATTTTCGAGGAGCAGAAGCAGATAGCTGTGCCACTGCGTCCTTGTTGACAATCTTGTTACTCTAAAGGAATAAAGGAGAGAGCAAGAAATGTTGACAAAGACTTTTCAAACAGATTATAGCAGCATTTCCTTAAGATTAAGGGTCTAAACTCAGCCGCAGTTGACAAGTACTCTGGGGCTAAAGGTCGGGGTGAGGTGGGCTCACTCACAGCTTCTTGAAATCGCAAAGTGAAACGAGTGCAAAGCGAATTTCCACATCGCGCTGCAGCCTTTTAAGTAAATGTAATCTTCAAAAACCAGGCAGGAATTTAGCTCAGCAGGAGCTTTCATCGAACAAATGTTTTGTTTTAATACAGGCGTCTGAAGTCAAGCTGTTGTTATTATGTATGAAGCAGCTCCCAGAGTTTCCATCAGAGGGGGAATTTAAACTTTGAGCTTACTTTTTCAGCTGCAATCCACTTAAAGAATTCATAGTGGGAGGAGGTCCAAATCCCTTTATGGGAGCTTTACATTGAGAAAACATTTAGCGCCACGTACTAGAGTCAGCCATCGTTTAGTCCAGTAGTTGTGGCGCCTGGAATAAATCGTGAGGTCGTACATATCTGCGGTGTGGAAAGCTGCCCTTCAGCAGCTGCTAATCTGCTGCTATTGTGCTTGATGTTTGTGCTGCGCTCAGTAACCGTGAGGGAAACAAACAGATCGGTGCCGATCTGATGCTAACGGCGTCAATCTGCGCCGATCAAATTAACTGTACAAAATAACGAAAGGCGCACGCCCTGTGTGTTTGTCGCTCACATGCAATATAACTGCAGAACCCAGGGAAGCTTCGTGCGATGTGTACATTTCCATGATGTCACGTATACGTTCACCCAGAAGACTTCATTATTTAGATAAGAGCTCATTAAGATAACAAGCCTTTATCAGACAGCAGGACCATTAGTGTGACATTAATTATAGTGCTTGTAATGAAGAATACCTGAGCCTTTGTTACACGTGGGACTGTACGGAACAGTCGACAGACAGTCCATGAAGTAAACTACTCCCAAGCTGGCCGGACTATCGAATGACCGCCACTACGGTGTGTGTCGCCCCCCCCCCCACCATTGTCTGAATGGCGGGGGAGCGCTCTTTGTACCACCCGGCAGCGGCGTTGTCACACAAGGCTAAGCTCTTTCTCGGCCCTTTGAAATGCACACCTCTCCTCCAGAAGCCCTTCTTTAATGGAGGAGGCGAGCCTCTTGAGTCCGAAGAGGCGCGACAAAGGCCGTCTGTGCCGCTTATATCAAAACTGCACCCCTGTGCAGGCGGAGCTGAACACTGCTCAAGGGATTAATGACCGACGGAGACGTCTGTCCTGTCCCAGCGCCCCGCTTCGGTTACTTTTTCCAATTAAAAATGCCTTGTTTATCCTTGGATCTGTGTGTAATCTAGCATCCCCCCCATGTTAGACTCAGATTGTGTCAAATTCAGGAAAATAACAGATAATCCAAGGAAGCATTGATTGATATGTGTGAGGACAAGGGTCTGTGTCAGACTCAGATCTCCCTCCTCACCTACTCTCTTGCCCGCCGGTGCAACTCTTGGGCGAGCGGTAAGTTGGGCAAAGCCAGTGGAGTGGTAATCCTCTTAGGAGACACGTTGTTCATTTGTCAGTGTCCAAATAAAGCACAACCTTATGGGATTTAGCTGGGAGGCCTTCGTCCATTCCCTGACGTCCTGCTGCGATTGAAAAGATCTGGGACGGGTGAGCGGGTGAGCCGTTTCCAGGGAGGCAGCAAGGGGAGGAGGGGAGGGGGTGGGGTGTGTGTGTGTGTGTGCTGCCTTTGGAAAGGAAGAGGAGCGGAATATGGCTCAGTGTTATGGTTGTCTGCTCTCAAAATATCCCGGCGTTGACACTGGCGGAGGGACGCTTTCCACGCAGCTCAGACACGCAGACGGCTTAGAGGCCATAAACAGACGCTTATTTTAAGACAAGACAACAAAAGCGTGTTCCTGTTGATGCGAGCGATGACAGGCCCTTTAGAACGGACTGGTGCGGATTCCCTTCAGGAGGAGACCATCTGACAGATCATTCTTTCACCCCCCCTCTTTCACTGTGTGGTACGCAAAGTGTTTCAGTCCCTCCTGCGATGAAAAAATCAAATTGACCCCGGTGAGACGGAGAAACCAAGTCGGAATTCCCGCTGGCTTCCTTTAACCCCTGCCAACCAGCTCACATCGCCCAAATGATGCTAAGGTTAAATGAATGCAAAGATCTGTGTTTTCTTGACATCGCCATCCATGTGGACTAAAGTCCATCGCTCCACGGTCCCCCCGAGCTGAGAGTCGGATTTTCTGTTAAAGAATTAAGTCTTAAAGGCCTTTTCCAGTGTAACTGTACAGGCTTGTGTGTTTAACACCATAAGCTGTTGTGCTTTTCAAAACGGTGGTTTTATTTCACCAACCCGCTTCGGTTTGTTCCTCCAGCCTCATCAACTCCCAAACCAAGAATGGTGCCACGCCGCTCTACCTGGCCTGCCAGGAGGGTCACCTGGAGATCGTCCAGTACCTGCTCAAGGACTGTCGGGCAGATTCCAGCATCAGAGCCAACGACGGGATGACGTCCCTCCACGCCGCCGCTCAGATGGGCCACAACACGGTCATCGTCTGGCTGGTGGGCCAAAAGCCGCCGCTCGCTTATTTTGAAACGAAACCCCCCGCTAAAGCCTAACCCCGCTTCCGTCCTAAGATGAGCTTCACGGAGATCAGCCTGACGGACCGGGACGGCGACGGGGCCACGGCCATGCACTTTGCGGCCAGCCGGGGTCACGCCAAGGTGCTGAGCTGGCTGCTGCTGCACGGCGGGGAGATCGTCACCGACAGCTGGGGGGGGACCCCGCTGCACGACGCGGCCGAGAACGGAGAGCTGGAGGTGAGCGGTGGGGGAGGGGTTTCCCGGACGGCGGGGGCGGAAAGCCTTTTCGGAGAGGCCTCGCGTGCTGAGCTCGGAGGCAACCCAATCAACCAATCAACGGGCTTTGTTCGGTGTCCCAGTGCTGCCAGATCCTGGTGGTGAACGGCGTCGACCTGGGCATCAAGGACCAGGACGGCTTCACGGCGGCGGACCTGGCAGAGTACAACGGCCACAGCCAGTGCGCCAAGTACCTGCGCACCGTGGAGAATATGGTCGGTATGGCTGCGGCGCCAGCAGGGGTCGCGGTCCGTTTCGAAGGCGGGGGAGGGGACGTTTGCCGCTTTACGGCCGCAGGTTTTCCCACTTAATGAACGTGTGGCTTGGAGGCTGGGAGAGGGCGGGGGGGGGGGTCACAAAAAAGACTTTCTTCCAGCTGCTACGAGCCCAGAAGGTCAGGAAGCCTTAGCTGCTGGTGTTGATCGCTTTGTCATAGAGTTGCGTAATATTTCAGACGCTCCCTAATCTCTTCTCAGAGCCTGGTGGATGTGTACTAGAGGCACGCTTTTCAGTAGAATAAACAGTCGTCGGTCTCCTAGTGGGGGCTTTCAGCGGTATTGCAGGATTCTGTGGACTCAGTTACAGTGTAGCTAATCAGGAGGGATTCACACGTGGAATTCTGTGGTCCCAGAGCAACCCGCGATAGAATGAAGCGCACACCAAAGAGCGCTCAGCGTGTGGGAAACTTATTTTCTCCCTCCCCGACTCGTTCCTTCAGGGACCCTCAAGCCAAGCGAGTGCGTCGCTGCGGGAAAAGCAGAGGGCTCTGGGGGGGCCTTCCAGATCAGCCGGGAGGCGCTTCATTACTGCGCGCTAATTAAACTCGTAAAGGCCTTCTCCTCGTTTGGGTCATCGGGGACTGACGTGTTGGGATTTGAGGATTGGGGATTACCAGTAAACTGTCGCGTGATCACACATCAGTTTTCATCCACCACTTGGTGGCAATTTCCACCAACGCGTCGGTGATTTTTCCGACAGAGCGTGGAGCACCGCGTCTTGTCCCGGGACCCCTCGACGGACCTGGAGTACAAGCAGCCCGACTCGGGCCTCTCGTCCCCCAACACCACCATGCCACCCGCCAGCCAGGCGGCCCACTTCGACATCAGCTCCCCGTCCAGCTCCATGTCCAACTACGACTCAGCCAACTCCAGTCAGTCCAGCACGGGGGAGAAGAGGGGCAGCGGGGCCGCTTCCAGGGGCCCGCCCACTCAGCTGAGCCGGGTGGCGCACACAGGTGGGGGTTTTTTATATTTCAGGCTATCATATAGATACTTTTGAATAACAATGTCATTCTGGTATGAGGCCAGAGCCCCCAACTAAACTAAACCTGGGCGTCACATGACACGTGCACGCTGACTATACCTTCATGGTATATTGGTGCTGCACCCTAGTGGTGCAGGTGTAGATTGTTTTTAAGGATGACTCCCTGACCGCCTAATTTTACTTCATGTTTTTAAGAAGGGAAAATGTTCAAAAGCAGTTGTCTGACCTGTGCCCCCCCCCATCTGCCTGTGCCTCAGGCGCCTCTGATTCGGCCATTTCAGACATGCAGGCCTACATGGACATGCTGAACCCCGACATCGGCTCAGACGCGCAAAAGAAGAGCAGCGCGACGCCGGCCTCCAAGCCCCCGGCCTCCCCCGCCTATCCGCCGCCGCCGCCTCCGCCGCCTCCTCCCCCGGGGTCCCTCCCAGCGCCCCCTCCTCCGCCGGGCTACCCGGCCCCCCAGCCGCCCAGGGAGCCGTCGTCGGCCGAGTTCCTGAAGGTGAAGAGCAACCTCCGCCACGTGGAGAGCAACAAGAAGAAGGTGAGAAGATCAGAAGTGGAGCTACTTTTAGACTGAAGTTCAAATAGCCCCTTTGGAAAATCCCAAGAATTTTACTTAATGAATAATGAAAGCTTTGGTGAGCAGGTGGGACAACAAAGAATGTGAACTGAGGTCTGGGTGTTTGGGATTAATTGGCCATTCATCGGCCATTTTCCCCTGTGACTAATCAGATGGGCTTATGTAACTGGGAGCCCAGTCTGAGCACGCACAACGCTGTTATTGTGTTAGCACGGCTAACGAGGCTAACAGAGACTCATTACTGTGGCCCGGGTCCTCTGGGTGGGCTCGCACAATCGTTTTGATGATGAGTCCCATCTTAATTCCAGTAATTAATCTGGCTTCGGATCAATCAGAGGGGTTATTAAGAGCTGACGTGGAGAAATTAAAGTTGGTCATCGAGGTTTCTGCTGCAAATGTGAAAAGCCTCAGAGCATCACGTGAAATCGGCCTGTGCCGCACAGAGGCGCGATCGGAGGGATCAAAGGGGGCTGCGGGATGCTACGAATTCCATGCGTGGCAACAGTGTCTGATATCCAGGAGGAGCTGTGCGCTGTTTGTGCGTGCACGCATGATCGGCCAGACCGGAGAGTTTTTAATTAGTGCCATCTTCTTCTCCCCTGCCTCCTCCCTCCTCCACCCCGAGCTGGTACCCAGGTGACCAACCCAGGCGCGCTCTCATTAACTATTTAACAAAAGCCAGAGCTGAACACACACACGCATACACACACACAACTCACACACACACAATCGAGATAACCGTGTTGCATATACATTTGGAAGAAAACAATGTGGCTGCCATAGCAACCAGCAGCAGTAACCAGGGCTGATCTGGAGGCTGTCAGCTGCTGGAGGAAGCCTGTTGAATGGGGTTGTAAATGTTTCGCCGTGGTTTGTTTATTCTGGGATTCTTCTGAGGCTGCTCCTCATTGGTCGCTGCGTTTGCCTTTCACCCCCCGATGTTTCTTTAAATCTATAGACAGCAATTTGACATCCCCCCCGCTGTTTCCCCAACATTTCGCTGCCAAGCCGTGGCACCAAACCAGAACGTTCTAATACCCAAAGCCTCGGAGATTTGAGTCGGCCATGTCGCGGGCAGCGCCTGGGTCTTTGTGTTTTGCATAAGAAGTCCCGGCGACAGGGCTGGGAGGGGAGTGGTTGGCCCCGTGGGCCGGCGGTGACATCATTACCGCCGCTTTGGCCGCCCTGCTACGTTATTGATGAGGCCTGTAGGTAAAGTGAGAGGGCAGGTAGAGTGACAGGCGCAGCGCTGAGCGGAGACCAGCAGATGCTCTGGATTTGGTGACACCGATTCTCTGCACTCGGTTGGTTCGCGGATGCGGCTGTGCAGCCCGGAGGAGAGGATTCAGAGTCCAGGTAGGACTTTAAGGGGATTAGGCTTTTTGCTGTAAATCCAGCGTAATGTAAAATTTGATCTCCCGCAGTTAGTTTCTTTATCCTAAACCGAGTTATTCCAGCTGCCCTCTAGTCGGACATTTTGTGTAATACGTTTTTACAATTGAACTGAATACTCTCTTCTGTTCAATGTAGCGTTTAATAACCGCGTGTGTGTGTGTTTTTAAAAGTTATAGAATGTCACACACAGCCAGATGCTCTTTGCATACCACAGGCAAACACACTGAACGGGATCAAACCACATCCCCATTAAGCTGCAGTTGACGTGGTTTAT
The DNA here is from genome assembly GCA_911728415.1 of Lagocephalus sceleratus. Classification (NCBI taxonomy): domain Eukaryota; kingdom Metazoa; phylum Chordata; class Actinopteri; order Tetraodontiformes; family Tetraodontidae; genus Lagocephalus; species Lagocephalus sceleratus. The sequence continues at coordinate 4,096,860 of CAJVRN010000064.1, read as the reverse complement.
GAAAATATCAGCCTGGAAACAATGACTTCATGTTGACAGACAGATCTGGACATAATGGCTCTATATGTAAGTGTGTGTACAAAAGGACCGCGTGCGTCCGCTATTGTCGGTCCCCGCTCCCCGGAGGACGACAATCAAACCATCTATAGCGCTCTCCTGCTCACATTACCCTCCCTCCTGACGGGTGGTCAGGAGCCGCTCCTTTGACAGCGGACACGAGCAAACACAACTGTACCGGCCAATCAGAATGCAGGAACACGACACCACAAAAGGAGGAGAGGTCAGGGGTCAGCTGTGAATTATTTGCCCTCACGTTCATTCAGACATCTGCCTGACATCCGTGGGTTGTAATCCTCGAGTGGGGCGACAATGTAAACGCGCTCCTGGAGGCGCCTGAAGCCCATCCCTGGATTTGAAAGGCAAAGTCAGTGTACATTTTCATGTAAGGATGTAAGGTCAAGGCATAGAAGAAAGACCTGCGTGGGTGTGAACGCGTTCAGCCTCGAACTTAGGGCTCCCCAGAGGGTCGGCCTCACCGCTGAAGAGGCACTTGGCCCCTCCGTGTTGGTCAGATGCAGCAGGAACGCTCTGCTTTTAAAGTGAATTGTTGGGTTTTGCTGAAGATCAATAAAAGCTTTGTTCTGTTATTCAAACTCCGGTCACACGACAGAGCTTATCTGCCTCCAAAAGCTAATAATTGCACATAAGAGTGCACGTTGCTCCATAAGTGACATTTGAAAAGGAGCATTTAGACGACTGTTTGTTTTACTTTGTGCTCTCATGCCTCTGCGCTTTATGATGAGGTCATCCTTCCGGGTTGTTCCGTGCAGCTGAGTCCAGGTCACGACAGGCTCCGGCGCGTGGACTCCAACAGGAAGTCCAGGAGCTTCAGTAAGCAGCCCAGCACTGGAGACTACTACAAGAACCTCAGCAAGGACAGCGCCGAGCCCCGAGGGAGCAGAGGAATGGCGCCCAACGAAGAGGTAAACGGGATCTCCATCCATGACGCCTGCCTGTCACGCTGATGTGCGACATATTTTGTTTTTTTTTGTTTTCACAGAGCAGGTTTTCCTCCTCTGGCTGTTGATGAGGTCACGCGTGCTCTCGCTGCCACCTCATGCAAACTGCCTCCTCATTTCCATGGCCTCTTGTGTATACACCCTCTTCCTGCCCCCCCACCCCTTAATTGGCTTAATGTAGCTTGTACCCCTGTATCACTTTGAGTCCCCCCCGCTCTTCTGGAGACTCCATTCGAGTCCCGAACCAGGAACTCTTGACCTGGTTTAACTGGTGTGCAGTCTGTAGGATTACTGGAAAAGTCATCGGCCACATACCTCCACTGGCAGCAGGAAAAGACTAGCGTGTCATTGCTGTCCCCCGGGAGGTGTTTCTATAATCTCAGGGGGAAGGGGGGGGGCTCACACTGATACGGGGGTACAAGCTACATTAAGCCAATTAAGGCCTGGGTGAGGCCCCTCCCGGTCTCAGAGGCGCCCTAACAGATGGAGCGGACTAATCGGCCGGACCCACGGCGCGTGCCGCCGCGACCCATCTGGCGGCCCCTCCCGTGGAACTCCCAGGGGGGGAGCTGCAGTGTGAAAGGGGGCAACAATGGCGGGCACGCGTCTGAAGAGTGGAAGAAGGGCGGGGCGGGGGCCAAATGTCACGGCCCATTAATTTGCCTCCAGCTGAGTTACGGCGCGTGTCAGACCCGTGCTTTGAGGGCGGGGCTGGGTGGGGGGGCGGTGAGTGAGGGTGGGGGGGCTAAATCACTATCACTTGCAGCGACAGATGGTTTCTTCTCTTGGGTTCCCCTCAGAGTTTCCCTCTGGAGATTAGGTCATATTAGCAGCGGGGTATTGTGTCTTTATGAGTCAATTAAAGGCAGCAGGGAGCAGAGGGCCGACACGTCTAACGGGGCTGCGTACAGCTGTCACTGTCGCCAGACTGCAGTTATTTACCACTCCCTCAGGACGGCAGGGGGGGCCCCCTGACGTGCCGATACAGGGAAACACTGCTATAAGGATAGTTCTATTCTAGCCTGTTATTATCATTGTAAATGTTAATTCATTGTCTAATGTGCTTGTCTGATTATTGAGCTTTTCTGATTAGTAAGTGATGATCAGCCAATCAGAGTGCATACTCCTGCTGCAAAAATGACACCAGTTCCCTTTCCTGCTTCACTTTTATGTGCTGGGTGGTTAAAAAAATAAACACCAGTAGCTTTGTAACACCAGTGACTAACGCAGCTCTGCCCCCCCCCACCCCCACCACCTCTGTTCAGGGCTCCGTGTTATTGGAGGAGCACAGCAACAGCCCCGCCCACACCACCGAGAACGGCACCGCGGAGGAGACGGCGGCGCCCCCGCCTCCTCCACCGCCGCCTCCTCTTCCACCGAGCAATCCGACGCCGCCTCCGCCCCCGCCTCTGCCAGTCGACCACAGCCCCCCGGCCGGTAACCCCACCAGCCAGCGACGCCCCTCGTCATCATCGGGGGGGAAGTGAGTTTTCCCATCTCGCCTGTTGTCTCCTGTTTTCTGTTGATGTTTACCCCGTTGCACTCATTCTCAGTAGCGGATTGGACAGTGTGACCTCACTGGTTAAAGACCAGTTGAATCTGACCCTAGCATCCTTAATAATGCATTCTAAATTAGTGATGTGGGGCTTCTGTTACCCTAAGAACTGGTTTAGTGTTCACCCATTCCCTTAAGTGCCCCGCGCTGCCTCGGATGCTGAGGTAAACGCTTGCCGTCGGTCGTGCTCACTGGCGCCACCGCTGCTTTCGTAGATTTCAGCGTGTTTGTTAATGCTGACTCCCTGCTTGCTCGTACTTCCCAGTCACCTTTTCCACCTGTCCCCCACCTGAATGTTTGCATGTTTTCACTCGCTCCGTGTGCATCTGTTTCTCTCGTTGCTTCTTCTGTGTTTTTCGCCGCTGCTCTGTCGAGGCGGGGAGTTGTCTGCCTCTCATGCAGAGGGACGGGCGCCCAGAGCAATGAAAAGTAAGTACAGGCCGGGACAGGCCGCCAGGCTTCAGCATCCTCTGGGATCCATTTGCATCATATTATTTTGAAAATGTGTTTTAGTAAAAAAAAAACAAAAAAAAAACAAAAACCTTTTAACTTGGTTTCTAAAAGCTCCTCAGATGGTTCACTTAAACAAACTTGGGCTTTAGACGACACAAGCATGTCTGGTCTAAAATCAAATAAAGGTTCACGCTAACAGCTTGTTTATGACGTGACTTTAACCACACGTGGTTCAGTTCGGTGCAGTATTTTGCTCGATTTTTGCTCCCCTTCGTGAAACTCCGGGCCCTCAAAAATGGTCCTCCAATAAATATAGTTTCACTTGGAATCAGTTTCTACTTACTATAAAATCAAATTTTTATTTTTTTTTAAGTTTTATTTATTTTTCCTTGTGAAACATAAGTGTGGTGCCAATAGGAATAATGATAATAACGAAACACGGAATAGCTGTTTTCTGTGTTGAGGCTCATTCATGAAGCGAGGAAGTTCTTTATTCCCAGATCAATTACATCACATGGGTTCACCTTTGTGTCAGAGCTTAATGGACAATACGTGCTGGAGTTGCATCGATAAACCAGCAGTAAATGCCTTGGCTGAGCTCTAAACTATTACCAGCTGGTTTAGACGGCTTTCAGGAAACAACGTATATCATCATTCACTTTGTTGAAACATCTATTTATGCCCGACCTGCTGTCTAATGGGATAGCAATAAAATACTTAAGCAGCATATCCTCGCTAATAGCATGGCTTGTCTTTAAGCAGTAAGGAGGTTATAAAGAGGCAGTTAGTTGGTGGTAAATTTAAAGGCCACCAGCCTGTCTGAGGTGTCTGATATCCGGGTGACTGATTGGAAGTGTTGTCTCCTAGTAACAGGACATATACAGCTCCTGATTTGGTTTAATCCCAAAATAGGAAACCTTTTGTGTTGCACATTTTTTCCCTCTACATCACACAAAGCAGCCCCTGACCTGAATACTATAAACTCCTTTTTTTAAAAAGATAATACAGATAAGGAGACATGAAGAGAAACTGAAAGCTAGGGTGTCTTATCAGCTGTCAATGACCACCTTTCTGTCATAAAAACTTTACAAGAGGCATGTTTAGTAGCCCTCGACAAGGCTAATATAGTGTGTGACGTTCTGCTGACTGGAGGGTTGAATAGCCGTCACATGTTGTCATAAATGTGCATCAGGTCGTTTCGTTACCTTTCGCCCGCGAGCCATCTGACAACTTGCACATCGTCTGCGGCTCAGCGCCCGTCCCGGCTTTTTGTCCGTAATCCTGTAAATATGAGGTGAGGCATCATGAATGTGTATGATTGTGTGTGAGGGGCCGCAGCGGGGATTGATCCAGTCGAGCGGACTAACGGGATGGGGATTGACGGGTGCGTGTGTGTGTGTGTGTGTGTGCGTGTGTCTGTGAGAGAGAGAGTGCGTGGGTGTGTGTGTGTTAATTCTCGGGTGGCTTGCCAATAGCTGCTGTCACTTCCAGTTACTGGTGATTCCTTTAGATTTTGCCCCGACTGTAATGATGGTGTTTAACAGAAAGCTGCTCTCTCCTTACAAAGAGAGAGAGAGAGAGACAGACAGAGAGAGAGAGAGAGAGAGGGAGAGAGAGAAAGCAGGGGAGAGTGAGGGGGGTTGCAGGCCGGCCAAGCTGTGTGTTTCAGCTCAGCCGAACGATCAGCTCTGAAGGGAAGAGTATTTTTTTATGGGAGAGGTGATTCTTTTTTCTGCAGAAAATGAGCAGTCTATGAGGAACTGATGTTACTTTACTGAAGCTTTACGCTCAGGTAAGGTTGATGTTGACTTTCAGGGAATTTGGGGTATTTTTAAATAAATGTGTGTTCCTTTTATAGCAGTTGCACATTTGTTTTTCAAGCAACCACTTGTGAAACAGCTCTAATGCTTCTTTGGTTTGGAGATCTGAGTTTCAATATTGTTGTTGCTGAATGTTAAGAAATTAATTCTCAAAGTAATATTTATATAGTGCACAATCATTTTTTAAAATATCTTTTATTTAATCAGGAGAGAAGAACACTGTTATAAGGTGAAGTCCTTCTGAATATGCTGTATTGTTCCCTCTAAGTAGATTTACTCTGCAGAAAGCTGCATATAATACGAATAATATCAATCCTACGTTCTTAAAAGGTTAAAGTTCTGCATTAGCTGAGCTGGGAATACATCAGGTGACCCTGTGGATCAGGCTCCACCTCTTGTTGGTTCTTGTTGAATATAATCATAGGAATTTTAATTGTTTCCTCCATCTAAATGTATCTGAAAGCAAGAATGTACCAAACAGAGGACATGTGTGTCTTTATATAATCTTTAAATATCCTGGCAGCTGGGGAAGAGGGTCTTTAATCTATCGAGTAGTACTTAGCCCAAGAGGACCCAACCCAAGAAGACCCAGGCAAACTTGAACGAAAAAAAAGAAAGTTTATCAATGAATAACATTTGTGCAGACCATAATAATCTCTTATTGTTGCCCAACATTCTCCATGGATGAAATATTTTGCACTAAAAAGTCATTGCGTCCCTCTGTCCACCTGCTCCCACCCCCTCTTTTATCTGATAAACCCTCCATCTCTCCCTGTCCGACCTGTTCATCCCTGTGCCCGGGTTCACTCGCCATCTGCATCCTCTTCCCTACAGGTACTAAGTCCTTCAACATGATGTCCCCCACCGGTGACAACTCGGAGCTGCTGGCAGAGATCAAGGCAGGGAAGAGCCTGAAGCCCACGCCCCACAGTAAAGGCTACACCACCGTGTTCTCCAGCGGTGGACCCACCAGCAGCAACGTAGGTCCTCTCACAGCTTTCCAGAAGGACAAATGTGGACTAAATCCCAAACCTACTCTGATTTCCTGGTCAAGTCCAGGAATTGTCTCTATTCATGCTTTATCTGTTAGTCATGCTGCCCCAGTGTGTTGGCTTTCACTCCTGGATTATTGAACATTTCTCATATTCCCTCATTCTTTCGTGTGTGTGAACTCGATCTTAACCTGGCTTGGTTTGCCAAGTCACCCCGGCAACTGGAAAGAATGAAGTAATGTGTGACACTGCCTTGACAGGTGATGAAGCAGTTCTGGACAAACTGGTGCTGTTAGTTTAAAAAGTCCCTCTCTTATGTGTTTTTCACTAATAATCCTCTAGATTGATGAGGAATTTGACCCTCTGGGTCAACCCACCACTCCTTTTGTTGGAGGTTATTAACAGGCTTAGCATTAGTTATCATTAGTCCTATATGGGTTTCAGTAGGTAAGCTCCAGCTGCACGCTCGAGGCAAATTATGAAATTATAATTAATTTCCCCTCACTCTTCATGCTTGTATCTTCATTTTTCCAGGGAAGCCTCACATCTCCGACAGAGTCTCGCATATCCAGCCCCCCACCCATGCCATCATCTCCTCCTCCATCCAGTTCTCCTGTCCTCACCTCGCCCACCACCGCCAGCCCCAGGTCCACGCCGACCGGCAGCGGTCCCGGCAGGACCATGTCAGCCTCTTCCAGCTACGAGCAGCTGTCCTCCAACGCCGCCATAAACGGGAACGCCGGCTCCACAGCTGGAGCGGACTCGGGCCGGAAGTCCAGCCTTGCAGACGTGGAGGCGTTGGTGCCGACCCATGACGAGCAGGGGAAAGCCATCCCCGAGTGGAAGAGGCAGGTGATGGTGCGAAAGCTTCAGGTGAAGATGCAAGATGAGGAGGACCACAGGCGCAAGGTAGGCGGGAAAGATCCGGAGGTGGAACGGTCTCTTACAGCCGCTATCCCACTTGTTGTTTAAAAGCTGGAATTCTGAAGAAACACAAAGGGGATAGTTGATGTTTGGATTTGAATTGGAGTCTTTGTGATGCTGATTGATTCCAGTTTTTTAATATATTTGAGAGGGAAACATCAACAACCAATCAAGGCTTTCAAAAGTTTTGTTCACGTCAGCTGTTTTCCACCATTAAAGAGACAAAAGGAGCCAGAACAGAAGAGAATTTCACAGTCAAGCTCTGATTCTGTGCCTAATTATTTAGCTTTTAGGTCCTGGGTAAATAAACAGTGAGTGTGTAGTCATCAAAATGTATCTATCTAACAAACAATGGCTGTATAAATTGAGTATTTCCATCTAATTAGACTTGATTCAGCAGGATTAGTGCATTGTTCTTGCTCAATCATGAAATAATAGGAATAATAAATAATGTTATGGTACAGGTGGCTCTGGGATAACACTTAAGACTATAATCTCTGTCATTTGGCGAAGCTAGCTCTGAATCACTAAATTGAAATAAATGGCCGGTTTCTTTTCGCTCTGCATGTGTCTGCAGTGAAAGCGCTCACCAAAGGTTTACGTGTTTGACCCGTGGCTTCGGTGTGGGCTAGCGTTTGGCGTGGTGTGGAGTTTTGCAGCACCGAGTTTTTACATGCTGATTCAGTGGTGTGATGCCGGGCCCATTCACACTACATGACGTCCACGTCGGCCAAAATAAAGGACTAAACTAAATGATGAAGGATAATAATTTCTATACGGCTTCATTCAACACACCACGAAGATATTATATCAATGAGATGTCTCATGTAATCTTTATACGTAAAAGATTAACCTCACATCAGGTCCAACAAACAGTTAAATAAAGACACCTTTGCAGTCGTAAACTTCCCTAAATAACATTTGCCAGCTGCTTGTCAGCATTTCTCTTTAAACCACAAACTTCAACTAAAAACTCAGAGAAAGCGTAGATGGTGAGGGACTGAACAAATGAACAGTTAAAACCTGCAGCATCTAAGGCATGCTGTGTTTAAAGGACAAAAACTCCTCTCCTGTTTTCTAGCTTTTGGAATCAAAGTTTTCTGTTTGTGGCAAGCCAGCGCCATTGCACCACTAAATCCATGTAAATCCTGTGTGTCGCGGTGGATTTGCGCTGAAGTGTGTGTTCGCACCAGGAACGTTGAGCTGAAGAAATCCCTCCCTCCTCCCCTTTCTTGTTGTCTCTCGGTCTCCTTCGGCCACTGATTTAGTTTGTGGCCAGTGGACACTACCAGCCCCAGGAATGGCACTACTCCCACGCCCATAATGCCATCCTGGGTCCGTTTGGAGAGCTGATGACAGAGAACGACCTGAACCGCATCGAGAAGCAAATTGAGAACCTGCAGGTCATGCACAAGGTCTCCGAGGTGGAGAAGGAGCTGGAAGAGCTGGAGCAGGAGCTGCACCAGCTCCTGCCGGTCTCCGCCGCCCTCTCCCAGGGACACTTCTCAGTCAATCCAAAGCAGGTGCACGGCCAAGCCGAAGACCTTCCGGCCTGGTGCAGCAAGATCTCAACGTTACTCAAGAGTATGGCCATTCTACTTGCCACTCTAGGGGGGAAAGAGATTGACATCTTGGACCTTATATGTCCTAAAAGTCCCCAAGAAGAGGCAAGAAATGCAATGGCAGGTCAGACCGAAGCAGCGGGACCGGCAGGCCCCGGATTCATTGGACGATCTCAGTCCTTCTCGACAAGAGAGGACGTGGAGAAAGAAATAAAGCAGTGTGGAGTTTCAGTGAAGAACCTCAAGGCCAATTATGAAATCCAGAATCAGTCGCAGTGTGCAAATAACAAGGTGAACAGGGTGTACAAACGGCAGAGATCTCTCCCTGTGGTAAGTGGAGGTAGCTATGATCCAGAGGCCATGGACGAGGGAGAGAGCCTCAGTTCTCTTGCTGGGGATTTCCTTTCCCAAACAGCTGGACAGCTACCTTCCATAGAGGAATCGGCCATGCCACTCGTTGAAGAGCCGCTTCTCACCGCTTCCCACGCTCCGGTGACATACGTCCCCTGTGACCTCATGGCACCGACCAACATCGAACAGTTCAGCCAGGTCCTTTCGGTAGACCCCATTTTAAACAATGACCAATTAACAAGAACTTTGGAAGTGCAGACTGATCTGAGCTATGTCCAGGAATGCATCGAAATGAGGAAGGAGAGAATCGTCTTTTTGTTCCTGGAACACTGGCGCAAGTACACGATCTCTGAATCTTACCGGACTAAATACACTGGCAGGAGGGGGAACTATTTAGATGTTGGCTGTGAGGACTACAACCAGTTCACGGCACAGATTAATGGGGAGACGCAGAGCGAAGACGACAAGCTTCTCCTTTTCATGAAGTCAAAGCAGGTAGTGGGGAACCTGATCGGCCACTGGAGAACCATCGTGAGTCAAGTTCCTTCAAGGCAGATCCGCCGACTGAGTCGAGCCCAGATGATCTACTGGCCTGAGCACTTCTTACCACATTTAAACGGCTCCCCGGTGAGCTACGAAAGCCTGACCCTTGACCTCTTCATGCTCGGATACTTCCAGCTGTTGGAAATGAACATGTCGCGCAGCGAGCGCAAGTTCCGCCACCTCTTGTGCTATGAGATGTTTGACCGTCTCGGGAGCCATAAATGGGAGGTCATAAGGCAGTTTCACAAGGAGGTCATGGAGGGCATCGAGAAAGGGACAAGGGACTGGGCAGATGGCTTTGAAGACATCAAAGTCCGGTATTTTGGAGACTCTGAGTGTGGAGGTATGTTGACGGCCTCCCTGTGTTCCATGACTCCTGAAATGTCCACTATCTCGATAGAGGATTCGCTCCCTCCCCCGCCGTCTCATCCTCCCCCGCCTCCACCTACCCAACCTTCTACAGCCTCTCCCTCCTCCTCTTCGCCGTCCGCCGCATCCAAGCAGGATTTGTCCGATCCCAGGGGGGGCGTGCAGCAAAGAACTTGTAAGGAACAGCCGGACACAAACACATCGGAGCAGCTATCGTTAACGTCAGCCTCTGATGGAAATGGGGTGGAGCAGAGCTCTAAAACTAAAACTGTGCAGTTTACCGATGGGGCGGGACAAGGAGAGACTCAGCGGGACCGAATGAAAAGCTCAGCACGTTCTAGCCGTCCCACTGTTACATTCAAAGAGGATCCCAGCACCGAACAACACGATGAAAACTCTGTCAAAGCCATCTATGAGCTGAAAGAGTTCAGCAACGAGGAGATCATCAAATACATCGACCGGAGCTTCGCTTTTTGGAAGGAAAAGGAAGCTGAGCTGTTTGATATCTAACAGCTAACCGACTAACAATTAAAACAAAACTCTGCTGCAGTACCTTAACTACACGCGTGCTGAGAACTCACAATGTTTGGTTGCCATGGTACAGTAGTTCAAGAGAGTTAAACATTTGCCATACACTATGGAGATGTGTGCATAAGCAGTGATGTGATGGGTAAATAAATTCGGAATATTAGACCTAACTTTTAGTTACTTTCACTGAATATTTTATAGATGAAGAACTGCGGGGTTGGTGTCAATCTTTTCATTGTTCATTATAATCAGCCTTTCATGGTTGCGTTGTCTCACTCAGTCCATTACTTTTGGATGCTTTTTCATGCCCTCTTGTGGCCCATTCACACACATCTGGACTCCGTTTGTCTGGTGACCCAGCTGGGATTTGTTAAGCTCCAGCTTTTCTGGAACATTTAAAGTCCTGACAAATACTCCAAACCCATCGATTCACAGTGCATCGATTCACTCGCCAGCCGTGTCCTTAAACTAAATCATTAACTGAAGCAAATATTTTGTGCCTAAAATCTGCTAAATTTTACACCATGATGCAGCTTAGCAGATTATCTTAGGGTTCTCTGCCTGGATGTGCCAGGAAAGGCCAGAATTAAATAATTTAACCAACATCAAGCATGAAAAAAAAGCTTGAATTATGCCTTTTATGAATTATTTCAACATATTGTCATCTGAAAGATATATCGAATGAAGCCTAAAATTGCTCCGTGCAGTCTGTACCATCGTTTTGTTACTTTTTTTGCGTGTTTTTGAGACATTTGTTTAAGTTTTGCATTGCTTCAATTTGCATTAAATTATAACTGTTACACCTTCGCTAGAAATAAAGCTTGATGACATGTTTGTGATTATATAACTTAGTTTTTAATTTCGCTGAGCTGAGCTTCAGGGCCGAGCTATCGTTCCACTCATTAATATCATCAGGGCAGGCCAGCAGATTTATTATTGATGTTAAAATGGACTCAGGCTGTGTACCAGCACAGATTCTCACAGTATTCTCACTGTACAATCAAGATTACCTTCACTTAACCTTCTTAGCACCGCCCACTGTCGTGCTATCTGTGGCTTACAGGCAGCGTAAGGAGGTTACAGTCGGTCTTTTCTCATCTCCCATGACAAAAGGTCACGGAGCGATCGACGGGTAAACTGAAGGCATCAATGGATTTCACAGGCTGTGGATTTTGGAAATAACATATATACAAAGTTTATATCAATATTTATTTGTTCAAAGTGAGTTTTCAGTTGTTTCTGGAGACATTGATGAATTACAAGTAAGGGAGTTTCTAGAGCATGTGGTAGGTGGAACTATTGTTGTCGTTGTAGTTTTCAGTATATCAGGGTTGCTGCACATCACTGCAGATTTCAACTCTGTTGCACGGGAGCCATGAAGTACGAATAAATCTGTGACCCATGGCTTCAGTTTTTCTTCCTGTAGCGTATTCTCTTCTGTAATTCCCAGGGGAATCATTAAAAATGCAAGGTGCAGATAGTCTTACCTGAATCCTTTGCCAGGGGGAAGTGAAAAGCCCCAGCGAGAGAAATGCAAAAGGGTAATGTGACTTGGGAAACTTAAGATGGCCACCCCCGCTCCACCTCTGATTACAGCCTGAAAGAGAAAAAAAGGGATCCAGTTACCATTTGTGCACCGTCTGATTGTACGCCAAAGCATGTCATTTTAAAGAGATTAAACAGGGGTGGACTCCTGGGAGCGGTGGATGCTGTTTTGAGTACATCTCTCAGAGGTTTACGTGGAACATCATGGGCATCCTGCAGAGAAGAGTACATGAAAGGGTGCTTCTAGAGTAGGATCAGCTAAGGATGCTGCATCTAACTGGTGTATAAAGGTGTTATCAAGCTGAAATGCTTCCCAGTTACTCAAATGATCTGTCAGAGTAATGATAACAACGTGCTCAGGTTCATAATATTGGTCATGATGGTACTCAAGATGGCAAGTCAAGTAGAGGGTTTCAGATATGAGGAGTTTGAGGCATAAGTAAGTCCGTGAGGTCATGATGGTGGGGGGGGGGTTGTTAATTACGGTCTTTTACTGATGAGTACGGGCTGCCGTCTCCTCCCATGTTTCCCTTCACCCCTGTGTCCACATGCAGACTGAGGAGGAGGCCGCTCGTCTGGCATCAATGCCAGCCTGGAGGAGAGACATGATGAAAAAGAAGCTGGACGAAGAGAAGTGAGTAACGAACCTGTGCTGCAGGGACGATTCCTGGGCAACATGGACTGTGCCTGCTATTTTTATGCCTAACAGGAGGCTTCTTTTCTGCTTCAGACTGTGTGACTATTGTCTAACTTTAGTATTTAGTATTTTTTAAACAGAAAACAGACTGTCTTGTTGTAGCAAACCTTGTTCTGTAAGAGATTTACACTTTTTCTTGTTCTTATGTCCTGCTGATGTGAAAGGGAACAGAAAAGGTAAGAAGACAATTTACTTCATCATATCTTAACACCAAAACTGCTCTAAAATGTGTTAAACCAGAAATGGATGTAGTGAAATGGATGGTGATGAAACTCAGGAAGGCAGAAATCTAACTAACTAAATAAAACCATGTTTCAGATCAGGGCCAATGGAACCTCTTTGAGGCCCGCCATCTCGTGGCCAAACAGAGAACTGCAGATTTGTGTCAGCCCAAACCTGGAGTTGCGCATCCTAGTTTATTCATGAATGGGAAATAAATGACTCAACTAACGATAAAATACATATAAATAGATGATAAAATAGACGTAAGTCCAAACATATCTATAGCTTTAATGTTCATCATCCTAGTTTATGTCATGACTAATTATACTGACATAGTGGAAGCAAATGTGTTATTCTACATCACTGTTGTTGTAAGACAGACAGACAGACAGACCAGCACAGTCTGAAATATTTGGTAGACTGGTTTTATAACAACCCATCAGAAATGTTTGACTGCTGCTCTGACCTGGCTGGTTATCGTCCTGAGGTCTATGTCCGTCACTCCCCTGCTGGTACTCCCTCGATCAGCAGCGTTGACCGTTGACTGACACGTGCTATGTTCCATCTCACCCTCACCACCAGCTTAATAACGGGCTTTTGTTCTACAACATTTGGAGCCCCATTGCATAAAGCAGATAAAAAATCTGGATTTTTGCCCTGTAGAAAAGCAGAACAGAAGGCCAGGGAGGCCAAAGAGATCGAGGAGAAGACAGAGCTGGAGCGGCTACGGACCATGGGCTACGATGAGACAAAGCTGGCCCCCTGGCAGCGGCAGATCATCCTGAAGAAAGGGGATACAGCCAAACAGTGACCTGTCCCCGCTCCGCCCACCTCCACCTCTGCGCCCCCGACTGGGCCTCCTCGGCCTCAAGAACGACCAGAACCACACCGCCGTCACTGCTGTGAAGCGTTGAGACCTGCTCCAGTTAGACGACCTTGACCCACATGACACCTTGACCCTCTCGCCCTAACGATCGCTTCAACGGGCGCGTCGTCCTTAATCAAATTCCAGTTGTCTGTAGCGTCCATTTGCTGTTTTGAACCAGTAGGAGCTGTTTCGTGACTACTTACCTGACCACCACACGTTTAACGGAAATATCCGTGAACTCTGCACAGGAAGCAGCTCTCCGTCTGTAGACGCTTTCACGGCTTTATCTTAGTAGAAACAAATAGAAACATGGCTTTGTTCCAAGTTCTAGATGCACTTTCTTATTTTTAATACCAGAGTTATAATCCTAATCATAATAACATAATCTGTCTTTAGGTACACTCGCTGTCAGTCCTGGAATACCTGGAATAGGACCTGGAATACTCATATACTGTACTGCTGTTTTAAATGTAAAGATTGAGTAGCCGCACCCCTCAAATTTATTAACTATCACTGGTAATGTGCTGCAATTTTCCATTTTCTGTATTTGACTAAATTTTAAGACCATGAATGGGAAACGTGTGCACGTGCCGCCACGGAGGGTGCGAGGAGTCGTCAGGCGCATTTGACTCCAGACGGAAACGCGCATGAGCAGCCCCGCTCGGTTTCTCCTGCACGAGGAGCATCTTTACGCGGGCATCTCGCCGGCGTGCTGAATATTGCAGAAGCAAAGAAAAGTCTTTAGTCGCTCCCGTGTCGTGTTCCCGACTTTGTCCCACTGACCTGGAGATGAATCTTTGATGACCTGATCTGCTTACAGGCCGAAGAGCGCTGTTTGACAACACACAGACCACCTCAGATCTGTCACCATTATATTATTATCATTATTATTATTATTATTATTGGTTAGTCCTAGATCAAGAATCTGTCGGCCTATCGCTCACTTAAATTAATATTCCAACACGATAGCAAATGTGCGTTGACCTGAAGCATAAACATGATTTCACCACGTTGTATTTGTTCGGGAATCATTTGGGAATTTCCAAATTTGTGTCATCAGATGCCATATGTTGTTGAAATTAAAAACTGACATGAATGCCATTGCCATTAGATTTTCTATATATACATGATCTATGTATATTTGTGTGTCCCTGTACATAGTGGCCCTCTCTGACTGTTGGTTCATTGTTTCTGTATTGCATTGTATTCGTTATTTCAGCCTTGCTTGAATAGATTGTTGGCTAATTCTTGGAAAATTGCATTTTCAGACTAAACTGAAAACAATAAATCTTGAATCACCAAATACTGTTAAAATTGTGCTGATGTATGTTGTTCTTAATTATAGTAAACTAAAGAAGACCCATGAATGCTACAGGGCAAGAGACAGTTTGGAGTTAAATATTTTAGCAAATATCAATGCCAGTCATCCCCATTTGTGCTGCAGTGTGTCAATCCAAGCAAAAATAACACGCTACCTGTGGAAAGAAAGGGGAATTTGAAATTGCAGTGCTAATTTTTTACGTATTAAAAGCAATTTTTCCCAAATCTGCCACTTAAAAAACGAGTTATGGACTGAATACAGGCATTCATTTGGAGAAAATGAGAGTGTAGAAGCAAGAAACTGGGTCCGGGAGACAAAGGAGAAGCTTTAATAAGAGGCTGGTAGAGCAAAAGAGATCAAATAAACAGTAAAACTATGAAGATCTTTACCGTAATATTCGAACCCAAAGACGCAGCGCCTAGATCAGATGGTGACGGAACATCTGCAACTTGAGAAAAGACATTTAGCGTCGATGATAAATTAGGAACAGATGTGCTCGGGTCGGCAGTGCAGAAGGGGACACAACTATTCTTATAATATAATGAATGGTTTCCCTGCTTCTTGCCCCCTTTAGTTACTGTTACTGTTCTAAACGCGTGAGTGCGTGCAGGTGGAAATAGCGCACCGGGGGGGTGTGGCCACCAGGGGGCGCTGAACACGCACCTGTTCTGCTCAGGTTTGGAGGATTCCACCACAATGTATGAACACGTGAACACGTCCACCTGTCATGTCCACAGGCGGACAAAGACTCGGTGGACAAGCAGCGTCCATCGTCCTGCGCTGCTGTAATCGGCGTCTTTTCCAGCATAAACGAAACATCAATGAGCGTCGGCATTTCATTCCGCTCGTCTCTTCACTTCCGGCCTCGCGGCCAGGTGACGGGCGCTCACCTGCGGTGACGTAGGCGCGCGCGAGGCGAGTAGGAAGCGAGCGCGCGAGAGGTGGAGACGGGGGGGGGGCGTGTGACGGAGTCGAGTTCCGGAGGAGTTGAGCCGCAGCCAGATCCCTCCGCCGGCCGGACAGCAGCCTCTCCCCGGCGGTGTCCTGGTGCCTCCGAGGACCGAGGCGGGCGAGTGCGGGCTCAGCGCGCCCAGGTAAGGCAGCCGATCCCGGGCCTCGCTCCTGCGCGGCGCCCCGCTCCTCCGCAGACCGTGGAAATGTGAGGCAGACATGTTTGCTTCCACCCTAATCCGTCTTTCTGAGGGCGACAGAACACAAATTTAAAAAAAGAAAGAAAAAAAAGTGTATTTCAACCTGTCGTTTTGCGCGTCTACCTTAATTGCTGCAGATTTAAATGTAATGACGTGTTTAGGGTTACTTTACAACGAATTGACGTGATATTAGGTGTACCTACAGGTCGGAGTGTTTATCACAGGGAAATGTTTAGATTTGTTTTCTTGTAGTCTCATTCTCTCTCTCTCTCTCTCTCTCTCTCTCTCTCTCTCTCTCTCTTTCTCTCTCTCTCTCACACACACACACACACACACACACACACTGCAGACTGCAAGGAATTAAATGTCCACTGAGGTTTTAAGACATGGGAGCCCCACAGTAGGTCACCAGAGGTATTTAAGGGTCGTGCAGAACGACTGGAACTGGACATTTTGGTCACATGCAGATAAGTGTGTGTCCAGTGGTGTGTAGCTCATGTCTGAGTTCTCTCCAGAACCCGCTTGCTGCCCCTACTGCATCTTTTCTGCCGTCTAGACTGAACTTGAAACTGCCAAATCCTGCCTCCCAACAACACAGCTGTGGGTCCAGATCCCACCTTGGAGCCTCGCGAGCAGCCTTCTCATTGTTCTGGTCACGGCTCAGCAGAGTGACCGCCCCAGTGACACGGAGGTCACCGCTGTTTACATTGTTGAGGCGTCCCCCGTGACCTTGAGCAAGATACTGGACACGAAATCGCTTCTCCACATCTTCGTTGAATGCGCTGGTCTCAGTAGAGGAACCTCATAGTAACATTACACAATAACCCAGTGACACATTCTGCCGTCTTTTTTTTTAGTTTTTATTAGTTAGAGGTTTCTGATTTCCTCTGATTCCATTTTTAAGCTGCTTTGGTTCTCTGTTCTGTGTGAAGTCAGCCGTGTGTGTCAGTGGGTGTGCGCCTGTGAGTGTGTGTCTGCGCTACTGTTTCTACTGAAGGGAATGAGCCGAGGGGGAAGCTCCCAGTTTCAGGCGCTCACCAGTTGTGTTTCCTACTGGTCGTCTTTCAGATGCCACCGGCGGTGTGTAGGTACTGAAGCGCTCGCCACGCCGGACTGAGGCGTCGGGGACGGGAGGAGCGCCATGTCCGACAGCCGGGTGGGCGAGGAGGACCCTCTCGCCCTGGAGAGCCCCTTCTCCACAGTTCTCCACATATCTGAGCCGGGTGACGACGGCTACCAAGGCCCCCCCCAACAGGAGCCGCAGCAGGAAGATGTGGTGGACAGTGCCGCCGTGCCCCCCAAGGTGGTTCTGAGCACCCAGAGTCCCGCCGCGCTTAAAACCGGCACCCACCAGCTCATCCCGAAGAACTTGGCCGCGGCCAGCCGGCCCAAACACCGCCACCACACCACCGTGGTGACCTTCCCGATCGGACTAGAGCACTCCGCCACTCGCATCCGCCACTCCACGCAGGGCTCGGACGTGTCCTGGGAGGACTACGACAGCGACGGAGACGGCTTCGCTCTGAGAAGGAACCGGAGGAACAAGTCCTACAGAGCAGCTGTGACCAGTCTGGACATCGAAGCCATGGCGGGAGGGGAAGGATCCGCGTCCACGCTGAAACCTGTCAAGCAAAGCAGAGCGCCCAGTCCCAATCCGGGCCGCAGCCCCCGGCGTAAGGTATCGTCCTCCGGCCTCTACGTGGTCCTCCCGTCCCCAGCATACTTCTGTTTGCTTAATGTTGCATTTAAGGGCCTAAAGAAACGTCAGTGTTGTGGCTCATCCAGCCCTGACTGTGCCTCACTGTGGCCGCATCTCTGATTCTGCAGAGAACCTTCGGGAGGAAGAGGAACCAGAACCAGCGTGGGTCCTTCAAGGACGGTACGTCGACTAACGTCTCATCCCGGCCACTTCCCTAATCTCAGCCGTGATTAATCTCCCCTTCTCTGTCCACGTTGAGGAACTTTCTGCCTTCAGGCATCGGGAGGAGACCAAACAGCAAGTCTTGTTTCACTTCCAGCTGAATTTTGAATTACTCAGAATTTTCGCCTTTTTTTTTTTTTTTTTTTTGTTTTGTTTTGCCTGGAAGGAGAGAAAACCCTTCTGGACTGTGTTCCTGAAGGGCTGAAGTGCATCGGCCCAGTCTGAGAGAACTGCAACTAGGGAGGGTGTCGGTTTTTGGGGTTTTTTTTTTGTCTTTTATTCGAAATATTTCAGTGTCAACTTCACACGCATGTGTGACCACGTACGTTTTAACCGCCTGTGCGACCCAGATGACGTTTCTCTCAGACAGATGTCGTCACATTTCCAGTTTCAATTTGTGCAAAGCGTTTTGTGTCTGCAGCCAGAAGCGTCCACATAACGTCCACATCACCCCCCCGTCTGTCAGATATTTCAAGTACAGACATGTTCTGTTATTAGAGCGCTCACAACATCAGCCATGACTCTGGCACGCAGAAAAGTGAACGGCTATAATTATCCTCAGGTTCCCCTTATATGTGTAACCTTAAATAACGGAAAACAGCAGTGGAGGGTTGTAATAATCTACATTTACTTAAATACTGTTGATATCAAAATGACTAACCATCATTTTTCACTTTATGGGAAAACCAGATGTTTCTAGTCTGTAAACTAACTGGAAAGACGTCGCTGACGTTAATCCCGTTTTGGATCCCCAGCTACGCCGCGCCTGTACCAGGAGATCCGTGAGCGGGGGCTGAACTCCACCATCCAGGACGAGCTGCTGGATGACTTTGTGGTGGTGGAGGCTCCCGTGGAGGACCAGGCCATCGTGGTGAAGAGCTACCGGCCTGTACAGCTCACCTGGAGCCAGCTGCCACAGGTAGGCGTCCCCCAGGGTGCTCCAGCGCAGCGCGCTCCTGCTGCCATGTACGATCGTACAATCATTCATTTAGCAACCTGGGGGCAGAGAAATATGTAGATTTTTTATTATTTTTACCGTGGTGTCATTTTGAGCAGTAATCCAATTATTTATAAGCCGACACACAGATGTCTGTGAGTAAAATAATCTCATATCCACATAGTTCACACCATAATGTAGTGCGGAACATATTTCTGGACATTATTCAACACTGTAACTCCAGAGAAAAATAGGAAATTGGGACCATATGTCCTGATTTTGTGGTGAAAACGACTGTTGGGTGTGGATCCTGTGTGCTGCTGGTTAGAGGCATGTGGAAAACACTTAGAATAATTAAATTGTTTCTCTCAATAAAGCTCCACACAACAGCCTCAACAAGCCCGTTGTGTGACCGCCGCACTTGATTGTGGCGTTCGGGCTCTGTCAGCTGTCGGGAGCACGTACAGTATTAAGAACAGAGGGGAGTCTGTACGTGGCGCTCAGGTCTAACAGTGGCTGTCGTTCATCCCTCCCAAAGGTGAAGGACACGGGCATCCTGACGATAATCACGCCGCAGGAGAGAAAAAGACAAGAGGTAAGCGAGCGCTTAATTCAGACTCCAAAGGAAATGATGTCATCGCGCACTTCCTTCACGGTTCACCTCACACCACACATCCCTTGGGTTTTGGTATGGATGTGTGTAGAAAGTAAAGGATGCCATAGTGGAGCGTGCTGGCACTTGTGTAATGTTTCTTTTCCAGTTGAACAACAGCCTGTGTCAACAGTGAAGGTCCACCTTGTGTTCACCTCAGTCTGAATAAGGCCACACCCTGACCGTGTTCAGGCTCGGCTTGAGTGCTTTTTTTCTCGCTGCGCTTTAGTTCAGTTCACTGTTCAATATTCGCGGTGACTTAAGCGTCTTGTTTTCCGGAGGGTCTTCGGAGGCACCGGGATGTGAACGAGCCCGAGCGGGGTTTAAACAGGTTCTTCACTGACGATCAGATGCTGAAATATCAGCATTAGTCTCAAATTTCCAGGAAGTGCTGTTCTTGGTGTAACTCATCCATTGCCCTTTGGTCCTCTGTACTTTGAAATATGAGTCATCGTCACAAACGTAGAGTTCGGCTAACGCCACCACTTCATCTCACACAATAAAAAGATGTTTACACACTCTTAAATCACCCCCTGCCATGTGTTATCAGAGGTTCCTTTTGGGCCGACTTTGACCGTTCAGTGTGTAAGATGTCTGCACTTATTATTAAGTCTTCCCAGTAGATCTCCTGTGTGAAAGCATTGATTGACCTTGTTGCTCCCGCTCTGAACAAGTGGACGGGGGCTGTGTTGTGAAATGGAAATAGATGAAGTATCTCATCGGAGTAGGCGAGTCATCAAAATGTCATAGACTCCTTTTTCATTTCTGACATATTTCACTTGATTTAATCTCACGCCCAGATGTCCTCCCATTCTGATTCAGTGTATGTCTTCTGGGGACTTGGAAAAAAAAAAAAAACCCACTAAAGTGCCTGTAGGACGAGTGCTGGTTCCTCCTAGGATGCAGACTGAAGTTTGTGCTGTTTGAACAGGCCATTTTTGAGATCATCACGTCCGAGCATTCGTACCTGCACAGCCTGGGCATTCTGGTGCGGCACTTCAAGAGCAACGAAGCCCTGAGGAAAACCATGACCACCACGGAGCACCATCACCTCTTCTCCAACATCGCTGTCATCCACCAAGCCAGCCAGAGGTGCAGGCCACGCTCGCCGTGCTTGTCTGTGGAAGGGCAGAAGATAGAGGTTCAGATAGATGGAGTTCAGGAGCTTCAGCAAGTCCCTGTGAGATGTTTGATGGCGTTATTGACATGAGGAACAGCGCAGCCACTGTGTCGTCTTACAGACTAGTGGTTGTTGTTTGGAATAAACTCGCCTTACAAGCCACCCAGAAACAGTATCGCCCCTGGCATTAGTCTTTAGGACGTCGTATACTGCTCCAACATGTTAGAACATGCTGGCCAAACTGGTTCTGCTGCCTCTGTGCTCTACATTCTCAGCGGTATGTGCAGGCCTGCGTCTCAGTTGCGGCGCATTGCTGATTTTCATCTTTTTGAATGAATCCAGTTCCAGCAGCCAGAGACAGTGAAACTAGAAGGCAGGAGAGGGTTCAGTCTGTAGCCACTAGTATCTGGCTGGGACAGTCTGCTTTAGCTGTTTCTAGGTGTCACTTTACTCCTCTTTGGTTAAAAAAAGAAGAAAAAAAGAAGAAAAAAAGGGGGGGGGGCAGAAAGCCATTTACAAGGATTTGTATGAGAGTTGGAACAGTGTAAAAAGTCCATTTATCTAGAGGCTGCAGTTATTGGAGCTTCATTACTACATTGTGTAGTTTAAAATCATGCACTTTACTCTGTAGTCATTTTGGTTTAATTAAAAATGGATGAACGTTTGAATTCCCCATTACAAAAACCCAGCGTGGTGCTATACTGTTGAACTGAGGGAGTCAGTTTTCAGCCTACTGTCACTCTTTGCCTGTTCACTGGGTTGTGCAGCCCCAGAAGCCGCGGTAGCGCATTTCCCCTTGTCGTGTCACAATGTTGACAGAAACTGTGTGATCTTTTGTTTCCAGGTTTTTCGAGGACTTGGAACGGCGCCACTACGAGAACCCGGTGATCCGGGACATCAGCGACATCGTTCAAAACCACGCGTCCAATCACTTCGAGCCCTACATCGTGTATTGCTCCAACGAGACGTTCCAGCAGAGGACGCTGCAGAAGCTGCTGTGAGTATCGCGCCTCTCCTGGCGGGCGACCGCCGGCCAGACCACGGCGCGGAAACTGAACCCGCTCTTCCGTCAGGGCCGGCAACACGGCCTTCAAGGAGACCCTGAAGCAGATCGAAGGCAGCAGCGAATGTGGAGGCCTGCCCATGATCTCCTTCCTCATCCTGCCCATGCAGCGGGTCACCAGGCTGCCGCTGCTGCTCGACGTCGGTTCTCCTCGGCGAACAGCGCGAGCTTCCCAACCGGTCCGCAAAGGGTGACATGACTAAACACGGGTCCCGTCCCTCTTCTCGTCGCAGACAATATGCCAGAAAACAAAGGACAAAACCGCCGAGTACTTCGCCGCCGTGTGGGCGCTGCACGCCATGAGCAAGGTAGAGTCGCCGGCGGTGGCTCCCCCGGGCTGAGAAGCCCTCTTTGGTGGAGCGGTAGAGGAATAGAGGTGTGACTGTGATCGTGGGCCCAACAGTTGGTCAACAGTTGTAACGATGGAGCCAGGCGGATGGAGAGGACGGAGCAGATGTACACCATCCAGAAACAGATGGAGTTCGGGAAAATCAAGGTAAGAGACGGACCTCAGGTCTGAGGGGGGGGGGGGCACGCTGGTGAAAACCTCCGTTGTGTCCTCCGCAGCCGTTTCCTCTGGTGTCGTCGTCGCGGTGGCTGAAGAAGCGCGGCGAGCTGGCGGTCTCCACCGAGGAGCTCAGCATCTGGAGGGCCTTCAGCCACAGGAGCTACTACCTGTTCCTCTTCAATGACGTGCTGATCATCACCAAGAGGAAAAGGTCAGCACAAGTGAAACCCCGCGGAATTAAAAGCGAAACAAACGGCGGGCCCGTGAGTAAAGAGGGGCTGCTGGAGAGGGATTTGGAGGAAGCCTGTGAGTGGGTGTATGGGCTTTTCCTGCTGAGTTGTGAATACTGAGAAAGTCTAGCTGCTGGAAGAGAGGACAAGAGAGAGGAGGAGGGAACAAGGACAGGGAAAGGAAGGACTGTGCATGTGGTGCGTGCATACTTGAGATTCTTCAATCCTGAATTCAGCATGTCAGCTCCAGAGGACAGTTTTCTGTTTTAACTTAGGGAGAAACCAAACAATGTCAGCACATCGGAATCAGCTGCACGACGCTGGAGTCGGGGCTGGAAATGAGCCTCCCTGCAGGCTGGACTGTGCAGCCTTGTCTTAAAACACCTTCAACTTCCCATGCGTATTTCTAATAATGATCATCTAATGCCACACCCGAACGCTTGATAGCTGATCGGCTCTGATCATTAAAACAGTCTCGTTGTTTTTATAAATGGAAAATGTTTTTTTGTGCGCAGCGAGGAGAGCTTTGTCGTGATGGACTACGCGACTCTGGAGAAC
This sequence comes from Lagocephalus sceleratus, assembly GCA_911728415.1. NCBI lineage: Eukaryota > Metazoa > Chordata > Actinopteri > Tetraodontiformes > Tetraodontidae > Lagocephalus > Lagocephalus sceleratus. The sequence goes on along the minus strand of CAJVRN010000064.1, from coordinate 4,073,951 downwards.
GTGGAGGTGGAGTGTGGGGAGGATGCAGAAGGCCGGACATCTTCGCCTGCTAAGAACAGCTCCAACTGTTACCTGTCCTTCAGACTGCTGATGCGCAGGAACAACGAGGGGAGAGCGGAGCAGATGTGCCTTGTTGCTGAGTCCAGGTACTGCTGTCATCAGCTCCCATCAGCATTCAAATGTATTATAAGATTTTAATATTGTGAGGAGATATGAGGTTGGTCCTGCTCGGTCTTTGGGGAAATCAGTCCAGAGTTAATCACACCAGCCAGTCGTCTTACCTCAGCAGCTTTAGTTCCTTCAGGTGCTAATTCAAAACTGGTTTCAGAGACCAATTTATTTTACATCCACGAAATATTAAGATGAGACTCAATGACTCTTTGACAAAAGCTGTATTTGAATTGCAATTAGCTGAGAATTAAATTTGAAAATTTGAATCAATCTTAGTCCAAGAAGAGGCTTAAAATGTAAACAATAAGTAAATATTGAAACAATTTCTATTTTCAAACAGAAACCGCCTGTTAATCACAACTGTGGTTAGTGGCGCCCTCTAGCGACAGAAGGGTAGAAGCATTGTTTCAAACGTTGCAACAGCAACACTGAAGAACAAAAGAGAAAAGTCCCGATCACATGTGCTAATCACGCTCTCCTATCAGGGCTGATCGGGCTCGTTGGATTGTGGCTCTCCGAGAACACAAGCAGACAGACGTTTCCACGCCCACTGCTGGTAGGTGTATGCGCTTTGTTTACCGATGCGGTCGGTAAATATTAAAGTTTCCTTAACAGACAACGTGCATCTACAAGTTGCAATGACTAAAAAAAAAAAAAAAAAAAAGGGTTATTTTTTTTCCTTTCATATGCAGCAGTTATTGTGGTCTTCTTTACTTTAATCTCCTCTGATTTCCTTCTTATACGGTAGCTCCAGACAAAGGAACCTGTCTATGCAAATATACATCTGACTGTGTCCTGATTATTTGTTTTTTATGTACAAAAATGAGCCCCAACATACAGTACCACACTGGTAGAGATGGTGAGGGCCGAGCCTGTAGTGGACCCTAAATATCAAGCAGTGCTCCAGTCATCTAGAACATATTGGTGGGTGTTGAGAGCCCGTCACATGTGAGCTAGTTCAGTTTAATAGTGCCGCGGTCACTTTGGTAAAGGTCAAGCACTGTGGAAAAGCCATCAGGTACAGATGTGAGACCAGGGTAACATCTGGATCTACCGCGGCTTTTCAGGGCTGCCGCAGTATGAAGCCACCAAGGCCTACATGCCGAAGGACCCCGACGAGTTGAGCCTCAAGCAGGCTGAGCTGGTGATCGTCCTTCAGAAGGAGGAAGGTGAGGCGCCCCCCCACACACACACACACGCGCACGCCGCTGCACCCAGCCTGGAGCTGCGGTCGCTCAGGTGTTCTGTGCTGCTCTCCTCCCAGATTGGTGCTACGGGGAGAGAATGAGAGACGGGGAACGGGGCTGGTTTCCTGCCAGCTGCGCCACAGAGATCACCAACCCCACCGCCATCGAAAACAACGTGCAGCGCATGAAGCGCCTGCGCAAGGAGACCAACGTTTGAGAGCAGCCTCCATCTTTAGTGGGTGGGCAGTCCACGAGGATGAAGACCAAAAGAACAGGAAAGGTCTCGTTAACAGTCGATGGCTTTGAATTTCCTTTGTTGCTCTGTCAAACATTGTAAAAGACAACCATGTGGAACAGACACGAAAGGTGTGTTCATGGCAGTCGATGTGAAGGTATTTAAGTAGGAACTCCTGTTTGTGGACATTTTACTTCACTTGAACGTTTTTATAACCATCCTATTAATGTAAATGTAGATTTCAGATTATTCAGTGTTTAATACCATAATTTTAGTGTTTGTCCACTTAACAAAAGCTGACTAACGTGTTTGTACAGCCCTACAACTGTTTCTAACCAGTCTGTGCCAAATAAACAGGTTTCGTGGAGTTTGTGACCTTGAGCTAAAGAGAAACTTCCGTGACAGAGCCAAGTCACAGCCTGATGCTGCAATTTTAAAAATAAGGCCAAATTCATGGAAAATACCTGACAGACAGCCACACGTGTTTGCAGATCAACTAATAAATCTTTGAGGAAAAACTCAAAATGACTCTGGTTTCTGAACTTTTATTTTAGCTTGCATTTTGTTAAAATGTTTGAATACATAAAAAGTTATTTAAAAATGTCAAACTGACCAGATATCAAATTTCTTATTTTCTTAAAAACCATTTGGTGTAAAAACTTAGGACAGATTTAGAAAAACATTTGCTGTTTCCCCAAAATGTTTTGTAGCTGTCACATAAAAATAATGGAAAAGAAACAAGTCTGCATAGATTCTGCAGGCAATTGGTGGTAATCTGGTCAAATGCATGGTGCAAGCTTGTGACGTTGTCAAGTCAAATCTTTATTGCTCAGATCTTGTTTGATGTTTCTTCTTGTTGACAAAAAAACTGTTGGGACAGAAAAGAAATGAGTCAATCGCTCGCAGGCGTCGCCCGAAAGGCGGAGCATCAGCACTCACCCGGACGATGGTAAATGATGGTAGGTGCCGGCGGGCAGGTTCCTTCCTACTCAGCCCCACCCTGCTGGGCCTCGGGAGCGGACGTTTTCTCTGCGGATGGGTCACCTCCTGTCTTGGCCTCCTTGGTTTCCGGGCCGGGTTTGCCACCGGTCTGTGGACGTCTGCGGCGGTAGTTCTGACGGGAACGCCGCTGGCGTGGCTGTTGGTTCTGACCGCCTTCGCCGCCCTGGTTCTCCTTGTCCTCCTCGCCGTCCCTCACCGGTCTGGGACGAGGTGGACCCCTGCGGCGAATAAGGAGTTTTCATCCCTATGGAGACTCCTCACCCTTTCGGGCGTGTGTGAATTTTGAAAAAAGATAAGAAAGGGTTCGCCCGACATGAACCTGGGTCTGAACCTTGGTCGGAAGCCTCTGTAGTACTGCCTTGCTGGTCTGTTGCCCTGTTCTGGACCTCCCTGGTTCTCGTCACCTTCGCCTCCCTGCAGTCCGACAACAGCAAAAATCACACTTACAACTCCTTCTGAACCAATTTTGAGAAACTAGCAACTGTGAAGTGAAGGAGCTTTCTACTCAGTCCCGATGTGAGCGCTCCAGTTTCCATCACATCAACATTTAGGCACTCTGAGGTCAATTTTAAGGCCTTGGAAAGACCCCTGATACACGGGTTTGTTTGTCAGAACCACAGGAGTGTTAGAAAGGAGAGGATTTAACGGCACGTTAAGGTATTAAGAGTGCAGACTTTAAATCGGGGAGTGCTGGGTGCCTGTTTCAGGATAGCAGCCGTGTGACGGCGTACCTGAGTCATCTCTCCACGTGGTACGTTTGTGTACTGGGGCCGGCGGCCGAAGCGTCTACGTACAAAATATGGAGGGTAACGCCGTCTGCCAGGGTAGGTGGGTCTGCGCTGTTGCTGCGAGTCTCCTTCAGGGGCGTTCTCTCCCCCACTGCTTTTGTCACGGCCTCCACTGCCTGGCTCACCCTCCCCATCACTCTGGTAGTTCTCTGGGTAGTCGCCGCCGCGAGGAGGGCCCCTTCGCCGAGGGAAGCGTCTGTAGCGGTTCCTGTCTGCGGCGTACTTGCTACCCTGGACCGCAACTCCCCCTGGACCGGTGACATTCGCCGCCTCTGCTCCCTGCAGACAGTTTAGGAAAGAAGTGGCGCAAACTCAACACGGCCACGTTTCAGCTTCCCCATTTAAGGTTGCTGAAACACTCACCTTCTCCCCCTCGACAACATCGAACTCGACAGTTTCTCCATCTCCTACACTGCGGAGGTACTTCCTGGGGTTGTTCTTCTTGATTGCCGTCTAAAAAAAAAAAAAAATATATTAGAAATGGATTGGTTTTGAAACATTTACATTCAAGACATTCTCGGAAGCAAAAACATAAAACCCAACTCACCTGGTGCACAAACACATCTTCTTTTGTGTCATTCCTAAAAAAAACAAAAAAAAACACAACGACCAGTTACCCCCCAAAGTCCTTCAGCGCTCAACAGAATGAGAAAAAAAAATGGAGAGCAGTGGGGAAATCATCTTATCTGCATGGTGAGCAAACCAAAACTATAATAGGATTAGAAATAAATGACTAGACACAGATGGCGATTACAATCTTAAGGAGGGAGGAGGGGGGGGTTCCACGTACCTGTTGATAAACCCATATCCATTCCTGACGTTGAACCATTTGACTGTACCCAAGACTTTTGTTGCTGCAACGAGACAAAACACACCAAAATGTCACTGGGCTGCTGCTCAGCGATGCTCGACAAAGATAACAAGAGTAATCCAGCCGCTGCCCGCCTCGACGCAACATTCATTCACACATTCAGCGGGATCAAATGACGCACCGGGGCAAAACACGTCCCGTATGTGATGCAAAAGTTATTTTGGACCCGCAACTGTCACCCATTTTTAGACCCCGGTCGGGAGCGCCGTGCACCAGCTGCACATGTGGGACGTGCACAAGTGCGGGTCACATGCCGACCTCCGGGTCCGGCCAAACTAACATAAAGTGACAAAAACCGAGCGAGAGCCCGGGCAGTGCCGACCCCCCCCCCCCACACACACACACACACACACACACACACACACCCCGGCCCGGCGGCTCACACGTGGTGGAGCCGCCGGGCCGGGGCAGGAGTTAGCGTCGGTCCGGGGGAGGCGCGTTAGCATGGCGGCTAAGCAGCCGCAGCCATGTGGCTGGAGGACCGCCAGCCGCCCGGGACCGTCGGCCGGCCCCCGCCCGGGCCGCGGCGGGGACGCGGGCCGGGGGCCGCGGAGGCGGCGGGGGCCGCCGGCGGGCCCCGGGGGGGTTGGTGGGGGGACAGGCGGGCAGGGGCCGAGGGGAGCAGGCGGGTCGGCCGGCGGACATTTTGAGGGGCCTAGTTAGCCGCCGCTAGCTCGCCGGGCTAGCGCCCCCCTCCCCCGGGTAGGCCGCGGGGCCGCCGGAGACCCGCAAATGCCCCGCGGCCCGGGCCCGCTACCGCCGGGGGTCCGAACCCGGGGGGGGAGGGGGGCGTTCGGGCGGCCCGGGCCGCGGGGAGGGGCGGGGGGGGCGGGGGGGCCGGGAGGGGGGCCCCGGCCGTGCGAACAAAGAGACGGACGGACGGAGGCTCCTCGTCGGCCGGCCGGGACCCCCCCGCCCCGCTCCGGTACCGGACCCCACCGGCACCACCGCCGCCCCCCCCCCACCCCGGGACCTACGGAGACCGACCCCCGGGGGGTCCAGCGCTGGTCCCGCTGGGGGGGAGGAGGGGGAGGAGGGGGGTGTGGAGAACTTCCCCGGCCGTGCTGGACCGACACCCGGTACCGGTACCGAGCCCCCGGGGATGGTGCTGGTGGTGGTGCTGGTGGTGGTGGGGGGGGGCCGGGGGGGGGGACGGCGTCCCCGACTCCCAGCGCGGCTCACGCCGGAGCCCGGTCCGGCCGCCCGGCTCGGCTCGCGTCCCGCGGAGGTGCCCGGTCCGGCGGGGGGGAAACACCGTCGCGGGGTGGTTCGGTTCGGGGGTCGAGCCCGGCCCGGGGAGGCGGGCTGCGGGCTGCCGCGGTCCCCCGGCCGGAGCCCGGCGGCCCCGGGCGCCCGGCGGGTCGGTCCCAGCCCCTTACCGATGACCTTCTTGTCCCCCGCGGAGGCGGCGGCCGCCGGGCTGGATGGACCCTCCTCGTCGGCGGCAGGCGGCGGCGGCGGCGGCGGCGGCGCCTGTTGTGTCTCGGCCTCGCTGCTCATGGTTGCTCCTGGTGGTGACTGGCGTCTGCCGGCGGCGGCTCTCTGTCGTGTTTCCCGGTGCTAGATGGTAACCTGGGCCGGCGGTGGTGGGGGCTGCTGCCTTCGGGCTCTCTGCGTTCCTCTTTCCGCTCCCGTTGCCGATCGAACTGGGCAGAACCAGGAGCCCGGCCACATAACGTCCCCGCCTAAGCCCCGCCCCTCCCGCGCCCGATTGGCCGTCGCCCGCGACTAAAAAAGGCGACTCGGCACCCTATTGGCTGGGGCGCCGGTCAGTCGAAGCGGATGGTTAAAGGAGATTGTACCTGTGTCTTGTCCCGCCCCCCCCCGGTGATGTCAAAGCCAGACGGCTCTTCTTGACACCGATGGAACACCGTGCGCCGATAAAGCTCAAAGTTTCCACAGTTTGGGTTTATTGTTCGAGTCTGTCACAAGTCGTGGTTCCGCTCCCCGCGACTGACAAGTTGAAATGTTGATTCCACGGCTGAGAAAATAAAGCCATTGGAAATTGCGATTGGAAACCTCCTTTCAACTAAAAAAAAAAAAAAAAAATTAAATCATACCAAGTGTTGGTTCGATCCAATTGGTTGTTGTTGTTGTGCAAAGGTAAAAAGTACTTAAGAAGCCCCCCCCCCCTCCCATTTTAAAACATCCAGATGACCTTGGAGGTGGTGCTAATATTTCAGCTGAAATGGGACAAACCAATCAGTCCTTGTCTCACTGATTTGAATGAAAGTCGCCACACTTTACAAACATAAATAATCCTGGTACAGTCATATTATCTGTTTTTTTGATATTGCAAATAAATTTAAGTCACTATTGCATCTTATTTTTCTGTAAATTGGTTGACGAGACCTCAAGTCTGGAAGTGCACAGCGCTCAGACTGAACACGAGACACCCCCCCCCGCAGCTCCCCACCCCAAACCCTCTTCATTGTGATGATAATGCTCCACTGGCACCGTTTATGAGCACTGGCTAATGTGTGAAGGGCTCCCTGAGCTCCAGTTTTCCCACACAAAACTGGGCTTTACCACTGACCTCAGAAAGCCTCCCCATGAAGAGACCCCCCCTCCCCAGGAAAAAAAAAAAGATAATGAAAAAAAAAGCCTCTTCCTGCATCCATAAGAACAGACTTGAATGGATTCTTTTGTGTTATAGGAACAAGTTCCAAGGCGGAAGAGCGGCAGCATGGTTTGGGGAGGGGGGCCGAGTGGTTTGCATTTGTATTGATGGCTGGGATAAGCATTGGCCATAAGCTCAGCAGAGGGCTGTTTGGCACTGGAGAGTGTTTCTTACAGAAAATCTACCTTCACTCTTTAAGGACGGTAGGGACTACGCAGATAGTCCTCAATGATAATGTGATATGGCTCCATTTTTACTAACAGCAAACACATTGAGCCAATAAAATAATCCTGAAATAGCACCCAGCAATGGAGAAAAGGTGGACAGTGTCAAAAGCACTCTAGATGTGCACAAACTTTCTTTGTTGCTACATTTTGTCAAACAATTTCAGCTCCTTGTTACCAAAAATTTTAATTTCAGATCGGTGGTAAGAAATGAAGAAAGACTCTAAATACAGCATATAAAAACAGTATGTTTAAAAAAAAAAAAGAAAGAAAACAAAATTTATTAAACATCAGCCTGATTCTGTCAAGCACTCAAAGGGACTGTGTTGAACTTTGTGGTTTGTTGAGCCGTTCTACAGATGCCGGGTGTGTAGTCGTACGAATCCTGCTCTCTGGGTCACATCTCTCCACACTGTGCGATGACGATGGCGAGTTTGGGTTTGTTGTTGGCTCCTACTGGAACATTCTGTCAGACAGAAAGGGTCCAAATGATCAGTGCCAAGAATATAGGAACTCCACATCTGAGCTTGTTTACCATTAAAATGTATAAAAATCTGAGAATTCAGGTCAGAGGTCCGTGACATTGAACGAGCGTGAGCTGAGGCCCTTAAAAACGGACAGAGGACCCAGCGAGGGTGATCGACAGCGCTGCACTGTAGCACATATTAGCTGGTATCCATCAACTACCAGGGCAGAACCAATATGTCACCCAGTAAAAGCATCTGCAGCACAGTGCAGTGAATGAAAGAGGCCCGCTGACACATAAAACGGAGTTTAACGGGTTGTTCTTAGAGTGCCTTTACCTCAATTTTTCTCACAGTCAGCAAGCCATCAATCACCTTTCCTGAAAAAGTAGATAAAAACGAAATGCTGATGCACTGCATTTAAAAAAAACAGAACTGTACTTTTTTTTTAGATTGTAGGTGTACTTACCAAAAACAACGTGCTTCCCATCCAACCAGTGACAATTAGCGCATGTGATGAAGAACTGACACCCGTTTGTCCCCGGCCCGCTGTTTGCCTGTAGTAAAGATGCAAACAATGACAAAAGCCCATTTTAAAAGCCCTGACTGGCTGGAGTTAATCACATTTTCAATGATCAGTCACACCCCCTTGTCTCTAGAGGCCTGAGGCCTCATCTTAATCTGAATTGATTAATCACCTTCATCTTAATATCAAGTCAATCAAACGGGATTCTTGGATGTTGACGTTTTAATATGGATGATATTGGAGCGAACCAATCATTCCCGTACTCCAATTACACTACCACACTGGCTTTGAATCATAAATAATTACGCCAACAGAATATCAGATGCACAAACACTTGCAAGAATAAAGTGATAAAGTCTTCAAGGTGTTGACCGGGCTAGAATATTCACACCTTCATTCATTCAAGACGCAATCCCACACTTCAACACAAACAGGGTAACCTACCATGGACAGAAGGCCAGATGTTTCATGCTTGAGACTGAGGTTTTCATCTGCAAAAGGACCCCTGTAGATGCTGCAGACTCCAGTTCCGTCACCCTTCATAAAAGAAATTCACAGGATGGAAAAAGGAGAGACCGATATTAATTTAGATTTAATGCGATTCACAACACGTCCAGCAGGGGGACCAGAGATATGCATCATTTTATTCGATTTCAGGAAGACGCACTTAAAACTCCCTGTTTGAAACTTGAGAATGCTTATCCAATCGGATAGGTTTAAGTATGTCACCTGTGAAATACCAGCATCTCAGCAAAGCATGCTGTCAACGTGGTGGGAGACAATTTGAATAAGAACAGAAATCGATGACTGCCAAGGTCTGAATACCTAAACCGAATTTACTTGCACCGCTCGTTGTGTACTGGAGTTCTATATTATATTATACTCACATTTACAAAGTCTCCTCCTTGGATCATAAAGTCTTTTATCACCCTGCCGTGTAGAGGAAAAACAAGTCAGGTCATCATCCATGAAACCTGTGAGAGCCTTTAACACCCCCATCTGTCCAATGCTGCTAATTTAATCAGTCTGTCTCTTTACTTCAGGTTCAGATGCAAAATAAGCTCCCGTGCTTTGTTTACCTGTGAAAGGTGCAGCCTTTATATCCAATGGGGACTCCGTCCTTCCTGTAGAATAAACATCAGTCCCAATAAGCACGCAAAGCAATTTAAAGTGCTCCCCATAATGCCTCGTTACAAATCTTTCTACGTGAAAGCATTAATGCAGCTAAAACCTTATTTGCTTGGACGTTACAGGTCACTTAAGTGCACTTAAAAGCAAAGTGATGCACATGTACTTCAGTGTCCAGTACATTTACTTTGGAATTACTTTGGCCTTCACTTACCTGAACTCTCCTGTGCAGAACTGCCTGTTAACAGATAAAAAAAAAAAAACTTTTTTAAGTTCCCATTTTTGAAAAGTCAGAAACAATCGTTGCCGTGGATCCCTGGAATCGGGACTAAGCAATACAACTGTATAACATAAAAGGTTTTTTTTTAAATGTTGCGGCCTTCAGATTTGCGAGATCTTACCGAAAATTTTCCGCTGTCTTTGGAACCACGTCGGCAAAGAGTTCCATCTTCATCCGCCCCACATCCTGGCGAAAGAAAAACAGATGGCGTAAATATCCCGGCCATCAAAGCAGAGAGCCGCACTGATGACGGATGATGCAAAACTGGTCGGGCAGCCCTGCCTCCACCCTCCTCTAAAAACCTCTACTATAAAAAAAATCCATGGCTGCAGCTCCTAAACAGGCTGAGCCGGAAGGACCGGTTACAGTAGAAGTGGATCAGGCATCCGGTAGCTCAGCCATTGTTGGATTTCTCTTTAGGCTCTTTACTTTGTCGTCACACCCACCACTTTCACAATGTCTCTCTCTTTATTTGTTAACCGAAAAACTTCCCAAGAACAGAAGAAATGAGGGAGCCTGATGCAGGATATCCCTGAACAGGAACTCCTCTGAGCCCAACGCGCACAGCGGGGTGAGCGTCGACCGGGTCTCCTCCAACAGAAGCTTCATGCAAGCAAGCGCCCGACTTCTACAACAAAATACATGTGTCTTCTTCTGTGTGTGTGAAAGCCCTCTGGTGTGAAAAGAGGGTTTTGTCTCCGCCATGACATCACTGCGTCACTATGACTCACACACACACACACACGGGCCTCAGTAGAGAGAATCTCACAGAATAAATAGAGCCGTCAGCAAAGGAGAGGAAAACACTCAATCATTGGCTAACGTGATTTGAAAGGGTGTAAACTCAACAAATCGTGGGATATTCTGTATTAAGTGAAAAGCCTTATTTTAGAGACGATTGTCTTGCCAAAAAGAACAATGTCCCAGACATTGGCCCGGACAATGAAATTTTTTTTTCCCCAGGATTTCCTGGTAAATTGTTTCAGGCAGAGAGTGGAGCACATCACATGATTCACTGGAACAACCTGCAGTTCCACCAAGATCACCTGATATCAGACATAAAAAAAAAAACATTCTCCTCTGGGAGCGCAGGCGAGAAAACAAGCCTCCTTGTGGTACATAACATGGCTCAGGCGTGTCCCATCAGTGGTTTGGGGGTGTGTGTGTGGGGGGTGGGGGGTGGAGCCACAGCAAGCTGCCTAAATAAGGAACTGCAACAATTGACACATTCACGGCAAGAACAGACAGAAAGCTGCCACTGGCTTTCGCTTTTGCAAGAGTCGAACATCGGTACGAGGAACCCCGGGACCGGAGAGGTACGAGGGTCGGCCCGTTTCAGTCGGGTGCACTTGTTTGGTTGAAACGTCGGCTCTCCCCGCTCCTGGGAAAAGGATTCATGTGCAGAAAATCAAGTCGGGGGACCTTGAAGCGAGCGTGAATGAGGAACCTCACAGGTTAATGTTTAACCCTCTTTGGCTCCGATAAGAACGTTTATGATTTAATGAGGAATTCAGAAATGTGCAGCGTGAACAAGTGCTTTTTCCTTGATCTTCTATTCATTGACGGACTTTCAAGGTAAATACTGCCTCTCGACTGTCTTTCGCAACACTTTGGGGCAGGTTCCGATGACACGGCAGGTCTTCTCTGAAATCCAATGCTGAAGAACACAGAGTAAAATGCTGGCCATACTGGAGCAAATGGTGGTGGCCTCAGGGTGCCACACTGACAACACTGACAAATATCTGCTGCTGATGCTCTTCAAGCTGGGCCTGGACGCGGTGGCCTTTTACTTGTGCTCCCAGAAGTCGTACACGTACATCTTCACGGCGTGCAGCCTGTCCATCGTCCTGGCCGACGTGGTCCTGACGTGTGCTCTTGCGGGGGTGTGGTTTGTTGGGCCCGATCGGTCCCCGGTGTCGCTCTGCTTCCTCCTGGCGAACGCCTCCGCCACGTACGGGGCGCTGCCTGCTCCGGTTACGCTCCTGGGCTTGCTGGACTACTACTTCAACGACTCCTACCTCTGCAACCGCAGCACCTCCTGCAAGCATCTGAGAAACGCTGGCCTGATATCTCTGGGCTGGACGCTGGCACTGGTCCACTCCCTAAGGCACCTGGAAGTGCAGGAGAGGGAACTGAACCACCCACAGCTGAAGGCTCTGGTCTGCGAGGTCAGGGAGTCCATGTTCGTTTCCCTCTTCGGCTGGTTGGCCTTTGTAGCGCTCATTTGCTTGATGCTTCCCTTCCTGCCGAGCGTTCCCCGGTGGGTCGGGGAGGCGGACAGGTTATCTCAGCTGAGGGAAGAACAGGAGAGCCGCAGCAGCGACTTGTTCATCTCCACCGACTGCGAGAAGCAGATGGAGAGGCGTCCGGCGAAGACGCACTCAGATCGGCCCCCTCTGTGCGTCAGCCTGGCCTTGGGCTTCGGAACCTTTTGGATACCGTATCTCGCGATCTCCGTGGTCTGCCTGTACTTCGACGTGGGTGTGCCGGCCTACATCGCCGTCAACGTTCTGTGGCTGGAGTGCGCCAACAGTCTCATGATGGGTTTCACGTTCTGGTCAAAGAGCAATAAGGAAGGGCCGTATTCCCAACTACCAAATAATGTGTGTTTATGGAATGTGTACTGGCATTTGAGCAACGGCACGAGAGATCAGGAACTCCCCGTTGCTGTGTTCAACCCCTCGAAGGTGAAAAGAACCAGTATGTTTTTAGTGTGACCTTGTTTGAAGGAGTGGTCCCTCAGACCTGCTTGTGAAATATCCATTTTCAAAGGTTCAATGAATGCAGCGTCACACACCAATGAGCTCAAATCTGCACAAACTTTCCCTTAAGCGTTTCTGCAGACAGTATCGCTTGAATGTCTCAACAAATGCTCCAGATCCAGAGGATTTAAAATAGTTTAGTGTCTAGTGTTTATGAGGGTTACATGAAGTTTCAGTCAAGCAAATCTTTTTTTTTTTTATTAATGTAAGGTCTAATTTGCATATTATATAAAGAGGAAGACTGAAAGGGGCATTCTTATTTATTCCATTTCTACTTCTTTGGTATGCTGACAATACGTAATCAATAAAAGCTGTTTGATTCCTCGAGCTCTTGTTTAAACTCCTCATCTTTACAAAACAAAAGATTTTTAACCACTTCTAAAAGGTCACATAGAAGAATTCTTCCATTTTTGTGCGATGCCGTCAATAAAATTGACATTCCTTGGTTACAAAACAAAATCATTATGGTTCAGTTAAAAAAAAAAAAAACTATAATGATGAAATGAAAATACTGTACATGAAACTATTAAAAGCAGAGGATTATCTAAAACTTTGTCAGGAAAGCCTAAAAAAAAAAAAAAAATCACAGCAGCATACAAATGTGCAATTTTCCCCGAGACAGTATAAAGATGTTAATATTTTCAAGCCATTACATTTTGGAATTATAAAATTCTGGATTTGTGTTGTAGAAATAATACTGAGTCAGTTAGTCAGTGCAGCTGAGAATGAATCAACAGTAGTGACTGACAACAGTCATGACTGTCACCATGTCACCTGTGACAGAACAAACCATTCAAGCATCCCTGCTCTGATATTATATGTCCGATATGTGTTTAATTCCTCTTTTATTCCCAGTTACAGGATTGCTTTTTTAAGCACCTTCAGTGCTTTTTTTAATAGTCACAAGTGCCATCTTTATTTAAGGATCGTCCCATGTTACTTTCAAAAACCAGAGGCTCCACGAATTTGTCAACATAAATATAAAATGGAAACAGGAAAACACTGAAAAAACATGGAGATGGAAAAACTAGACTATGGACACCAGCTAATTTGAGATGGATTAAGACAGGGATGTCCAACCTCTCCCCCAAAGGGCCGTGTGGCTGCAGGTTCTTGTTCAACCCAGCAGCAGCACACCAGACTGGACTAGCTTCATCAACTCATCTGAGTCTTCAGACAGATGACTGGTCAAACTGGGTGTGCTGGACTGGTGGAACAAGAACCTGCAGCCATACGACCCTTTGTGGAAATGTTTGGACACCCCTGGATTAAGACAAAGAAGACAACGTGTCAAAATCCAGACGTCTAATGTCTCAACGTCTTGTGAAAGGGCATAGATAGAAAGGTAAAGAAGTTTCAGAAGCTCTTGGCGCCTTAAACACTTGTTTTCCTGCATTCTCTGAACAAGAGTCAGCATGCGGGGGAACGATATCCCGAATCCATTTGTAACACCAACGCTATACAACCTGACTCACAGATACCGTTAATAATCCCTTGTATCGTATTTCTGTGTTTATTATGTTGTGTTTATTTGCTTAAAGAGATGCACCACAAGAGGGAGTTATTAGAGCACTGCTTCGTATGACAATAATAAAACAGACATGAAGAAGTCGCACCAGTAACCCAGCGTTAGCGATAAATATCAATATTCAGCGTTCTTCTCACCTGTCCTCCGATAGTAATGTCGAAGAACACCACCGGGTTGCTGGGGTTGGTCGGCTGGATGGACATGATGAGCCTTTATGAGCAGGTTGGAGGTGAAACGGTTGTCCGGGTCCACGCTTCAAGTTTGAATTGAGGAGGAAGCCATGGAGGACGAGGGACTACGGCTCGGCCGGTGGGACAAACCTCAGGCTACCGACGAATCGCGATTAGAAAGTGAAGACGTCGCGGCGCCCCCTGGCGGTCACCCCAGCACCTCTGGACCTGGTCTTTTATTTTAACAAGTATTCAGGGTTGTTTACACGATTCATAAGTTAACGCCAGAGCTTTTTGATGTTTGATATTAAGTTTAAGGGATCGTCCTGTCAGACCACGCCTCTGTGGCTGCTGTCGTTAACATCCAAACACAGTTCACTACTTAGTTCACTCAGAACGTAATTGATAATTATACAAATACATTTTAATTGCAATTGCGGAAATGTCTTATTATGTAAACATCAAAACAGACTTCAAAAAAAGCAAAAATTGTAAAGCTATATGGCACCTAATGTAACCAAAGGAATGGGTCAGATTTTATGTCATTAATTTAGATCATCTTTTGCATTAATGATGGTCTGTGTGATAAATTCAAGATAACAAATATACAAAAATGAATGAGACCACAAAGGGTATTAAAAAAAAAAAGAACGGAGAAGTGCAAAAAGTCTATCGGCACTTGTAGCATCTCAAAAAATTACTGTTTCTGTAAGTTTTATTAACGCAATAAAACTGAATTCACAATTGAAAAGGTGGCTTCTCAAAACAATAACAAAAACAACACATGGAAATTGGACTAAAAATATTTGTGAACGATTTACTAAAGCACCACAATAAAAAAAAAAATAGATTAAAAAGTGACACCACAGGGAAATGAAAGAAAAGGCCTTCAGGAAAAACATTTTTATGTAAAGTAATGTGGTTTTTTAACATTGACACCATATTCTGAGAGAGCAGGTGCAAGGTCCTCCATTGTCAGGGTGTACTTCTTGTCCTAGTCAGAGGGAGGGACAACATCAAAACAAATGTGTTGCAAATGAAGCAGAACTTAACAATCTAACTGTTTATTCTCCACTTGAACTGTGATTTAAATGAACATAAGTTCATATAAGTCATAAGACCTTTTATTATTTGGATCACATTAAAAATATCTCATTATTTACAGGACTAAATACAGCAAATATGAATGCAGATTCCCATTTTATGTCCTTCAGAATCTTGGCAATAACAAATTTCCCTCTATTTTCTCACTAGAACAAAGTATTCATTCACAAAAGCAGCCACAGTAACACTGACCTTTGTCTTACTCCTTGAGCTGCCTGAAGCCGTGCCCTTCATTTTACAGTACTGAAGAGCGTCGTTGGCAATGTCGGAGATAAATTTCTGAGAGGCGAGGGAGATCAGGCGGATTCTGATAGCATAAAGAAAACCAAAACATTCTAATTAATTTATAACCAGACCATTTACAAAAGTGTTAAGAGTGCAATGTAACGACGTTGCACATAGACGATCTTATCATAACCCTGGTAGAAGATCTCTGCACACAAAAGTACCGTGTGTGCAATAAAATACTCCACGCACGATAACACAACCAATGCAGAACTTACATTCTTGGATCAGAGGCCTCAAAGCCAGCCCGGTTGAGGTAGTACCCTGTTACTGCATCAGGAATCTGAAAAATCATCAACATGGCACATTAAGAACGACAAGAGAACGGCTTCATTCTCTGAGTGGCTGTTGAACAACAACACAAAGGACAATTACAAACATGCAAGCGGAGTTCTTTCCCCAACATCGCTCTATAGCAGGGGTGCTCAATATGACGACCGCGATCTACCAGTCGATCGCAAAGGTAGTGTTGGGAGATCGCATGAGAAAAAAAAATAGACGTCAGCCGATCATCCATCCCGCCACTTGATTGAGGCAGGTGACGTCTGACTTTTCCTGACGCTCAGGTCACTGTCCGTGTGCCAACAAAGGCACCAAGTGCAGTAAAACTCACAAACTCTTGCTTTCCTCTTAAAATAAGAAAGGGTATAAAAATGAGCGGAGGAAGCTGGACCGAGCGAAACCTGTCAAACGGAGTGGGAGAAGGACTTGTTTTCCACCGTGACATTTTCGAATTGTGCTTGCCCCACCTTCTACCACCGCAACAACACAGAAGGGAAATGTGGAGCAGCATTTTCAGACCGTTCATAGGAAAAACTCACAGGAGTAAACTCAAGTTAACTGCATTGTGCAACATTGGCTCACGTGGTTATGAGCTTACATCAACATACGTTGTACATATATCAGTAATTCTCCGTATATTTATAGGTAAACGTGTGTTGTGCATTTTAGTAGTAGACCATTTTGACATCGTCCAAGTATCTGGCACGCTGAAGGGGGTCCAGGGGGTGCAGGCTGAAGGAGGATGCTCACCGTCGGAGTGTACTCCTCCAGCTGCAGGAGGAAGTCCGCCAGCGGCGTGGACGACACGGCGGCCCGGACGTCCCCGTTGGCGATGCCCCCGGGGACGTAGAGCCCGTTGGAGACCGTGGTGTCGGCTGACGGGGTCACCATGGACGCTGAAGCTGCTGAGGAGGAGGAGGAGGAGGAGGAGGAGGACGTCAGAGAGCTGCAGACCTCCGGACGAGGCCGGACACGTACCGT
Organism: Lagocephalus sceleratus; assembly: GCA_911728415.1. Taxonomy (NCBI): domain Eukaryota; kingdom Metazoa; phylum Chordata; class Actinopteri; order Tetraodontiformes; family Tetraodontidae; genus Lagocephalus; species Lagocephalus sceleratus. Next base: position 4,057,343 of record CAJVRN010000064.1, on the reverse strand, counting down.
TGTTGGTGGCGGGCGGGAGGCTGCCGGCGTTCTCCGCCGTGTTGTCGTTGGCGACGCAGTTGCTGGAGGACGCGGCCGTGGTGGAGGAGGCTCCGGCGGGGGCAGCCTGGTTGGCGTTCTCCATGCTCAGGCTGGGGGGGGGGGGCTCGGCTAACGCGCTAATCTATGCTAGCTACCGCCGAGAAGAGTCCGACTGTGCTGTGAAACACGGCCCAGTGCTTCGGGAGCCCACCGGTGGCCGACAATGGGAGATTGCGGGGTGAGCTAGCGCTGGTTTCGTTCATAAATTGGAGATTGAATCATGTAATCGAGGCGTTGTTTGCCGTCCCAAAGCTAAGCTGCTCCACCACAGCAGGTAGCTGAGCTGACCACGTGACCCTGTTTGGGTATGACGGAAGTACCCGAAGATTTCCGAAGAGTGTCGAGGGGGGAAATGACGTTTGTTTTTTCGTTATTACGAGTTGTTTTTTTTTTAATGTACGTATGTTATATTTTTTAGCGCGGTTCATTTAAATCTAAACAAAGACAATAAACGTTCTCTCTATGTGAATAAAAGTTAACCTGGACCGGCGCCTTCTGGAACGTGCAGACTTCGACCTGTAGGGGGCGCGCTGCTCCAGGAAGGGTTCAAGCGCGTGTGTGTGCGTGTGTGTGTGCGAGGTGTGATCACAGTGAGATGTGAACATTGTACCCGGACCAGACCCAAGAGAGAGCTGTCAGGTCCTCACAGAACTTGGACAGGACCGGCCAGTGTCCAGGGTTGTTCTGCCGGGATGACGTCACCGGTCCGTGTGATCGTGGTGGGAGCTGGAAACCGAGGGGAGAACTACTCCACCTTCGCCTCCGTCCACCCCGATCGCATGAAGGTAGGCGTGAGATGCTGTTGGACAGGTTGTCACGATGGCACATGCGGTAGCAGGAGCAGGTCGTGGTGCATGAGCTGCGCCCATTCATCTCCAGGTGGTTGCGGTCGCTGATCCAAGGAAGTTCGCCCGCACAAAACTTGGGAAGCAACACAGCATCGCTGACAAAAACTTATTCGCAGGTTCGCAGAAAATAAAGCCCGTGTTGAATTTCGAACAGCCTCTCCGTTGACATGAAAAGCCTCTGTTTTGATTGTGCATTTTCGCTGAATTAGACTGGCAGCCTGTAGTTGACAGAGAGAAGTTTGCAGATGCAGTCATCATTTGCACCCCAGACCGCTTACATAAGGTAAATATGCAGCATGAGCATTCATATTTCCTTCCTCTGCATGTAAATATCGTTATTGTTTGAAAATATCTTCGGTTCTCATGTCTTCCAGGAGCCTGCAGTGGCTTTTGCACAAAAAGGATACCACATTTTGTTGGAAAAACCCATGGCAGTGAGTCCATTCATGCATTATTTAGACCCATTTACTTTGACAGGGAGAAAATGTCTTTTTCACTTTATGTACTTTTATGCTATTTTGTGATGGGAAATATACTCATTTGTCCCTGTCAATAAATGAAGTATAGAAACAAAAACCTCTTTTTGTGGTTTCAGACAACGGAGGAAGATTGCCGAGCCATCGTGCAGGCTTGCATTGAGAGCGGGGTCATGTTGTCAGTGGGTCATGTTCTCCGCTACGATCCAACCATCCACAAGATCAAGGTCGGTGTTTGTCTCTGAAGATAGCTTTGATGTCATGTTTCAGCTTAACACATATCATTCGCTGGTTAATGTCGCTCAGGAGCTGATTGATGCCGGGGCCGTGGGGGATGTCGTTCACATCCAGCACCTTGAGCCGGTAGTGTCAGAATTATACCCACGTATCGGGGCTCCTCGCCTCAGCCGTGAGGTAAAGAACACGTTGATTTGAATTCAAACTGCTGACCGAGGTTTGTCCCGCTGTAGGTGGGCTTTTACCACTTTGCTCATTCCTTTGTTCGTGGAAACTGGAGGAATGAGGCTGAGAGCTCCTTCTCTCTGTTGGCCAAGTCGTGCCACGACATTGACCTGATACATCACTGGGCTGGAGCTCGCAGGTAAACTGGGACGAATAGCAAAACACCAGCTCTGCAGATTAAGACCTGTTGATGGAGACCAGGGACGTCCAGACTCTTCCACAAAGAGCCGCGCGGCTGCATGCTCTGACTCTGCTGGTTCTCACCCGCAGGTGTCTGAAGGTGTCATCTTTTGGATCCCTCAGCGTCTTCAGAGAAGAAAACAAGGTGCGCCCTCTCATCAGAATGTCTGAGCAAACGTGAATCATTATTTTTGTGTTGGCTGATACAATCGGCAAGAAAAAAAGGGGGCAAAACTGGATGTTGTATACGTTTTCCTCAGCCGACAGGTGCAGCCGATCGCTGCCTGGACTGTCCCGTAGAGACAGACTGTCCATATTCTGCACGCAAAATATACCTGGACCTACTCAAGCAGGTATTAACATCCACAGTTTAATGCCCAAATGTAGCGTTTCAACAGGGAATCATGGTTTATGTGTTTCCTGGGTGTTTGTGTGCTAGGGTCACACTGGCTGGCCCGTGTCTGTCATATGTGCAAACTCCTACCCAGACATCGAGTCAGTGACCGAGGCCCTGCGGACCGGACCGTACGGACGCTGCGTCTACGCCTGCGACAACGACGTCTGCAGCAATCAGGTCGGGACCTCGGCAGCCTGAATAAATCCGAATTTGGCAGCTTTAAATTGGTCTTAGGTGTGAAAGTGAAGTCCTGGCTCCTTCGCGAGGGAGACGGCCACTGACTTTCACGTCGTCTTTCTTTCGTCGTCAGGTTGTTAACATGGAGTTCGAGGGGGGGGTGACGGCAGCGTTTACCATGGTGGCGTTCACTGAGGAAATGTGCAAGCGAAAAACAAGGATCTACGGCAGCAAGGTAGCAAGAAAACACACGTGAAAAACTGCAATTTCTGTTTTTTTTTTTATTATGATAGTTAAGTAGCGCTTGTGCAGCAACAGCTGCTTTTTGATCATTTTACTGTATTAATGTGCTGTTTATGAACAGTTATCCTCAAAATGTATTTATTGAAAGGGTACAAATATAACTTTACAGTAATTGAGTATTATTGTAACTGCAGTGCTTTTTACCTAAAGTATACAGCATGTATCAACAGCCATTCATTGTAGCAATATTTTATTCTAACACGACACCATTTGACTTTAATCCAGTGACAGAAGAAAAGGATAAGTCATCCCCATTTACTGTATCCGTTCCCCCGAGCCTGCAGGAACCACAGACCTTTCTTTTTAGAAGACTATGGGTTGACACGCGCCTGTCCTGATTGCACCTTCTCAGGGAGAGCTGTCGTACGATGGCCACCAGATCCGCGTGTTTGACTTTCTGACCGAGAATTCCACCACACACAGGGCACAGGATGACGTGCCCAAGAAGTTCGGTCAGGGCGGTCACGTAGGAGGAGACTACAACTTGATCAGGGCCTTCATTTCCGCTGTGACGGTGAGTGTTCTTCGACGCTGTCGTGGGTTCCTGCCATTTCATTTTCCTGTTTGCCTGTTTAAATCACCGGTTCATCTGCTTTATTAACCCCGCGTGCTTTTTATGAGAGCAGAACGGGGATCCGTCCCACATCCGCTCAGGTCCGGAGGAGACGCTGAGGAGCCATTTGCTGGTGTTTGAAGCCGAGCGTTCCCGTCTGCAGAGCCGAGTGGTGTACTGCGGCGAAACCAAGCCACTGTGAAAAACGAAGAAAACTGGGATAAATGTGACCTTTAGAATGGGGTTGTGGGTCTTAAAACTGTAGGTTAGTCAAATATTATCAAGCAGCCTTCCAATAAATGTCCAACCAACTCGCCCGTATGAGGAGCCTGATGCTGTTGCTCCTTAGCCACATTCATCTCTTTCCCATTCATCCAGAACACAACACAGTACAGCCATTATCATGTTTAATTCCTTGTGAGTGTCAATCTCTTGTACACACAAACAAGAGGACTGACTTCATTTTAGTCCTCATTCTGAATAAACTCACAGCGCACAGCTACCCATTACACACACTTCCTCATTTCCATCCCTGCCACCCCGTTTAACAGCAATCACTGTGATATACACGGCCGTTCAAAAGTTCGGGGTCCTTATTTTTTAAAGAAAAGGACTGTTTTTTTTTCAATAAAGATAGGTTTAATCAGAAATACACTCTATACATTGCTAATGCGGTAAATGACTATTCTAGCTGAAAATGTCTGTTTTTTGGTGCAATATCTACGTAGGTGTATAGAGGCCTATTTCCAGCAACTATCACTCCAGTGTCCTAATGGTACAATGTGTTTGATCATCGCGTCAGAAGGCTAATGGATGACGAGAAAACCCTTGGGCAATCATGTTAGCACAGCTGAAAACAGTTTAGCTGGTTAGAGAAGCTATAAAACTGACCTTCCTTTGAGCAGGTTGAGTATCTGGAACGTCACGTTTGTGGGGTTGATTAAACGCTCAAAATGGCCGTAAAAAGAGAACTTTCATGTGAAACTAGATGGTCTATTCTTGTTCTTAGAAATGAAGGCTATTCCAATGCAAGAAGCTGAAGATGTCCCACAACGGTGTGTACTACTCCCTTCAGAGAGCAGCACAAACAGGCTCTAACTGGAGTAGAAAGAGAAGTGGGAGGCCCCACTGCACAACTGAGCAAGAAAATAAGTACATTAGAGTCTCTAGTTTGAGAAATAGATGCCTCACAGGTCCTCCACTGGCAGCTTCATTAAATAATACCAGCAAAACGCCAGTGTCAACATCTACAGTGAAGAGGGGACTCGGGATGCTGGCCTTCAGGGAAGAGTGGCAAAGAAAAAGCCATATCTGAGATTGGCCAACAAAAGAAAGATTAGACAGAGGAAGATTGGAAGAAGGAGTTATGGACAAAGGTTGAGGTGTTTGGGTCACACAGAAGAACATTTGTGAGACACGGAAAAGATGCTGGAAGAGTGCCTGGTGCCATCTGACAACCAAGGTGGGTTAACGGGATGGTCTGGGGTTGCTTTGGTGCCGGTAAGGTGGGAGATTTGTTCAGGCTAAAAGGGATTTTGAATAAGGAGGGCTATCACTCCGTTTTACAACGTCATGCCACACCCTGTGGACAGTGCTTGATTGGAGCCAATTTCATCCTACAACAGGTCAATGACCCAGAGCATACCTCCAACTATTTAGAGAAGAAGAGCTAGAATGCCAAAGGTCTGCAATCCTGTAATTGCTGCAAATGGAGGATTCTTTGACGAAAGCAAAGTTTGAAGGAAACAATTATTTCAAATACAAATCATTATTTCTGGCCGTGTCAATCTCTTGACTATATTTTCTATTCATTGTACAACTCATAGTGGTAAAAAAAAGTGTGATTTTTCCTGGAAGACACAAAATCATCTTGGTGACCCCAAACTTTTGAACGCTTATGTTTCTGAGTTGTTACGATAGTAAAGTTGTCGGTCTTTAAGCTCTATTTTTCTTTCACGTTTCTGCGTGCTGCACTTACGCATTTTGCTCACAAGATGACGCTGTTTGAACAGAAGTCCATATTATGTGCCTGCAGCAGCAGGGGTCACCTGCGAGGCTCAGAAAATATCCAAATGAGGTGGAATAACATGAATAATTTAGCATGTTTTATTAAAATAAGTCAGTGGACGTGATGGAGCCAGATTGTGATAAAGGCAAGTATAATTAAAACTTTTATCCGCTCAGCGAGGGAAGCAGCCGATTCTCCAGTCACACTTTGTAAGTCCAGTTACACCATGTTTTAACCCTTTTATTTATGACAGTAAAATATGAACTTATATAGTAGATTAAAAGTTGATGTTGATGATTCGAGGAATTTCATTCCACAAGTAAAGGTGAGTTTGAAAGATAACGGGTCTAAACTTGCTGGAGAGCGAGATGCCTGCAGAACAAATATGTAAACTTGTATACATGCTGTGCTTGGCGTCACTGAAGGCAGCACAGCTGCACAACACTTGTAGGGAGCCGCACGCCCTCACGAAGGGCGGCGTCTCTCGTAGCCGCAGCGCGCCCTGGGTAGTGACAACAACTCCGTGCCACTCCGGGCCCTTGCGACACATGCTGGGATGACTAACTCCACCGTGTTCCAGAGACTCCCACTCCCCCGTGTAGTCTCTCGGCTGTCCTGGCCCATGTGTAAAATTGCTGTGGCAACAGCGATGCGTAGATAAAACGAAAGAAATGAACGGGAAGCTTTGATTTATTGCCAGGATAAGATTGTGTGAGCGCGGGCACACCTTCGGGCAAAGACTTATTTTCCACATGACGTCAGCTTAGGTAATAGTTGTATTCAGGGGCCGTGCTCGGCTTCTGGTTTGAGGGTGTCCCGAAATAAAGGTCGTGACCTTTTCTTCTTTTATGTTCAGTGTCGTAAAAAAAAAAAATCGATGTAATAGTGAAACATGAACGCGACTCATACGAGGAGGAGGCGAAGGCACTTGAGGCGAGCCAGATAAACTGGCGTCGTGCTCCCGGAGAGAAGTTTGCAAACTGAGTCAGCAGCTGTATCCTTGAGTGACTCAAGCAATTCTCCAGAGGGCCCTGCCCTCAGAGCTCCCTCACGCGGAGGCAAGCGCTGCGCCGCTAATGCGAGGTCTTACCTCACAGCAGTCATCACGTCCGCCCAATTCATTACAGGCTGCGAACAGGCAAAAGCAGTCATGAAGAATAGTTTCCACTGACTGTCGCTGCGGCCTCGGAGGGATTAACTAACCTACAAATCCCTCCGATCCCGCTGTGAGTTACGGTTCACGGGGAGATGGGCATGGTGAGATCATCTTCACCGGGCCGGGCAGCGACAACAGGTTCAGCACTGAGGAAACCTCGCAGTTTGCTCGCTTTTTTGGGGGTTGTTTTCTTTTTCTTTTTTTTTTTCCCCACCTTGGAAGACCAGAATCTGCCATCCGGGAAGAACGGGAGGAGGAAACGACGAACGGAACCAATAAAGCGTTATACATGCTGCAGTTTGGCTCGTTCGGTGACTCACCAGGAAACGATGGGGCGGGAGCGAATGTAAAGTGAGCGAAGGGAGGAAGGTGGGAGTGCGGGGAGGGATGGAATGAGAAAAAGAGGAATATTGGCTTAGTCGCGCGACAGGATTCTAAGATACGTCGCGGCAGAAGACGGGCCGTTTAGGGCCGCCGTTCCGAAAGGGGAATTTGTCGTGCTTGGGCTCACAGATGGCCTTGATTACCGCGCACGCACGCACACACACACACACGCACGCGCGGACACAGAAAATACAGAAAAGGACGGAGATGAGGTGGTGATTCAAAAAGACTTTGACCTCACCACCAAGCCGAGCAAATATAGACTTTACTCAATGGGAAAAACACTCATTTTGTCCGTGTCCCCTTGAGCAATCTGATGCTGGGGTTTATGGTTTTTAAGCAACCATCCAGGCTTTTCAAACAAGCCGAAATAAACCCTCTTTTTTTATAGTTCTAACACTATTCCCCTCTCGAATCTGTCTTCGGAGGTGGTGAAGCTGGCCGCCCGCCCCGTCAGAGACGTGTCCACGGGCAAAGAATCGCTCTTTTCATCTCCTGGGCCCCACTCATTTGAAGCCATCGCCGTGAAATCAGATGTGACGCGGCTTAAATCGCTTCAGCCCTGGCCACTTCCTCTGCAGCTCTGCCCCCCTCCAGGACTCTATTGTGCTTCGCTCTGGGAAAAAGAAGTGTGTCCCTGCCTGCTCCGGGGGGGGGCCTTCGTGTCCTGGCTTACACGATGGTTGTGGGTAATTAACGGCGTGTTCGAATTAAGATCCAGACGAACGAGCTGGTGCTCATCTTCAGTCGGTTCTCCTCTTCCTCCCTTTGTCTGTGATAAGTGAGCTGTTTCCTTACAGGACAAGGTCAAAGGTCATGGTGGGTAGCCCACTCAGATGCTGGAGGAGGGCCAGTTCTTTCCTGATGCCCCCCCCCCAGGTCCCTGTCAGGCCCACAAATCTCTTGAATTGAATTAGAAAAGCAGCGCTTTCCGTGGACGGTTGAGTCTGAGTGAGCGCGTTTACCTGCGCTCCCATAAGCTCCGCCCCTTCACTTGTCCCTCCAGAGCCGGAGTCATTTATCAGGGTTTAGCGGCAGAAACATGACTGTTTGGGGTCAGACCGAAGGAAGTGGTGGGTGGTGGCGATGAGCTGCAGTCAGGTAGAGCGGAGAGCAGAGACGTTTCGTCGAGTCTTTACGTTACGGCTCCCAGCGCTGACGCGCGTGGGACGCGGAGCTTAAACACGCCGCACATGTTAAGGAACAGAGCAGCGGGCCGGTCCGTCTGCACGTCTGCTGCAGGACTGCTGTAATTACTATTACATGTTTGTACACAGCTGGTTCCTCTATAAGAGAATCCCCGACGTCAGCATGTCAGCACGTCAACCTACACAAATGTATTTACCATGCAACATGTATGTTGACACCTACTTATTGTAATTGTCTTTCCAGGCGACACGAGAGGTAGGCAGACGTTTCTGCTTTTCAATTCAATGTAGAACTTTTGAGTTGGTGTCCTGCACATTTACACTGCTACCTTTATTTTATTGCTGTAATTGCTTTTCAGGGAGAGGTTCCTGTGTAAAGGACTGGTTGGAAGCCATATTCAAAAACTGCTGATTTCACTCTTTAACCGGAGTTCTGAATTTAAACATGAGAAAAGCTGCTTCAACATGTTTTGTTTCCACACGTGGGCCTTGTTGTCTCTGGTAATTTGCGGGTCACATGAGCCAAAGGAACGCATTTGGACACGGCAAAGTGGCCTTCCTGAAGTCACTCTGATTGTGTCAATGAACAATTCTGAAAACATGATTTTGTTGGGTTGTTTTTTTTTTTTTAGAGGGTTTTTTTGGGGCCTCTGAGGTTTCAGAACTTTAACTTTGATCGGGGGTCTCTAATCTCACAGGAGGGAGTTCCTTCAGAGCGATCTGTCACATTTCTGAAAACAAGCTTGTGTGTGTGTGTGTGTGCTTGTGTGTGTGTGTGTGTGTGGTGGGGGGGTACACATGTAGGAGGTGGGCTTCTGACTGCACCGACAGCTGTGAGGGACGAAGGTCTGTCAGAGCAGGAAATGACTTGACCTTCCCGTTGGGAGACAACAACCCCCGCTGCTTTGAACATCCTGGGTCACTCCGAGCGCCTACGAAGGGCAAAAGCAGCAGATTATTGCTAATCCAGGCAGCGAGAACGTGGATGTGCCTTAGAAGTCTTTTAATACATCGCAATATCACGAAACGTTTGGACACACAGAAGTCCCACCCTGGTACGCTCGTAGGATGTTTCGGTTTGCCGCGGTGCTGCGTTGAAAGTCCCTCTTTATTTGACTTCTTGTACAGGAAAATAAAGAAAAATCACCCTGGGTGACAGCGCACACTTGACTGGCACGGCAAAGAATGGCTGGCACTCACTTCCCTGTATTTTTCGCAAAACCGGCCCCTTTGTCCTTGCGCTCCTCTCGGCGTGGGTGAAGACAAACAGACGGTGCAGTCAAATGTGACACGCCGCCCTCAAAAACAAGTCCCATCCACCGTGACCAGACTGCCAGTCTCGCTCCCGTTGCCCTCTATCAGTTCTCCATTGTACTTCGGCCAAGTGCCACCCACGCGCTCACCGACTCCCACACAGGTCAGACGAAAACGTTTACGACGTCACCCAGGCCGATTTCCCAACTTCCCACCACGGAACCGCGGCCGACGTGCGGAAGTCGCTATCTGCGGAGCAGCCCGGGACAAGTGGGGAAGATTCTCCCAATGTGCACCTTGAGCAAGGCACTAATAGCAGGTCTGTCGTCCAAAAACCTTTTTTTTTATGTGTCGGGTGCCCTTGACAAACAGACTTCTACAAGAAATCGCAAGAGTGCTTGTTTTTGGGGGGGTTAATCCAAAAAAGGTGCATTTGTCAGATGGGAACATTTCTGGAGATGATTTGAGTCGGTAAAATCTGGTTTGTTCAGGTGAACTGATGAATAAGCAGAATAACACGTACAACGCCAATACAATAACAATCAATCAAGATTACATAACTAAATAAAGAGAAGAGGTGACTGACCAGTATTTCTAAAGAACGCTCTGTTTATTTGACCTCCGGTATCTTTTGGGACACGTTGCTTCATAAGCCCCGTTTGTTTTGCAACAAGTGACTGAATGTGAGCAGAAAAATCAGATCTATCCTTTCAGAATGAGTTGTTTTCTCATCTGTCAAATCCTAGTAAATGACCCTGCCGTCATACATGCGCACACTGCTTGATAGATGTGTTTTAGAGCTGCTGCATTTCTTCTCGGTTTCATTCTGACACGTGTCATTTTACGTCAGAAAAATTCAAATCAGAAAAATTCAAATCCACATCAATCTTGCCCCTTTTTATAGAAACACTTTGCTTAATTAAATGGTTTTAGTTTCAGAGAATAAACATGTAGAAAAGAAATACAATCGTTTTTAAAACGGTCAATTTATCATATTATTATTATTATTATTATTATTATTATTATTATTATTATTATTATTATTATTGTTATTATTACTTTGAATGAAAATTGAGCAGTTTGTGAGCGTTGTGGGGTTTGTTCTGTCTATGTTCTGTGTTTCAGGCCGCCCTGGGTGGAGTTTCGTCTGGAGCTCTCTGCGCATTTATGAGGCGACGTGGAAAGTCACGTCCCCCTGACAAATGAGTCGGAGCTTCAGTGTTGTTGTTAGAGGAGGATGCGCACATGGTTCTGCTTTCTCTGGGAGACCGCACATGTTAAAATAGTCGGAGTTAAATCGAATTTTCTCAGTTTGGACAAGAAGAAGAGGAAGAGGAGTTCAGCTGCGCGCCGGACGGACGTGATGGACAGTGCGCTACCCGGGTACGATTATTCTGGAACCATGACCATCCAGCGGTACTACAGCGGAAACTCATATACATCTGTTCACGGGGTTGTGTTCTACTTCGCGTACGTCTCTTTAAGCTTATTTCAAAGCGACAATGGAGGGTGTTTTTTTTTTTAACGTGCGCTGGAAATGAGGTAAAGTTTGAAACTTTGCGCGAACCGGCAGACCGTCTTCAGTTTGAAGTTTCATTTATTGGATGTACGCTTGAGGGGTGAGCTGTTGTAGATGTTTGCGCGGTTTTAGTGAGTGTGAATGTGTTTGGGTGATAAGTCAAAAATCAGAGGGACAGTCTAGTCCTGGTCCTCTGAATGAAGACACACCGGGTAGGGACTGGAGCGGTCCTGAGCGGCCGCTAGGGGGCGCTGGTCTCATCCATCTATCTATCTATCTATCTATCTATCTATCTATCTACCTATCTATCTATCTATCTATATCTATTATATTTGAAACTATCTATCTATCTATCTATATCTATTATATTTGAAACTATCTATCTATCTATCTATCTATCTATCTATCTATCATCAATCCATATATCTATCATCTACCTATCTATCTCTCTATCATCTATTATCTATTATCTATCTATCTATTTCTCTATCTATCTATCTGTCAATTTACCAGTAAACTGCCACCAATAACAGAAACAGCTTCAATAAACGAATATGGAAGTGATTCATATCCACATGAACGCCGTACCCATTATTGAGCAAACTGTAGTTTATGAATGAACGATAGTGGAGCCCAGTGATTCACCGTTGCTCATCATTAGATCCAGAGATTGCGGGGTTTATTTTAAGGTTGTGTTTTGTAAATTACCCAATAAAAAATGTGTAATACATTTCTTGATAAGTCCTAACAGGGCTAGTCTGCAAAGATGACTAGGGAGCAGTATGTGGGAGGTAAGCAGTTTACCTCATCAACGAGCCCTTTAACATGTGCTGAAGTGAAACGTACCAAGCTGCGCCACCGGGTTTCCGCTGAATTGCGATTACGTAATTTATGATCTGCATGGCACTCACGAACCCACAGCAGGGCTGTTGGCGTTTGAATCTCCCGCAGTGGCCTGTGTTTGTGCAGAATGCGGCTCTTTCCTTCCCAAGGTGGATTTTAAGCATTGTGCCCTTTAATGCTGCAGTGGAACCACTGCCACCGGAGTTACAACCGTCATAATCTGTGAGTGGCTGTTTTACGACAGCAAGTGGAGGATGTAAAGTGTACTGTTTAGGGCAGCTCTGTAATTGAATCATTTGTAAAGGTCCTGCCAGTGAATGCCTGAATAGGGGAGGTGGGAACAGCCAAGGACAACAAACCCTTTTCTGGCCTTTGGCTTGTCTTTTCAGCGGCGCCAGCGCTCGCAGCGCTCTTGCATGGCGATCCGCGGCGCAGGCTCATGCCTCAGCCGCGCGTCCGCGTCTCCATGGCGTATCCGCGGGCCGGACCTCATGGGAGAGTTCACCCGTATCTTCGGACTCGCTCCGCCGCCGACCCAAGTGACACAAAGGCCCATTCAGGACCGAGAGTGGCTTCATTCATGAATGATGAGTGCGCGCTGGTAGAATTCCTGATTGTTCCGCGTCCTCCATCTCTGGGGCCCGCTGGCGGAAATGACGCCACGCTCGGTTGTTTCAAGGATGACATGAATATGCAAATAGGGCCTGGCTGCCTGTGTTGAGCTGTTCTGTGGCCTGCGTTGTCAACGTCCCACACCGGGATATTGGGAAATTGTCGGTGGATATGCGCTGGCGTAGCTGGATAAGCACCGAAATAAGAAGTTATTTACCTCTTGACTGATGCTTCCCTCTGAAGTGTCTTCAGTCAAGGGCCCACCTCACTAAAGAGACACCCAAGTTTGGATTTAAGGCCGTATCAAAAGTGGAGCCTGTCCGTCAGTATCGCAGGAATGCTACATAATTAGCCCCCGTTGCACGGTTGTATACTGCTGGGTTTCATGGTCAGCGAGCAGGAGGAGGGTGAGGAGCGCTGCTGCCCTCCCACATTTGACCCAGAGGTTGCGCAATAGCCTCCACATCTGACAAATGGCCTTGAAGTGGAACTACAAAGAACTCCGGACGGAAGCAGCTGGAGCGGTCGGTGACTGTTTGAGGGCTCACCTAAGACAGTTTGATCGCGTGAGCGCCGGTCTCTCCGTCTCAACGGCCTCAGCGCGACCTTTGGCTTGTTACTTGAGATTTTTCGGGCCTCTCGTAAGGACGAGTACGCGCAGCAGGGACTGCTGGATGGAGCCGCGCTCCAGATGTCTGCTGCTTATATCGTTTTTTTTATAGGCTTTTTCACGCTGATGGAGGTGTGACCAGAACAATGAAGAGGGGGTGATGTTACTAAAAAGCCAAATGTTTCTTCTCTCTAAAGCCTTGTGCAGAACCTGCTGGATGTTCTACTGTTCTCAGGACACAAATCACAGTTTTTTTCTCTCTCTCCCTCCAACAGTGTGTCCAGCTGGCTACAGTAGAGCTGTGATGGCTTTGGTGGAGCTGACCTGTGTCGGAGTTCTGCACTGATACCCTAAAGACCATCAGGATTTTTTTTTTTTTTTTTCATAAAACAGCTTCTGCCTCAACATGACCAAGAATCTGAACAACTTCTGGGGCCAAGACGACCTGAACAGGTACGAAACCCCCCCCAGCCACAGGGTACAAACGGCACCAAGCCCGAGCAAAAGTGCCTCGTCGATACGGCCCAGTCCCCTTACATGTCCAAAAGCAAACGTATGAAATATTGGTTAATGAGTTTCAGAGTGGAAACTGACCACACGACCACCCCCCCCACCCCCCACTGACCCCAGATTAGTAAGTGGTTTTATTGTTGAGGCAACAGTCACAAGACAACCTGACAGCATAAAAGCATTAGCCTATTTATTTAGGCAAGCATAAAACCAGAGGGAAATGGTGCCAGGATGCCAAACTGACAAGATCATCACCGGTCATTCTTTCTTTTCGTCTCCGTCCTGTGGGCATGGAGGCGACTTAAACTACAGCGTGCTGGTCAGAAGCCTACATGCTGAGGATGGTCCCGTCTGCAGTGTGTGTGCAGAAGAGGAAACCGGAAGAAAAACAAGGGGATATTTCTGCAACCGCGGCGAACACGCATGAGAATGTTCAAAAATATTAGCGTACGCGCAAGAGCAGGGCCGAGAGGAGCCGCTCCGCGGGCTATTACACAACACAAACGACGCCGTGTGTCATGAAAGCGAGCAGAGCACGCATGTTTTCCTTTACATGTGTGTTGAGCTTGTTGTTTCACACATAATGACTGACTCTCGCCGGGTTACGTGCAGCAATGATTTACACGCATACACGGCTCTGTATGGATTTCTCAACCTGTTTTCCTGCGCAGAATGTGCTTTGATGTGGAACACAACCTGACGGAGCTGCAGCAGCACCCGGGCGCCAGGGCATTCAACTGTAAGTGAAACGATCCCTTTTTCAGATTGAGATCTACCCAAAACGAGAGATCTAAATCTTTTGCGAGTTTTAAACCTGACGGTGGCTCTCCTTCTTTGTGAACTCCCGACGGCGAAAGCGTAGACACTTTTGCGGTCGCGGCGGTCTCTATTTGCGTCGGTTGACGGGCCGCGCGGAGCTGCGTAGGAGGACGGAGCCTGGCGAACGTGGAACGGGGAAGTCATCCCTCCCCTGAGCGCCAGCTGCTCCTGCAGTCCTGGGCACAGCGGATGTTTCCAGAAAGAAGGACACAGGACGCCGTTATCCCCGTGATAATGCCGATTCCTGTGTTAATCGGGGTTGTTGTGGCTGATGTTCGACGAAGGCGGCGATAGGTTAGAGATGTTTCCAGCGTGTTTTCACTCCCTCTTCCTGTACGATGCATTCAACAAAACCTCTTTTTTTTTTTTTTTTATTAGTTCAGAGAACACTGTGAGCCCACTCCCCCTGGTATTTTTCCCCTCCTACGCCCTGACTACAGTGCCCCCCCCCCCACACTTCAAGTTGTTTTCCATGTTTCTTCCTCTGAGAATTGTTTCCACTCCGAAGGAAACAACACTGATAGCAAAACCTTGTAGAAAAAGACCGCGATAGCAGGGTGCACGGCAAAAGCCTGCGATGATAAACGCGTGACCTTTCTCTCCGCAGGCCACATCTCCCAGCCTCCGTTCCACCCCGACGCTTTTCGCCCGAGCCGACGCTCCGATGAGATACTGCGGCTCCACGAGGGAGACCAGGTTGTCCCGTCGTCCCAGAGATGGACAGCGTTTAGAGGCCAGAGTCGCGAAGTCAAGCCCCTCCCTCCTCTGCCCGACCCCGAGGAGCTCATGTCCGATGAGGCAGCCGACAGCGAAGTGGAGTTTTTCACCAGCGACCAGAGGCGGCTCTTGCCCAAAAGCTGCCCCAAGGCCATGTCCAGGGGCGTGAGCCGGGACTGCGGACAGGTGAACCCCGCCTACCAGGAGAGCTCGCTGCAGCCCGGCCTCGTGGCCTTCTCTTGGCCGGGGAGGGAGGAGAGACCGCCGAGCGGGGGGGCCCACATCTGGGGCCTCCACAGAGAAGAGAGCCTGGAGCAGCACCCACCCTCCAGGCCCCGCCTCCTCTCTCCGGGGCCGGCGACTCCCAGAAGCGGCGCGGCGGCGTTCCCGGCTGACAAACCCCAAGTGCCCCCTCGTATCCCCATCCCGCCCAAACCCGCCGCTCCCTCAAAGTCGGTGAACGCCAACGAGGAAGACAGGCCTCCCAAGATCCCCCCGAGGGTCCCCCTGGTCCCGCTCTGCCCGCCCCGCACCCCGAGCCCCAGGAGCCTCCCCATTTACATCAACGGCGTGATGCCTGCCACGCAGAGCTTCGCTGCTAATCCCAATTATGTGAGTAAGGCGCTGCAGAGGCAGCACAGCGAGAGAGCGCCACCTACGCCTCAGTGCCCGCCCTGCATCGTTCCCATTCTGAAGGACGGCAGGCAGGCCAGCAACACGCACTACATCCTCCTGCCGCCGGGTCGCCCGGCGGGCTCAGAGAGGCGGGAGAGGCCCCTGAGCGAACCGGCCAGGATAGGAAACAGCAGCTTGTGGCAGAGCAGGTAGAGAGACGACATCGCTCCTGTCCGGAACTCGACGAGTGCAAAACTGTGAACGACATCAAATGGTCCGCTGTGTTTCTGAATGAAGACATTTTATTTGAGATTATTGTCACCATCATTGAAAACACAGAAGTCCTTACCTCTGTAAACATACTTCAGTGGCGGGTTCATTTCTTTTAACCATTTTTTAAATTCATCACTAGACCAATGCATTCACTTGCTCATATCGGTAAAAAAAGTGGGCTAGCATTAGAAGATTATTACTGTATGTACAAGCTGGGCTTGTACCCAACATCTCCACTCGTGCTACAGTTTGTATGACAGTGCTGCTTGAAGTCTTTGTGTGTCAAGAGATTTATCACGAACTGGGTTCATTTAAAGTTACATCAGATTTTACCCATCCATTAAAACATGCAACATCCTTTTTTTTAGGCTTTTGCATCATATGAAGTTTAATTTATTGGAAGTAAAAATCTGTTACATTAAGTTAATCAGTAGTCCTATTTCCTGACAGGTAACGAGCAGATTTGATGCAGTGTAAGTAGGAACACGCTTAAAATCAACTGACTTTAAATTCATCATGACTAATTTAACTCTGTCTACAGTATTGAACTTTCCTTTTGTTAGCTGGTGTGGAAAGTAAGTTACAGTCACGCTGTTGAGGTGCAGACTCAGGTTCACCGCCTTTGTTACATCAACAGGTTGGAAGTTCTCATGAAGGTTCTGTGTTGACTCATAATGGGATCATTCTAAATCTGTGTTTTTAATCTATTTATAAAATAATTTATTCTCTTTAACTCATGTCTTTGTTGGTCTTTTTTTAAAATGTACTTCACATGCTAAAATCAAACTGTAAATCATTACTTTTACACTTTTATTGTTTAAAAAAAAAAAAACCTTAATTTGGTCCAGACTTTAAATTAAGGGAATGGATCACCCCTTGTTCTAAAATCTTTATAACGTGAACACAACTCAGTAAAGGAATAAAATGTCCAAATCATTAGCAGTAAAACTTTTTTCTTCCTGCTAAAAAAAAAAAAAAACAGCCCAAAACTTGAGTTGAGACAAATTTTAATGGATTGACAGCCGTTTTAAACGAAAAAAAAGAAAAAAACATGAGGTACACATACAAAATCAACGCTAGTAGTAATCACTTTCACTCCTGATTACCTTTATAATCAGCAGTGAGACAGCATCCTTGAGTCTTAAATATCAATTTAAATCTTTAATCATCTCACTCACAGTTCATTTGCCATCACACCAAATGGCAGTTGTGTATAATGGTTCAGTAGGTTAGAAAATAAATCAAACTATGGCATTGCACTAAATCATGCGTGTCTGCTAAACGCCTTCTGGCTCCCTCCCCTCTCTTGATTATTACCATTTGAACAATCCGGTCAATTGGAAAAACTAGTGTCGCCTGACTGGGCTGAATAAGATTCAAAGTTTTATGACTCCAGGTGTTAAATGGCACCAAAAACAAAACTAGTGCTGCTATGAAGAAATTCACTGTTCTTGCAAAATAAGTTAAAAAACAAAAACGATAAAACCTGTTCTAATCCCTCCTATCGTCAACCCCAACCCTTGTTCCCTCACCCCTGCAGTTCCATGTGGGCCTTATTGAACCTCGACCTGTGTTCTTCAACAGGTATGTTCCTCAGTTGTCGCTCGTCGGGCTGGGAGGTCCTACGTGCAGCCTCGTGGGGGCCGACAGAGATGGGAGTTTGTTCATCAGTCACTTTACCGCCAAGCTCGGTTGAGCAGTTTGACTTCTGCCAGGCGTTTGCTGATCATGGTGGCGAAGAATAGGGCGAGGAGGACGCTGCTGATCAGCATGTAGTCGTAGTCGTCTTTCAGCACGTCAAACTGCTTTGAGGGATAGACTCGTGTCTGGTAGATGTCCAGACCATAAGCCACCACCTAGAAAGAAAACCAGTAGATGTTCAGAGGTTTTAGGTACGTATGCCTGTACAGGATCCTTTTATATTGTACGCGACCTGCGAGAGCAAACTTTGGAGTATCACCAAGAATTTACACGATCCCCTGCTCTTGTTTACTTTTGATTTAGAACACAGTGGAATTATAGAAATGGAGGCATGATTGGCAAAGAAAATAATCACCCAAGATGCCCCCTGGTGGACAAACACGACCACACACATGAAAACATCAGGACAGAGTGAAGGAAATGGGTACATAAGTTAACGTTGTGAAAAAATGCAAGATGAAAAATAAAAACAAATCTTATGAAATTACAAAGTATAATAACATGGCCCTGGGTTTAAATCCTAGTTGGGATGGAGGCTGGGGTCTTTCTGTGTGGAGTTTGCATGTTCTCCCTGTGCCTGTGTGGGTTCTCCGGGTACTCCGGCTTCCTCCCACAGTCCAAAGACTTGAACAATTGGGAATCAGGTCAGTTGATAATTCTAAATTGCCCGTAGGTGTAAGAGTGGATGGTTGTTTGAAGCCCTGCGATTGACTGACGTCCAGTCCAGTCCAGGGTGTACCCTGCCTTTGCCCAATGAGCTGGGATAGGCTCCAGTCCCCCCCATGACCCCCAGTGGAGGAACAAGTGGTTAGAAAGCGAGCGAGCAATTTTATTTGGTTGGCCCTTTGACCACTTTATATACTTCTCTGAATAGTGACTGACCAAGCAGGTGGACTCCAGGCCAGAGGGGGCAGTGTAAATTCCCCTCACTCTCGACACAGACTGGTTGTAGTTGATGAACCACTCAGTCCGGATCAACAGTTCTGGTGCGTACGGAATCAGATTCTCTTCGCTGAGGATAAAGTGGACATTTCAAATTTGGAATTATTTCAAGCCTGCAATATACATTTATCAGTTTCCTGAATACAGAGCTGCGCAACACGTTCACCATGTTGTCTGAAAGTAGCCTTGAATGAAGGGACTCACCGGGTTTGTTCTGTTATTACTTGTGGTCTCCGAGGATCCAGGAACATCTTGGGTAATGACAGAATCCCTCCGGATGGCAAGCCAACTGTGTGTGTGTGTGGGGGGGGGGGGTGTAAAGTGAGGCTACCATATAGAAGTTTAAAAGAATCATTCTTTCCCAGCAGCCTGCTGTCACTCACTCAACAGGTGGCGGCTGGTGATGCCCTTCTCAGTCAGCGTGGCCTCCACTGTCGAGATGGAAGATGGGAAGATGTACGACTGCTGCAGCACCTGGGGAGCGTGTGGCCGATCCAGGGAGCTGAACACCGTGCTGTTGTAGAGCTCCGTTCCCTCGTACAGTTCAATCACAGAGAACTCGTTCCTGCGAGCCTTGGTGCTCCAGTACTCGTACTTCAGATCCAGACAGAGGCAGGCGTCAGTCTCGGCAGCGGTGAACCAACCGAGTACGCTCATTAATACTCACCACCACCCAGTTTTCAGAGTGGACAATGTGGACCGGGCCTCTGGCCTTTCTCTGAACTGCCTCGTGGATGATGCGCCCAGTCACGCCATCGATCAGGATCATCCCCACAAAACTTCGCTCCTGATGGAGGTCAGTGCTCTCGGTCACCACGGCAAGTAGGTTGGGGTTCAGATACTGTAAGAATATAGAGAATAGCAAATGTAATTATGAGAACAATGGTTTAAAATAGTTGCTTCCCATAGCTCTTATATATTAAAAGGAGGAATATTTTGGTCGTTTGGTGTTGGCTCTACTTCTCATAGTCTGTGCCCACAGGCCACATCATTTGCCCACAACATCACTGGAACAATCAGCTTAAATTGCTTTGTAATTTGCAAAGGAAAAGCAAACAACCAAGGGGAAAGCACATAGAGCAAAAGCGGATTGAGTCTGAACCCCAACACATGTGGTTTTAGCTAAAGGAATCAATGTTTATTTATACACCAATCAGGAAAGTGAGACTCATCGTGAGTGGTCACAGTAGATGTATTTGATAATACACGTTACCATAACATTACATGATCTTAAGACTGACCACTTGTGAGTGGGTTTATAGACAAAAATAATAAAACAAAAAGAAAATAGTCTCTTGGCATCCTGAAAAAAAATATATTCTCAGTTTATCCTTTTTGGAATCAGTGCTGAGAGGAGGAATGAGTCACAGGGGAAACAATGACAGGAGGTACAGATTTTGTGGGAAAGTATTCAGCTTACATCAGAGGAAAGGATGTGACCGGTTCTGACAGACATGGAAAACAGAGAATTTGCCAAAAACATGGACTATTCCAGTGCAAATAAGAGTGCTGCCACATTCACTTTGTTTTTCTACTCTCCGTCCAGAATGCAGACTTCATACCTTGTAAAGGACACTACGGTCTCCCATCACTCTTCCCTGAGAGTGCACGTGCTCATTTGCCCTCTTTCCTTTCACTGACACGATCCTTTGTATGTCTGTGGGGATGATGACCTCCCAGATCAGCTCGGTGGACAAATCCTGAGTGAATAAAACATTTTGTGAGGAGACAAAGCAAGGCCAAAATAAAAACCTTCCTCTCGCCTGAAAAATGAAATCAGACATGAGCAATTTAAATTACAGCATCAGTACTTAGGTAGTGTTAAAAATTGGTTTGCTTCTGAAGATGAATAAAATCAAAGAGAAGTTTGAGACAGATGACTTACTGTCCGCAGTCTGTAGCCAGACAGTCTTCCCTGACTGGAGTCTATGAGATAAAAGAAGATGGACGAGGCCATCTCCTGCAGCTGCTGCAGCACGTTCTTTGTAGAGGGAAAAGCAGATACCTGTAGAAAAATAATCCATCATCTATTTTTTCCAAGTTATGACAAAAAACAAAAACAAGTACTTGTGATACTTGTGTATAAATGTGACAGATCCAAAGCAAGGCTTGTCTGGTGTGTGTGTGTGTGTGTGTAGAAGAGAACCTATTTCACACGCCCACATATACAGGTCTGCTCAGCACTGATGGAGGTTTCCGCTGCGCCACTGACCTTGTATTGGTCATCAACGAGGAGTAAGACTTTAGCGTAATCCTGGTCCATGAGAGGCAGCAGGAGTGACTGCAGTATAGGCTGAGGTAGAGCAGGAGGAGTAACGTGACTCCTTTTCCCAAAAATGGGATTAAACACATGGAGGGTGGCCAGGCCTGTGTCCTGGGAATGAAAGAGGAATACAAGAATCAGCAAACATAACTGCTCTTTGCTGTGGTCTGACTAACAACCAGGGCTGGAGATGTAGACATCAACATGTTTATGAAGCAATGAACTACTGCTGCTCTTACAGTCCCGTATTATTGTCGGTGTAACTATAAAAGTGATTCAAAAATGACACACTAAATAAGGAATTTGCTTTATTTGCATCTGCTGCTGATGATCTACCTTGTCCTTGATGAGTAGCGTGCACTGTGGTGGATGAGGGAAGTGTGCAGTGGTCCGCTGCACCATCAGTTTGAAGACTGCATTTGTTGGAATGTTGTCTAGATAATGCTTCCATAAAATGACGCCAGTCTTGCTGTCAATCCCAAAGAGCTTCACAGAAAAACAGATTAGGAAACACAAGAAAACTCTTTGAGGGACTTCTGTTGGAGTCTTTGTTACTTTGGCCTTTCAATTTCAGCCTGAAAACAGGCTAAGTCGCCATGCAGCGCAGCTCCTTCCTCTCACAACCAAACTAAAGTGTTAGTCGTACCTTCCCTGATGCAGTGACCATGACCATCATCTTCTGCAAGTTGAACTCGTCTCTGGAGAGGTTCTCAATGGTCACTTCATTTTTAACTTGACTGTGAGGTTTCCGCGCATCATAGAACAACTTCCAGAGGTGGCTAATCCAGGCCTGCAACAAGATGAGCTGAGAAGAGAGCCTCTTCAGGACCATGGACATCAGGCCATCTGACAGAAAGGAATCCAAATGATTGAAGATTAAAAGTACAATACGTCAAATGAATATCTTGTAGATGACAGATCAGTTTCAAGATTTCCTGTATGTGTGTTCAGTTCATATAATAATACAGTGGAAAAAAACAAGACCGGGAGACATGATGACCGTAGAATTACAACAACTCTAGCAGTAAGTTGGAGGTAAAATGACAAGTGATAAACAGTGAATCGTTCCATCAGCATCGTTAGCTCAGAGGACAATCGTCTGATGTGATGAGTGTATTACCTTGAATGGCTGAATCCAAGTGCAGCATTACAAATAGAACAAAAATACAGATGAAGCACAGTGCAATCAAACCATATTACCATACCATCAAACAGGCCAATAAATATCCCAGAAGAGAATTGTTTTGTTAATATTTGCATAGAGGGGTTTCATAGTGTGTCATTAATCTGGCAGTTGTCATACTGGAGATACTTTATTAGAAGTAGGTATCAAAAGTCTTTGTAGAAAATAGTAAATTATTGCTGTGGTTTTTGGCTGTACGTGAAAAACATTTGGAGTTTTAAAGCATGATGACAATGCCAAAAGTTCCGGGAGGAAAGAAAGCGCCTGTGGTTAGCGAAGATCTACGAGGCAAAAATCTGGACCACATCTGAATTTGTTCTGCCCATTTCTTGAAAGGTGAGTGGAATGTTTATACGGGCAGCTCTTCATTTTTCTAGTGTAATGATAATATATCATTCCTATGAAGCTGAAACCTCTATTTGTAATAAGAATTTCTAAGCAGATGTGTGCCCTTTTGACCACAGACAGCCTTTTTTGTTGTTTAATACAGATCAGTAGCATATCATCTAGGTTTTAAAAAGTGTGACATTTACCAGCCTTCTTGCCAAACTCTCCCTCCAGCTCAGCCTGTGTTCCTGTAAGAGGCAGATCCACCATTTCCATCGTGACCACATCTGACAGGGCCTCCTCTCTCGTCCACATGACACGCCCTGGAAAACAAGGCACATTACATTTCAGTCATCTATTCCTCTCTACACACTGTCGTGAGTATGCGGCTTTTCTTTGACAAGATGCAGCGTGTGACAACTGAGGTTTATCTGCCTGTTTGGCTGTTAAATAACTCAAAACGTTATGGACAGATTATAATGAAATTATTGAGAAATGTTGACAATGGGCCAAAGAACAGATGATTCCATTTTGGTGATGTTGTGGGTTCTGGAAGGACTTTGCCCTTTGATTTTCCAAAGATCAGGGGCTTCATCAGGGGAAATGACCTGCCCAATTTTAAACTTAACAATTTCTATTAAGGGAAGAGAGGATGGTAGAACACCTGCTTCCCCTACAACAGGTTGTTGGACGTGTAAGTCATAATATGTGGGGAAATGAGCTCAGGGTTCCAACACAACCGAGATTTCAAAATTCCGCTTCTTAGTCCAAAACAGACAAAAATTTAATTGAAAATAAAACTGACATTTTGTGACACAAAATGTCAAATTCCACATTTTCCCCCATACTTGTAATACTTGCATAGGAACCCTGAGACCTACATGGCAGAGGTCTGCACTCTCCATGTGCTTTTCCTCCTTTTACAAAGGTCAGTAATGTTTATATACATGTATATTGTGTCAGGTGGTAAATTGCTGGTTCGCCATGGTCTTTGGAATTTGGAAAAACAAATATTCTTACAAACAATGTATTGAAGAAGAATCAGATCATAGTTTATGGAATGAAAAGCAAAAAAAAAATCCATACAAAGGAAATGTTTTTTTTTTTAACCCTTGAGTCAATTTTTGAACTTTTCTTTGCTGCCCCCAGTGGTCGTCACAGAGCAGCACATTAGCATGTTTTCTCATTACCTGGCTGCTGCAGGAAAGTTAGTGTGTGGTCTTCAGTTTGAACCATGACCCTGTAGCCGACAGCATCGTCCTTCTTGAGGAAAGCTTGTACATACAACTGGAAGACAGAGTTTGTGAATGTAGCGAGGATGCCAATACGGGCCACGGGTTCTAACGATATTTCAAACTCACCTTTTCTGGCTTCCCACCATTTGGATCCAAATTAAAATTGATAGTTGTATCTAAAAGTCTTCGTCCTGTTTCTGCACTGAAAAGATTAAGACTGCAGGCCTAAAAGAAAGAAACAGAGAAAAATGTACTGAGTTTTTATAATCCCAAACACCATTTTGGTAATAATATATATAATTTTCACAAATGACACAAACTCACAGTTTTGTTCTTAGGAGACATGACAGCAGCAACAGTTTTTTCTCCAGCAGTGGCAAATGACACCAGCATGGCCTATTAATATAGACAATTTAACATATGTGGATGGCAAATGTAAAGTAACACATGCTGTTAAGTTGAACTTGAGAAATCCACATAAAATCCAGTGTGTTACGTACAGGGTTGAAATCCCTCAGCGTGACGATCTGCCCATTGTTCAGCTGTAGCAGGAGGTAACGTTCAGGCCCCAGCTGAAGGAAAAACTCTGACAGCGGCTGGCGAGCCGGGTTGGGCTGGCTGGAGATCAAAAGTGGACGAAAGCCAGGGCTGACCTCAAGGCCCAGAGACTGGAGGAACATAAGGAGTAGCACAACGGGAGGTGTGAAATCAATCACACTGTTGAAACATCAGAGAAACTGAGATCTATGCAGAAGAAGTGGATAAAAAAAATCCAATTTTACAAAATGAATGTTAAATAATTTGTGCTACCTGTAAAGGGATCTGAGTCATCTCTGCATCTGAATGCAGGTCAACCATGTGCAGAGACAGAGCTGCAGGGTCTACACACATCAACATTCCCTTTCCAATCAATGCACAGCTGGATGGGATGTCTGACAACCAAGGAGCATCAACAGAGACCTAAGAGCAACAAACAGAACAGAAACATCAGGTTTTAACAGACTTTCTTTCTTACCCGAAAGAGTTTTCTCTATATACATCACACACCAAGTATATACTTTGTATTGCATCTCAATCTTGTGATTACCTGCTTGATTATCTCTCCATCCTCTACACTGTATGCAACAATAGCAATGTGGGAGTGGGATACAACTCCCAGTGCAACCACTTCATCATTTCCAAGAGAGTAGACAGTCTGGTAATCCACACTGTCACTGTGGATTTAAAAAGGACCGTTACACACATTCTTTTGAATTCAAAGGTCTTTTATAAGTCTACAATTACAAAATACAATTTCTCAATGACTGTATTAAACATATGAATAACATATGTATATGTCTGGCAAAAATCTATTTAAAATGCTGGTACAGGGTTGTAAACACGATGGAGTATGTGTTGATATATAGTCAAAATTGTGGTCACATCCTCACAACACATAATTAAACACTTGCCTGTCTGGGAGATTCTCTATCCACCTTTGATGACCATTGGACAGGTAATGGAGAGAGATGATGGTTTTCTTCAAAACAGCGACGTGTTTCACATTGTCTTGATTTCCAACTAAACACGCTGCCTGGTAACTACAATACATCATGAAAGCAGTTAAACCACAATCTGTTTAAATTCACTGGTAAAACAACTACATGTTTTGAGCTAGCAATCACCTTCCAGAGTCAAGTAGAACCTCCCAGTTCAATCCACCGATATTTACGTCCCAGGACCGCAGGAGACGGCCTTTGCCAACCACCAGCACAGCATCTACAACAGAACAGAGATGGAGGAGTTAACTTCTTCAAAGAAAGGAACTGAAACATCAAATGCAAGACCTAACTCACCTTGTCCATGTAGCATAAGAGAATCAATGGCGCCCTCTGGCCCAGTCTTGTCCACATGTCTCCAGACTAGCACATGCAAGATGTTGAGAAGAAAAACAAAACAACAAAAGGGTTCATTATTAAGTTATTGAGGCTGGAATGTTTTTGAGAGGCGAGAGTACTACCGCTACAAAAGACATGACAGAATACTCACACAGGTCTCCGGTCCTGGTATTGAGAGCAGCAAAAACATTATTTTCCGTCGCCAAAAGCACCTTTTTGCTCCCCTGTCCGTGTGTGTCAAAGTAGGAGAAGCGAACCTTGCCCACATATTGCTGCCGCCTGAGGATCACATGAAGGTGCAAGGTCAAACAGGCGCGTTTGTCAGCTAAATAAAGCTAAAATGATAATAGAAATGACAAACAAACAGCCATAACCACACACCAAAACACACGCGACAATAAGAGATTTTGGAGTAAGGCATAGTTTCATTCATTGATCTCACTGGATCACGTGCGAGTTTAATAAACAGGGTGGCAGGATGAAATGGCCAGTGAAGTCCACCAGTCGATCACACATAACGTAGCAAAGCATCACCTCGTTACTCTGTGTAGTTTAGTTATTTTTGTCTGATTCCTCACCCCCCCCAACACACCGGGTCGAAGCTACTGACTGTGACAGCTGATAGCATTAGCCCCTCCACGTTCCGCACGCCTCTAAACCCATCAAAAATAACCGAAACCCCGGCACTGGCCTTACCAGTCAAACTTCCCCACTTGATCCTCGAACACGGCGTCGACGGCGCTGCACAAGAGCATAAATTTGAGCCATGATAAGAGGAGCTTTGCCATCGCAACAGTCTCAGGGTCCTACTCTCGAGAGGAGGGAGCCGGAAGTTGACGCGGGCGGGTTTTTACTTCTGCGGTGAGTCGGTGCTGCGGCCTGTCGGCCAACAGTGGTACTGCAGGCCAGAAATAATTAAAATTAAATTAAATTAAAAAAAAGATAGTCGCTGCTGTTGTGGCAGAAATGTAAGTCAAGCCGGAAATTAAGTGCGAAATAAAAAAACATCAACCATTAAAATGCACTTTTTAAAATAAATCTGTGTAAACAGGATCTAAACGCAAACGCGTGCTTTGGGTGAAAAGGTTCACATCTGGGGGCGCATCTGTCAGACGGACGAGCGCCGTCCTCCGGGCCGGTGTGGTCGGTGTGAGCGCCCCCTCGGTGGACTTTGACGCCGTCTTCTTTCAGCTGGTAGAGGGTTTTTGTTTTTTTTTTTGTTGTTTTTTTTTGTTTTTTTTTCCTCGCTGGACTCCAAGATGGCTGCGAGCGGAGGAGAAGGCGAGCACGACTGGACAGCAGCCGTCCGGCCGCTTTTATCGGCCTCCTACACCGCGTTTGAAACCAAGGAGCTGCCCCAGCTCATCGGCTCCATCATAAACAGGTACCCGGCCCGGCGTCGGCCCGCCCCGGGCCGGCGTTTCGGGGGTAGGAGCCACTTTATCCCGGCGTCCGATTCACTTCCGAGCGCTAGCCTGCGAGCTAAGCTCGGCTAACTTTCCCTAAATGTTGGCTCGCTTCGCCCCGGGTGGACGTGACGGGTCCGAAACGAGGGGGCTGTCGTGGGGGAGGCTCGGCAGGCCCCCCCGGTGCGGTGCCGTCGCCTAAACTTTGACCAGCGCCTCCGTGTGACGTTTAAAAAATGTGCTTCATCATTAGCTAGGTAGCACAAACATTAGCCAGCGGGCTAGGTGAAGGGCCTCCCTCCGGGACCGGCTGTCGGTGTAAAAGCACACACTCCCGGTAAAACTCACCCTGTCACCCCGGCCCGAGGGCATCCGCCGAGATGGGGCCGTTCTCTGGGTCGGTGTTGGGTGTCAGAACGCACATTATTCGCTCTCTGCTCGTTTAGTGGAGCGGACCGGTCCGACACGTCAATCACTGAGTTTCGGTGGTGGTTGTTGTTGTTTAAGATTCTCCATTAAATTAACTACTAACTAACTAAATAACCATTTACATTTTATTACTGATACCCTGGCGGTGGTCAGATCAGATGGTCGTGTTTTTCTGTCACGTCAGGAATGGCCTCAGTGTTATTAAATGCCAGAGCAGGTGCTGTCAAACATGTGTCCTTTATTTCTGTTTAAATCTTGTTTGTGTGTTTTTGGACCTGCAAATCAACCCAAAGCCATGGTTGTAACTTAATACATTCTCCTGGGGACATGAGCGGATACCAGTTTGTGTTGAAGTGAAGTGTCTGTGGTCTTAACAGGGTTCATTTTAGGAGAGGACGTAAAAACCGAATACAAAAGGGGTGTTGTAGTGTTCTGAAAGCCATCCTGCTTTTCTTCAATGAAACGTCCACTTGGGCTTTTAAACATGGCTCAGCACCCTCCCACAAACCACTTGTGTGAGAACTGTGCGTTAGTTTTAGGAGTAGACGTGTCTAAAAATGTGAATTGTTTTTTGTTGTTATGGTCAGCGTGGAACCAAATCTTCACTCACAGGCCAAATAAATAGTGATATTTTCATCTAAACATCTGAAACAAAGGTTATTTCATTTATTCAGGACAAATGTAATATGATATCTCTTGTCACGGCAGATCAAATTCCTCTTGTGAGTTACAATCTAAATGACTGCGGTTGGCAGACTGTAATTGACCTCAGAGTAATAATTTTATATCTACTGTCAC
This sequence comes from Lagocephalus sceleratus, assembly GCA_911728415.1. NCBI lineage: Eukaryota > Metazoa > Chordata > Actinopteri > Tetraodontiformes > Tetraodontidae > Lagocephalus > Lagocephalus sceleratus. Next base: position 4,029,237 of record CAJVRN010000064.1, on the reverse strand, counting down.
GCTAAATAATAATGGTTATAGCTAGGCCTGTGTTGAAGGACTGGTATACAACCAGTGTACAACCAGCAGAGCAGAATTAAATAATTGAATAAAGAATGTCTGGCTCGGCTCTTCTGTGAGGTTATGTGACCCCTCTGGCTTGTTGACAGCCTTCCTGGTTAACCTGTTGAGTTGCACAAACAAGCAAACAATTGATATCTTGTACCCAGATCTGACGGTATTTGAGCATGATCTGCCTCTTCTCAGAACAAAAGTTGCTTTTAATTGTGGCCTAATTTAGAGTCAGCTGGAATTGTAACATTCTAGGTGGTTCTGTTGTCTGAACAAGGGTTTAACGTTGGAAATGGTTTTTGTTTGATTATACGTTGCTTGTCAGTTTTATTTTCTGAATGGGTCTGTTTCTTCTCCCTGTCTATTTGACAGGATTTAATGAAATGCTCTGTTTGTCATCTACAGTGAATCCGACATTCTTCATCATGACAAACAGTATGAGCCTTTCTACTCATCGTTTGTGGCGCTCTCGGCACACTACATCACCACAGTGTGTGGCCAAAGTATGTACCCCCCATCTGTGAGGGAATTAATCTGAAATATTAGTCCCACATCCATTTCCTACAGTGTGTCTCTCTGTTTGTTCTCTAGTACCAAGAAATCAGCTTCTTTCTGTTGCTGCCGCGTGCAAAGTCTTGATTGAATTCTCACTGATGCGTTTGGAGAACCCAGACGAGGCATGTGCAGTTTCACAGGTAAGGAACTCAAACTGCACAGGTGATATTCAGTTCAAAGCCCAGAAATCCACAGGAGACCTGACTGTTCTGTTTACTCTACGATAGAAACACCTGATTCTTCTAATAAAAGGACTTTGCACCGGCTGCAGCAGGCTGGATCGCACAGAAATCATCACTTTCACCGCTATGATGAAATCTGCAAAGTTGCCTCAAACTGTCAAAACCCTTTCAGATGGTGAGTGTCTTATTAAGCTCAATAGTGTTTCAGTCATCTTGACTGGCAGCAGCAGCATAATTTAAAATAATTTCCTGAGTGACTGAACATGGGGGGAAAAGAAAGTCTGATGTAACTGTGCCTTGTGTCAATGAACAGTGGAAGATCAGAAGGAGCTGCCCAGTGCTGTGAGCCCAGAGCTCCGACAAAAAGAAGTACAGATGAACTTCTTTAATCAACTGACTTCGGTTTTCAACCCCGACCTTACTTCCATCTTAGGCTCCCCGTCAGCAGCACACATGCAGGCAAGTGCTGGAGAACTGAAATGTGTTGTGTTTTTTTGTATTTTCTTTACACACAGTTTGTAATGACACTTGCAGTTCGTAATTCATCAGTCAGTTAACTCTGCTGTTGTTATTTATAGGCTGAAAGTGATTGTGATGACCTCACCACAGATCAGGCCGTTCAGGCCAAGATGAAAAATGCCTTTGTCTCTCAGAATGTGTCAAGCTTACAGGAACTTGGTGAGCATTTACAACAGTTGTTTCATCAATCACGGGCAGTCAAACTCGTTATCTGTTGGCACCATCTCTTCATCCACATTAACACTATACCCCGCCTGTTGCAGCTAAACATAACACTGGATTTGGTTAAACTCAACTATATGCCTTAGTTATTGTGAAAATCTGACATAATAATAATATTAGTGTACAAAGAAAAACATTAAGACCTTGAATGTAGCAGTAAAACTGTAAGAAAATGAATTTATTTCTTTTTTAAATTCCTTTAAATTGTACAGGCTTGAGAAGAATTCCAGGGAAACTCTGTTTTTGTAATCATAACTCTGGCCTGTGTTTCTAGGTGGGTCTGAGAAGTTGCTGAGAGTGTGCCTCAACCTGCCATACTTTCTGCGCTACATCAACCGTTTCCAGGATGCTGTATCAGCCAACTCATTTTTTATCATGCCTGCTACAGTGGCAGATGCCACTGCTGTCCGCAACGGGTATTCCTCAAGTTTTATATTAGATTAACATGTTATGGCTAATAACATGATGTTAAAACTGAAAAAATAAACACATTTAAACTCTCCACAGCTTTCATTCCCTGGTGATTGATGTGACCATGGCTCTGGACACACTTTCCCTGCCTGTGTTAGAGCCTCTGACACCAGGGAGACTACTGGACATGACGGTTCTGGCTCTGAGCTGTCTCTATGCTGGTAGGATATAACTTATTTAAGGTCTGATGAACTGATTTGGTTTAGTGATTCAAATGCTGGCTACTATTACAGCATATGCTTGCATTCCATGGCACTATTTTTTTACTTTAATTTTCATATTTTTCCATTCTCTCTGTGTTTAGGTGTCAGTGTGGCCACTTGTATGGCCATTCTGCAGGTAGGCAGTGGCCTGCAGCTTCGCTCTGCTTCAACCGGAACTAAAGAGGAAGATTATGAAAATGATGCAGCCACAATTGTCCAGAAATGTGTGAGTATAAAGCAGAAATTGTCAGTGTATTTATGTATCTATGGGAGATAACAAACCCGAAAACTAACAAATCTAACAAATCCCGTGCTATTTACAGCTGGAGATTTATGAAATGATTGGCCAAGCGATCAGTAACTCCCGAAGAGCTGGAGGAGAGGTGAGATGATGATGATGTCACAGCCTCACTAATAACAGTGATGATGCCGTTACTTATAATAATGCAATGTTTTTGAAATAATGAATACAGTATACAAATTAATCATGTTTTAATATTTTTGTAATAGCATTATCAGAACTTCCAGCTTCTTGGAGCCTGGTGCCTTCTGAACAGCCTCTACCTAATTCTCAACTTGAGCCCCACTGCCCTGGCAGATAAAGGAAAAGAAAAGGACCCTCTGGCTGCCCTGCGTGTCCGGGACATTGCTGCACGTACCAAGGATGGCGCAGGATCGCCTAAACTTGGTCCTGGAAAAGGGTATCATTCCTCTGGTTACATTAAAAAAAAAAAATTATCAAAATTGAAGTGATTTTTAATCTTGACCATTGATAAGTTTGATGTTTTTTGTAACTTGAGATCTTAAAAAATAGACTGTTACAGTCTTTCCTTAATTGATCGCCACTGTTGTTTTCGTTAAGACACCAAGGGTTTGGAGTTTTGTCAGTTATACTGGCCAACCATGCCATCAAACTTCTGACATCACTTTTCCAAGATCTGCAAGTTGAAGCTTTGCACAGGGTAAATAAAACGGCAAGAAATACTTTGACTTGTGCTCTGTTCTCTATGGGTACATCCTAATTCTTCTGTTCTCCTCAGGGTTGGTCGAGTGATGGTCCACCAGCAGAGCTCAACATCATGGCGCAGAGCACTTCCATCCAGAGAGTACAGCGGCTCATTGACTCTGTGCCCCTGACCAACCTACTGTTTTCTCTTCTCTCTACATCCTATAAAAAGGTACTGTCATTTCACATGACTGAAGTTTACCTGAAACTGTTGCTTTTATTTCTCAGACATATGTAACTTTTCAGGTATTTAATTAAATAAAATAAATCTTTTGTCTGATGCATGCAAGAAAGAAACTAAATCCACACCCGATGATTATTATTACTGTTTTAATCTAGTAGCAGTTAATAAAACTTTGGTTCGTCTCCCCCAGGCTTATATTCTCCAACGCCAGAGGAAGGGATCTGTTAGCAGTGATGCAAGTGCTTCTACAGATTCAAACACCTACTATGAGGATGATTTCAGCAGTACAGAAGAGGATAGCAGTCAAGGTACTGTAATTTCAGTCTTTTAATAACCTTTAGTTTCAAATGGGAAAAGATCCATACATGCACAAAGCAGCTTAGACAAATCTAATCTTTGAGAGTGTGCTGCCTCCTAGAGTTTGGTTCTGAAAGCTGTTGTATTATAAAAACATTTTTAAAATTAGTTAATTTCACTGCTGGGCTTTATCAGTGAAGCGATGAACCAAGAACATTGTGGTTCAGTCAGGTTATGACTGGAGTGACAAGATGAAACACCTTTAAGTCCTAAAATAATTGACGTTCTTCCACTGATCCACACAATGGCAGTGTAGATGACAGTGTCTACTATTTCAGCAGAGAGAAGACAGGAGAAGACAAGTGCAGCTTGTGTCTCAGGTCAGCAGTTTTTATGTACTCAGGTCAAGACTTGGTGTTCACCTCACTGTCTGAGATTCATTTTGTCATTGTTTTGTCTGTAGGGTCTGAGCTCTTACGCCTGGTAGTTTAGAAAATGATAGAGCCACACATTTAGATGCTTTGGCAAAACAACACTTAGCCTGACTGCAGCTGAAAACCAAGGTGTACTGAGCTGAATTCATCTGTTTTGTCACAGACTCTTTTGTGGCTCCATTTGGTTCAAAGGATAATACCAGTTGTGTTGACATGTGCCCATTAATGTAATTTTTTGAATGCCAAAATTTAGAGGGTAATGGTGCTTTATAAATTAACTAATCTCAGTTATGATTTTCAACACCTTTGGTCAAAAAAATCTAGTAATATAAGTCCAATGCAAAAAACATATTTGAGCAGTATTTGGGGACAAGGTAAGCCATTTAATTATCACTCAAAATGTATGTTAGACATATAAATGACAGATTGGCACAGTGAAAAAAAGAGTATACTGGCAAAAAAAAATAACCGGTCAATCTCTGAAAATGGCTTTGTAGGTCATGGAATGGTTTTTGGCTTCTGGGTCAAACACCAGGCTATGAACTAGAGAGCATGGACAGGGCTGAGTGCAGGTTTACAATATAACACATGAGAGGAATTGAATTGCCAGTGACATCTACTTGGTGTTAGTCTGACTTTTAGAAATATCATACATTTTAATATATGTTTAAAAAACTCTTCAGACTAACACAAGATTTTGTTCTAAATTATGTATGTATGTGAGTATGCATGCAATGAATCAAGGAAGAGTTTCTCACCTAAGTGGTAATGTTGAATAAGCGCCTTCTTGTTCTTCACAAGAAGTTGAATGTATCTGAAAATGTTTAAAGTATATAATATAAATACAACCTTGAAATAAATGTGTTTTTAAGGGGAACCTCTGCCTTTGCTGCAGGACTCCCTTGAGATTTAAAGACCCGTTATCTTTATGGTTAACATAAATTACTTCATTTTTAGTACTGTTTATAAAAGTCTTGTTACGTTTTAACCACCCTGACCACATTTACTCAACATTTTGTGGTTCATATGAAATTCACCCTTTCACCCTTTAAAACTGTTTCAATGTATTAAAACTGTTTTAACTAATTGAGGAATACCCTGTAGTTAACATTGCTTCCAGCCAGTTAGGCCTGGGTGATGTTGAGTTTGTGTGATCAGGAAGCTTTCAACCACAAGTGCTGCAGCTGATAGGAATCTGTTCATTTTTATTATGGAAAAAAATGCAAAGATCAGAAAAAGATTCATTTCTTCATTTTCTGGTGCTATGTTATGGTTTGTTTCAGACTGAATCATGTTTATTTGGAACAACAATCCTAGCTAGTGTTTTCCAGTATAACAAGGCATAAGTTTAGTTGCTGTGATCTATAAACACGGACATATAAATGATTGTGTTACTGTGATTAGATCAACTCCCTCCTCTGATGCTGCGATTAAACTGACCTGGACCATAATGTTCCATTATACAAGGTGGAAACTAGACCCATGTCAGAAAATTGGTATTATTCTTGACTATTGTAGAAGTTGTGCGTTTAAACTTTGAGCGTAGTCACATGATGCTGTCTGTTCTGATGTTTATGTGTTGCATGCAAAAGTGAATATCAACTTAAAGTGATATTCTTTACATAATCAAAATGGTTGTTTTATACCGTTAGATACTTAAACATTGTGCCTTTGGATTATGAAGAGCATGAAGTGCAGTAACAGTGTTGCTAGAATGTTGTTTTTTTTTTCATTTGTTTTTTATGGCATTACCAGCTGAAACAAGTAGTCTTATCGGGCACTGCTTGCTAAGATGTGCGAGTGTGTTACTTAACAAGTGAAAGCAAATGTCATAGTGGAATAAATCTCCAGTAGCGAATAGATTTACGAGCCTGATGTTTTTTAAATGGTGCTTTGTGTTTTCCCTTAATTGTATTTAGTCAGTGGGCTTTGATTACTGGAATTTTGTGCATGGTAGCAGAATAAATTAGGGCAGAAATTGATTGTTAGGTCAGGCAACCTCGACTAAATATTACCATCAGAGTGGCAATACTAAAGTTAATATATGATCTCCATCAGTTATCAAGTGCTGCTGCACTGGGTAGTCCTGTAGTTTGAATCAGTCCTGATATCCCTTCTGCTACCATTTGTGAATGATCATAACATTTACAAGAAATTGATTTGTAGGTTTTTGTCCTCTACATTTTCTATGGATATGAAAAGAGAAAGTACTGCATACACTTTCTTCAACATTACTATTATGCTATATATTCAGAGTACGTATTCATATTCAATAATGTCTTAAACATTAAGAAGTTTTAGTGAAGTTTTAAGTGGAAATTACTTATAGTTTATGGTAAGAGCAAATGGAATAAGATATTAAATCCACGTGACATAATAGTTGTGATACAATATTCCTGTTGTGCATTAACAAATCGAATTCTTTCCATTTCTCAGATTTACATTTTGCATCGTAAACTACTAACACTTTGTATCAAAAAGCTGTTCTCCACATTTTTCTCATTCTTTCCACCATATTAGTGAGACATGAGAATATTCAACATCTTTTTGGAAGCATTACAGTGCAGGTTGAGTATGAGTATGCTGTGAGGTACATGTAATGGAGAATATGAAAAGTTGCTGAACACTATAACTTGGAGAAAATACTGCCAACAGGAAAATTGTATTCCTTCCCTTTAAGTCGATATTCACCCACAGAAAAAGCACTGTATGTTCAAAACCTGCCGTGTGTTACATCAGTTTGAAACATGCATTTTCCTTTTCATGACAACACACCCGCTTCACAAATGACTTGTGAATTCTACATTTCATACAGCCATTCATTTAAAACATGTGTCATTTTTTGCAGACGATGACAGTGAGCCCATCTTGGGGCTGTGGTTTGAAGAGACAATTTCACCTACCAAAGACAAAGTTGCTCCCCCACCCCCTCCTCCACCCCCACCCCTGGAGACGTCTCCGAGACTGAAGAGTCCCAGCAAGCAGAATCAGAGCGAGAATGGAAACATTTTAGCTGGCCGTAAAGACCCAGAGCTAGTGAGAAATATATTTTATGCCTGCCTGACAAATGTGGAATTAAGCCAGAACAATGGAGCTGCTTTATGTTAGTGCTTCCTGGTTGAAAGTTTGCTGTGGCTATCCTTTGACACATATTTTTGTTCCCTCCAGTTTCTCGGTTTAGCCTCCAGCATTCTTAACTTCATCACCACCTCAATGCTGAAATCCAGGAACAATTTCATCCGCAACTACCTGAGCGTGTCTCTCACAGAGCAGCACATGGCTACACTCGCCAGCATCATCAAGGATGTGGACAAGGATGTCAAAGGTATACATAGTTCAATCTTTTCAGTCATTGTTGTTGTACTATAGATGCTAGGCTGTTTCTCTCATACTTGTGAGAATTGATTATGTCTGTTGAGTTCTATAACTTGCGTTGTTTCCTCTCAGGTTCCTCAGATGAAGCATTTTCATTAGCGCTCTATCATTTCAACCACACCTTGGTGACATCCGATCTTCCGTCCCCTGCCCTGCAGGTGAGGGAGATGCTTGTATTTCAGAAAGATATGCACAGTCAATGCTGTCATTTCAGACTTGTTAATTAAATTGTTGGCTTTTTTTTTGTTTTTATTTCCAGAACACCCTTCTTCAGCAGTTGGGCATTGCACCTTTTTCTGAGGGGCCTTGGCCTCTGTACATTCATCCCCAGTCTTTATCAGTCCTCTCCAGACTTCTGTTAATATGGCAACACAAAGCCAGTGTTCAAGGAGAACCTGATGTACCAGAGTGTATGAAAGTGTGGGAACGGTATGGCTTCAATGTCTATATTTATGTGATTTATATTTACTATGAACCTGTTGGCTCATAATTCAAATTCTATTAACTTTCGCACAGAAATTTGATGTGATGTAGAAAATTTGTTGACACGCATGTGAGCTAAGGATATAGTAAGGTCTCTGTACCTTTTGCTTATAATGTCAGGAAAGCGCTGTGTTAGTTATATTATTTCTGTATTCTTATTACTGTATTATGTGACATTGACCAAATTGTGTTTAGCTTATTTTCCCTACATTTTCTTCTGTTTTATAGATTTTTGGGAACTTTGAAGCAGCACATTCTGCAGAGTTCTGTTCACGGAGATGATGATCTCAATGTTGAACACCTACAGCTCCTTTTGCTTCTGTTCCACAATATGTCTGAGCGTGGTCGACGGTCTGTCCTGACTTTGGTCACCCAGGCTATCACGGAGGTGGCACAGAACAGAGACTCCCAGCTTAAGGCTGTTCCTCTCAATTTGGCCCGCTTGTGTCTAGTTTTTGACTACCTGCTGCGCCACTACTCCAAGACACCCTTGTACCTCTTTGAACAGGTGACTTTCTCATTTTTCTACCCCCTTTGAATCAATTGTATATTCTTCTTGAAAATGAGACCACTGTGTCTCAATGAGTTTAACTCTATGCCAGTTTTCTTGTTTCTTTCCTGGTTTGTTTTAGACATTATAAATATGCATTTCCCTTTATAGGTGCAGTACAACCTCCTCACCCCACCATGCTCAGAGCCCGGTTCTGTTCAGGATTCTGGGAAACGCAGCAGTCTTCCACTTTACTGTTCATTCAAAGAAGTGGAAGAAAACTGGGTCAAACACTGTTCAGCAGGTAAAATGAGGTTATTTACCATGCAATTTTTATGTGTTTAGGTTATTGTCACCATAATATCTCTGGAAGACACATAGCAGTAGGGTTTTTCATGTCAAAGTGTTCTTCTTACATGAATTTCATGTGCATTTTTTTTTTCTTAGATTCAAATCTTCAGCCCAAGTTCTACTGCCTTTTGTCTCCTGAGGCATCAGAAGAAGATATCAGTAGACTGGACAGCAATGTGAGACAATATGTTGATGATATAAATCGTTAAGCAATTTAAAATTTCATCCCTTGTTTCACTTGTGTTCAAATACACTTTTCCTTTTAAATTTTAGGTCTTTCCTAAGCTCTTGAATGGAGCAATCAAATACAATGAGCTGTACACTTGGCTCATCTCACTCCTTGTTGCAGGCTCTGAGTTTGACATAGCAAGAAGACATGAAAACAAACCCATCACTCCAATGGTGAGAAATTTTCTTTGGAAAAGAAAGTCATGAATTTCATGAACAAAAAGACAGATTTTTCATGCATTTCCATAACTAAGGCTTCATTAAATGTAGTTTCATTTTAACTTGCAACGGTTTTGCACATTTATTTCTCTAGAAAGCAATAATTTCCATCAGATATTCAATAAAAAAATAAAATAATCCACTTTTATTACTCTACACAGGAGGCCTGCTCTCTTCAGTACTATTTTCTGATACTGTGGAGGATTCTTGGCATTTTGCCACCCTCGAAAGCCTACATTGAACAGTTAAAGGCGGGCTTTGGTGATCCCAGTGAGAGTGACATCTTGCACACATTGCGGTGGTCCTCACGTCTTCGGGTGTCAACTTATGTCAATTGGATCAAGGTTTGTTGAAATGAAAATGTCCAACGGAATTATTTATCGCAACATCATATGTTAATTATTCAAGTAAGTTCACTTTTGTCAAATGATGATTGTGATTACTTAATAGCAACTGTATGCTGTGAGTGATTATTCTGTCAGTCCCCCTAAACTGTTGTCCAGAACAATAGTACCTTCTGAAAAAGATTCTTGTTGTATTCCGACAAGTTATCAGCTATATTTCTTTAATTCTGAAATAAATTAATTGGAAAAATACACCATTTACATACATTGATGGGTGTTTCTGTCACCGCTGGCACAACAGGAGCACTTGGTGAAACAGGGAATGAAGGCAGACCAGGCATCATCTCTGGTTGAGATGACCGCTGCAAAATGCAGCACTGTGAAGTATGATGTGGAACTAGCTGAGGAGTACATTGCCAGACAGGTAATATTGAAAATGTTAATGATAAACAGTTTGCATGTCTATCCAAAAATAAATCTTTATAACAAGAATTGATCTTTTTGTCTTTAATCAACTCTTTCTCTGTTGCAGATTTCCACCTTCTCCACTGTAGACCCGAATGTGATCGTTCCACTTCATCAGTTACCCTCTCTACAGGCCATCTATACATTGGATGCAGTCATCTCTAAAGTGCAGGTTTCCCTGGATGAACATTTGTCGAAGGTTTCCATTGAGGCAGGCACCCACAAGTCATCAGAGATCACAAAAAATCTCCTGCCTGCAGCACTACAACTCACTGATGTTTACACAGCTTTTACAAGGTGAAAGAAGTTACTCCAATAACTGCACTTACTGTATATCCTGTGTATTTTATTGCTGTCATCACTTGACATACTACATATTACGTTATTTGATAGTTTGAGGAGATTTTCACTGTTATTCCTGCAGCAGTTAATAATCTGATTATCCAAATCATTAAAATGTGATTGTCATTACTAGGTCGTATCTACTAACCAACATCCCAGAAGAAGGCGATAACAAACTCACTGATGCCAAACTCCAAGGATATGCTGCAGTCTTATCAATTGGCTCCACACGTTGCAAGGCCAACACACTGGGTATGTGAAAATATTACTTAAACAAACATATGGATTCAGATCTGTTGAACACTCTGTGTTTTTATTTTTGAAATGATTATAGGACATAGCATTATGCAGAACTTGCCATCATCTGTACAAACAATAAGTGAGACTTGGAACAGCATCCACACCAATGAATTTCCCAACATTGGCTCCTGGGTATGTAAATATGATGTTTACTGAATGTTATGTTGACTGTATTAAACTTATTATTAAAAGACGTAATTCTAACATGCTGATAACTTGAAAACTCACACTCTTTTCTTCTTTCTTAGAGAAACGCATTTGCCAATGATACCATTCCATCAGAGAGCTATATCAGTGCCATCCAGGCAGCTCACCTTGGAACATTGAGTTGTCAGTCCTTGCCTCTTGCCTCTTCACTTAAACACATTCTGCTCTCTTTGGTTCGCCTCACTGGTGACCTCATTGTGTAAGTATTTGTTCTGTAGTAAGCAATCACACAAATGTTTACTCATATTTTTTTATTTAATTTGGATATGATTCTTTCAGCACTGAGGAGCTGAACCCCACACAGGTTGTACATACTTTGTTGCCACTCATTCTGGAGAGTAGCACAGAGAGTGTAGCTGAAATCAGCAGTACCTCACTGGAGCGCATTCTTGGTCCAGCAGAGTCTGATGCCTTCCTTGCCCGCATCTATGAGCGTTTGGTTACTGGTTGTTACAACATCATTGCTCATCACTCAGATCCCAGCAGGTACAAGAAAATAGCATAATTATGATTTATATGTAAATTTTTTAACATTACGCAGTGAATGAAGCCAGTACACAGCTCTCTGCCTTTGACATTTAACCATCTGTTTAAATTTGGCTGTTCCTTTCTCTTTTTTTTAAGTGGGTTGGATGAGTCTGTCCTGGAGGAATGCCTTCAGTATCTCGAAAAACAGCTTGAGAATAGCCAGGTGCGAAAGGCAATGGAAGAGTTTTTTTCATTCAGGTAGGAGCTCAGTCTATAAGACGGATCCAACTTATATCACAGTTAGAGCTGCTTCATTAATTTTTGTCCCATTTTCCCCCAGTGGTGAGCTTGTGCAAATTATGATGGCAACCGCCAATGAAAACCTATCTGCAAAGTTTTGCAACAGAGTGCTCAAGTTCTTCACCAAGCTTTTCCAACTAAGTGAGTTGCCTGTTGTGTTTTTATTCTAAAATCTCTAGACGTCAGAGGTATGCTCTGCTTTGATTTGACTAGTTCATGCGAGTTGAACAGCAGTTTTACACCTTAATGCTGCTTTTACAATTTGCTACAATCAGACTCTCAATGATTTGTTCCCAGCGGAGAAGAGCCCGAACGCCAGCCTTTTGTGTCTGTGTGGTTCCCTGGCTCAGCTGGCCTGTGTGGAGCCATCTCGACTGCAGTCATGGTTGACGCGCATGACAGCCACTCCGCCAAAAGACTCAGAACAGCTGGAAGTCGTGCAAGAAAATCGGCAGCTTCTGCAGCTACTCACGACTCATATTGTACGAGACAACAGCCAGGTGGGCGAAGGAGTGTGCACCGTTCTCCTCAGCACACTCATTCCAATGGCAACAGACATGTTAGCCAATGGTGATGGAACAGGCTTCCCAGAGCTGATGGTCATCATGACTACGCTGGCCAGTGCTGGTCAGGGGGTTGGTCATCTACAGCTTCACAGAGCAGCTATTGACTGGTTGACAAGATGGTAAGAAAAACCTTCAAATACATGTTCTCTAATATCGATTTCTCCATTGTTGTACATAAAGATGCAGAAAGACTACATGAGAGGGAATTTGCTGCATACATAATTTTATTGGCATTGCTAGTCAAGACCATTCATGTAACCTTCTCGTCCAATTTCTCTGTATTAAATGCCAATTCTTTTTTTTTTCTCCAGTAAAAAGTATTTGACTCAAAAGAATGTTGTGGAAAAAGTGAGTGCAAATTTATCACAAGGAAAGGTATGTCGTTTATTTTTTATATGATACCAGTTTAATTCATATGACATTAAAATACATTTCCATCTTAAATGCCAAAAAGAAAAATGTCTCATTTGGCATTTAATTGATTTTTATACTGCTGCTGTGTTTCAGCACGCCAGCATGCTGGAATGCTCATGCCACATCATCTCTTATCTGGCCGATGTAATGAATGCTTTGAGGCAAAGTAGTGGGCAGGGTTCCTCAGCACTTCTGATGGAGGGTGAAGAGAAGGCCTTAGAAGTGGACTCAGACTGGGTGGAGGAGCTTGCAGTAGAGGATGATGATTCCCAGGCAGAGGATTCTGTGAGAAACCACCACTTCTAATAATCTTATAATATGGTTATAATTGAAGTAAATAGCCATGACAATTAAATCAATTTTAAAAAAGTATAACATGATTAAAAATTGCAACCATGATTCCAAACATTCTGGATATGTGGGGGAATTAACTCCTCTCTTTTTGTAGTCACATATTTGTCAGTGGTCTAAAAGAAAATCCACGCGCACAGAATTGTATTTTCATGTTCAAAAAAGTAAAAAGTTTGTGATGCAAAATTAACTTGATAGTACAAGTAATTTCTATTGGCAGATAGAAATTAATGTCAACTTTGTGAACAGATTGTGCTCCTAAGTTGTTTAATAAAGCTTTTTGTCCTGTTTCTTTGCCATTGTGTGACAGGATGAAGACTCCCTGTGCAACAAACTCTGCACCTTCACCATTACTCAGAAGGAGTTCATGAACCAGCATTGGTAAAATGTTTTATACTTTCTTTGATAGTTTTAATGACGATAAACCATGGAATAATAACACTTGAAAGAAAATACATTTGCTATGAACAATTGCAATGTACATTTTTAAGATGTTTTTTTTTTTTCATTGTTCAGAAATTAAATGTAATTTCGATGAATTCACTGACTTTAATATGGACCCAAAAAATATGTCCTTGAAGTTGTGTTATGAACTATACTGCTCAAGTGTTATACAGTATTATTCTGCTTTCCCCCTTCTATAGGTACCACTGTCACACTTGTAAGATGGTGGATGGGGTAGGTGTGTGCACAGTGTGCGCTAAGGTCTGTCACAAAGACCATGAGATCTCCTATGCCAAATATGGCTCTTTCTTCTGTGACTGCGGTGCCAAAGAAGATGGCAGCTGCCAGGTGAGACCGAACACCTCAGGTCATCATGGGAAGAGAACAACAGCGGTAACTTTGGTTTGCAAGTCATTCCGCCATTGACTTTCATCCAGTCATTTCATTTGGTCAGGGTTATAGCTAGTCCACAATTGTGACCAGAAAATTAGAGGAAATTCTAAATATTTAAATCTATTTGTAAATGTCTGTTCTATAGATTATTTTTGGAAATGCATGCATGATGTAGAACAAACCATTAACTACATGTTACGTTCAGTTTATTGAGCTTCATTTGCCATTTTGTTTAGTCAAGTGAATAGTTTTATTTAGATGTATGAGTAATATATTGCAGTTTATCAGTTTATTCAGTGCCCTATCTTCTTTTGTTGTAGTTTAGATAAATATACCTCCATCTGGCACAACCTCATAGCTTTTTGTTTATTTATAGCATGGAGGAGCTCAGAGTTAATTGTCGACTTAAATTAGGGAAAAACAATAGTTCACTTATATTTTACATTACCATGTTGTCCACAGGCCCTGGTGAAACGCAGCCCCAGTAGCGGAATAGGCTCTACTCTGAAAGAGTCCTCTGCGTTCCAGAGTGAATTGCGAATGCCTGACAGCGCTATCCGTCACCAGAATGCTTCACCCTCCGAGAAAGGTAAAGTCACCATTTGTGATGGCAAATCTGGTGATGAAGATAGACCTAAGAAGAGCAGTGTCTGCAAGAGCATCGATGGTTGCCAGGAAGAGTTGTTAGTACAAGTGGTGAGAAAATATTTTTGTATTTTTATCATTTCTATTACTAATGCTTTGTTCTCTAATCATTCTTTGGCAGGAAAAACATAACTGCACATTTCTTAAGATGCATTTATTCATTGTTTTGCATACATAGCATTATATAGTGTGTTCTTTAAAGGTTTGTCCTTTGTCACAACAGGTGGGATCATCAACTGCTGCAGTCATACTGGAAATGCTCATGTTTCTGATGGAAGCCATCCAGACAAACTTCCAACAGACATCAGCAGTGGGAAGCAGCAGTCGGGCTCAAAAAGCACTGAATGAATTGCACACTCAGGACAAAGCTGTGGAAATGACAGATCAGTTAATGGTATTAAAACTATATTATAATTTTATTATCTAAGAAAAAAAGTCAATTTGACAAATATGTAATGTTGGTTTTTCCCAGGTGCCCACTCTTGGGTCTCAGGAAGGTGCATTTGAGAATGTGAGGATGAACTACAGCGGTGACCAGGGACAGACAATACGCCAGCTGATAAGCGCACACGTCCTACGGCGTGTTGCCATGTGTGTCCTGTCTTCACCTCATGGCCGCCGTCAGCACCTTGCTGTCAGTCATGAGAAGGGAAAAGTAAGCTTTAAAATTCCAAGTGAAAAATGATCTAGGGTACAGTTACGTGCATATATATTAAGTGTGAAATTAATTTGTATTTGTATATTTAAAATGTATTTGTCCCTCCTGCTTTACAGATAACTGTTCTGCAGCTGTCCACTCTCCTGAAACAGGCTGACTCAAGCAAAAGAAAGCTAACACTAACTCGTCTAGCTTCTGCTCCAGTTCCTTTCACTGTATTAAGTCTCACAGGCAACCCCTGTAATGAAGATTACTTGGCTGTGTGTGGCCTCAAGGTCAGAAACCAGGTTTTTACAAGAAAAATACACATTTATAAAGGCAGGCAGAATTGTAATTGTTACTTTTCATTCTTTTTCTCTCTAGGACTGCCATGTTCTAACATTCAGCAGCACAGGCTCTGTGTCTGACCATCTGGTGTTGCACCCACAACTGGCTACTGGCAACTTCATCATTAAAGCTGTTTGGTTACCAGGCTCTCAAACCGAACTTGCCATTATCACAGCAGACTTTGTTAAGGTATATTTGAATTAAAACTATTTTACAATATAATAGTTCTTAGCAATAGAAACAACAATAATTATCCCTTAAATTTTGTTGTCTTTCTTTAACAGATTTATGACTTGTCGGTGGATGCCCTGAGTCCCATGTACTACTTCCTGCTTCCAAGTTCCAAGATACGTGATGCCACTTTCCTGTTCAATGAAGAGGGGAAGAGCATTATTACCATCATGTCTTCAGCAGGATACATGTATACCCAGCTCATGGATGAATCCAGCAGTGCCCAACATGGGCCTTTCTATGTCACCAATGTATTGGAAATAACCCATGAAGACTTGAAAGTAATCAGGATTTATTAAACAAATTCATTTCATCTTATTGCTGCTGGTGCCAAGTGGATGTTACCTAATGGTAATTTTTTTTTTTTTGTTTCTCCAGGATAGCAACGGGCAGGTAGCTGGTGGTGGTGTGTCGGTCTATTTCTCCCATGTGCTTCAGATGCTTTTCTTCAGCTACGTCCAAGGGAAGTCCTTTGCCGCAACAGTGAGCCGTAGCACCACTGAAGTACAGAGACTCTTCCCAATCAATGTCAAAGGGTTAGTTTGGCTTTTATTGCATTCTGTCTTAAATATTGTAACATGCAGTTGGAAGTACTCATGTCCCAGTCACACTCTCACTTAAACCTTTTCAGCTCTAATGGTGGCAGTAGTAAAATGTCCCCTGCACTGTGCCAGTGGTCAGAGGTGATGAATCACCCAGGCTTGGTGTGCTGTGTGCAGCAAACCACAGGCATACCACTGGTCATCATGGTCAAGCCAGACACCTTCCTTGTCCAGGAAATCAAAACTCTGCCTGCCAAAGCCAAGGTAAGGACTAATTATTTTCATGAAATGTCCATATTGTGTCAGAATATCCAGAGTACCAGCAAAAAATAAATGGTAAAATAGGAGAGTAAGATCAAATTAGGTATGTCTCTCACTCATTAAAAATTCCAGCATAGGGGGAAACCCTCATTAAAAAGGTTTTGTTTTGGTGTGTGTTCTTTGGTCATGATATTTTACTGAATATTACACTAGGCATAACCTAATATTTGGTTGTCATTTTGCTCTTCCGTAGATTCAAGATATGGTAGCTATCCGGCATACTGCCAGCAACGAGCAACAGCGCACAACTATGATTCTTCTCTGTGAGGATGGAAGCCTGCGAATCTACATGGCTAATGTGGAAAACACATCTTTTTGGCTGCAACCAGCACTGCAGCCCAGCAGTGGCATCAGTATTTTAAAGCCAGTCCGCAAACGCAAAGCTGCAGCTACAAGTGAGTTTATAACAAATCAATTCATTTTCTTCACCTTTCCATAGGAGACGCCTATTTTGTAGATAAGAACAATAATGTTGCTAATTTTGATTCATTGTAACTCAAAATAAGTTTGCTTGTAATAATCTGTTCTCTTACTTTTGCTTTGCAAACATTTGAATCTCAACATTGTAATTTAATTTCAGCAACCCGAACATCCAGTCAGGTGACATTCCCAGTGGACTTTTTTGAACACAACCAACAGTTGACGGAGATAGAGTTTGGAGGTAATGACTTGCTGCAGGTGTACAATGGACAGCAGATCAAGCACAGACTCAACTCCACTGGGATGTATGTGGCGAACACTAAGGTAGGTACATTAACAAAATTATTCAATAGTCACAAAAATGATGAAGAATCTTACCATCATCACATGAACTAATTAAGTCATTAATTATAATTGTATTATATGTTATATATTTGTAAGCTATTCACTGATCCTTGTACTTTTTCTGTTTTCTCCAGCCTGGAGGATTCACTGTGGAAGCAGTCAACAACAATAGTTCAATGGTCATGACAGGCATGCGGGTGCAAGTGGGAAGTCAGGCTATTGAGAGGGCACCTTCATATGTGGAAGTCTTTGGTCGCACCATGCAGATCAACCTGACAAGAGCACGTTGGTTTGACTTTCCTTTCACCAGAGAGGAAGCCCTGCAGGCTGACAAGAAGCTGTCTATCTTTAGTAAGTACAATGTTGAGCATATTTCAATGATCCAGTCAGGTTAATTATTAACATGTTGATGTTATTGTGATTAAGCTAGGTTACATTTTGTTTTTCAAATTAAAAGTGTTGCACTCTATAATAGAATTTCTGAAAAGGCATAATGGATCCTAATTTATTTTTGGTACTCAAGTCAGTGTTGGCAATATTTTCTTCTGTTAGAAGATATCCTAAAATAGATTTTCTGTTCCCTGTTCATGCAAGTTGGAGCATCTGTAGATCCAGCTGGTGTCACCATGCTTGACTCCATCAAGATTTATGGTAAAACCAAGGAGCAGTTTGGATGGCCAGAAGATCCACCTGAGGACTTTTCTTCTGCCTCTGTTAACAATGTATGCAGTCCTAACCTCAGTCAAAGCAATGGCACTTCTGATGGAGACATAGCTACTCCAGCAGCCACCAGCGGCAGCGTGATAGAGAGGTTTGTACTTCATTAAACACACAGTTCACATGACCATTTCCACATGTGAGAACACGGATCATTTTAACGACAGTACTTTTCAATTCAACTGTAGGCCAATTCAACTCTGTGTAGTTGATACTTTTATTTACCTATTTCTGTTTCTGTATACCAAAAACGTTACATATGAATATACTACTTGGTCTAACACCTCTTTGTCTATCGAATGGCAGTAGATGATATGAAGTCCTAATTAATTTTTGGTTCTCATAAGAAGTTCTGATGAGTTTGGGTTCTCTTTAGATTCATAGCAGTAGTGCATGGCTGTTGTGTTGTCATCTCTTCATGCATGCTTCTCTTATGTTCAGCTGAATCATTTAATTTCACTTGTTTCTTTCTGTGATCCTCACACTTTGTTTTTATTCTTTTTCTTTTGCTCCAAAAAAACAATTAAAAGTTGTGAAACTGAGTCCTTATCAACCTTGGACCGGTTAGTAACTGCCCTTTCTCTGCTTGTTTGTATGGTTTTGTGCATGTGTGCCAGTTTGTGTGTCCATGCTTGAGACTGTGAACATGCCATGCACTTTTTTCCCCTTGCACCAGTGTTTTGGTTTGTTTCTCTTGCATTTAAATATTATTAATTTTAGCATGCAAATCCAAAACAGACTGTAGCAGGTTGAGATGATATTTTTATAAGTGTGTTTGGCTTATTTAAGATAGAAATTGGGAAACGGTTTGATTTTGTCTTTTTTCCCATTTAGGCTGGTGGTCAGCTCTCTGGAGGCTTTGGAAAGCTGTTTTGCAGTTGGGTCCTCCACTGAAAAGGTAAATCCATTTCACAATTTAAATGAAAACCGTAAAACCTTTCTGTTATACTGATTACCTCATGGAATGGTGTTGGTTTTTAAATCTGTCTAGGAAAAGAATAAGACTGCAGCTCTGGAGTTAGCGACTCTACTCCTGTCCATGCCGACACCTACAGGTGTGCAGCAGCAGACAAAGGGTCTTCTGGCCAGCCTGCACACAAGTCGAAATGCATACCACAACCACAAGGTAAAAAAAAAATTGTGGCCATGTTTGACAAAATGTATTACATTTAACATAGATTTTATAGCTGATATGTTTTTTCTATTCATCATGGACAACTAAGCCTTTTACCGTGTATCGTGGAACTACCCAATATCATTCTGACTTTAGTTTTCAATTTCTATATCGAAGAAATTTGACTTCACTTTGGAATGACTAATGAAACACACACTGTTTGTGTCACTGTAATCAGGATCAGTCACTGCTAAGCAATGCAGTGCAATGCCTGAACAGTTGCAGCCGTGAGGCCAAGGAGCTGGATCCTGACGTCTTCCAGAGACTTGTGATCACTGTTCGCTCCATTGCCATTATGAGACCTAACAACTTGGTGCACTTCACAGAACTAAAATCTCTTAATCAAGACTCTGGTAAGACGCTCATCTGTTAAGTGTGTTAAGCATCCAAACTACTTCATCCATCCAAAAAATCTCCAGAACTAAATAACTAAAACTTCTTGACACAGAAATGACAGAGGATGGGCAAAAACACATGGACATTGAAAGCTGTAATTTCATCACACAACTGATGAATAACTTCTGGAAACTCCACGCCCTAAAACCAAAAAATGCTTTTCTCGCTCCCGCCTGTCTGCCTGGTAAGTATCTAAAATACATTTAAATAACAAATTTCATTATTTATTGTAATACCACATATTGGTGTGGACTAGAATATTTACAGAAATCTCATACTGCCTGAGTTGAAACAATAAATGTGACAATAACATTCTCACCATTTAAAGGTTTAACTCATGTGGAAGCAACAGTTAATGCACTGGTGGATATCATCCATGCATACTGCACATGTGAACTGGATTACATCAATGCTGCCTCCAAAATCTACATGCAAATGTTACTCTGTCCTGTAAGTGAAAGTCTTTTGTTGATGACTAGAAACAGGTTTTGTGAGACTTTGAAAAAAGCATCAAAATGAGCCACAAGAAGAAGTGTGACAAAAGTAGCATATGATGATGACGAGGGATAAACTATATACTATAAAGACAACACTGAACTCAAAAAAGATGAACAAAGCTAAGCATGGCAACATGATTCTTGTTGCTATTAATTATAAATATAAATTAACTATATTATATTTAACAAATTTCAGGACACAGCTGTGAGCTTTGCTTGTAAGCAGGCTCTCATCAGAGTGCTTCGTCCAAGAAATAAACGCCGTCATGTAACCCTTCCATCTCCTCCACGCTCAAACACACCCATGGGTGAGTACAAGCAAAGACTGTATATGTAGCTGCAGGCAAATATCCAATATAAATGTATGATATAGAAATATACAAGTTGTGCAGTGTTTTAGAATTGCAAGTCAATGGGAATTTTTTTTTTTTTTTTTTTTTACAATTGTTTGTTTAGATAGATGTAGAACATAGTACTAACAATGAATCGGGTCAAGTTCACATTTTTTCTCTGATTGATAAATTTATTAGACAATCTAATGTGTTAATTGTGTAGGTCCTCAAACGATTTGATTTCCTTTATCAGGGGATAAGGACGATGATGATGATGAAGATGCAGATGACAAAATGCAGTCGTCAGTGCTAACAGGAGGTGAAGAGGGTAGACAGGAGAGTCAAGAGCAAAATGAAGTTGACCATGGTGACTTTGAGATGGTGGTGAGTAAAGATGATTTAAATGTTTTGTTTAACATTAAAGTTGCATTGTAAATGCTGTATGTAGAAAGGGAACTAATGTGTTATCCAAACAATCATATATAAATACATAATGTTTCTTTTTTTCTCTCTCTCTTCCAGTCAGAGTCAATGGTCCTAGACACAGCTGAAAATGTAAACAATGGAAATCCTTCTCCCCTGGAAGCCTTGCTAGCAGGAGCAGAGGGTTTCCCCCCTATGCTGGATATCCCTCCTGATGCAGATGATGAAACAATGGTTGAATTGGCAATTGCTCTCAGCCTTCAGCAGGATCAGCAAGGTCACTAATAGAAAATTTAAAAATCCACAATTCTCTCAGTGTCACATTTCAGTTTAATGTAACACAAAGTTTTCATCTGATGAGAAGAGTTTAGGTTCTACACCTTCCACCCCCAACTTTGGTGGTGATATTTTGGGCTTCATGCAAGTTTGTTTTGGCATTTTCAGGCAGCAGCAGTAGTGCTCTTGGTCTTCAGAGCCTTGGCTTGTCTGGTCAGGCTCCAAGTTCCTCTTCGCTGGATGCTGGCACCCTTTCAGATACAACAGCGTCAGGTAACAAGACTGCAGCTGCAGTAGCATGTAGTTAGAACCTGGAATTTTAGATCTTCACAGTAGAAATTGCAATAAATCAAACAGATTATTTTTCTGACAATGTTTCATGGTATTAGTTAAAATGTAATATGTGCACCATCTTGTGGATTAGTTTGAATTTTTAAACTTCAGGTTAGGTTGAATTTTTAAAATGTATCATCTTTACAGTTTGCCATGTTTATTCAAGTAGGTAGTAACTATACAAAATATGGATGCCAGTGTTTTGAATGTACAGCATGCTTTTTAAAAAATGTTGGTACACAAGTATGACCTAAATGTATCCTGGCCAGGTGACCGTGGTGTATTTACTGTTACAGCTATTGCTATGATTTCAGCCCCAGCGTCTGATGATGAGGGCAGCACAGCTGCAACTGATGGCTCAACATTGCGGACCTCCCCAGCTGAGCATGGTGGCAGTGTGGGCTCAGAGAGTGGAGGTTCAGCAATCGATTCTGTAGCTGGGGAACACAGCGGTAGGTGATCAGAATAGTTATCCTGAAAAAAATTAAATAAAAAAACTGTTAATTATAATTATTTATCTGTCTGTTTTTAGAAACTACTTTTAAGAGAGTTTAGTCAGTATTAAGCCATAAGATGCGCTTTATTATAATTATCATGCCAGCTGCTGGATGTCGTGGTCAGAATTGGCTCAAATGTTTTAATGTTACTGTAAAGATGTAACACTTGTGAGATGTAATTACCCTAATTATGAACCACATTCATAATTTTGAGTTTTTAGTCATTTTGAAAATTAACATATATCATGATTATCATTTTTGAGCATCACAGTTTGTTTTAAAGTGCATTTCTGCATCTTATGTCTGTGTATACAGTGTCTGGTCGCAGTAGTGCATATGGAGACACAGCAGTAGAGGGCCACCCCACAGGTCCTGGTAGTATCAGCTCCAGCACTGGAGCCATCAGCACCACCACAGCCCAGCAGGAAGGTGAAGGTTCAGATGGCGAAGGAGAAACTGAGGGAGACATCCACACAAGCAATAGGTCAGACATAACTAAATGCAAGGAATTAACTATCTTCTGTCTACAGAGTATACGCCAATGTGGAGGAAAACGGAAAATAACTTTTGTCGAGCTGTAATTATGTCCCCATAAACCTTTTTTTTTTTTTTTTTTTATTGGCTTTCTAGGCTTCACATGGTTCGTCTTTTGCTACTGGAGCGCTTACTCCAGCACCTTTCTCAGCTTCACAATGTAGGTGGAGTCCAAGCCATCCCTTATATGCAGGTCATCCTTATGTTGACCTCTGACCTGGATGGTGAGGATGAAAAGGATAAAGGTGCCTTAGATGAACTGCTATCCCAACTCATTGCTGAGCTTGGCATGCATAAGAAGGTAGCTCTTGGCTGAATTCTAATGATTCAGACTTGGATTGGTCCTCTTTCTGGTGGGGGTGGGGATTTTTGTAATATTAATGCATGTTTTTGCCACACAGGATGTGTCCAAGAAGAATGAACGTAGCTCGATAAATGAAGTTCACCTGGTCATCATGAGACTACTCAGTGTCTTTATGTCTCGAACCAAGTCTGGATCAAAGTCCTCTGCAGAGGTTTGTTTTACTATTCACTGGAAGTTAAGTGTGTATTGCCTTACATTCATTTTATAATACCGTATATATAATAAAATATATAATACAACAATATAATATATAATAAAAATAACATTTACAATTCTGCTTCAGTGTTTATTATCATCAGGTGCCTTTGTGACATGAATGGTATTTTACTAAACACCAGGTGCATCTGTTATTTTCTCCTCCAGTCTTCATCATTGATTTCCAATGCCACAGCTACAGCCTTGCTCAGCCTTGGTGCCATTGATTACTGTCTCCATGTACTCAAATCGCTGCTGGAGTTCTGGAAGAGCCAGCAGGGTGAGGAAGAGCCTGTGGCTACCAGCCAGCTTCTCCGCCCACACACAGCATCCTCCCCACCAGACATGAGTCCTTTCTTCCTGCGTCAGTATGTCAAGGTATGGCATAAGAGGACATATAGTTTATTTATAAAATGTTTTTATAATTGTAAGGAGTACTGATTTGATACCTACATTGTTTTAGGGGCATGCTGCTGATGTATTTGAAGCATACTCGCAGCTGTTGACTGAAATGGTACTCCGGCTTCCATATCAAATTAAGAAGATTGCTGACACAAATCCACGTATCCCACCTCCTGTCTTTGATCACTCCTGGTTCTATTATCTATCTGAAGTAAGAAGTACAGCTTGTTACTTATTTTTATTTTCAATCTCGGCAAACTTGCGAATTCTTGTTATTTCTTCCTTTTCTACCAGTATCTGATGATTCAACAGACCCCATTTGTCAGGAGGCAAGTCAGAAAGCTGTTACTGTTTATCTGTGGCTCAAAAGAAAAATACCGTCAACTGCGGGACCTGCATACACTTGATTCCCATGTGCGCAGTGTCAAAAAACTCTTGGAGGAGCAGGGCATCTTCCTAAGGTCTGGGGTTGTCACTGCTTCCTCTGGCTCAGCTCTACAGTATGACACACTCATCAGTCTGGTGAGTTGTCCCTTCTCAAAGAAAGCATATTCTGTATTCTTTAAAATGAGCACACACATACAGATTTGACATAACGAATGTTTAATACTCTGCTATGCTTTGTTCTGTAACTCAGCTGCTAATCAAACTGTCTTCATTCCTTTAACTTTTTTTGAATTGTGAAGATGGAACATCTAAAGGCTTGTGCAGAAATTGCCACCCAAAGGACAGTCAACTGGCAGAAGTTCTGTATGAAAGATGATTGTAAGTCTTTCTTTTTATTACATTATTTCTTAGACCAATAAAATCGACCTATATTGGCATTCTAATGTGTTTTTTTCTGTTCTTGTTTTTTGTGTGTCCAGCGGTGTTGTATTTCCTGCTCCAGGTCAGTTTCCTGGTAGATGAGGGTGTTTCTCCAGTGCTATTGCAACTGCTCTCCTGTGCCCTTTGTGGCAGCAAGGTGCTGGCCAGCTCCACTTCTTCATCATTTTCAGGAGGCAGCTCTGGTAGCACTGGACAAACAGGAGCATCACAGACCTCACAGAGCAAGTCTTCTAGTAAAAAGAGCAAAAAGGAGGACAAGGAGAAAGACAAAGATGGTGGGTCAATCATCTCTATCTTTGAATTTCCAAATATATTTCAAATTAAGCTTCATTTGGAAACAAGAATAAACTGGATATCAAATGTTTCTCAACATCCATGGTGGCTGCTAACTTCCTCTATTGTATTTTTTTCTGTCCACTTACAGGTGATGGTGTTGGCAGCCAAGAGGATCAACTGTGCATGGCGCTGGTTAGCCAACTTAACAAGTTTGCAGACAAAGAAACCCTCATTCAGTTCTTGCGTTGCTTCCTTCTGGAGTCCAACTCATCTGCTGTGCGCTGGCAAGCCCACTGCTTGGCACTTCACATTTATAGGTACAATAAACTATTGAGATTTATGTATCCAGTTAAATGCACAGTTCCTACAAAAATGCCTTTTTTTTTTTTTTTTTTAAACTGTATTTGAAACACTATCTGTAGGAACTCCAGTAAATCTCAGCAGGAGTTACTGCTGGAATTGACTTGGGCCATTTGGCCTGAGTTGCCTGCTTATGGACGTAAAGCTGCCCAGTTTGTTGACCTGCTTGGATACTTCTCCCTCAAAACTCATCAGACTGAGAAAAAGGTTTGCCCATTTTAGGTTTACTTATTGCAATACTGATGTTAATACTGATTCTCATTTTATTTTATACCTACAGTTTTTAACTAGGTTTTTGTGATGTAGAAAAATAAAACAAAAAAGTTTTATATACTTTAGTATAATGTAGGATTGGATGTTCTTAGTTGTTTTTTCCTCCCAGTTGCTGTACACACATTGCTTAAGCTACATGTTGAGCAGAGTGACTTACTTCCTTTTTTGTTTCAGTTGAAGGAGTATTCCCAGAAAGCAGTGGAAATCCTGAGGGCTCAAAATCACAACTTGACAAATCACCCAAACTCCAACATCTACAAGTATGAGACACAAATATGGTCTTTCTAATAAAAACACAATTTATTGCTGAACTTAAACCATGTTTTTTTTAAAATATTTTCTCCTGCAGCACTCTCTCTGGATTAGTGGAGTTTGATGGCTTTTATCTGGAGAGTGACCCCTGTTTGGTGTGCAACAATCCAGAAGTCCCCTTTTCAGTATGTATAATACAACTGCTTGTTAAGTGTTATGTTTTCTACTGCACATGTGCGAATTTACTTGGGGTGCATGATGCGAATGTGGGGAGTTGGTTGTTGAGATTGTTGTGTATGTGCTCTTAATGATTACTGTATCCACAGGTAATTGATAGAGTAGAAGTCTAACTGGAAAAAGAAAAATCATTTGAATCATTTGCATATAAATGAAATATTTGGCTTTGTATTTTGGACAGAATATGTGCCATTATTTTTATAACTCTTTTGCCTCCAGAATATAAAACTGTCCTCCATCAAAGTGGATACCCGGTACACCACCACTCAGCAGGTCGTCAAGCTCATTGGCAGTCACACCATCAGCAAAGTCACAGTGAAAATTGGTGACCTCAAACGTACAAAAATGGTCCGCACCATCAACCTCTACTACAACAACAGGACCGTACAGGCTATCGTGGAGCTGAAGAACAAGTATGTTTCAGCACGAGTTGCTTATCATTTCTTTGTGTCCTACTTGTGTTCACATTGCTAAATTGTTAGATTCTAAGACACAAATGACTAAATATCTTCAATATCGCTTTAGGCCTGCTCGCTGGCACAAAGCCAAGAAAGTTCAGCTCACCCCAGGACAAACAGAAGTGAAAATTGATCTCCCATTACCCATTGTTGCATCTAACTTGATGATTGAGTTCTCTGATTTTTATGAGAACTACCAGGCATCCACAGAGACCCTGCAGTGTCCACGCTGCAGTGCCTCTGTGCCAGCTAATCCGGGGGTGTGTGGCAACTGCGGTGAGAATGTGTATCAGTGCCACAAATGCAGGTGAGCTTCAAGATTACTCTACAGGAGTAAGAAATTAAAAAGCGATGGCTGGAAGCAATTTGTTTTTTAAATTCTTTTCTTAAGGTCCATCAACTATGATGAAAAAGACCCCTTCCTGTGCAATGCCTGTGGTTTTTGCAAGTATGCCCGGTTTGACTTCATGCTGCACGCAAAACCCTGTTGTGCAGTGGATCCCATTGAAAATGAAGAAGACAGGAAAAAGGTAAGAAGGACTGAATTTATGTTCTTGAGTTAAAAATATGTCTTAAAATAGAGCTTGCATGACATAATAATAGCTGACTAATATGAACCAAGTCTTTTTTTCTATTCACAGGCTGTGACAAACATTAATACTCTGCTGGACAAAGCCGATCGGGTCTACCACCAACTGATGGGCCACAGGCCCCAGCTGGAGAGCCTCCTTGCTAAAGTCAATGAAGCAGCACCAGAGAAACCCCAGGTCTGTCTGGAGAGGCATGGGAAAAAAAACAAAAATTATTTTTACAAAAATTAAATTTTCAATATGCACATGCTGTGATGGTTCAGAAAGAACATCATCAGGCAATTGTTTGTGTGTGTGTTTTGTATTAAGCATCCATTAAACTAATCAGAATCTCATCTCCTCTTTCCATTATGTAGGATGACACTGGAGCAGGGGCTGGACTTGGTACCTCCTCTGCTAATGTCAATAGATATATCCAGCAGCTGGCTCAAGAGTATAGTGGAGACTGCAAGACATCATTTGATGAGCTCTCCAAAATAATACAGGTTAGACAGCAGAATGTTCTTATTGAAGCGATTGTCCTTTTCTTCTCCAACTTGCTTATACTTCAAATGATATTCCTTTCGCAGAAAGTGCTTGCATCTCGTAAAGAGCTACTGGAGTATGATCTTCAGCAGAGAGAGGCTGCTACCAAGTCATCCCGCAGTAGCAGCCACCAGCCCACATTCACCGCCAGTCAGTACCGGGCGCTCTCGGTGCTGGGCTGTGGCCACACCTCCTCCACCAAGTGCTATGGCTGTGCCTCAGCGGTCACAGGTCACTGTATCACACTGCTTCGTGCCCTAGCCACCAACCCAGCTCTCAGACAGATCCTGGTCCACCAAGGTCTCATCCGAGAGCTGTTTGAATATAACTTGCGACGAGGTACAGCAGCAATGAGAGAAGAGGTGCGCCAGCTGATCTGCCTCCTAACCAGGTCTGTTTTTCCTTCATGGAAATGGGAGATGGAATGGGAGATGTTTTAAAGATTACAATAAATCCACAAAATTAGTTAGATACATTAGAGCATTAGAGTAAAGCTTAAACAAGATACGTTTCTCTTATTTCCTCCATTTCAGAGATCATCTCGAAGCCACTCAGCAGATGAATGACCTCATTATTGCCAAGGTGTCAGCTGCCCTGAAAGGCCACTGGGCCAATCCTGACCTGGTATGCCCACATATCTTATCTTACTGGTGACTCATACAGTTAAGAGAAAAAAAAATTAGTTGTCATTTTATTAAAATGTTGTCCTTGTTTTACCAACAGGTTAGTAATCTGCAGTATGAGATGCTACTGCTGACTGACTCCATATCAAAGGAGGGAGGATGCTGGGAATTGCGGTTAAGTTGTGGTAAGTATTTGTTCCAAACTTCATACATTGCAGATTATCTATGATGTTAAATGGTCATGCTAATAAGCACATATTCAAATTGGGTGTAAAACACCAAAAATAATACCAAGAGCAATTATTCATGTGAAAGACTCAATATAATTTTGTCCTTTTGAATCCTTGCAGCCCTCACGCTGTTCCTCATGTCTGTGAATATAAAGACACCCGTTGTGGTGGAAAACATCACACTCATGTGTCTGAGAATTCTTCAAAAGTTGATCAAGCCTCCTGCCCCCACCAGCAAGAAAAACAAGGTAAACACCGCAATGTGTTGTTGTATATGCTGTTTGCTAACCAAACACTTTCTAATTAAATCTCAAGTGATTGGTTGTAAAATCTAAGTTGCCTGTTTGCAGCGTTGAGTCCAAACAAGACAAATACAGAGCTTGTCCTTGGTTGTCTTTATTTATAGGATGCTGCAATTGAATCTCTGACCACAGTCAGGCCCTACAGTAATGAAATCCATGCCCAGGCCCAACTTTGGCTTAAGAAGGACCCGAAAGCATCATATGAGGCCTGGAAAAAATGTCTTCCTGCAAGAGGTAAGCATTGTCAAAAGACTACACATCATATCAGTACAGAATGTTGACTGTCATCCTTCATGATGAAGAACTTTACTATTTTGTTAACACAGTCCAGGAGGGTACATCCAAGCCTCAGGGGAAGGCTGAGTTGCGTAAGCAGTATCTGTTGGAGAAGTATGTGTGGAAGTGGAAGCAGTTTATGAGGTCAAGAAAAGGTGAAGTCCTCTTCCCTCGTCTGCTCAAACTCAGCCACAACAACTGGCTGCGACAGGTACAAATTAGAAAGAAGTCATTTGTTTTCAGTCAACACAGAATCTTGGTTCTTTAAATTCTTAGTTCATTGTTAAATTATTTCAAAATCAGTAAATCTCTTCGGTTGTTGTTGTAGGTCCTTTTCACACCAGCCACTCAGGCAGCCAGACAGGCAGCATGCACAATTGTGGAAGCTCTCACCACGTTCCCCAGCCGAAAACAACAAGTCCTGGATCTCCTAACCAGGTATGCATCCAGTTGGACCTGCAGTGATTACTATTAGAAATTGTTGATTTTTAGTCTTTTTAGTCTTTCTTCTTCATTACATAAGGTATAATTGGCTTTTTCTCTTGATAGTCTTTGCTGCACCAATAAAACACTTGGTTATTCACTCTTTTATATGAAATTAGTACCAACTAGTTGGCTTTTGTGTGTCTGACAGTTACCTGGATGAGCTGAGTGTGGCTGGAGAGTGTGCAGTGGAATACCTTGGTCTGTACCAGAAGCTGATCAAACCAACACATTGGAAGGTTTACTTGGCAGCCCGTGGTGTCCTTCCCTACATTGGCAACTTGATCACCAAGGTACTAGCTCTGGAATTTAATATACCTTATTTTCTGGGCCATAAGGCGCACCGTATTATAAGGCGCACCGTTGATTTTTGAGGAAAATCTTGGTGTTTTAAGTGCGCTTTATAGTGCGGAAAATATGGTATGTGTGAGTTAAAAGGGGAAAAAGGTATTTGAATTTGTTTATTTCTCTGTTCAGGAAATAGCCAATCTGCTTGCTCTGGAGGAGGCAACCTTAAGCACAGACCTGCAGCAGGGTTATGCCCTCAAGAGTTTGACTGGTACGGTCATTTCTTCCCTGCCTACGACTCAATTAAAATTAGATGTGACACTTGGAACTGTTGGATCTAAACGACACTTTCAGCATCAAGAAAGTTAAATGATAATGATATATATTTAATTTTTTGAGTTTGTAAAGTTTTATGTGTTTGGTGTACCACAGGATTGCTGTCTTCTTTTGTGGAGGTGGAGTCCATCAAGCGACATTTCAAAAGCAGGTTGGTCGGCACGGTGCTCAACGGCTATCTGTGCCTGAGGAAACTGGTAGTGCAGCGCACGAAGCTCATTGATGAAACACAAGACATGCTGCTGGAGATGCTGGAAGACATGACCACAGGTCTGCACCACCTAAGTGTCACATAGATGTAAAATATGACCATGGCCAAAGTTCTGTTTTCAATTCCCATTAATGTAATTGCACATCATAAAAACTTCTGCTTATGTTTTGTTATGAGAAATGTGTATTCCTAAAATATAAGTGTATTAACATTGGAATGTTCATTCCAGGTACTGAGTCTGAAACCAAAGCCTTCATGGCAGTGTGCATAGAGACAGCAAAGCGATACAACCTGGATGACTACAGAACGCCCGTGTTCATTTTTGAGAGGCTGTGCAGCATCATTTATCCTGTGAGCAACTGCGCCTGATGATTTAGATACATTTTTTTCACATTTTGGGTCGTCATCATCTAAAGTTTTTGT
This sequence comes from Lagocephalus sceleratus, assembly GCA_911728415.1. NCBI lineage: Eukaryota > Metazoa > Chordata > Actinopteri > Tetraodontiformes > Tetraodontidae > Lagocephalus > Lagocephalus sceleratus. The sequence continues at coordinate 3,998,773 of CAJVRN010000064.1, read as the reverse complement.
TTTCTCCTGTGTGTGTAGGAGGAGAATGAAGTGACAGAGTTTTTTGTGACCTTGGAAAAGGATCCTCAGCAAGAAGACTTCCTGCAGGGTCGCATGCCAGGAAACCCCTACAGCAGCAACGAACCTGGCATCGGTCCTCTCATGAGGGATGTCAAAAACAAGATTTGCCAAGACTGTGACCTGGTGGCACTGCTCGAGGATGACAGTGGCATGGAGGTAAAAATGTTCATTTTAGTCTCTGTACATTCTTCAAATTCTTCAATGACCTGCTTGTATTAAATAAAGTTTCTTTTTTCCTCAGCTTCTGGTCAACAACAAAATCATTAGTTTGGATCTGTCAGTGGCAGAGGTCTACAAGAAGGTCTGGTGTCCTACAAACGAGGTACGACTCTGTGATTTAGAGCCAATCATTTAGTAGCAGCTGTGGGATGCCTATGAAGCCAGTTGTCTTTTCTGCCTTTAAAGGGGGAACCGATGAGAATTATTTATCGAATGAGAGGGCTGCTGGGAGATGCCACTGAGGAATTCATAGAGTCACTGGACTCAACCACAGGTTAGCTCTTCTTTCAATTTACTCTACACTTGCTGTCTTTATTTAGCACAACAGAGGAGAAGAACATGATTTCATCTTCCCTTCTTACAGATGAGGAGGAGGATGATGAAGAGGTGTACAAAATGGCTGGTGTCATGGCACAGTGTGGAGGACTGGAGTGCATGCTCAACCGGCTGTCTGGAATAAAAGATTTCAAACAAGGAAGACATCTACTCACTGTAAGACCCAAAGCTCAGAAATATGATCTCGTTCTCAATTTCTTTAATGCACAGTGCGATTAATAAAGCTGACTTACACACTTGCACAAAACATATAAATATTTGTAAAGTTGATTTATAGGTAATTTATCTACACTGATATTTTTTGTCTCTGTTCAAACTTTAACTCCATTTCTCAGTTACTCCTTTAACAGAGATAAATAACTTCATATACTACCTCCACAAATAATTTAAACTACTATTACAGCACAGAATTGCATTATTAAACTCATATATTTAACTGGACTTCTTTTAACTATTCTAAGTCTTTTTTTTTTTTTTTAAGTCAAAATAAAATGATGTGTCCTGAGTGCAGAGGGACAAACTTATTTATCACTGTTGCTTCTAATTTAACTGATGTGTTTTAATGTTAATTTATATTTCTTTGTTGCAAACCCTCATTTTATATGTCTCTATTGCAGGTTTTGCTGAAGTTATTTAGTTATTGTGTGAAGGTGAAGATCAACAGGCAGCAGCTGGTCAGACCAGAGATGAACACGCTGAACGTCATGCTAGGAACTCTGAACTTGGTGAGCGCTTCACTGACTGTCAGCTTTAACAGGGATGATGCTGTTCAGTTCAACCTGTGTTTCATTATTCAGTTCTCGTCTTTAAATCTTAAAAAGCTCACCCTTTGCTGTGTTTTGTGCAGGCTTTACTGGCCGAGCAGGAGAGCAAGGACAGCGGTGGGGCCTCCATAGCAGAGCAAGTTCTGAGCATCATGGAAATCATTCTGGATGAAGCAAATGCTGAGATTTCTGAGGACAAGGTGACTGTCCACTAGAAATGTCCAAATCATTTTCTTGTCTCATCAGACCATGCTTTAACTGGATTGAATTGTGAATCGTTTCCAAATGATAACCACTGTTTAACGTCTGTTCTTCTACAGGGGAATCTCCTCTTGACAGGGGACAAGGATCAGCTGGTCATGCTGTTGGACCAGATTAATACCCCGTTTGTGCGTTCCAACCCCAGCGTGCTGCAGGGTCTCCTGCGCATCATCCCTTACCTGTCCTTTGGTGAACTGGAGAAGATGAGGATTCTGGTGGAGCGGTTCAAGCCCTGTTGTAGTTTTGACAAGTGAGCATCATTTAACTTTACTTTTTAAATAAACTCATATGTCTTGGGTTGACGTTCACGATTACAGTTAAGTTAGGCTTTCCTAGAAGTATCGTTTCTCTGAGCAGTTTTATTTCTCCAAGGTATGATGAAGAGCACAGTGCGGACGACAAAGTGTTCCTGGATTGCTTCTGTAAAATTGCCGCTGGAATCAAAAATAACAGCAATGGCCACCAGCTGAAAGATCTTATTCTCCAAAAAGGAATCACTCAGAGTGCGCTGGACTACATGAAGAAACATATCCCAAATGCCAAAAAGTAGGTCCTCTCACAGCCATGCCTGAAATGAAATAACATCCTCATGCCTCGGTTACCACTAAATATGTGGTTTTCGCCTTTCAGCCTGGATGCAGATGTCTGGAAGAAGTTCCTTTCCAGACCAGCTCTACCCTTCATTCTCAGGCTGCTGCGTGGTTTGGCTACCCAGCATCCCCCCACACAGGTAATTCATATCTAATGGAAAAGTCCAGACATGATCCGTGTGTGAAGGAGTAACACCACATGGCCTCTGCCTCACAGGTGCTCATAGGCACTGACTCGATAACCAACTTGCACAAGCTGGAGCAGGTATCCAGCGATGAGGGCATAGGAACCCTGGCTGAGAACCTTCTGGAGGCACTGAGGGAACACAGTGATGTAAACCTGAAGATCGAAGCAGCCCGCCGGGAGACCAGAGCGGAGAAAAAGAGGATGGCTATGGCCATGCGTCAAAAGGCCCTGGGCACACTGGGCATGACGGTAGTCTTCCAATCCTTTACCTGTGTTTTCTTTACCCAGGGGTTAATTTAAGCTTCTGCCTGCACCCCGTTTTACTTTTGTTTAATATTTCCTTTCTGCTTTTCTTTTTCAGACCAATGAAAAGGGTCAGGTGGTGACAAAGACTTCACTCTTGAAGCAAATGGAGGACCTTATAGAGGAACCTGGCTTAACCTGCTGTATCTGTAGGGAGGGTTACAAGTTTCAGGTACATTCCCTTCCAGAATTACTAGACAGTGTCAAAGCACCATATTCACGTTGAGTTGCAGTTCCTGGAAGGATGAAAAATACACACAAAACAATTAAGTTTTCTTTAACAGTTTAGAAGAGACCATTTTTTGGCAAATACAGGGTTCCTCATGAAATACATAACCGAGAATAAAATGTAGACTTTAACCACAGAGTTACAAGAACAATCATAGAATAAGTTGTCGTTATATTTAACTAATTAACATAATTTGTATTATTAGGTAATGTGCAGCATTTCTCATTAAGAGCTTTAAATGTGACCGTGTTTGCTGGTCCAATTGCCTGAGCTTTAATTTTTCAAATAATTTCTTGTTTTGTTGCAGCCATCCAAAACTTTGGGTATTTACACGTTCACAAAGCGCGTGTTCCTGGAGGATTTCGAAAACAAACCTCGGAAGCAGCAGGGCTACAGCACTGTGTCGCACTTTAACATTGTCCATTACGACTGCCATCTGGCTGCCGTCAGGTAGCATCAAATGCCAAATTTAACACTGAGATTTATGTTTAAGAAGTCTCAGAACAGCGTCTTTGTGCTTTGCGTTGGTAGGCTGGCCCGAGGACGAGAGGAATGGGACAGTGCTTTGCTCCAGAATGCAAATACCAAGTGCAATGGGCTGCTTCCTGTCTGGGGGCCGCATGTTCCAGAATCAGCCTTCGCTACATGCTTAGCGAGGTAAAGTCCCGAGAGCGCACGAATGAGCACGTGTGAACCCACCTTTGTGTAGTGTTACTGCTAACGTTCTTTCTGGCGAACCCACAGGCACAACACATATCTACAGGAGTGCACAGGCCAGCGAGAGCCCACGTACCAACTCAACATCCACGACACCAAACTGCTGTTCCTCCGCTTTGCTACTGAACAATCATTCAGCGTGGATACTGGAGGAGGAGGACGGGAGAGCAACATACACCTCATTCCCTACATCATCCACACTGTGCTTTATGTCCTCAACACGTGCGTACCCTTTCTGATCTATCAGCTGTCAAAGTAAACGATCTTAGAGATGTAAAATGAACCGACGACCGAGGTCTAGAAACCACTAGGATTTATAAAGTGTTTTCCACTACCAGCACAAGGGCAACGTCCCGTGAGGAGAAGAACCTGCAGAGTTTCCAGGAGCAGCCTTGTGAGAAATGGGTGGAGAGCTCATATGATGTTGAAGGACCACACTACTTTACCATCTTGGCCATGCACATCATGCCGCCTGAGCGCTGGAGGACTTCACGCTTGTACTTCCTGCGCAGGCTCCTGGTCACTGCACATGCCCGCAAGGTCTCAGCAGTTTCCACCAACAAGTAAGAACCTTTTTTTCTTTTTTTTTTTTTTTAGGACATGAAACTGGGTTGAAAATTCATATATATTTCTTTATAGTTGTTAAACTACTAGTTTCAATCCAACTAAAGTTTGCATTCTCTGGTTTCCCCCTCAGACTCACAGATAAAACACCAAAGGAGTATGCAGTCTATCGCTCACCTCTCCTCTTCTGGGGCCTGGTAGATCTTGTCTATGACATGTTCAGGGTGAGTGTCTGTCACCCTGCTCGTTGTTTATGTCATAAGTCAATGAATCATTTTTTATAGACATGTTTTATCAGTTGATCCCGTTTAAATGACGGTCGACTTTATGACCAAAGGAGACTGTGGCTCGGTATCTATGCTGCTTTGACTGAGAGTCTCATCCTGACCTACAGAAAGTACCTACCAGCAACACGGAGGGGGGCTGGTCCTTCTCGCTGGCAGAATATATCCGTCACAACGACATGCCAATCTACGAGGCCTCGGAGCGCGTCCTCAGGGCCTTCCAGGATGAACTCATGCCTGCTGAGTCCTTGTCAGAGATTTTCGACATTGTAGGTCAGTATACCAACCCTGCGGTGGTTGTGAGTCTGTCTCCCTGTACGGGACCCCCCCCCCCACCCCCCACCCCCCACCCCGGGGATTCCAGGTTGTAATGTTGTGGTCCTGTTTTCCAGGTCTCCTCTCTGAAATCCCAGACCCAGACCTCTTCCTGCAGGATTTGTTGAACTCTTTGCCCTGATGGATGAACCTTGAAACACACCCCCTCCCAACGTGGAACCGCCCCCACAAACAAATGTTGAGTTACTTACCAACAGTTTGACACAACGTACAAATATCATGACTCTTCTCACCCCCCCCTACCCTATGCTTCATCTAAGATTTAACCAAAAGCAGAAACAGTGTGTAGTTTAAAGACATCCACGTCTGGTCGACACCTTTGTAACGTTTAAACACACAAAAAAAAAAAACAATCACATTAAAAAGTGGTGGGGGCCACATGTTCAGTATAACTAGCCCAAACTTGATATTACTTTGGTCTAGATTTGTTTTTCTGCTTCCAGATATTTACCACAAAAAAAGACTTCACTGTTGTCACAGAAGGACAGAATCCAGCATAGGTGAAGAGTAGAATCGCTTCTGAAACAGTTTTAGGGTGGAAATTTGGTTTTTAAAAGGCCCCCCGTCTCGCTCAGATTTTGGGGTCAAATGTTCAAGCAACTGAAATGTTTTTTGGATTTGATGCACCATGTGTTCAGAGTGGCATTTGATTTTATCTTTCTTCCCTGTTTTTGTTTGTTTGGTTTAAGTTGTTTTGGGTCAGGACTTTTTAAGATTCCGAGAGATTTGATTGTCGGAGTTGGGCTGTCCTTTTCCTGTGCATTTATGCTGACTGGTTTCCATGGTTCTTAGGTTCTAACTGGAATTTGAGTGGTGAACATGAAAATAAGGTTTTTGGTTTGTGTGTATGTGTAACGTTCCTTTTATTGACAGCAAACAAAAGATGGGTCAAATAAAATAAAAGAATAAAGTGGTTTTTTTTTTTGTTTTTTTTTTTATAAAGATATGCCATTGTAATGAAGTGAACCTTTGGACGTGTGAAAGATTCCATCTGGCAGTGAGATATCAGATTCAATAATAATAAAAGAGACCTACATTATATCCTTCACCTTCTTCTTTGTTATGCCAGCGTTTTCTTTCAGTTTGATTTCTGAGCCTCCTCACATTTTTCTTAGCATCAGATTTCTCTCATAATTCCTGGTGACACTGTTACAAGACTTTTTGGAAAACACAATTCCGCAGTTTTATCCTCTTCACCCACAGCCGGTTTAAACGGTGCCCGTGGATTCGAGCCGAGTGCATGGTATGGATTTCACCCAGTTTATTGTATTATCGCCTCTTCCTGCTGCTACAATGTTCATCTGTTGCTGAATGTCTGCTTTCTGGATCTAATCTGTGATTAATAAAGCAGTAACGATTCCAAACGTGAGCCGCGGTGGTGAACTTCTGTTGACGTGGAACATAAGACGCAAATCTGAGAAAAACTGAAGTGAAAGCGCCTTGAACGCAACAGTATTGACTGCATTAAAGCCAAAGCAAGGCATTCGGATATAATGGTAGCAACCATAAGACTGTACGACGTGTTTACGTGTTTTTCAAGAATTGCTAAATGTTTTCTGCTTCGTTGTAGTTTGGTGGTAAATACCCAGTGCTTTGCCTTCACCATGTTTCAGAGGCGATGGTGCGTTCAAGTACCAGTGTGTGGGTTTTGCCTGTGTGTGTCATCTAGCCAGAAAACCTCCATCCCCATGTAGCAGCTGTCTGCGGAATAAAACTTTCCCTAATTTTTTGCATTTCTAAAAAATGTATTTAAAAGAAAATCCCTTTGTTTTAGAGTCTTTTTAAATCCATTTTGTGCAATAAAACACAAACTGATGAAACTAGTTAGTTCACGTCGTATTGGGTGTAGATCGCGTCCTCGCCGCCAGGGGGCGGTGGCGGCCTGCCTCGTCCCTCTGGACAGAACCACAGTATCTGTCAACAAGCTGTCACTCGGGTTCTGAATCACAACATGTTTTATTTTCACTTTGCACATAAAAGCACACATTGCACATCTCACATATGGCTTTTCACAATTCAACTAAACAGAATGTCGTCATAGCAACGTCCCTAAGACCGTATGCATTGGCATACAATATTTCCCCTTTGAACAAAGGAATGTGGCCTTTAGTCTCTCGTCCACGCGCTTCAGCCTCAGCGAGTCACTGACGCTACCTCACTCCTGGACCAGCCACATCTGAGAGCTCCCTTCCCAGTTTCAGGGTGTTTTTTTTTCCCTGACGTGGTGCGGTCCACGTACGCTGCCGTGTTGTGGGGACAGTCTCACGGGTCGTCCCCCCCCACGTGTCAGCAGAGAGGCAGGACGTCCTCGGCGGCCGAGGGGAACAGCCGCAGGGCCTCCCTGGAGGACTTGGTGTAGCCGTTGTGGAAAATCAGGGCCTTCTTGACGGCGAAGAAGGAGACGGTCCTGTCCCACACGTCGGACGTGGACGCCCCGCCGCTGAGCTGGACCTCCAGCGCCGAGCGCAGCTTGAGCGCCCTGTCTGCGCACTTCCGCTCCAGAATCATCACCTTGCCCATGCTGCGCGGAAACAAGGACAAACAGCAGATTAGAGCAGGTTCAAAGGGTCGGCGTGTTGGTGACCCCGCCGTAAGCCTGAAAATCCCACACAACCTAAACACATCAACGTTCCTATGATGACACGAGGGCTGAGGGAGGAGAGTCCAAAGCTTACGTTGTCTGCTGATCCCTCATGGTGAGCTGGTAGGCCGCTGCGTCCAGGTCGGTTTAAGATCAGGAGCCGTGATGTCGCTCCTTTTATACGCTCACGTTACATGCGTCAACTTTCCCATCATCGTTAATGCGATGCGGGTTCTCAGGCTGTTTGACCAATCACGCACCGCTGTTGTGACAATAGGATGAGGATGAATTAGTTGAATTCATTCATGGGGGCACAACGACCCCCCCCACCCCCACCCCCACCCCACCCCAGCCCAAACAAACAGGGAGGAGGGGCCCTCATCTGTGCCGATGCCCCACAATGATGATTGTCGCCGGGATGGGGAGTGATAGGTGGTGGGAACGTGGAGGGAAAGTATGTCACGTTCACAGGAAGGTGGGTGCCCCCCCCCCCCCGAGCTCCCATGATGACCCAGGCTCACGACAAGGGTCAATATTATGTTTAATGTGGTTTGATCCATCATAGATAACAGCCGCTTTACCTTTAGTACCCTTCAATATCTCCTCACTCTTAATCTCCTTTAACAGTGAAATGTGATTTTTTTTTTTAATTTTTTTTTTGCTGAGGCGATTTGTCGTCTAAAACCCAGCGAGCGTCTCGACCCTGAAGGTTCACACAGACGTTTCTCCTTCTTTAACTTTCTACCTATTTAAGCCACTCCAATTCTCACGGTGAACATCTCCCACGCTTGACTGGCCGACAATAGACTATGATCCATCCAGATGGTGTGCCTGGAAGCCCTGTTGACAGCACTGTGCTGCTGGGTGTGTGTGTGTGTGTGTGTGTGTGTGGGAAGGGGGGGGGTTGGTCACTCAATCTTTGTTTGAAGGGGCACACTTCCTTTGTGCGGCCGGCCTCAGTGTCATTAACACTGAAGTGTGGGAAGCCTGGGACCGCGGCGGCTCCCACGTTCCACACACGCAGGAGCGGAGCGTGTGAGACGTGGCCAGCGGCAAGCGGGCCAGCCAGCTGTGTGTGTGTGTGTGTGGGAGAGAGAGAGAGAGAGAGAGAGAGAGAAGGAGAGAAGGAGAAAGTGAATGTGTGTGGCAGCCTGTGTGAGAATGTGCGAGCGCGTGTGAGCCGCGCCGGTGGGAGGGGGGCTCCTGATGTGCGAGCATGTGCTGAAGCGTGGGGACGTTTAGGGTTTATATTCTCCGGTGGAAGCAGCACACTTATCTGACGCTTCCTGTCCCTTCGGGGCCGGAATATCGCCGTGAGAGGAGAGCTGGGCCCGCCCCCCCCATCGCCACACACACTCTGACTTCTTAGTCCTCGAGGTTCATCCCAGATCCCGACTTATCGAAACGCCCAAGTGTCCAAAAACACCTTTTTTTCCTACCGGGGGTCCCTCGGAGCCGAAGCCTCATCAGGACCGTCGTGCGGCACTTCCGACGTGCCCCCCCCCCCCCCCCGGGGAGGCTTGGCCCGCCATACCGGCCACGTGTGCCTGGTGGCGGAGGCGCCTTGTGCTCAATGACGTGGCGGCGGAGATGACAAGAGACAGCGGCATGCTTCCCCGTGGGGTCACCACTTTCCCATATCAACACAAGCACGGGGTCAGCCTCCCAGCTAAAAGCCCCCCCCTCCACCTCCCCCCTCACCCACCCACCCCGGGCTCTCTTTCTCTTGCGCTCTATTCCTCCACCTGCTCCCCGGAGACACACTCATTGTCCCCACGGCTATAAACACTTCATTGAGCATGTGGCAGCCCTGCGTTCCTCAAAGCCCTTCCCAGCGCTCCCATTGGTCCGGGGGACTGTGAGAAAGTCCAACAAGCCCAAGACCCACACATTCATATGGAGATTTGGGAGTATAAATACAGGCTGGAGGCAGACGGGGAGGCAGCTCAGACCCGACTGGCTCTTGGATCGCTCTGACTCCGCAGCCATGGCTCCCACCGTTTTCGGACAAGCAAGCTTCCCTAAGGAACACCTCGCTCCTGCTCATAAGGTGAGCTGAAAATTCCGCGCTGATTCGAAGAGTCCCGGCTTTTGAAAGTGGAGGAACGTGTCTGAGTTAACCCCCCCCTCTCTCTCCCTCTCTCTCTCTGTAGCTGAGGAAGCCGCTGGTGGAGAAACTGCGCAGAGACCGCATCAACACCAGCATCGAGCAGCTCAAGGCGCTGCTGGGCCCCGAGTTCCTCCGGCAGCAGCCCGACTCCAAGCAGGAGAAGGCCGACATCCTGGAGATGGCCGTGTCCTACCTGCGAGGCTGGCAGCAGCAGCAGCAGCAGCAGCAGCAGCAGCGGGCCCCGGCCCCCGGCCCGGGCCCCATGACGGCCGGGGACGGCTACTCCCGCTGCCTCCAGGAGGCCGTGAGCTTCCTGTCCCACTGCGAGCTCCAGACTCAGGCGCACCGCCGCCTCCTCGGCCACTTCCACGGCCTCAGGGCGTCCGGCGCCACGGGCCCCGCGCCCTCCCCGCCCGGCTCCCCGCTCCAGAGGGGCGCCTCCGGGAAGGGGGCCAGCCCGGCGGGCGGCGCCCTGTGGAGACCCTGGTAGGCCGGAGAGGTCGAAGGTCGACCGTAGCCTACTCCGCCCCCCCCCCCGACTTCTCCTGCTCCGGCGGGAGAGCGATTGAGCGTTGAATCCGAGGCGATCCCGAGCCGGTATTCCTTTGGAAGGACTGATGATTTCAGGTTTTACTGAACATTCGCACCGTGCACGTGTGTGTGTGCGCGCGTGTGTGTGTGTGTGTCCAGGTTCCACACAGCGTCGACTGTGTTGATTATTCCCGAGAGGAAGAACAGCTGACTTCTTATTTGACTTTACAAATATTTGTTATGGCTGTAACGCCCACGCTGGGCGACCTGATCGGTGTCTGGGACACCACCTACGAGTGCTACTGATTGATCCTCAAATCTGAGGCGACTTATTGATCCTCAAATCTGAGGCGACTTATTGGTCCTCAAATCTGAGGCGACTTATTGGTCCTCAAATCTGAGGCGACTTATTGGTCCTCAAATCTGAGGCGACTTATTGATCCTCAAATCTGAGGCGACTTATTGGTCCTCAAATCTGAGGCGACTTATTGGTCCTCAAATCTGAGGCGACTTATTGGTCCTCGATACCGAGGCTACTTTTTGATTTTGATACTGTGTATCACTTATTGTTCTTTAATACTGAGTATTACTTTGGATCCTCAATACTGAGGATTTCATATTGATCCTTTATACTTATACTGAGTATTGATCTTTTATACTGAGTATTACTTATTGATTTTTGATACTGTGTATCACTTATTGCTCCTCCATACCGAGGCTACTTTTTGATTTTGATACTGTGTATCATTTATTAATCTTTTATACTGTGTATTACTTATTGATTTTTGATACTGTGTATCACTTATTAATCTTTTATACTGAGTATTACTTATTGATTTTTGATACTGCGTATCATGTATTGATCTTTCATACTGTGTATTTCTTCTTGATAGATTTCATCAGCTTGATGTTGTTGAATTACCTGCAAACCATCAATGGATCCTGTGGATCCACATTTGCTGTAAATCATGCATTGATTATACATAATTTTGACTTTCTGTCACCCGTATCGGGGCTGGGAGTGAACTTGTGTTGCTGATAACTGTTCAGTTATGATGTCACCGGATGATGTTCATCCTCATTTATTGCCTTTTGTAAAGGGCATGTGTACCTGTCACAGTTTTGTTGAGATGCTTCCTTGAGAAGTTTGAAAAATAAATGAGAACTTCACATGAAGTTTTAAAGAGATAAAAAGTTGTCTTCACTTTTTCTTCACAAGGGAAATAGTCACATTAACGAAGAGAAGGAAATGTAAGCATGTCATGAGCATAAGCTTTAGTTAATAATCCTAGTTTAACTGTTAGTGTAGAAATGGAAATCATGCTGTTGTCTTCAGTCCAAACAGTCTGAAGAATGACAGAATAATAGTGATTTACAAGTCTGTTTTTTAACAGTCCCATTTATTCACATGGTGCTGCAGACTTAAAGAATCTTTTAAGAGCCCATCAGAATTAACGCAACTGCTTCATAACATTATACTTATTAGTTTGTTCAGCTATCAGGTGTTGTGTTTCTTATTCTCTGGGGCCTTTCAATAAACATTTGGACCTGAAAGTTTATCAAAAACATCCTAATAATTAATTACCATTTTTCATTTTTGAGTATTCATGTTGTTCAGTAATATCTGTATTCTTAACCATCCCAGATCTAATAGAGACAGAAGAGGAAAAAAAACAGCAGATTTTGTTATATTCTTCTGCCTAAAATGAGTTTTTCTGGGGAGAATCTGGATCAAATCCTCCGGCAATATATCTGTTAATGACTTTTATCTATCTTGAGCTTTTCTCCCCATCACAGTTTTGACCTCATCCCCATGAATGTGTGACAGAAGAGGAGGTCTGGCCCTGGTCCGGGCTCCGTGGAACCCTCCCGCAGCCACATTCTCTCCGTGGTGGCCGTGGCCTGCTGTCTGCGCCGCATGAATTATGTCTCGAGCGCCACAAAAGTCTTTCACAACTATTTGTGCGCGCAGAAGTTTGTGGAGAATGCGGCGTGCCTTTCTCAGGGTCTGGTCGGACTTTCTCAGGGTCTCGTTGGCCGGGCCAGATGGTCCGGCTGAGGCCCGCTGCCCTCCCCCTCCAGCAGGAGATCAAACACCGTGGCTAATGTGATGTGTAACAAGACACACTTCTATTGTTCCCCTCCCGGGGGCCAGTGAATAGGCGCAGAGTGTGGGAAACGGGAGATACCACACTCACAGAGAGGTGGCTGACGGGAAGCCGTTCTGCGCCGCCGCGGGCCTGAACGACGGCCGGGGACTTTACGGCAGGAATTCAGCGCCCTTAAAGCGCCGGTGGGAGGGGAACTCGTCTTCACACTTGTTGACAAAGAGCGGCGGCGCACAGTAGCTCTTCAGAGGACGCACGGCCTCACACAGACGCCTCGGCTGTTAAAGTCAACAGAGAGGCCTGGGAATAAAACGGGAAGCGGGCGGGGACCCGACAGATTGGCAGCTCCTGTCATTTAAATGCCGCTCTCGCGACAATGATCTGATTACAGATTAAGGTTTACTGGTGTTCTGCGAGGAGTTTCACACCAAAACAAGCCCCGAACCTCATTAATCTCATCTCCAGTTAAAATGAATCAATAAAAAGCTCAAGGCGGTTAGATTCCCCCTCTTTTTTTAAGCCAGGAGAGGAAGTGTTCCCCTGATGGGACACTCCTTTAGTCTGGATTAAACAAACCTGGAGGACGTGCATGTGCAGACAGACTGCTCAGTGCCAGCGGGGACAGTCGACTTGATTTTTCTCAGATGGGCCGGGACACAGGCTTCACGTTTGTCCCGCAACAAAAGATTCATTAACATTCCCGATGGAGCACTGAGGAGCGGCATGGCTTCTGTAGCTCATTTACCCTGATGTTAGGAGACTGGTGGGAAACGGTGGAGATGGGACTACTCACAAGTACGGCTTCACATCTGGGGCCAGCCAATGATGGGGGGGGGCCTGCAGGCACACTGCCAGTCTTCTCATAATATCATTAGGTTGACACTAATTTGACACAAAACTTTCATCTTCCAGCAGCCACAACAAGAACCTGCGGGAGCGGGATGAGGGATGGTGGGTGGGAGGCTTGCAAGAAGTCGCTGACAACTACGTAACAACAAATTATGTCATAAAAGCGTCTCTGAAAGCGACTTGATTCTACACGCACGTCAGTAAATAAGTGCTTCTTGACAACGGGGCAGGATTCTGGTGCGTCTGGGAGGAAAAAAAAGAAAAACGAGATGCACCGATGGGAACGTTGTTTTTGGTCCCTGTTTGTTTGTTTGTTTTTAAATGGAATGTCCGAACGGCCCTGCCGCGTCACGAGGCGAGCACGAGGCGCCTCCCGCGCAGCACGCGCGGCCGCCGAGCACGCGCCCCTTCTCCCGCTTTAACACCAGAGCGGCGGCACGAGAGCCGCGAGCACGAGGCCGGACCGTGAAATGACGCATCTGTAAACCCCTAAAAGTGACAAAGTGGACTTTAAGAGGCTGTTTCGTGTTGTTGTTGTTGTTGTTGTTTGTTGTTGTTGTTGTTGTTCTACAGGAAGGAAAAGCCTCCTTTGAAGCGAGGCTCTGTTTTATTGCGTTAAAGTGTTTAACTGCAGCTGCCTCGCCTGCTCCCTGCTCACCACCGCCTGGCACATTCTGCTTTTCCTGCATGCGGCCTGTGATAAATTCTCAGATGACACTTGATAAATTGTTAATTACCTGTTGCTTATCTTGGGAAAGCCGCCTCACACAGATAAATGCCCTGTGAATTATAGACGTGTCTCCCATTGTTGTCCTGGGAGTCCCACTGGTCAGAGTGTGGGAACCGCTGCCCTGCCTCATCCACATGGCTTTGTTATGCTAATGGAGGCGTATAAAACAGGGAGCAGCTTCCCCAGAGGCATCAGAGCTCACGCTGCAGCACAGGAGGAGCATCTCACTTCACCTGCACAGACATGGCTCCCTGCTCCACCAGCTACTCCGCTCATCCCATCCGGATCTCGGAGAAAGAGAACATCAGAGTGAGTACAGGAGGAGATGTTATTCTCCGGCTTCCGCCCATGAGCGCCGATCATCTGCTGAACGTGTGCTGACCTGCCCCCGTCCTCTCTCTCCAGCTGAGGAAACCGGTGGTGGAGAAGATGCGCAGAGATCGAATCAACAGCTGCATCGATCAGCTCAAAGTCATCCTGGAAAAGGAGTTCCACAAGCAGGAACCAAACTCCAAGCTGGAGAAGGCCGACATCCTGGAGATGACCGTCAGCTTCCTGAGGCAGCAGCTCCAGCCCAGCAGCTTCAGCCGAGGCTACTCCCACTGCTGGAGGGACTCGGCACACTTCCTCTCCGCGGGATCCGGCGCGGAGGTGTCGGTGGCCTCGCTGCAGGGCCCCCAGCAGCAGCAGCTCCCTCAGGCCCAGAGGGGAGGCAGCTCGTCCCCGCTGTGCTCCAGCCCCAGGCCCACCACCCTGCAGGACAGCAGCAGCGGCGGCGGCAGCAGCAGCAGCAGCAGCAGGGGCCCCGTGTGGAGGCCCTGGTAGAAACCTGTGGGCCACAGACACTGTCAGACCTGAGGGGAGCTGCACCCTCCCTCATTATGTAGGAAATATCTTTCCAGCCAGCTCGCTCATGGTGGGTTTTCTTATTGTCTCCTCACATTGATGGACAAGTAAAAGTGACGCCCCTCACTTATTCAAAGACTCTTCTTGCTTTGATTTGAACTTCCGTGTGTGTGTTTTTTTTCCCTTCGTGTTTAAAGATGTTTGATGCTGTTTTGATATTATTGTCATATTCTATGAGGTGTCTGTTTACTCCAGTGGAGTTTATCTTTAGACTGCTTGTTGTAACAGTATCTGCTATACTGCCTTACACTGACAGCTGCTGTTGAGAATATTTCTCTCCCTTTCTTTTCAGTGATCTATGCCAAAATGATGCTTTGTGTGTGTTTGTGTGTGGCCCTGTATGTGCGCGTGTGTGTGTGTGTGGAGTTGTTCTTTTGCTATCACATTTATGCTCTTATTTTATTTTTTTTTATTCGTACGACAATTAACAATAAAAGAAACAATCATGAAAATGTTCACGTGCCGTTTATTTACCATTGATTTAACTTTTTTAAGTATAAGAAGATAACAATCAATTAAGCACATGTTTGATACATGTATGAAAAGTTACTGTAAATATATATAGTATAAGGTTTAACGACCATGTTTCCTTAACATGTATACATGTAGAGAAAAACTTCAGGTCCCAGAAGGGTGAAGTCATTTTGAATTGTTTCCAGATGTGAACGTTTGTTATGAATGAATGCATAACATTATCCAAGGTGATTGATGGAGCTGTGTTTCATTTGTACAATGCTGTATGCTGATATTACTGTGGATTGATCAGAGATGTAGAAATATCAGTATGAGGTATACTATAACATTTAACACATAAAAAAAGAGTCTTCTACAGCAGCAAATAAGCTGATTCCCCCCAGATCTACCAAAATAACTCATGAAAGGCAAACGAGGTACATGAAATAAATGTTTAATGTTAAAAAACAGCCTTAATAAATGCATAAAGGCAAAACAAAATCACAGACAATTATATTAGATTCTATTACATTTCACGTCATCACTTTGATGAAGCATCAAACATGCTCAGTGTGAGCTGGCTGGAAAGATATTTCCTACATAATGAGGGAGGGTGCAGCTCCCCTCAGGTCTGACAGTGTCTGTGGCCCACAGGTTTCTACCAGGGCCTCCACACGGGGCCCCTGCTGCTGCTGCTGCTGCTGCCGCCGCTGCTGCTGCTGTCCTGCAGGGTGGTGGGCCTGGGGCTGGAGCACAGCGGGGACGAGCTGCCTCCCCTCTGGGCCTGAGGGAGCTGCTGCTGCTGGGGGCCCTGCAGCGAGGCCACCGACACCTCCGCGCCGGATCCCGCGGAGAGGAAGTGTGCCGAGTCCCTCCAGCAGTGGGAGTAGCCTCGGCTGAAGCTGCTGGGCTGGAGCTGCTGCCTCAGGAAGCTGACGGTCATCTCCAGGATGTCGGCCTTCTCCAGCTTGGAGTTTGGTTCCTGCTTGTGGAACTCCTTTTCCAGGATGACTTTGAGCTGATCGATGCAGCTGTTGATTCGATCTCTGCGCATCTTCTCCACCACCGGTTTCCTCAGCTGGAGAGAGAGGACGGGGGCAGGTCAGCACACGTTCAGCAGATGATCGGCGCTCATGGGCGGAAGCCGGAGAATAACATCTCCCCCTGTACTCACTCTGATGTTCTTTTTCTCCGAGATCCGGATGGGATGAGCGGAGTAGCTGGTGGAGCAGGGAGCCATGTCTGTGCAGGTGAAGTGAGATGCTCCTTCATTTTATAGTTATTCATTATCATAACAAAGCCATGTGACTGGGGCAGCAGTGGGGGCTTTAACAAAGAGACACACATCAATAACCCAGAGATGAGGCAATCCCGGGCTGACCGGGACAGATAAAACCTTTCCCGAGATATACATCACGTGGATAATGACGTGCTGTCAGGCGCTTATCAGGAGCTGCTGCTTATCTCCTGCTCCAGTGACGCGGTGAAGCGCTGGCAGAACCTCCTGATGGGCTTCTGGAGGATAATTACACAAAACGCACCCCATCTGTGTCATCCACAAACCATACTGAAGTCCATGGCGCCGTTTTAGTCCGCCTCCAGCCCCTTCTCGTGTTATTTCGCAACAAACGAGGATCGAAAAGCCTGGAGTTCGTTTCAGGTGCTGAGATTAAAACTGAGCCGGCGTCCCCGGAGGCGTCAGCGCAAGGGAAGACGATCGCCATTAGCATGAAAAAACGAACGGCCTCCCAGATGTGGCGATTGTATTACGGAGAAGTGACAGCGAACGTGCACTTAGTGAGGGGCTTTACAGTGATACTTGACCTCTGTAATTAAGCCATCTTCGTGCAGCAGCTGGAAGCCCCCGTGCAGCACCGTTTGGATCACGTCCAGATCCAGACGCGCCTTGGTCAAGAGCGCCATATGACACTTTACAGAGTTACACTCAAGCGCCACGTTTGACTGTGTAACACGAGCCGTCCTGGTGTCGCACCATCTTGACCCAAAGAGCTGAAAAGATAGTAGAAAAGTTGTTCTTGTGACTGATTCCCACCAATCATCCATTTGTTACGAGTATTGTTATTTTCTAAGCGCAACCCCCCCCCAACACCCACACCCGCACACACACACACACACACACACCCTCCCCAGATTTCCCGCCACAGCTCCTTGCGCGGGCCCTTGGTGCCTTGACTAGAAAGCTCCTGCTTGTTCATCCATGGCACACTTCTATTGTTGACTGAGGGTATTAAGCCCTGAGTGGACGGAGGGACTGTGGGAAAACCGAGCTCGGACTCTACTCACACATCAACTGGTCAATAGCTCTGACCTCCAGGCCACGAGGAGCCTTTTCATCTCTATTCCCAGACAATAGCCAGCAGCAGTGTGTGAGCGTGCGTGTGTGTGCGCGTGTGAGGCACAAGACAGGCCAATTCAGCCTTTGTTTGATTTGCAATGAGAAGTAAAGCTGCAGTACCGATTTCTTTTAATCATTTAAGCAGCTGCTGGTGGAATTATTTTATTAGATGTTGTTGCCCCAGAGGTGATGTTGTGGGGTTATTTTAATCATTTTGATCTGATATACTGTTAAGTTAATAATAATAAACTTAAAAGTAATATGTAACATTAGATATTAACTCTCTTTTGGTTCCATAGAACATGCATCACCGTGCAGCCTGGACCCCAGATTGGCTGTAACAGTGTTTAAATGAGGTCTGAACACACTCCCTAAACCAGAATACCTACAAACTATCTATCTATCTATCTATCTATCTATCTATCTATCTATCTATCTATCTATCTATCTATCTATCTATCTATCTATCTATCTATCTATCTAAAACACTTCAAAAGAAATGCAGAGAAAAACTTTGAAGATCACAAATGCTGCTATAAACAATGTTTGACAGCAATTCCAAATGTATTTATTCTTTCATTTTAAGAGTACCCCAATTAGAATGAACAAATTAAGATATTACTAACACAATTGTATTTGTATGCACATAGTTGCTGAGATTGTGAGTATGTTCTCAAAAGCTCTATTGTTTGCTCATGGTATACATTTGAATGCAATTCTGGAAATGAGCAGTGGTGTTCATTTGGGGCTTCAGCACAATGATGTAAATTTTGGGCAGGAAGTACCCCCCAAAGAAGGCCAGCACGCTGACCAGCGTGGCACAGACGTAGGCAGCCACGGTAAAGGGGCCTCTGCTGATCAGGTAGACCGTGAAGAAGCTGATCCAGGAGATCATGTACACCATGAGGCTGAAGGTGACGCACTTGGCCTCGTTGTAGTTGGCCGGCAGGTCTTTGCCCAAGTAGCTGAAGAAGAAGCAGAGGACGCTCAGCGCGCACACGTAGCAGAGCTCGAGGAAGGAGCCGGGGGACAGGGTCCCGCTGCACTCCAGCACGACGCTGTCCGCGTAGAACCCCAGGTCCTGGGAGGGCTGGGGAGGCCCGACGGCCACGCGGATCACGGAGACGCACAGGATGCAGGCGGAGGCGACGAGAATGGTCGCCTCCGGCCCTCGGTTCTTGGCCCACTTGCCGTAGGCGGGCGGCAGGCGAGACGAGAATTTGAAAATGCAGACGACCTGTAGCGAGCGCACGGCGATGCAGGCCAGGCACACGGTGAAGCTGAACGTGAACAGAGGCTGCTTGAGGACGCAGGCCAGGGGAGACGGCCGGCCAAAGTGGCACAAAGAGCTGACGGCTGCGGCCGTCAGAGCTGCCAGCATCAGGAGGCAGGTGCGGCCCCCGGCGGACTTGGCCACCGGCGTGTTTATGTTGAGCAGCAGGATTACTGCCGAGCCGGAGGTCATGAGAAGACAGCAGGCCAGGAAGAAAAGCAGAGCGACGGACAGAGGATGGTCCCATTCCAGGAGCAGGGGAGTCCTCTTCAGGCACCGCTCGCTGCTCTTGGGAGCCCACTCCTCTGGCAGGCAGGCCTGGCACGTGGTCGGGTCTGGGGCGCACAGAAAAGAAGATGAAATGAGCTTTTGCCCGGTTTTAATGGGGGACTCTGGTGTGTGTGGAGTGTTGGGTGTGTTTCTTGTTCACACACTGGGTCTATTCAGATTCAGGATTTCACCTGCTGATGACTAAATCAAGACAAGTTGTGGGCTGTTAGCGCCCCCTTCTGGCGAACCCCGCGCACAACAAGTCAAGAGTTTTGCTGCGCTGCTGAAGTTTGCATACAATTACCTCAAAGAAATTAATTTGAAAAAAAAAAAGAAAAGATTCAAACATCTCACTCCCAGTCTCACTTTTTATTTATTTTAATTGAGTGTTACCACTTTGGTTGAGGAATGTTGCCTCCGAACAGGCCTGGCAGTCGAAGCAGCAGGAGTGTTGCCCTGTCAGCAGCCTCCTGTGGCCAGGCTCACACGGTGGCGAGCAGATGGACTGTGGCACCTACACACACGCACACACACACATACATACTCTACTATATATCATACTATGTAAATACAGTGAGAGATGAACCGACAGTTTTACATTTGCCTGATAATGTAAAACTGTCGGTATATAATCCAACTCTGAATATACTACTTTAATCCAAAAGCTCTTACAGGTCTTGAATCTCCAGAGATGTGCCATTCAACAGCATCAGCATCAATGGTGAGGGAAATGGGATTAGGGCTGTAGGAGCCCACCACCCTGACAGACCACTCCGTCCCACGCCAAACCCAGCTAATTATGTCATATCCTGTGGGCGGGTCCCCATTTGAATCAAAGTGAACGGACGTGTTGGCTATCCGGAATCGGACCTGCTTCAGTCTGGAGAGAAGCTGGAGGAAAGTGAGAAAAGAAGAGCTGGATGAACGAATGGTTCAGGGTTACATAAATAAGTCAGTCTACTAACCTCCCATGGATACACCCTCTTCCTTTGGCACTCTCCAGAATCACATTCGAGCACTTGATGCAGGGCATGAGCGACCGCGTACACGGCCTTATACACGTTAATGGCAGAGGTGATGTCATAATTATCCAGAGGGAAGTCCATCTCTGCCAGGCTGTACAGGCCTCTGCTTTGCAGACAGGTGTTGCTGAGGTTCCCGGTGACGTTGGGGGTGTTCTCGTGGTGGCTCTGTTGCAGCGAGGCTTCAACTAACCTTTGCTCAAACCCTGGTAGGGTGGTGTACTTTACAGCCACACCGATCACTGTGCCGATAGTGTGAATCCCAGGTATCCCTGATATCAGGGAAGACGGAGACCAGTCCTCGGTCCCGATCCACACCTTTTCCGTCACGTTCCGCTCAATGACGAATGGCATGAACTTGGAAAGTTTGGACTTGCTGGAGAAGACAACAATGGTGGTGACTTTGGTCTTCAGAATTCCGTCCACCATGTTCCTCATGACCTGCACGGTGTCGCGCGTGTACTCGGGAATGACCCCCTGGTAGGCGACGCAGATGTCGTAGTCGGGCGCTTGCTGGGAGAGGCTCTGCATTCCCTCCAGCCCGTAGCTGTTGTCGCTGCCCAGGAGAGCGATCCAGGTCCAGTTGAACCGAACCAGCAGCTGGATCATCGCTGCCACCTGGTTCTTGTCACTGGGAATGGTGCGGAAAAAGGACGGATAGAGCATTTTGTTGCTCAACATTTCGTTTGAGGCTTCGTAAGAGATCTAAAAATGAAGCAAAAAGACAGTCGGGGAGAATTGATGCGTTGCACGCAGGCGTCAGGTGATCAGAGGTTCCACTTACCTGTGGTATAAGATAAGCCCCCAGTAGAGTGGCGGGGGTGAAGGATTTGCTGCTGCTGTCTGGTCCAATTACAGCCAGAGGCCTTTGACTGTTGTTGAAGTCTTTCCCAGATACAGACGGGCTCCAGTAGTCAAGGACATCCAGCGCGGCCAGGATTCCGGCCGGCACTGAGCATGTGTCGTAGAGCTGGTACCCCAGCATCAGCCCTGGTAAAAGAGACCCGGGACCGGTGTCGCTGTTGATGTCCTCTACAGCCAGTTTCATAGCCTGCAACAGGTGAAATCCATGTTTGTTGATTTCACCGCTAGAGTACAATTAAAAAAAAAAAAAAGAGGTTAAACTGAAAGCAAACTGGAACAAAGGTGAATCATCGTGCCGTTAGACTCACTCTTTGCAGAGAGGCAGAGCGGGCTGATTTCCATCTGGTTGATCTCCATAGTGGAGAGGAAAGAACCCAGCGATGGAAAAGTTGCCAGGCAACCGCATCCCGTGTCCGTGGGAGGTATAATCCAGCTCCCCGTGAACGAGCTGCAGCATCAGGAGGGTCCCAGACAGGAGGGCGGCAAACACCGGCAGCCTCATTCTGCCTTCAGCTCCCAGACGTTTGTGCTCAGCGTCAACACAAAGCTCAGTTTTTGTAGGCGCGGACTCTAGGGGGTCTGACCGGATCATTAGCGTGTTTGCAGGGAGTGCTGCTCCAGTGAAATGTATTTGCATGTGGCGTGGCACCTTTGCCTGTTATTAAAATGATAAACTCATTGAACTGTGAAAGTGGGGTTTTCATTTAACTTAAGTGACCTGGAACCAAACAGTACACAAATCCTCTGTGGTAGAGCAGACAGGAGCATGTTCGTTAATCAGTAAACTTAATTTAGTGCCATCTGAATAACGATGAAGATCTGCCATTACTTTGCTTTGTTACAGTATTTGGACATGTGTTTTTCCTTTTGGAATGTGGTGTTTATTGTGAAAAAAAGCTTGTGCAGGTGTGTCTGACTTTGCATTTGGGTTGATATTTGAGCCTTATTTGTTAAACCCACCAGTGCAATTTGCCTGAAGCTAACACAAACTTTTGGCAACGTTGCCTTTTATTTCATGCATTTCAATTCCACAAATGAGCAAATAAACACGTTTTTATTTCAAACTTTATATTTACCACTTCAGACTAATTAAGAAAAATCGAAATAATTACATGTCTGATATCGAAAGAAGCTCTTCCTCGTGTGTGACAGTACTTCCAGTGTTCTTGGTGGTTAAAGGTTGTTCCCTTTTGTTTTGTCTGGTCAGAGTTTTTAATTCCTGGTTCTTACCCCAAGACATCGTTGGGTGTTTCATGAGTGCTGCTCCACATAAAACATAAAACCTGTTAATGAGGACATATCTCACAATACGATCTGTCGTGAACAATCTTTCTAATTTGTGTTTTTAAATGTTTGAATTCCAACTTTATTTGGTGTTACAGGATTTTAAATCATCATTTGGTTGTAATCCAAATTCTTGTACTTAACATTTGCTTTTCTGTCTTTCTGCTATTCACTCAATGCCGAATAATCACCTGAAAACACAGATCACTTTAAAGCTTTCCCAGGGATCCAGTGCCCAGGACATACTGGAGACCAGTGGAGCACTGCTGCCACCCCCAGTCTGAACACCTTCATGACCGTCTCACCCCTACATCTCTGCAACAGCTTAGTTCAATGCAGAACTTCCACAAATTTGTGTTTTCCTTTGGGATCCCTACCAGAGTAGAGCAGACAGACTGATTCCAATTTCTCCATCAGGATTTCGCTGCACTTTTTGTGACCCAACCTGAACTGCTTCTGTTCTGTCTCCTCCCACACCTGCACAGGTCAACATTTTTGTACATACAGTGTTGTGATTTCACCTTTGGTGCCCGAATTAGATATAATTGTTTGTTTTGTGTGGTGCCTGTCCAAACTTCCTTCTGATTTTCCAGACATCAATATTATAAATATGTAAACCAACAAAACCTTTCATTTTTATCACTTCTAATGTTGCAAACGACCCAGTTACTGATAATATAACATCCTATGCATGTAGTCCAGCGCTCGCTCTAATTATTATCGGCTATCTAATGCTGTAAACGATGTTTGTCTCAGGAAAAGTCAGAATAATATCGCTCCAGATGGACGCGGGAGCGGCGCTCGTCGATTGCGTCACCAAGGCGCGCCGGCGCACGTCGAGGTGAAAGTGCACGGCTTCCATTTTTTCCCCCCAGAATAATTCTTCCCGAGAACTTGGACAAGTAAATCCGGGCTGCGAGAGGCTCCGTCGGGCCCCCCGGTGGGATCGGCCGGCCGTGTTGAGCGCACGCCCGCGGGCTCCGTCCCCTGAAGCCGCCGCTCGCCCGGGCCCCCCGCGCCCGTTAGCCGCTTAGCTCGGCCGGCTAACGGCGGCCGCGGCTGTAAACAAACGGGCGGCCGGACGGTCCTCGGGCTCTTCTGGGTGTCTTTCTGTTGGTTTCGGGTGTTGTTAAGGCGGGTCGGCGGGGCCCGGGTCGGCTTTGGGCCGCTTGCGTGGCCGCTGGCGGCAGCTTTAATGACGTTAATGCCGCTGTAGGTCGGGGCTCGTTGGGGTCGGCGGGGCCAGCGCGCACGGGCGGCGGGGGGGCGGGGGCGCGCACGGACTGACGCGGGGGGGGCGGGGGCGCGCACGGACGGCGGCGGCATGTCGAGCTTCTCGGAGTCGGCTCTGGAGAAGAAGCTGTCGGAGCTGAGCAGCTCCCAGCAGAGCGTCCAGACCCTGTCCCTCTGGATCATCCACCACCGCAAACACTCGGGCCTCATCGTCAAAGTGTGGCACCGGGAGCTGAAGAAAGGTGAGTGTCGGGCTGGGGAAAGGTGCAGGTGTGCTGTTGGGGGGGGGTCTAACTGGACCCTTTAGGACACCCTCAGCAGCAGTAGGCTGATTCCAAAGTGACCGAAGGAGGTGTTTCTGGTGTCTTTAACTCTGCGCTTTTTTCTTTTTTGGTTTGTTTTTTTGGTGAATTGTGTCCCTCAGCTAAAAGCAACAGGAAGCTGACGTTTCTGTATCTGGCCAATGACGTCATCCAGAACAGCAAGAAGAAAGGACCAGAATTCACCAAAGACTTTGAGTCTGTCCTTGTGGACGCTTGTTCGCACGTTGCGAGGTGGGTCAACTGGACGACTGTAACGACGAGCACGACTGTGTTACAGGAGACGTCGCTGTGGCAACGTAAACGTCCCAACACATATTTCAGTCCAGTGTGTAGTGTAGTATTTAAGTGTGCCGTACAGTTAAATCCCATCGTTATTAGATTGTGGGACCAACAAAAATCAGTGTTTTTAACTGAAACCCGCGTTGACTATGCTTTGAAATGTGTAAATAATTTTGGAAATGTTTCCTTTTATCTCTGTACAGAGAGGCAGATGATGGCTGTAAAAAGCAAATGGAGAGACTGTTGAATATCTGGAAGGAGAGGACTCTGTACAGAGCTGACTTCATTCAGCAGCTCAAACTGGCAATAGAAGACTCAAACAGCCCCAGGCCTCCAGGTCAAGAGCTATTGTAACTTTTGAGTATATATTCTAGTATCAGGCCACTGAATTGTGTTTTTTTATCCCATCAGTTCTAATCTACTGCAGAGATAACCGTAAATCTGTTGAATATTTAGCCCTGTGTTGATGGCATCTTTAGCTGATTTGTTGATGTGTGTTGGTACAGAAGAGACAAAAGCGGTGAAACGCAGCTATCAGAAGATCCAGGAGGATGAAGACGACGAAGACGATGACTACAGAAACTACACCTCACCTCGCAACACGGGTTCTTCTGCTACCCAGCTGGTAGGATTTCAGGAAACCTGCCCTTTAATCCCTGTTTTCATACCTCAACTACCTCTTCCATTTTTATTTTACCCCCAAATCCCAGCAGACCTGTCTGTATCCAGAGATGGTGTGGCGCCTTTTCAAAATAAAGCAGCCTCAGTGCACTGAGTGATCTGTCTGTAATTCACGCTGAACTGCTTTCAGACAGAGGAGCTGGTGAAGGCACTACAAGACTTGGAGAACGCTGCCTCAGGCGATGCTGCAGTTCGCCAGAAGATTGCTTCACTGCCACAGGAAGTCCAGGATGTTTCACTGCTGGAGAAAATCACTGGTGAGATACGATTAAAGGGAAACGTCTGCCTGTCTATCTGTATCTATCTGTACCTAGAGAGATCTGGATATCCAGACATGGGACGACACTTAACAGGTGGAAAATATGTCACATGACCTCCTGTCATGGTGGAGGTAAAAAAAAAAAAAAGAACTTCAGATTAATGTACGAATTAACAACCTTGCATTTTGCCAATCCAGACAAGGATGCAGCGGACAAGTTGTCGAAGACGGTAGACGAGGCGTGTTTGCTGCTGGCAGAGTACAACGGCCGACTGGCAGCAGAGCTGGAGGATCGGAGACAGTTGGCCCGAATGCTGACTGAGTACATCAGCAGTCAAAGGGAGGCTCTGACAGAGAGAGAAAAGAAACTAGAGGTGATTTCTGTCTGCTAATTTCTGACACACACACTTCTTTTTGTTTAACATCTGTTCGTACTCCTCATCCACAGTGGCCAAGCTCCTCCTACGCTATTAAATAATAAAGAAAAGTTGAGCTTCCACAAAGCAGCGACTCTAGTTAACATTAAACACGACATTTGTCCTTAAATATGTAGTGTGTGTGTATTGTTCCTTTTCGAGCCAGTGTCGGGTGTGTCCAGGAATGCACTGATAGATGTAACGTTGTGTGTATGTTTGGGGTCTGCAGGAGTACAAGCAGAAACTGGCCCGGGTGACCCAAGTGAGGAAAGAGCTCAAGTCCCACATCCAGAGCCTCCCCGACCTGTCCCTCCTGCCCAATGTGACGGGAGGTCTGGCGCCGCTCCCCTCAGCCGGGGACCTCTTTTCAACCGACTGAGGCACCTTCGCCCCGACAGAGAGATACAGACGGACTTCCTTCTCCTGCTCATCTAAACCCAGCTCCTTGTTTGAGTCGCAGAGTTCCTGTAGCGGTGCCTCTGAGTGAGAACACAGGTCAGGGAGGAAGTGACATCAGGAAGAAAGACTTGTGAGATCTTTCCACTCGGCAGAGGAGAGCGGAGACTCTGTCAGCCTGGATTCTTCCTTGACTTCTTCATCAATAAGGATTCTTTTCCACCAGCTTGAAAACAGTTTGCTTCCTGGGTGTTTTTATTTTTATTTTTTAACACTTCAAATATCAAAGTATTCAGGAAGGGCGGGCTAGAAGTGGTCATTAATATCTCTGTCTCTGTTTTTGGGGGATGCAGTGAGGAAACTTAGGCCATTCTTTTGGAGGTTGTGATTACACTGTGAAGAGAATGTACCATTTGTTAGTTTTATTTTGGACTCTCAGTTGGGGCTTTACGTTGGCGTATAGGTTAGTAGCTGGTTTTGATGTGGACATTTAAAAATATTAGCCTAGGTTTACTGATCGCTTCATTTTGATCACCTCATCATTGTGATTGTACAACACTTGTCTCAGTTTTCATTGTTTAATTAAGACAAACGAGTTCTGTTTTTCTGTCTCTTCATTTGCGGGTTTATTTTACACAAATACGTTTGTAATTTCTGCTGGAATTTGAAGAACTTGTCACCAAAACACCCTAAAACCATGAACATTTTATTCCTTTATGTTTGCGTAGAATTGAGCAATATTGAGAAATCCAAATCCGTGGATAGTTCAGCCCCAAGTTTATGATAAAGTGTTTGAGTAGAGAGTAGCAGACAGGAGGTTTATCATTCCAGGACTGCAGTTACATTTTACACTTGGCATTCTGTCCTATGTGCGTCTCATTCGGTTTTAAGTTGTTTCTATAAAAAAGAGTGGATTTTGGCCATTCTGCCATTTTTTTTTTCTTTCAACATTTTTGTTTCAACCATCCCAATGATGCAAATACTCCTTAATACTCTTTAAGGAAGATGAAATGCTGTCTTCTCGCGCAATATCTGAAATGGAAGGAGAATCATTTCTGACCTACACAAGCTTCCACAGTGTTATTAAAGCAGGAGTGTCATCCCGACAGATGTGGCCCCCGTGTCCTGCATTAAAACGACGTCCAGCAACGGTATTCAGACATTACACTGGTTTTCTGTGTGGTTTTATCAGCAGAATCACGCTGCGCTTTCACATCCAGCAGTCATTTGCAGTGCTCAGTCCAGTTAGTTAATGAATTAGCTGCAAATTTATTTAGAGTATAATTTATTTTAACTATTTTGTATTGAACGCAATTGTTCTTAGATTTTGTTGGAGTCTATTAGTCATTTTCTGTACATCAAGTCACAGCATTTCCGTTTTCTTCAATGAAAAAAGTAATGACTCTATTTACAGAAATTTAAAACCTTTTAAAAAAACTTTTAACTTTACTTTGCTGTGCAAAATTGAGTCAGAATTCCTCTAAACACGAGCAACTCCAATTTGAAGCATTTGGTCCAATGACGATTAACACAAATCACACACAAATCTGTAAATACGTTCATTAATCGCTGCTCATCTCAAGAGCAAAATAAATTCTGAGTTTATTGATTTTGTAGCTCAAAGCAAAAACAAGCAGAATGAGAAAAGTAAATTGAGACGCTGAAATGTTTTAGAAAACAGATAAATTAAAATTGAAATGAATCATAACGATGCGGCGTCAGAGTCTCGCTAAAAAAAAAGAGATCTTTTAAAAAACATTAGACTCATTCTTCGACGATGACGCTGATGAAGCTCTTGATGTTCTTCAGCTTGTCACTATCAAAGTTGGCCAGCAGCACGGTGGCCCCAGCCCTGCTGGGCGTGAACTGGATGCTGGCCTTGGCCTCCTGTCTGGGCCCCACCTCTCCCACCCTGCAACAGACGCACCGTTATCCCGAGAGGAAGCCCGACGGCGAGGGGCGGCGACCGGAGCAGAGCGGCGAGCGTACTCGTGTGTCACGGGCTTGCCCTCGGTGAGGCCGACGCCCTCGATGGTGAAGCTGCAGTCCTGCAGTGGCTCCGGCAGCGAGTTGACCAGGCTCAGCTCCGCGGTCAGCAGCTGCTTCACTCGGGGCTCCCCCGACAGCTGCAGACACCAGACGGGATTAACGGACTCAAGGGATTAGATCGTCCCGTGAAAAAGCCACTCAGCGATGGCGGGAATACGAAGAGCAGCAACTGCACGCTTTATCGTAATCGTCCGCCACAGATGCGTGAAGGGGCCCTGTCATGAGGCGACATCTGCAACATCTGCATGACGCCTCAGATGAGCAGCACTATTCAAATAACCTCCATCAGACGTAGTTATAATTCATTTACAGCTTTCTTTTCCAGTGAGGCCCCCCCAGAGGAGACAGAAGCTGACTTTAACGGTGTTGGGGCCTGATTGCTGTTTCAACCTTGATGCTGTGTGACGGGGGCAGGAATGGTTCCCAAACCTCGATATGTATTTCCGGCTCATCCAACACGATGGTCTTCTCAGCCTTCTGGAAGTCAATGATCTCCCTGTCGATGGTGATGGCCGACAGCTTGATCAGCCTGTCCGAGGTGATATTTGATCCGTACTGGTCATACTCCAGTTTGAGGGACAGGCGCTTCGCTGGAAAAAAAAAAACCCCAAAGACATGTGAAACAGTGAAATGGGCCATTTAAACCAGCGTTCCTCTGCTGACCTTCTCCGGGGGGCACCTCCACTTTCTCCGAGAGGAATCCACAGCTTTCTCCCAGTTTTCCGTTGTAGTTGATGGCGTTGGCGAGGAACAGGAAGGAGCAGGTCCTCGCCACCATGCAGTTGTTAGTGAGGACAGCGAACACCTCAAAGTCCCAGCCCACCACCATGTCCTCTGTCAGCTTGATCTGTGGAGGAACACCGGGAATCAGACACGCTTCACGCCGTCAGGGGTTTGACAGCACGGGATTTGAACGTTTGCGTTGTTGTTGTTGTTGTTGTTGTTGTTGTTGTTGTTGTTGACACCTTCACATGGAGCCCGGGCTCTTCCCCCTGCTGCTGGAGCTTGTTGTGATGCTGGGCCTTCTTGTACACCTCCCTCTCCTCCTCTGACCCTGAAGGCCACACTTGGATCAGCGCGATCAGAAAGCGCGATCAGGAAGCGCGATCGGAGCCCGCCTACCTTCTGGGTACTTGTACTGGTGGGTGATGTCGCGCCGCTCGTCCGAGCCCACGGCTTTGGTGCTGATGAAGCGCCCGACGGACTTCGTGGAGCCGCCGAACCTGACGATGCGTCCGCTTTGGAGCTTTACGTTATCCACCACGTCTGCGTTCACCTGCCGCCGCGGCGGGTAGAAACGCAGCGTGGGCGAAACGCGACAGGAGAGACCCCAAGTCGGTGGTTCATCTGAGGGGGGGGGTTCAAAGGGCTCAGCGGGAACGCACCTCAGCGAAGATGAAAGGCGCGTCGTACTTCTTGGTCAGCTCTCCTTCCTTGATGGCCTTCACCGGGGCCGGTCCGCAGCAGTAGATCCCTGAGAGCCACACACACACACACACACACACACACACACACACACACACACACAATTCCAGCAGGTTTCACACCCAGGAGGGGCCTCGCTTCATTCCGCACCCTCATCAAATCAAGCAGACACCCAATCATCGATCTACCTGCAGCAGCTGCACAACAGCGTTTAAAATAAGAGACGAGAGGATTCTCTGTCTGTTTACTGCCCCAAAATCACCTTCGCTCGTCTCCTGGGGGGTCGGGTCGCTTGTTTGCCAGCCGTCAAAATCGGAACCCAAATCCGGACGGGTCATCCAGCTCTCCACCCAGACGTGGAAGTTCCTGACAGTTTGTGGGGAAGAAGGTCAAAATTCCCCGTCGTTCAGAGGCCTCAAGGGGCACGCGCTCACCAGATGGAGTCGTTCTCGGAGATGTTTTCGCCTTTCTCGTTGTACAGGTTTTCTATGATCAGGTTGGCGTCGCTGTCATGAGCCGATCCAAAGTTAGTAACCACCCGACACGGGATGCCCAGGGCGCGGGACACTGGAGGGGGGACACACACACCGTCAGCCCCACTCGGCCTGTCATCGCCGAGCTGTCACCACGTCAAACGCGAGCCGGGAGAGACGGCGTCTGAGAGGAGAGGCTCAAATCGAGTCATCGCCGGAGATCGTTTTACGGCCGCACGGACCTGTGCAGGCGACCGCGGCGAAGACCCAGCACTGGCCGTAGCGGACGGGGCCGCTGTCCGCCCACTGGCGCAGGATGTCGGCGCTGCCGACCCACTGGCCCGGGTGGACTCCGTTTTTGAACTCGTGCCACTCCCCCACTAGCACGCCCCTGTCGTCGTTACTGTTGATCTGTCGGCAGAGGGCACACAGCTGACCTGGGAGCCCCGTCGCCGTGGCGACGACGCCTCCGAGCCAAGGATGTAAACATGGAATTAAGAGACAGCGTGATTAACCTCCTGAGATCCCACCTTCCCACATGAGGACATTATTGATTTGGGCTGTTTGTATTGATTTATGTAACAATCTAACACAATAAAATGTAGAAATATCTCAGCACGTTAAACGACACAGTTTCAAGTTACTTTCTTTTGAATGTAACTGAGACCATCAGACTGAGCCAACTGCTGCCTTCTTTGAGAGTTATGAAGCGGAGTTGATGTGTTTATTTATGTGTGTAGTTTTTAAAAGTGCAGCCAGGTGCAAAGCTACCGCGTGGTGGAGAACATAAAAACAGAGCTGTGTGGAGCGCCGCGGCGAGAATCGCAGCCTGCCCACATGTCCGACTCTTTTAGAAGCACAGGCGGACCCACCATGGCGCTCAGCACGCGGGTCACATAGATGGGATTCCTCCGGGCCGAGCAGTCCTGGTCGGCGTCGGCCACGAACTTTGGGTTCGAGTCCATGATGGTCAGACAGATGTCCAGGATATCTGGATCAAACTGCAGATGCATGGAAGGTGAGCGCAGGGCCTGAAACAAGGCCCGGGGGGGGCCGCGGCTGGGCAGGGTGTGTCGGTTTGGGGT
Source organism: Lagocephalus sceleratus (assembly GCA_911728415.1). NCBI lineage: Eukaryota > Metazoa > Chordata > Actinopteri > Tetraodontiformes > Tetraodontidae > Lagocephalus > Lagocephalus sceleratus. Next base: position 3,967,967 of record CAJVRN010000064.1, on the reverse strand, counting down.
TACCTGCCCGTAGTTCCAGGGCATCCCCTTGATCCGCTTGTGCGTCCCTCTGTAGATCTGCCCGTGCTCTGATAAAATATACTCCTTCCTCTTCGTCTCACTGCGCATGTAGACGGCGTCTCCTGGGGGGGGGGGGCAGGACACAGCAGGTCAGACTCGCAGACTTTCATGTCTGTTTAAGGGGAGGAAAGACTCACCCTGGCACCAGGCGTTGAAAAGGAGGATGAACACTCCTAATTTGATCTTCTGGCCCTCCTGCTCCAGGCTCAGAGAGTAGAGCCCGACAGGAGCGGTGGGCGGGGGGGTGATGGACACAGAGACGGAGCCCTCGGAGGGATCGGCGGCGGCAGAGGCGCTCCACTCCCTGTCGCTCTGGGAGTCGCTCGGCCCAAAGCAAGCTTTAGTGCCGGACTCCTTTCGGGGTAGAGGACCTTCGGAGACGGGAGATCAAACGAGGTCACGCACGCCTTCACACATTCAGCAGCGAGGGGGGTAAAGAGAGCAGCTGACCCGTCTCCACGGTGAAGCTGGTCTCGCTCAGCTTGAACCCGGTGCTGCCCTCCTTCAGGTTGAAGCTGAGGCTGAAGGCCTGCCCCCTCCTGACCACCAGACGATGGTCTCCATACAGGTCCGTGTGGTGGGCGCTGTTGTTGCTCTTTATGTTCAGATCACAGCTCTCCATGTCTGAGACTGTACACACACACACACACACACACGCAGTTGCATGGCTTCGTTTGAGGAAATTGTCTTGTATATGTCACCGTTCTATCAAATGGCAGAAAATATGAACTCAAAATCTCTGAGTCATTAAAAAACTCTTTTGTAATTCCGTCTAATAGATTTAACAGATCTGTCAAGAACAAGATTAAACTTGAAAGTATCAAAACTTCATCTGCAGGCGAAGCAATAATCAAACCTCTTACCTGGACTAGTGTCTGCAGTCCACTTGTTGCTGTCCGGCGTGTTTGTGTGTGTGTGTCTGTATGCATGTGCGTGCGTGTGTAAGTGTGTGAGCGTGTAAGGCAAGCCTCAGCAACACTGTGCGTGTGGAGGCTCTTCAAGGGTATTTGTAGGCTGTGAAATCCGATCACAACGCCCCCAACCGTCTTTATGTCACATAAATAATTGTGCTATTTTTAGATATGTTGGTTTATTTGTCCATCTCATCTAATCTGACTATGGCTTCCACTCAAATGGCATACAAGGAACAAAAAAGAATGCATGTAATAACGTAATGCCTCTTGAGCCATGGCAACAAATATGTAGCAAAAATATAACTTTTTCAAATGGAATTTATAGTGCAGATAGCTGGGATTCTTAATCAAATTCTATCTCTTTTAATTTCACAGGATAATTTGCACATATGATTAATATAAATTAAGCTTTTCCGCTGATTATTTCACTGATTATTCCACATACAATTACTGTAAAAAAGACGAGTCTGTTTCTACAGAACAGGAAGTGAAACACACCAGGGATAAAACAAACACTGTCTGGTTTGTAGATGAAGAGGAACAGGAAAAGAGCCAAAAGTCTTTACTTTTCTTTTTATTCACTTTGTGATAATTTGGCTGCTGATTTCAGACACAGAAACACTATAGAAACTTATTAAAAAAAACACAAGAAAGAAAACCTCAATATGTCATGGCAAACTTTTTCTTTTTTGGTGATTTTTATGTAAGTGGACAGGTGGTAAATGTGGACCCTGAACACAAAGTTGTATCTGGTCTGCATGGGTAGTTTTATAGAGTATTTTTGCAACGATTATAGCCTTTTTGTGTCTCTGTCTAAAAAACCAACCCAAGTGGTCTGTCCCCTTTCACAAATGACTTCAATTCGAATTCTCTTCGAATTTCAGTGCAAGACAGAACAGTAATAGCACCCAAAAAAAAGAAATAAACAAAAAATAAACAGGAAATAATTTCCTAATGATGCTATTATCTTGGGCACTACAACATTAAATGTGTTATATTTTCAGAACCACACCCAGCCACTCATGTGCTTCTGTGTCCTCAGCTCAACTCGGTGTCTCTTTTGCTGACGAAAACACTGAAAAAATTGTCCAAAAATCTGCAAAATTTCAAATAAAAAACATTAAAACATAAAAATGCTTCTTTACTGTCGAGGAACTGAAGCTTCTTGCTCCCAAATCCAGTATGAATTCTGGTCCTGTGAGTTTATTACATGAGCTGTTAATGGCAACAACAATAAGAATGACAGTTATGTGGCTTTATATGGCTACATTTGCTGACACAACAGAAATAAAAATGAACAGATCAGACAATTAAAAAGCACAGATGAATCCAATAAATTAAAGGAATAATTTGTTGAGAGATCTTAATCTCATTTTAAGCGGCAGCAGTGATCACGCTGAGGTCTGGATTAAGAACATTCTTGTACACGCTGGCAAAAATGTCACACGCAGTTTGACGCTTCGGTCGAAACCTGCAGGTCTGAGCCGCATTGACTGTTTATCATGCGCTTGTTCTTTCGCGGCCCGCCTAGCAACCACATCCTATCAACCAACAGTGGCTTTCATGATTAAACCTCATGACCAGACAGAACTGGTGACTGGACGTGGTTCATCCACATCAGGAGAGGCTGGACCGGAGATCTGCAACAAAATGAGGCTCACTAATAAAAGCATGTTAACTCTTCTCTTATCCTCATATTTATTGATATTTATTGCTGGTCGCCAGTATATAGGATATATAACACATGCACATGGTCCAACTATACACTCACCTTAAAAGGGCGGTCGAGGGCTACACTTCTGTTGATTTCCCAATTGTAATGGTGCCACACTGTAACGTACCACATTATATGTTAACACAAGGTAGCTGTTGGCTATCATTCTCACACACACACACACACACACACACTCACACACACACACGGTCGTACCAGAGCACCAGTTAGATGTGGAAGTTTGGGGACCATGTCGGGTGTCTTCCTGTTCAGCGCCGGAGAGCTGTTTATCCTGAAGCGCGGCGTCTGACATCCCGCTGGGTGCGGGTTTGAATTCCGGGAGCCGACTGATGACGAGTCGTCCGCCGCCTCCCCGCCCACGGCCGACGGGCGCCGGTGGCGGTCTGTGCCACCGAAGAGTTTGGCGGTTGATTCGGTGTTGTTCGCTGGAGCGGAACGAGAAAAGGTCACGTGAACGTTCCCTGTGGTTTATCTCTGCTGGAGCTCCACAGAGGTGAAGCAGGCCTATTCTCCTCTGTGCTCATGTTTGGCCTCGAGCATTATCCAAAAGCCTGTGTCAAGTTTCTGGTATGGATGAGCTTTTAAAATAGTCCAGTCTTAATTTCTTGCATTACGTTTTTTTAAATGCAGCTCTAAGCTCCCTGCAGCTGTGCTGCATCAACGCTTTCTTATTTCATTTTACAAATAAAGTTTGACTGATTCAAGCAACTGGGGCTCGATAGAAAGCGACCTTTCAACTCACTCGGATGTTGAAGAAGTTTCCACTGACTACGATAAAGGTGACACTGGCGGAGGTGATGACTGTTGAGGTCGTTCTCGCCGACAGATTCGGGGGAGGAGCCAACGGCAGGACCGGCCTCGAACCCCAGGGGCTGCGTCCCTGGATAACCAGCAGGGGGCAGCGACCCGCGGCCGGAGGAGGAAGACGATTGGCTGAGGGTGGTGGAGGCGGTGCTGCCGGAGCCGATGGAGTGAGGTCGGGGATAGTCTAAGCCCCTGTGTGAACAACACGCCACAGGGACTGACGACAGACATAGATACCATAAAGATAAAGGGTTTCATGAGCAATGGGGGGACAATCGAGACTGCAGCGGTGATTTAGACGAGGCTAGTTTCGTTAAACGCAGTAACAAAACATCAAAAATCAAAAGCAGGGACGAGAGTTGTCATGCTTCTAAAGGCTGTGACATGGCAATAAAGTAACATGCACATACTGTTAAGATGCTGAGCTGTAGCACAGAAGGCTTAAGGTCGTGTGTATTATTTTAGTTAAGCATGGAATCGTTGCAACACTGAAGGTTTAGTGTGGCTGAAGCTGGTGAAAATATCAGTATATTGGCCATAAATTGGAGAAAAAAGTAGTTTTAATATATAAAGTTGTAACCTGATGATGTCGAAATGGGACCGCTGATAAACTTGAAAAGTTTCATATCAATTATTATCAGTTTAGTTGTCCCAATAGTTGTGATATTTCAATTAAAATGTGCACAAGATGGTGGCACTAGAAGAAAATTCATGGGGCTAGTCAGAGGGGTTTAAGTCTTAAAAAGGCTTACATTTAAACTGTTCCATTAACAGCTGTTGAGACTGTGATGAAATAATTCACGCATAATGAATGACACCATCGTAAATGTGAGTCTGGCATAGGAAATACAATCTTGCAGGAAAGAACATGTTAAAGAATAGAACACTTGTTGGACAAAAAAATGAGCAAGTGACAGCTTGGGAAGCATGGATAAGGACTGATGAAGCTTTCACGTGAGCACAGGACAGGACAGCACTGGACTGGACAGAAATGACGTCCACAGCAGTCTCACAATTAAGCTGAACGAGTATCACCTTAAAATACTTTATAGACTGCTTCTTCTTCTAAACTGCTGGCACCTCTATTAAAATATTCCATTATAAATCCCTTAAATTGTCCCGTATCTATGATTATTTTTGTTTTATTTCAAGTATAATGTGGAGCCTTACTTCTTCCAGGCAGGGCGCAGGTGACGGCCCGGTCACAGATGGCAGCATCGCTGGGCTGGATGTCCATGAACGGTTTGCGGCCGATCCCCATGAACGCCCTCTCCTGCAGACGCAGCTCTGAAAGACGCGGGTTTCCGACCTGTAACTTCATTTGTGCCGCCTGGGAGACAAAAACGCGTCGTCGTGTCCTGTCTCTGACCTCGACTGTGAGCCGCCTGGTTCCACAGAATCCTCTCCAGGTCGGCGGTCCAGGCTTTCTTCACTTCCATGCTGGAAGCTCTGAATGTGTAAGTGTCCTCCCTTTTCCTCCTGCGGAACCAGATTTCAAAGCACAAAGTGCTCATGCTCGAGTGGTGCGTCATCCCAATGTCGCTGGTCTGAGAGAGAAAGCACAGACATCCATCAGAGACGCGTGAGGTATGTTAAAACGGTCAAACGTTCGCCCTGTGATGACCAAACACATCGGCGGACCTTGAACGACTGCTTGTAGACGTAAACGTCGTTGCCTACGTCTGTCTTCTTGGTCTTGCTGAAGAGGATCAGATCTTCAAAAAGAAAGACCCGTCGCACACACTTCTTCTTCCTAAAGAAAACTGTGAACTCCTCCTGGCGAACCAGCTGACCCTGCTCCTTTAAATTCACCTGAGAGAGAGGACATTTTCATTTTTACGGCCTTTCTTCATATAGGATCCAGCCTGTCTTTGACCTACGTCACACTCCCTGATGGCGTCCATGGTGAGCAGATCATTGCCGTGACGCATCTGAAACCGCACCAGGTCAGCAGCGGCTTGGATCTCGGCCCTCTCCCGCTCCCTTTCGCTGCTGGTGAGGTCGGGCAGGTACGAGCTCCGTCCACACACGCCCGGAGGGAGCAGCGGGTCCTGGGTCAGGCCTTTCGGCCTGTGTGAGCCAGCTAGTGTTAGGATGTCCTGCAGCAGGAGGCTGTACTTGCTGATCCTCTGGATGGGCCTCAGCAAGTAAGATGAAAGATCCATCAGGTCCCCCAGCTCCTGCTGCTTCTTCTGAGAGGGGAAACAAAGACGGACACCCATCAAACCAGAAATACGGGTTTGTAACACAATCAGCAGTTTACATCCAAGCCAAGTTATCTTGACTGCCCTCTGGTGGTAGGCTCCAGGAGAAGGATAAATCCCACCTTGTGTTTAAAACAACAGACGTTTTAGATAAAACAGTAGCTTCTGCATAATTATTACGGCCCTTTTTTAATGAGGTTTTGTCAGGTGGAACAGCTTTTATCGTCTGATGACCCAAAAGCAACGTTGAAACCAACAGACCTTGAAGATGTCGTATTGGTGGTGTAGAATCAGGGCGTCAGACTGAGGTTTGTTCTTGCTGTACAGAGCATACAGGCCAAAGCTCTCGCTCTGAGGAAAAGACCCATAAACACTGTAAAAACTTTCAATAGTGAAATTTTTTGCTTTAAATGGATCCAAAAAGAAAAACAACAGTCATAAAGTCGTGACTGACGTGTCTGAGGAAACAGCGGGCCACCATGGCGGGTTCCCTCTCACAGGCCTCCAGTTCTGGCAGGAAGTAGTGGTTGTGGAAGTCATGCAGCTTTTCCAGATTGCTAAAGATGATGCCTCGCTTGCCTCTCAGGTCCTGGGGGACGTCTGGTCTGTCCAACAAGGGGAGGTAATGGGTGAGGATGTAGCCAAGTGAGCGGACATATTCTCTCTCTGTGAACAGCAGCTCCTCCAGGACACGCTGCAGCCGCCTGGAAGAGGAACACAACCGATGTCAGCTGAAGTCAAACACACACAAAAAGCATTTTATATAATATAAAATATGTTAGTCTGCAGTAAAATCCTGTGTTACTCTTGTTTAATTGTTTTATAAAATAATGAAGATGACATGTGGAGGTGGCAGTACAGACGCAAGGATGGATCACAACGGCACGTGAAGGTGAAAACTAGAATGGATGTTGACTTTAGTCATCAAGTCAAAATAATTTTGGATGGGGTGTTTGAGCTCAAATGTCAACATTAAATCCTAACATTTTCAATGAATAGAGAAGTGAATAAGAAGTACCAGTACCTGTAGTACTTCATTGTAGGCTTAAAAACAGAATATAGCGCATGACATTTGATTAGGATTCACAAGACTTGAAAAAATATTCACATATTCACTAAACCAGGGATCTCAAACTATTCCATAAAGGGCCGTGTGGCTGCAGGTTCTGGTTCAACCCAGCAGCAGCACACCAGACTGGACTCACTTCATCAACTCATCTGAGTCTTCAGACAGATGATTGGTCAAACTGGATGTGCTTGACTGGGGGAACAAAAACCTGCAGCCATACGACCCTTTGTGGAACAGTTTGGACACCCCTGCTCTAAACAAACTGCTCTAAACAAACTGACGGGATGCAGAGCTTTGTTAAACCCCTACACTTACAGGGAATTGCTGGCAGGCTCCTGTGGACTTGCCAAACAATACCCTCCCTCGTATCCACCGATGGGCAGGCTGGAGTGTTTGCAGCATAGCGTCTCACTTCCACCCACGGCCCCTCGGGCACTCGCGCAGGAGCCTTCAGAGCAGAAGCTCTCGTGGCGTGAGACCTGGTACTTCTGCGCCTCCTGCAGAATTCGACAGGAAGGCTGACCGTGGCCGGCGCACGGTGAAGGGGATCGGGCCCGTGGCTCCCGGGCAGGAGGTGATCCCGTCGCTGCTGCGCCTCTGCCGCACGACTCCTGGCTTGCCGACCTTACCCGAAGACCTCGTCCCCATGGAAACCACTGGCAGCCAACAGTGTGGGACTGGGACAGAGCAGCAGCGTCTCTCTCGCTCCTCGCTCTGCTCACCTGCCTCCTCCTCAACTCTTTTTCTGTTTTCTTGGCAGATCTTTTCCATAAAAAAGAGGGGGGTCATATCATACATCTGATAAACGTAATATCCATGCTAATGTGAGTGATTAAAGCGGAGGATTACCTGTTAGGGGACTGTGGTGTGGCTTTTGACCCCTGACTGTCATCCTCAGGTTTAACAGTGAGGTTACTACCAGCTACGTTTGTTAAACTCGTGGCACTGTTGTTGAGGAGTGTCTGTCTCTTCCCTAAATCCTTCTCTCCTGAAACGATGTCCTCCCAATCTGGATGTCCGGGTCCAGGCGTTGATTGTACACGCAGACTCCGGGCACCGGGTGGCGGTGTTCGGGCATTGATGCTCTCCACGTCGATGTAGTGCCGCTCGCACCAGCTTCCGGGGTCTGGGTCCCGTTGAAAAACCTCATCCACGTCCTGGATTCTCTCCTGAAGCTGTTGCCTGGCCTCTTGACATCTCAACCAAGCCACATTCCAGACCCGCATGCCCCTGGAGCTCCGCAGGGTGCTGGCTTCGGCCTTCACCTCTTGAAATCTCTCTGGGGTGAACTGACTGAACTTGTCTTGAAAGTTCTGGAGGACAGAGCTCTCATCCCCAGGAAAAAGAACACTGCTGACTGGCTGCACTGTGGTCACTGAGGACTCTTGACCTTGTTGCTGCTTTGGCTCAGCGTGGGTTTGACTGGCTGCCGTTATTTGGCCTTGGTCTTGGACTGAGTTCATGCTGGACTGACTCTGGTTCAGATATCCGGTGCATTCATTGGCCAGCGCCGTGGCCTACGCAGAGATTAAACAGGATTCTTTACTCAAAATGTTATTGGCAAAACCACACTAAAGTCATTCAGGAAACAGACTCCTGGCTGCTCTGATTCTGAATAGTTTAAACTCTGATATCTCACCGACCTGCTCACAAAAATCACACACGTTGACCATGATCTGCAGCTCCCTGCCGCAGGCCTCTGCCCTGCACAGAAAGTCCTCTAGGCCCGACTTGAAGGAGCACACCAGTGTTCTGAAGGCCTCTGTCTCTGGGTAGGATTGCCCACACTGCTGGAGCCGTTCTGCCTCTGACACCAAGGTCATGGCGTGATGGCGTCGGTCCTGGTCGAAGGAGATCAATTTCATTAAGTAAGGAACAATAAACACAGAAGTTGAACAGGGGGATCACTCACATTGGCTTCAATAAGGAAACGAGTGAAGCTGTTCAGGACCTGCTCCATTCTGTCCCCAGGGTCCTCAACTGATTCTGCCTCCAGTAGGTGGCGCTCTCCCTCCACATTAAACCACTGCTGCATCTGCAGAGACCGACGATCCCAAACAATGGTGTTTACAGTTTGATCAGATTCAGGTTCACGTTTCAGTTTAGTTTGTTTCCTGTCATTCCTACTGAGTATAAATCTGATGTAAGCCTGATATATGTACACATATGTGTTTATGTTGGTAACAGATTAACAGATTTCTTATTCTGATTCACTGTTTGTGTGTTGTGTTTTATGAATTATCTGTTAGACTGGGCCCACAAACCCATTACTTTTAATTCTTTATGGTGCAATTATTCAATGCACCTGCATGAAATGCCCTTCAAATTCCCTGAGTTGTAGCAGATACTCCAGGTGCTCCAGTGACAGGTTGGTCCTCTGCACAAGGACGTGGGCCTGCTCCTCTACGTGGTTGTATAAGCTGCTCACTGACTCCACTGCATCACTGCAAGTAAGGACAGTTTATCAGGTAATATAAGCAGTGTTTTATCCCATTTGAAGGATGTCTGTTTGTATGGTGTAGTTACATGAACGTAACAAAGAAACACAGTTATTATGTGTGTTCAGTCACAGGGTATCGCTGTTCCTCTGGGATGTTACGCACCATAGAAGGAGACTTGTTTTACCTGAAGTCCTCACAGTGGGGATATTTGAGATCACTCTCCTTCCTCAGTCTGGCCAGGATGGCTCCGCCCTCCCTCTGCAACTTCACCAATCGGCTGTCTTCCAGTACATCCTTCATTAACGTCTTCTGGTCAATCATGCACTGTTGCACACTCTAAAATGAGCATTAGAAACGTTGCTGATACTCTAAAGATAAACTTAGAACATTAGGACAACTGACTTTGTTGAAGTTGCAAGTTACTGCAATCAAAGCCAGACAGGGAGAGCTGATTCTATTTGTCTATATGAACATACCTGCATGCTGTCCCTCCTCTGAGGATCATCCAGCTTTCCGATGGCTCGGTGGAGGAGACCCGAAGCCTCGTGCAGGTCAGACACAAATGGGAAGAGCTTCTAAAGAGTGAAATGTGGAAATGAATAAATCATGAGCAGGGAAGGATGAAAGCTTGAAGCAGCGTTGCGGTGATTCGACTGCCTCACCTGGTGGAGGTCCATCCAGTCACAGTGGCTGTGGATGACCGAGCCATCGAAACGGGGACTCAGCTGACTCCCGTCCACCAGCCTGAACAAGGCCTTCATCGATGTCACCACTTCAGTCTGCAACGGAACAGTGTGACTTTGCAGTTTGGAACTTTGATTTTGTTTTTTTTTTAAACTGGGATTCTTTCAAACTCATACTGATATCAAGATAGCCAAGAGTTTATACATTTAAAGAGAGCACATTTTCTTCAAACTGACCCTGATTCCAGGAAACCTCTCTGGCCGAAGTTTGCTGTCTTTGTCCACCAGCAGCACAACGCTGTTTACTGCCTGGACAAACTGCTCCTACAACAATTTATTCACCAATGAAGACTTGGGCTCCAAATAAACACCCCTAACCAGCAGAAAACTCTGACAATTCTTACCTGAAGGGTCATTAAAGCCTTGTAGAGCTGCGGCTGAGGAATCACCTTCCGTGCATCGAAAATGATGGTCACCCCAGCTTCTCTAATTTCTCTTCTAGCAACCGATGTGGTGATGAAAATGCAAAAGCAGACAAAACAGGTTAGGAATATGCCCAAAATGACAGATCTGCCATGATGCTTCTCTCAAGAGGGCACCTGTTGATAGAGTAGAAGTAGAGCAGCATCATAAAGAGCTCCTGGCTGGTTACCGCTGAACTCCAGCCCCAGTGATCCCCATAGAGCTCCAGTACCGCCCTGCCTGTTTTATCTCTACCACCTGAAGGAAGAAACAGCCAGTATTAGACGTTTTTAAGATCAGGAGGTCAGAGTAAAATGATTCAGTGTGTTTTAACATCACCTGTGAGAGATGCTACTCCTAAATACAAGGGGTGGGCTCTGGGGTCTGGGGACCCCAGGGGAAGGTGGTCAGGTCTGGGCTGTGTGGAGGCAGAGGCAGGCTGGCTGGTTCTCTGTGTCTTGGAGGCCAAATGCTGATTTTCCTGCGGTGGGTTTTGTGTCTGATGGTCATTTCTGTTGGGAACTGGTGGGCTACCAGCTGAGGAAAGCAGATATTTCACAAGTGAAGCACGTTAAAGGGGAACCCAACCACTCCTACAAATAGACCACGCTGTACCTGGAGCAACAGTCGTCCTCCTGCTGATCTTCGGGGAGACCAGGCGAAAAGCTGTGCTGTTCTTACATTTGACCACATGAAGCTGGGGGATCTCTGCGCACGACTCGACGTTTTCTCTTCTCCTGATATTCTGACCTTCAACCAAGACCAGCTCGCACTTCTCCGAGGTGTCCACCACGGCCGTGGAGAGCGACGAGCATCTCCCGTCTGAGGCGGAGTCACGTCTGCTCCGCGGGACTGACAGAGCTGGGGGAAGGTTGGGATCTACTGGCACGCTGCCAGTCCTGGCGAGGCTTCCGTTCATACGGGAACCCTCACCTGAGCTTGACTCTAATCTGTGTTGTTTGGGATAGATCACACGCCTCTGCTGCTCCTGGGGCTCTTGGGGCTCAGCGTTGTCGGGCTTTAGTCCTGTCCCTGCTGACATAGTTGACCCGTTCATGTGGTGAAACACTCCATACGGCTCCTTGTGGCTATTCTGCGCTGGTAGCCGGTCGGACTTAAAAACATTGTAATCCACACAGGGATGAGAGTAAGTGTGTCCTGGCTTCCAGTATGAAACGGTGCTCTTTTCCCCCGACTCCTCACAAATGGCTTCAGTTACAGACAGATGAGACTGGTGTGGAGTAAACGACAATCCCCGACATTCATTCGCAGAGTCGGGCAAATTGTCGTCACACTGCGTCAGAGTGCCGTCTTCCTCAACGGCGGCTAACATGTTCCTCTTCTTTCTCTCCTCCTCAAAGGCTACGGGGTTCTGTAGAGCAGCCTGGTAGGAGTCCCTGTAGCGACAGCGCAGCTCCTGAGCTTTTGAAACCTTCCCGCATTGTCTCCGCTTCGTGCACGGGGTGCAGGGTTTCTCCGAGAAACAGACCGCGGGGGCATATTGAGGAGATCCAGGCTCTGCTTGTTGGGAATGCTTGGTAGGAGACTGAGGTCCTGGTTCCGAAATGTCGGGCCTCGACGAGCGGGCGCCCTCGGCTCTGCAGTGACTCTGCGTTGGAAGCGCGGGCGGCCGTGCGTGAGGGGAGGCCGCAGGGTTAGGCTGCCACTGGGGCTCCGTTGGTGCCTGCCAGGGTTCACACCTTTGCATCTGTGGCCCACTTGGCACGGGCTTTTGCCTTTCTATTTTCTCTCGCTCCTCAAGTATTGACTGGCCGCTACCGAAAAGCATAGTTGCCTGCAAAACGTCAATGTATTCTCCCTGCATAGCCGTATGACCCGCGGGCCCAGCCTGGCTTATGTCTTTAGTGATTCTATTTTTATCTTCTATGTTTTCAGGAAGAGTCACACATTTATCTTCACATCTGTTGTCATGTGCGTGGCTGCTTATACCTGAAACTGTGTTTGTTTTTCTAGCTGTGTTTGTCCCAGTACAGCAGCTGTCCCACTTATTAGGGGACACTAATCCAACAGGCTTAGGCTCTGTTTCGATCTCTTTCAATCTGACCAGTCTAGATGACGAAGCAGCTTTTGTATCCACCAAGCAGAGTGACACAGCAATGCCGTGCTTCGCTGGACATATTCTGGTTTCCACTGAGAGGGCTGAGGAGGAATCTGAGGACGGGGCTAAAAGTGAATTCTGAATCGTGAGTGGATATTGTTTTTCACAAGGTTCTTTAGTAGAGGGGAGCGCGACCGAGCGGCTGGGTGACGAGCTCTCGAGAAAGCAATGAGGAGTCGTAGGTTGAGGAAGTGATGGTGGAAACGGAGGACATGAAGGAGAGGCAGAGGCCATGCTAGTCCCAGCACGCGTGGACTCATCCACAAAATCCGGCACGGCCACCAGCGCCCATGGCAGCCTCACCACGCCCTGCTGGGTGGCGAGCAGGCACCGACTGAGGGGCGTTCCATGGCGACCCTGGTTGATCTCCTCTAACCAGTCGCGGCTGAATATACACGGATAGGAGGTTTCAGGGATTGGGGTCTCCTCCACTACCTCCACCAGCAGACCTTCCTCTTCCAGCAGGCTGCAGACCAGGATACGTGCTGATTGGTCACAAAACGGCGCCACTCGGAGGTAGAAGTCACCCGGTCGAAGCAACGAGGGATCAATGGGGGCGAAGTGGATGACGACTCGGTCATGCAAACACAGAGGCCATCCCTCACACAGGAAAACCACATCAGAGTACTGAGCCTGAGGAGGGAGAAAACAGGGATACCTCACAATGCCAACACCTCGGCTGTGGTTCTAGGGCTTGGGTGTCACACGAGACACTTACACATGCGGCCTGCTGCACGGCGTCTAGGATGTGCTTGGCTGGGACGAGAAAGTCCAGCAGGCAGCGCAGAGCATCTCCGCGATAATGGCTGTCGATGATTTGGAAGAGCTGGCTCAGAAGAGTCGGGGCAGTGGCCTCAAAGGGCGGGTAGAGGACCGACAGAAGGTTCTGGATCGAACTCTCAAGACAATCTAGGTTCTACAAACACAGGGGAGAACAAAACATTAGTTCAAATATTGACTAATTTTATGACTTTGGGATGAAATACAGACACCATCTTGTTGCATACGATGTCTTTAATAAGATTTCCATAAATGCAAAACAGCAACTAAGAACCCAGTAAAAGGCTTCCACGATCCACTATCAGATTCCAGTAAACGCGATGGTGGGCCAATGACTTCTCAGGACTGTAACAATGTGCTTCCTCTGATTCGAAGTGCTTAGGTTCAGCTGCTTACATCTCGCTGACCCCTCTCAGTAAATTGGGCCCAGACCTCATCCTCAACCTTCTGACCCACCGAGACAACGGCTCCACAAACGCAAACACTCATTAAACACACACATGAGCCTGACAGTAAACATTCAAGTAAACACGGTGTGTGACGGCGTCTCTCAAGGCTCGCTCAACCCCTGGTTTATGGTTTCACATTCCCGTTGACCCGAACTCGTGGCTCCCGTACCCCGTTTTAGGCTCGGCTTTATTTAGCCCGGTAAAGGCCACAGCGGCCGACCTCAGGGGTCATTGTATATACAGTACATGCGTTGCTGAGGCTCCACTGGGAGGAATATCGCATTATGAGAAGCAAAGCTTAAATGTTCCCGCCCCAGGAGCGTGACCGACTTCATTAAGAGGTAAGAGGTTTGACATTTTAGGACAATATTTCTCACTTTCTTTCAGAATTTCTCGCTGATTTCTCATCTCTGTCCTGCATTTGTGCAGTAGCTTAGCTGTTCAGGAGCTACCTCTTCCTATTACTCTGATTTTCTCTCTTCTATCTGCTCACATTAAGCTCTAAAAATGCTCGTCTCGCTTCTCCCCATAGATAGGAAATAACGCTGTGACTCAGATCTTTCTGGTCAGTCCTGCCCTGTCTCGACGGGACAAAACAGCAGTGGTCATCGAGATAGCACTAAGGAGGAGGAAGAGGGGGAGGTGGGGGGAAGAAAGATGATGTAAGGGGAGAATAATGCGCAGTAAATCATGACCCTGAACAATCTGAGCCTCATTAACTCTAACGTGTCAGAAAATCAGAGCCCATGAAGAAACCTGAACAACTGATGCTGAGTTAGTTTTGCTGGGACTGTAACAGATGGGAACGACAATACTGGTAATAGGAGTAAAAAAACCATTAGATACTGTTGAACTGAACAGTTTATTTGTGTCCGTCTCCACGATTCACGGTGATTGACTGGGATGTATGGGCCTGTCTGACGTGCCAGCATATTGCAGAACTCCTCTCTCTCTCTCTGTCTCTCTACCTCTCTCTCTCTCTGTCTCTTAGCCACAGTAAGACATGGCAATGCTGGCATTACTGTGGATAAGATGTCCCAGTATGTGAGCTGAGGACAGGTTGAATGTCTCTGTCTGGAGTCATTATCACGCAAAAATAGTCTTCGCACATTCCTGATGTCAGGCAGGTTCCTGCCTGGACAAGAACAAAACATTTAGCTATCAAATAAGGAATTTTTGCATTCATGGAATAAATGTATTCCCAGTTGGGACATTACATTTTGGCTGTAATTTGAATCATCTGGTTAGATATTTAACCACAAGAATGAATCATCTATTGGTCCCATCAGTTTAGAGGTCTGAGAAGTTTCCTCACAAACATCCACGTTTGTTTGATATTCTGCACACTGGACGCTTGGGAAAATTTAAAATAAACACAAATGATCTAATTCAGCCAAACTCCAAAGCACACAAACTGGGCTACTGTCATGTCACGTATGAAAAGAATCCACTTCCTCTGTTTATACCAACAGCTTTTCATCCAAAAAAAGGAAAAGACATCGTTGCGTTTACCCAATAAAGTGGAATTAAAACATTAAATGCAGAGTAGCTGTGTGATTCTGATTAACAAGAGGCTGATTTGAGGAAAATTCTGACTGCAGTTTGTGATAAACTGCACAGTGATTGTCCCTGGGTTTCTTTTACCTCGGAAAAGGAGGTTATGTTTTTGCCGGCGTCTGTCTGTCTGTCTTGTTGTTGGAAATGTGAAAAGGAAGAACTGATTTCATTTTGGGGGTGATCCGCAAGAAATCCTGGATTCTGGATGACTTTGAATTTGCGTTAACATTGTGGTAAATGGGGGCCAAAAAAGTTGTTTCTCAATATCTGGGTTAATTATTGACCAAACCCCATGAAATTTGACTCAAGGATGGACAATGGGATCCTCTATCATATTCCAAAGGCTGATCGGATCTGATCCAGAAGACGGATTTTATTGCAATCTATATGAACTTGGCGGAGGTCTGCGCTCTCCGAGTGCTTTCTAGTTTCTCCATGTTTTTTTCCCGCTCCCTCAGGAGGGAGTCGTCTATCACAGTCTCTGACGAGCTGCTGTTCAGCTAAGAGAAAATCCAAACTATTTTGAAATTTGAAGAAAAATTCAATTGAGAAGTAAACAGATTAGTGCTGGAGCACGAGTGTTGCCACGAAGAACCACAGGGCGATAGTCATCCCAGGCATTTAAATGTTTAAATGCATTTAAATGTGAGAAGGAAAGAAGAGCGTCCTTGTTAAAACAGACAGATTCGATTTTTGAAATATTTTCAAATTATTTTCTTTGATTTTGGTTATTTTACATAGAGCCCAAACAGAAAACCCAACCAGATCTTTTCTGTCTCCCCCCAAAAAACTAAACTTTATTCTATAAATATTTGAATATTCTGTTCTATTTACAGCTTTGAAAAGAGGCCGAAAGGTACCAAAACTTTTGTTGAAAGGGGGGTAAAAGCACCTGATGACAGCATGTTCCTTTTAGCCAAAAAGCTGCACCTTAATATGAAAAATGCAAGAAAGGAGAGACACAGAAGGTAAACTACCAAGACTCTCCAACACCTGCTGACACCTGAACACAACACGGAGTGAATCATATCGAGGTCGGACATAAATACAGGCTTCCTGCTGGTAAACACGAAGTGGCTAGATGGTATATTTAGTATCTTCAGAGGGACTCAGCAATTAGGAGCTTGTGGAAGGCAAACACGGATAACAGCGACCTTGAGCAGCGGGGGCAGTTTGAAGGTGGCTGTAAAGCAGAAGTCAGGCCTCAGACCGAGCGCCTCTTCAAACAGGTGGGGGTGACGTGTGTGTGCGAGGCACGTTATTATATTATATTAAAGACTGGTTTAGCTTTCACTGACACACTCCGCTCATCTGTAATTAGCCCACAGCTGCCCTAAATGTAACTCACACCGGCAGATTTTGTGACAAACATCCCCAAACCACCACTTAAAGATGGGAAAACAGGTGACAGTCCCAGTCATCGCACCCAACAGACAGACCACGAAGCGCGCGTCAGCCAGATCTTCATGAAGTTAACGTCGCTGTGCACTTTCAGGGAAGATCTTGGTTTTTTATTTTGTTTGTTTTTTTGCGATCAGAGCGGCTGAGTCGTCTGTTGTGTGTTTTCATTCAATCGCTAACACGAGACAGGACGTCTTTCTGCGAACAGAAAAAAGGATGCTCTGTGCAACCTGGTGGGCACAGGAACAAATACCCAAACATTGAGGTCGCCCCAATGAGACGGGAATAGGCGGGTTAATGGACTCTGGCCTCAACGACACGGCAAATATGCAGGAAATAGGGCGGGAAAGCTCGAGGCATACACACAGACAGTGTCCTGCCAAGTCAAACCAACAGGGAAGCTGGGCGGGCTTTTCAAAATTCGTCCTCCCCGTCAGTTGGGCCCAGACAAAATCGACTTTATGCGCAGCCAGACACACCCTTCCTGTAAAAGGCAGAACATACGAACATTCAGAAACGGGGTGGGGGGGGGGCGTTCAACAGGGCCAAAATAATCCCGGACATCACCTCCCATGAGGGCGTAGACTGGCCGCTTTACACCAGATCTGCTTTAGCTCCAGCGTGACTCACATGCCAGTAAACAGGGAAGCGAGGCAGGAGGCTGATACAGTGGCGGGTTTGTGAAATCTGCCTCAAAGCTCTGCAACCTGAGACCTTCACCTTGACTCCAAACACCCCGGCAGAGCGCAGCGGCCAGAGCGAGCTGCGGCGAGCTCTGTTACACGCGGTCAAGGAGCGATGGTTGATTCACGCTTGGAGTTAAGCTTCTCGGCCGTGACGCGAACCGAGGAGCGAGCTGAAAGAACCGGGAAAGACAGCAGGCGCCTGACATCAAACGTGCTCTTACAGAGCCTCAGTCAGTAAATCTGACGCTCCTAAGCCAGTTTAAATTCAACTATGACTGAGTTATTGTTACGTAATAATCCTGGGAGCAGAACAGAGAAAAGTCAGGCATTTCCCGGTAAACAGCAGATTTTGCGTGTTACCATCTTCCTTTCTGCACGCTGTCATTTTCATTCATCACGGCAGCAGCAGCAGCAGCAGCAGAGGCGCTTCCTGAAGTAATCCGGCCATCCGCGGGGCTGCTGCCCCCGCTCGGGGGTCCCGGGGCCAAAGTGAAATCCATTCTGCCTAAACGCCGCGTGAGTGAAGACAGCATGAAAGTGTCCGGATGAGCATTCGCTGATCCCTCATCTGAGCTTTGATTTGTCCCTTTACCTCCCTTTCTCTCTTTATCCCCCCGATCTCCGAGCACTCACGGCTCTGTGTTTGGTCTGTCAGAGCTCAGAGGGAGAGGGAGGGTGAGAGGGGGGGAGAGAGGGGGAGAGAGGGAGAGAGAGGGAGAGAGAAGGGGAGAAAAAGGGAGACAGAGAGGGGGAGAGAGAGGAGGAGGGGTGGGGGGGAGAGAGAGGAGGGGAGAGAGTGATAAAGGGAGACAGACAGACAGACAGACAGACAGACAGACAGAGGGAGAGAAAGAGAATCTAAAAACATGACTAGACTAAGATTAACCTGTTTTTTGCCCCTCCTACTCAAAATAAACAAAATAGAATAAGTTCCGTGAGCTAAAAACAATAACAGGTTGTAGTAAACTGAATCATTGGGCTTTTAAAACAAGCTCTGGTGACTGACTATAACGGGGTTACAGTCAAACCTTAATCCATTTAGCCTCAATAAACACGTTCTTGCTTAAAATTCAACTTACTGATCCAAAACAAACTTGTCTATTTACCTGTTAACTCTCTAAGACCTTTGGGATTATATGTATTTATTTACAATATCCAGTGAACCACACAGCACAATTAATAACACTAACAAGTAAGTAGGAACATTTGAATTAAATATGTGTATTTAATATACTATTAAAATATTAGATTATCTTTAGATATACATATATGATATATGATGATATATAATGAGTATGCGTTAAAGATTTATTTTTAATTCAACAGGGTAATTGTGATGAGATTACTGTGATGGGATACAGGAGTCAAGGGTCACCACAGTCAAGACTAGAGGAGAGTTATGAGGACAAGGGCGACCAGCCTGGAACCAGCCTGGAACCAGTCTGGTCACCAGTTCCAATCCTGCGGCGAGGACACTTGGGCCAAACCCAGAACCACAAACACGCCGTCTCACACGAGCGCCGTCCCTCCCCCGCTGTCGTCCCCTCATCCTTTCTGAGTCGCTTCATGCCCTCTTTTGCTCATTTGTCTCGTCACCCATTAAAAAGGCCCGGGGAGGGCGACCGGAGGGGTGTGATCGCCAGGATGCAACCACGATAACACGATATTTGTCCTCCGGCTGCTTTCCAGCTGCGGCGCTGGAGACCGAGGACACGTCCCATCAGGCTGTTCATGTCCATTTGTGTCATTTTCACGTTTGGCCCCCGCGAGGCTCATAAAGTTGCTGACATCTCTGAACAAGTCCTGATATCAGAATAAATGAAACACGTTTCAGGGAGTCCGAAGTTAAAGCAGACGTTAAACAGAGACATTCCTAAATCCAACGCTGATTTAATATTTACAGATTTAACATGCAGCTCAACAGCCGCCTACTAAAGGTCAAGCGTGGGGGACGTTAAATAAACTACAGTCGGAAATTGAATGTGGGAATCACTTTTTATGGCACATGATAACTTTACCACACTACCGGTTTCTCATTAGAAATATATCTGCATAAATATCGATGCGAGAGCATCACTCCGCCATGTTTCATAGCAGCACTTGCAACAAAGGGCAGCAGCGGTGGGTTTAAATATTTTCACGGACGCGGTCATGGAAAAAGTCGTTTGTTACCACTGCAGGTTGAGGGAGGAGTGTGAGGACGGGCGTCACTTTATGTAATCTGTGTTCTCACCACAAGATGCTGCCAAATTGTGGAAGCTGGAGCTTCACTTTGAATTATGGTGTGTAGAAGGAAGTCTCAAAACAGTTTAAATCTGCTCTAATAAATATATTTTACCTCCAATGATCTCACCACTTGACCCCACTTCACTTGACTCAGACCTGTAAAAACTCACAGGTTAAAGATGCCATGAAGTTACTTTTTACGTGATTTATAAATACGATAAGCACTCGGCTGATTTATTTGAGAGAATAATATATGAAGCCTGTTTAGACTGCTGCTATCCTGACTGGAGGGTGCGCGTGTCTCAGTCAGGTGGAGCGGTGACCGGCCTCTGTCCGTCCGTCTGTCTCCGTCTCCGCGCCGACCCCGCCAGGTCAAACGTGCACGGCTGAGATATTCCTGCTGCTGCTTCTCAACGCTACAGTATGATGTTTCAGCGGGCGGCGTGGCCACCAGCCAGGAGGAGCAAAACGACGACGAAAGCGAGTCCCTCCTGTCGGAAAATATCCCGTTTTCAAATCATTTCGATAATTATGGACTTGGTTTCTCAGCATCAGTATTTTACCTGTCAACTCTCTTACGTGTTAACGGGTCCCTTTTGATTCTGTCATTGGTGAGCTACGCTCAGAATGCGGCGTGTTTCTGCCGTCACTGCTCTATTTAACCTCGCTGACGATATCTGCAGCAGCAGAAGACGCTTCAAAACAGACAGTAAAACAAGTCTGTCAGGACGTGACATTACTGTATTTGGAAGTTACGCTGTTAAATGTTAGAGCGCATGTGTGTGTGTGTGCATGTGTGTGTGTGTGTGTGTGTGTGTGTGTGTGTGTGCTCTACAAAGGCCTAAATGAAACAGAGGGTTTGGAAGCTCCTCATTCCCAGCAGCGGTGGAAACAAACACACCTCCATCCTTGGCCTTCTATTTTTGCTCCCAGCGTCCTCGGCTCTCCAACAATGCGCCGACCCAAACTCAGGCTTAGGGAGCTCACACCTCGTTATCATTCTGTAAATCGGTTAACATAGCCGTGCATACGTTTCCTCCGCGGAGCGCCCAGGGGTCAGCGCGAGGCCGCACAGGAAGTTCAGCTTTCTGAGAAAATGGCTCCTTCTGTGTTTTTTTCCTGTGGAGTCATCGCGATGCGCCCGCGCTCGCAGTGGGAATAGAGTTGTTGTTTTTTTTAAAGCCTTTATCCGGTGGAAGAAAGCAGAATATACGTTCACGACCTCCCTCACAAAGAACACGTAAGGATGACCCCCCCCCCCTCGATGTTAAGGGCCTTCTCACAGAGACTAACGGGACTTCTGCTGGGGGGTCTTTGAAAGTCTGGATGCGTACGGATGTCCTACATACGTGCAGCACTTCATGAGCTACGGTTCACTTTAAAAGAGTTGAATCTCAGCAGCTAAACTCTGATGTCATGATCGGTTTCTGAGGGTCTATTTTCCGAACACGCGCAAACGCAACAAAAAAGCTCGCTGGAGATCCAGGCAGTGTAACTCAACACTCGCTTTACGGTGACCGGTCCCGGGCCCAGAGGGGCAAATCGACCCAGCGGGTGGGTGAAGAAAAGGCGTCTATTTTGGACATCCGAGCGACAGCGCGACCCCCCCCCCCCCTCCCCCCGGAGCTCACCACGCCGTCATAAATCACCAGGAGCCGCTAAGGTCACCCCGACAGAACCGCGAGACCCCCTGAACTTTTCAAACTCATTGTTGTTTCAGTCGGCGGCCAGGTCCAACAGAACCCCCGACGCCGGCGGGCCCGGGGCCAGGTACGTCGAATCGAAGCCGGCGGTGGGCCGGCGGCGAGGTCTTCTGCGGACCCTCGCGTCTGACTCAAGCTCCGAGTTCTCCGGGCCGCCGTGACTGCCACGTGAATCAGCGGCAGGACCGGTGCCGAGCGCCTCACAATGGGCCTCGGGAATGACGGGACCATGACATCACGGACAAACGGCGTGTGTGAATGTGCATACTGGTGAATCATGTGTCGTCACGTTAACTCAATTTATCCCCGCTAACACAATTAAGCACGGCTCACAAATTACCGCGAACATCGCGCGTCTTGATTTGTACTGAAGGGTCGCTTTCAAAGAGCACGTTCTGGGTTGTCTCCGGGTTTCTGCAGGATGAACTGCTCATAACTTACAGACTGCGCCCGCTTGTGCAGTTTCCTTTGGAAGTGAGCTAAAGCGGAGCGGAGCCGTTGATATTTACGGCTCTATGTGGCTCATTGCTGGTGGTCCACTGCGAAATCTCAAACCATTTTCCCATGCTCCCCCTCAGCGTGGATGAGAAAACAAACCACACACACACACACACACAAACACACACACACACACACACACAAAGTAGCAGCAATCGAGTTTTACATGAAACAATGAAAGTATGAAATGTTCTGAGAATTTGCTGTTTCTCTTTGTTTTTTTCTCTCTTTGTTGGGTTTTTCTCATTCATGTTGCTGACCTGTAAAAAAAAATCATTAATTCTGAAATTTTCCAGTAATTTCCAGGTTGCGGGAATATGAATTAATGGTTAGAAAGGCTGCACACAAAGCTTAAAATGTATGCACAAATAAAAGCTACTGAACTTCCCAGTGTCAGCTTCGTGCTGTGTGTGTATAATTATCCATCCTGACCCCGTTGACCTTTTTATTGACCCGCCGAGCAGCAACGGTCAAAGAGTCAGACGGGCTAACAGGAGAGACAGGTGATGCTGACTCGAACGGACTCCAATGCGTGAATCCTGGAGGCGAAAGCCAGGGGACGGGGCCCTCAAAGCCGGCTCGAGAACAGCATCTAGAGGCCAGCGGGCCCACCTGCACTGGCAGCAGACAGACGAACCTCCACCCCAGCTGCTTAAACAACAGACACGCGCAAAAAAAAAAAAAAAACCCTCCTCTTATTTTTAACCTCACAGCAGTGAAGAAGCCCTTCCATCAAAGAAGATGCAGCCGGGCAGACGGACAGTAACAGCTGATCACGGGAGCCGAGCCGGGGGGGTTCAGGTCACACAGGAGGAACATTAGGTGTGGAATAACACAGACCGAGCACTTTAGGGTTGCAGGGGGCATCTAATGCTTATTTTGGCAAAAGTGAGGGGAATTAAGGAGAGCGATAGTTTGATTTCACGTTATAGTTTCTGTGTTGTTAATGGCAAGGCCAGTTTGAGTATTAAATAAACTGTTCCACACTTGATTGTGGATCTTACAGGAAAAAAAAACCAGACTGAATAAACAGGAAAGAGGAATTTCCATTCCCACTGATGCTTGTGAGATTGGGTGAGTAACTGTTCAGCTGACACTCCAAAACCTTCTTTATTGCCACCCTCGACCAAAATATGAATATTCACCACCTTAAACTGCAGTTACACAACCATAAAAAAGAGACTATTATAACAATGTTGGTGTCACGGAATAGAAATGCCCTCTAAATGCTTAAAAGCAGAGTGTCAGGTGTCAAAGCCCCAGACACGCAGACACAGCATCAGGGTGCCATCTCACCGTCAGCCCTGATGTCTGCGGCTGACTGCCACCAGGGCAAATATTTTGGGGGATTATCACCTCGCCATGGCTTCTGATCAAAAGACCAGCCGCACGGATTAATTAATCCTCTTGATATGCACTCCTTGGGACTGAAATGCAATCACCTGCCTGCTGATGTATGTTTGAAAACAAGCCAGGAGCTACTCATTACTCAGATACCATCTTACATAAAGACCCCCCCACCAGATGCCATAACTACATCCAGAGAGAGACTGGTCCCGTGGGACAGAAGTCGAGCAGCTCGGATCCTCTAACATCCCCCTGATTGTGTGAGCACCACAGGTAAATGTGGCTTTTGACAAACACTTGAGGTTGGTCCGATCTCACTCTCGGGAATGTGTGAAAACACACACCGAGGGTCCATGTCCCACTGGCGCGTGTGCACATCCACACCACAGAGGACCACATCCCAACACAAACACTTAATAATCCCATTCCATGTGTCACTAATTGTCACGCTGATAAAGGTCACTTTCAGCATCTCATTAAAAGTTCGACTCAAAGAAAGAGAACCTTGTGGCTCGGTCTTCTCTACCTGTGGCTGCAGGGCCCCCTTCTCCGCTCCCCTGGGCTGGCGGCTGTCGCGGCCGCTCCGGCTCCAAGTCGACGCGCTCCTGGTGCCGCAGCGCCGGCAGGCTCGTCCACGGCGCGACGGGAGCGCGCAGGACGCGGCGGGGGTCACGTGTTCAGCCGACGGACGCTGATCGTCGGCGTCCTGTTTCGGCAGAACACGACGAGGGTGCGCGATCGATCGCCTCGACCGGTGGGCTGGTCTGCAGATGAAGTCTGAGGTGTTTCGAACGGCTGCTGCCCTTGGACGCACATGCACGCACCACGCACACACACACACACGCGCGCGCGCGCGCGCACACACGAGCACACACACCACTGTTTACATCCTTGCTTCCTTTCTCGTGGGAACGATAAAGAACTGCTTATGATAATATGAGAGGGCTCACAGGAAGTTCACTTGCAGACAATTGCATCACTATTTTAATAGAAAGTAAAGACTGAACAGCTCCTTTACCACGATGAAAACGTAAAATTAATATTTGGTGCCATGTGAATGACCTCCGACTGTCATTGAACATCATTTTAAAAGTTTTAACTATTAGTCCGTGAAAATTATTCCGTTCAGTTCACTGGAGGTACAGTAATGGTAAAACCTCTGCATAAAAGTAGTTAAACTAAGTTAAACTCTGTGTGTGGGTTATAAGTGTGCATCTTGCTTTCCTTTTGGTGAACGTGTCGCTGTCTTGTGTGACCTGCTCCTAATTGAAGACTATCACCACTAGGTGGCGCCAACTCGCAGCTTTCGCGGCTTCGCTGTGTTTCCCTTCACGCTCAAACGACACGCCTCGGTCTCCTTTCTACAAGTTTATTGGGCTACAACACAATTTTCACAAACAATACAGCATAGTGATGAGTCTATATGTACAGAAATTTTGCATGGTGGTTCATCACACGCCATGTCAAAAGCTACAGTACAGGAGAACAGAAATAAATAAAACAGACATTTCTCTGAACAGAATCAGCGTGTATATTTCTTTTGCATTACTATGTCATGTCACGCTATTTTACTTACAAGATTAACAATATATAGCACATGTATTTTAGATATTTGGGAACTTAGACAGTGGAATAGCAGGTAACAATATATGACACATTTCCCCTCCTTCATGTTAACATGATGTCAAATAAAGGCTCCTCTTGGATACATACAGTAGGGTCTGACCAGGAGTACCATGTACTGGAATGGAGGTGCGATATGTCTCATGGTTCTAGATTAATATTTGATGGATCTACTGGTATATTTGCTAAGCTACGGTCCAGAGCACACTCTCTTTCTCTTCGCTGTTCATCTGTGTTGTTATTTGGAGTCTGTCAGGAGGACAGCAGCGGCGGCTGTGACTGTTAAGCCCTGAGATGTCGTTAACGCCAGTAAGAACGTGAAACGAGGGTCTGATTATCAGGTCGTCTGATTACACATCCGCGGTTGCAATGCACTCAAAGCAGTGACATCTGAATATTAAAATGATCTTTCTCTTATTTTCTTGAAAGTTGTTCAGCGTACGTAAGAACTTCTGGTGTTTTTAATCCAACATCCTCTGATTGAGACGCGCTGCTTTCCTCTGTCCTGATTGGCTGGTCAGGATCTCTTTCAGAATACTCACAGCACGCCGTGACAAGCTGCGTCTTCGAAAGACACGATCCCAGACTGGTGGCTGCTCAGCTGGGGGCTCGTGTGGAGACGCGTCACGAGCAGACTTAGGGTGGTTGGATTAAAATCACTGAACTTCCGCGTTAGCTTGAAGAATCCAAGAAAGGGACCAGTGAACTGTCAGGTTTCTGATCCTCTGCAGAATTAAAACTTTCCTTAAGTGAGTTTTTAAGTCCAGCTCTGCTTCTGTGGTGTGACGGATTCAGATGTGTCCTATTAAAAATACTGAAATTTGCTCGCTACTTCCTCAACTATTGGCTCACTAAAGCTTTCTAACTAAAGTCTAAGACCAGCTGCTGATCAGCATCCAGATATTACTAACAATAAGATCTAACTAACAAATGTGTGTTTAGTTGCTCTAGAGGTAGAAGTTACAAATGTATGCATGTTTAAGTTTGATCATGACAAAATCAGCTCTTGTTAAGGCTCGATATGAAAACTCACACGGTGCGTCGATGCAGGGAAGCAACCACCTTAGTTGGGGCAGAATTTTCAGAAGTTTACAGTAGCATCATACAGCTGCGACATCAGAGTATCAAAGCAGTTAAAAAACCCCTAAAGCGCTGACAACAGGCTCAGGATCAAAGGAAACCAGCTCTTTTCTGCGGGTCTGACATCTGGAAAAGTAATCAGATGCCTTCGCTGTCGGCCTGTTAGTTCCTGACTGGGCTCAGGACACGTGCAAAGATATAAACGCTGACCCTCTTAGCAACATACAGGACATGCAGAGGCTGGGTCTTCTGTTGCAGGCTGCCATACTCTTACTTATGACAGAGAAAACGGGTCATGCCTACGGGCTGTCATCCACATGATGCCCTCACGGTGATATGTGTAGGGGATGGCGCAGCGTGTGCGATTGAACAACCAGTTGCTGGTCAACTCTAGCTCTACTGGAGTATACAGCACTATTATTTACAGTGTGCATGTGTGTGTGTGTTTGTGTATGTGTGTGTACTAAACAGCCAGGGATGGAGCCCAGTTTCAGTTCAACCACTTCAGGAGGTGAGCAGAACTACAAATATGCAATACTCAGTAACTGATGTAGGAATCGGTACGTTTGAAAGTGAAAAGTGATGCATTTAATTGACATCCTGTGAAGACAGAACTGGAACAGACTGGAACCCAAACCTGAGGGTAGGAGCGTATCACCAGTGAGGCTGAGGGCGAGGCGGGGGGGCGTCACCGAGATAAAAGACTAAAGGAGACACAGGAAGTTGTCATCTTCATCAGTGATGCAGTAGAGGGAGGAGGAGTCAGGCTGCATGCAGATGGAAGGAGGGGGGGTACAGTGTTTGGTCTTCATCTGGGGAGAGACAATAAAGAAAGATGTCATGAACCGAGAGGCGGCGTCTGCGGACACGTGTCCTTTCCGAACCGTCTCGTACCATGGCATTAACTCGCGGCGGTTTCCTGCTGAATCATGAAGTGCCTGTTTGAATCATCCATCTCGCTGCTGCAGTGAACGTCGCTTCTGCTGATCCAGAGGCACAAAGACAGACGCTCGCGGTCACTCAGCGCTCGTCACTCACACGCTGCCTAACAGGTAAACCGATCCTCACGCAGCCAAAGGCGTTCAAACACCTCACACGCCTCCATTAACACCTTGTCGAGGGACGGTAAATGTTGTCAAAGCGAGCCCTTCATACCTGTTGTCGTTGATGTCTCTTGTTTCACTGATGTTGTTGCCTTTTGGGGAGAGAAAGACGCTTTGATTAAGAGGTCATCTTAATTACGTGCGAGTAGCGCTGCGTTCCTCAGACGCAGGCGTAACACGTTACACAAGGAGGAGAGAGTAATACCGTAAACACAGATCCCCGAAAGCTGCGTGTGTTTACCGTTGTCGATGTTGAGAGGGTAGGACTCCAGTATGTCTCCATTATATCTGCCTGCTCTGTAGCCCAGCGCTGTGGAAACTCTGCAACACACGTGATCCGTCAGAGGAGGAGCCCCCGTTGACCCCGCGGCCGGAGGAGCGGCGGACTCACGTGTTGCTCTGGACGGAGTTCTCGTTGCAGGTGATGGCGGCGGACTTGGCCGGCGTCGCGTGGCCTTGGAAGAGGCTGTTGCTGTAGGTGTTGGCGTGCTCGGTGGCGCGGATGTAGGTGTAGAAAGGGTTGGTGGGAGAGCAGACGGGCAGCTGCTTTGGTCTCACCGGCTTAGCTGTGGGGACGACAACGTGGCGTGAGCCACACCGAGGGTTGTCAAGCAACGCGGGCGGAGGGGAACGCGGACGCGTTACCGATCTGCGCCGCGTGGGGGCGTCTCATGGCGTTCTTCGCCCTCATTGCGTCCTTGATGCGGTCGACCTCCTGCTGGTAGCGGCGGCGGTCCATCATGGCTCCTTCTTTGGCGTCCCTCAGTGCAGTCTCCAGGGCCTTAACTCTCTCAGCAGTAGACCGAAGACGTTTCTCCAGCTTTGGAAGCTCACAACGCAGATCTGCATTGTCACGAACCAACTAGGAGGGGAAGTTTGGACACAGGCGTCAAATCGTCCAGAGGAGAGCAGCAGGAGACGAGCGGAAACGGTTCAAGCCTCGCTGTGAGCAACTCGCCTGTTTGTGAACCTTTGTAAGTTGGTCCAGGTTATTTTCAAGAAAGGAAATCTTCTGCTTTTGGGTGCAAGACCCCCCGCTATCATCAGGTTCCATTTCGGAACTCTGCAGAGAAGAAGGTGGACCAGAAAAGGTGAGGTTGAGGCCCGTAGAAGCGGTCAAAGGTAAGAGCTACCAGCACTAACGTGGGTGTTTCTGAAGACCATAACCCCTCCTGTTTTAATCTAAGCTTTAGCTTTAGCGTCAGCTGAAAGTGACGTACTTTTTTAACCCGCGACGTGAGGTCTTGAACGAACAGCTTGCGCAGGTTGTGGAGGGTCTGGAGTTCACGGGCCTGGAAGAGAAAGAGATGGAGCGGGGTGATGGGTGTCCAGAAGACAGGGACGAGAAAATGCTGTTTATTTTACTTACAACAGTCTCCTCCAGACCCTTCAGGTCCTGTTTAGTCTGCTCATGGCGCTCATGCAGGAATCTGTCAGAAACAGCCACAGAACAAACAGTCAGGTCAGAGTTGTTTATCGATGATAGTGTAGAAAACTAGACCGGAATATAGACCGGATATAACGCGGTCTTTTCAGCTGATAACCCTCCCTCATGTCCTCTATCTGCAGGTGGGCTTCTAACACTTACGAGAGCTCCTCCAGGCGCTCACTCTTGGTGTTGTCCTGACTCTTCAGGCGCTCAAAGTCGGACCGAACCTGTGCCAACTCCAGCTCCAGCTTAGAGTTACGGCTGTTCCCGTGGAAAAACAAAAGGTGTTTGATTCACAGCACAACGAGTAAATACAACAAGAGTAACTGGGCCACAGAAGGTCTGTAATGACATGACATTTTGGAGAACACAATCAGATGTAGCATTAGGGGTCAGCTGGTCTCGTACTCAGTGAGCTCATCGATGATCCTCTGTTTCTCATTGATCTCATCGCGAAGTCGGGCCAACTGCTTATGATGGAGACCACGGGGTGATTCGCTCTGCAGGCGAATAGCCTTCTGAAAGTGGAAGGAGCAAAGTTCAAAAAAACCCAAACGCCAAATATAAGTATTTCAGTGTTCTATTCTATATAATACACAAATATGATCAAATATTTTAATACAATAACTTGTTTTTCTCACCTTGACATTTCCATCCTCAGTCTCACCCTTCTCACCATCCTTGTATTCCAGGAGGGAATTATCTGGTGGAAGAACAGAGGAAAGAAAGCCTATGCAACCGAGCTCCACTCTTGTACTGAGTATTTTTAAAACATGGATTCTTTTCCCTGTGTGTTACCCTGATCTTGCAGCTTGGCCAGCTCTTCGCTCAGAGAGTCGTGGCTCTCCTCCAGCTGTCTCTTCTTCTGCTCCATGCTCTGCATGTACTCAGTCAGTGAGCGGATCTTAGCCTCGTGCTGCATCAAAACACAGAACAGTCGATAAATTCAAGCCTTCCGGTCTTTTTTTTTTTTTTTTCTTTCCTGCTTCTGTTAACGCCCTCTTACCTGAGAGATGAGGAGCTGGCAGGAGGAGAGCTCCCTCCCCGTCTCCTCCATCTTACGGTGGCACTCCAGCTGCATGTTCTCCAGCTGGCGGCAGCGCTTGACCATGCTCTTCACCTCCGACTTGATCTTGCTGATGTAGAGGCGAGCCACGGTGAACTCCTCTTCGATTGCCCCGCTGATCTCCACGGGCTGCAGCGCAACGGTACACCCACCACAAGAAGCATCAAGCATATTCAGTCGTCAATTCGAGTATCACTTAAGTGCAAACACTCAGAGTACTTTATAATTAACAAATAGTTAAGTACAATATCTATCTTTACTGTATCATTAAATTCATTCCGACTCACCAACTTGATCTCTCCATTACCCACAATGGCGCTGAACTCACTCAAGTCCCTCATCAGACCATTCAGGACGTCAGCGATGCGCTTCCTCTGCTGACCGCTCACTTCCTGCATACGAGACAGCTCTGCCTCCAGCTCCATCAGGCTGGCCTGTTCGCGTGAAGGTAAAGAGACACTCATTAAAGACGAGAACAACAGCATTTAGACCGGACACATCCGTCCACAAGAAAGGATGTAATCTACATCTCCATTTATGATCACGCACCATTTTCTGGGACAGCTGATCAGCCAGGAGCTGATTCTGCAGGCCCTTCTCCTCCACCTCCTGGCTCTTCTGGTCATAGTTGATGGCCAGCTCCTCCAGAGCCTGCAGCACCTCCTTCACCTCAGCCTTGGCGCAGTCGCTCTCCACCTGCAGCCTGCCCAGTTCAGCCTGCACCTTGTCTCCATCTCCCCTGGAAGAGGCCAGCAGCTGTAGGCAGAAGGATTAGCTCCTAGTTAGGGGGGGGGGGGTCCAGGGAGAACATTGGTGTGTATCTCTGTGTAAATGCGTGCTCTGACCTCATCCTGGTCCAGCATCTGCTGCTTCAGTTTCTCCACCAGCTGACACTGCAGGTTGATCTCATCATCCTGCATGAAGGAGATACTACGTGTCAACCTCGCTACCATCCAGGCTGCATAGAGTAAAGATCTGAGCACATTTCCCAGATATAAATGTGTAACGGTGAACGACACATAACAGCAACAAAGGTTGGACAGTGATTAAAAAAAACATCTGGTGGACCACAGGGACGTTATTATTTACCCGGGCTGAATGAACTTAAAGCAGTTTACTATGTTTTTCTCGCTCTGCTTGTCTGACCTTGTCATCCAGCTGCTTGTACAACTTGCGGATCTCCTCCTCGTACTTCTGCCGCTCCTCCTCGGAAATGCGGACGACAATGGAGGAGGTGTCGTTGTCCAGAATGGGGCGCTCCTCCACGGTCTCGATCCGGTTGACCGCGTTGGAGGTGGTGCGCTCGGTCTCCGGCACATCCTCTCCTGAGCGACACGAGACAGTTTGGTCGACGGGCGTCAGCGTCTCCCGCCCCGACGGGAGCGGACCCGCTCGCATCTCACCGTTTCTCCAGCGGTTGAGCTCGGCCTCCAGCTTCTGGATGGTGTCCTTCAGGGTCTTGTTCTTCTCCTTCTCCTTCTCGTACTTCCTCTTCCACTGCTCTGCTGTCAGCTCCAGGTTGATAGAGGCGGTGTTCCTGATGGTCTTGGCGCTGAGAAATGAATTTTAAAAAAAACAACAAAAAAAACGAGTTTTACTTGAAGAGTTCGTATCGTCTTTTCAAAGTCGCTCAAAAAGACGTGTCGACTGTGTAATCTGTACCGTTGGCCAAACATCAGAGTGGATTTGGTCTCTGCTTCATTGTAGCTGGAGGGAGAGCAGCAGATGAACATGGTGGTGCGACAGTTCCCCCCCAGGGAGTCCTGCAGGATGCGGGTCATTTTGCTGTCCCGGTACGGCACGTGACTTTTCTGAGGAAGGAAATTAAAAGGAAAAGACCAGAAATGAAGAAGACAAAAGGGAGGAGGAGGTTAACTTAAGCAGGTAGCGGGAAAAGAGCATTGATGAGAGTAGTGATGAAGAATCAGGTGAAGGTGAATCATAAGGAGAGAGAGGTGAGGGGGACCGACCGTTCCCTCGGCCAAAGCAGAGATGACGTTTCCCAGAGCGGAGAGGGACTTGTTGATGTTCTTTGCCTCGTCCAGGACCGCCCCCGCTGCCCCGGTCTTGCTCACCTGAACGAAGAGGGGCAATGAGACTCAAGCGACGGCACGACGCGGTCGGACGTCACGGCGGGCGTGGGCCGAGCCGGAGCGAGACCGGGGTGGCTGCTACCTTCTCGCTGCCGGCCAGATCCACCAGGTAGAGTTTCCCGCTCAGTTTCTGCTCCGTCTCCACGTGCTCCTGCTTGATGTTGATCAGGAAGATGCTGTGGCTGCGAGAACTGTGCTCGTTCATGTCTGCACAAGTCGGAAAGCGATCGCATCAGAACGGCTTCATGAGAAAATAAAAACGCCCCGTGCGTTTACCTTTAACTGTGTGTGACTGCCCACATATTCCTACCCAACCAAAGTGGGCTGCTGATGCAGCAGAGGGATGTTATGGTTTCATTGAAATAAACAACGCCAATCTGATTGATCTCCTCGCAGGCGGTAAGCTCAGTTTTCTCAGGTATCTGAGGACAGTGTCTGCGGCGTGTCGGTCCATTAGACTGTTATCAGCTCTGCAGCACCGTGAGTCATCAGATGTCCAGAAAACAACATAGACCTCACACACTGCAGCTGAGAGCAAATCTGATCTTGTTACGGGCTTTCATTTAGGATAAATTCTCTTGACAGGTCTGCGAGGAAATTCTGAGTAAATAAAATCCCTGATTCTAAGTCTCTGTGGCTTAAATGCTCGTAAGTGCAGACACAGACTTGTCCAGGTTTTGTTATTTCACAGCAAAGTGTCAAATCACAGTTAAATAGTGAGCGATTAAACATGTTTTTATTCTATGTTTCTTTCTTTGTCGTGTGTCTGATGAAGCTCTGAGTCAACGTCAGAGGTGTAGTGTGATTTTAATGAATGTGATTAAGAAGAGGAGGAGGCATTTACGTATGAGCCATTTGGTGTCTGCTGCTCAACGTGTACCGAACAAAATGTCCCCTCGAGGCGACCCGATGAATGAATATGATAACAGAATACTTGACAGCCAATTACAGCGAGTCCATAACGTTCTGTTTTGATTTGTGGAAATGTGGTGCGAGCTTCGTCCTGCTAATGAGCTTTCTGGATGTGTGGCGCGATGGGATCAGATAATACCGGCTAATCAGGAACGACGAACGCCCGACGTAACCAGTGATGCATTTGGGCGAAAAAAGCAAAAAGTGCTGATTTTGATAAACATTCTTTTTTGAAAGGGAAAAGAGTTAACCCTGCTAAATAAATCACTCCCCTGCACCAGTGCGCCACAGGCCCTATGTTATATATGCTGCCCTCGGCTGTTTTTTCATTGCACTGATGGTAAATTCTCGACTGTGAACCTGCAGAACTGAGCTCATCACTCAGCTTTTATTACAGATCAGAGCGGGATGAGTCAGCAGCATCACGGCCGGAACAAGAAAGGCAGAAACCCGAGAACGGAGGGCTCCTATTTATTACTTTGGCTTCATGGGACAGTCTCTCGGTGGGCATTAAAGTCATTTTTCTGTGCAGAGATGCTGCTCTGTTTTGTTTGTGTGACAGTGGATCTTCTTTTTCTTCTCATTAGAAGCGCTGAAGCTTTATATTATAGCCCGGAGAAATATTACATAACGTGACGCAACAACAGGCTGCGTCGGCTGTCACACCAGGCGAGAGGAACGAGCCCAGAGTGCAACTGCAGCACCAGCGAGGAACTACGGATTTAACCTTCTACTGTGCGAAAGATAAAAACTGGTTTATCCTGGGGAGAAGAAAAAAAAAAAAAACAGAGCTCTGTTCCAGTAGGAGATTACAAACTCACTAGTAACGGCCACATGGCGGTTGGATTTGCCCTCGTCGATCACATCCATAACCTCCTCGGGGCTGGAAACAAAACGCTCGGTGCAGCCCTGAGAGGCCACAGAGAGACGGAGAACGTGAGGAAACGGGCGACGCAACGAGACAAACAGTCACCGGGCGGGAACCGACCTTCACAAACGGCACCCTGTTCTTGTCCTCGTGGACGGACAAGTTGGTCTTTGTCACTGGGGGAAAAAAAGGAAGTGATTTAAACCGACGCGCTACGGATAAATGCCTTCCCCGTCCGCATGCTGCTGCAGGAGGTCCGGGCGGGCCCTCACCATCCAGGAGGTCACGGATTTTATCCATGTAGATTTCAAAATAGGAAACCTGGACAGCACAAAAGGAGGTTTGAGCGCTTATTCTCATTTAAACCACACAAACACACAAACAAGTACAAAGCGCCACCTTGATGTGGAACTCGAGGTTTTCGTCCATGGCAAAGATGTGGTTGAAAATGTCCTCAGCAATGCGAGGAATGATGCCCATCTGGTGAGGGTCGTGAAGCTTTCCCTGAGAAGGAACATCGCAGTTACAACCGGGAGTCGGACGAGGATCGCCGTCAATCAAAGAAGAAACCGTGTCGTCAGGCAGATCTGCACCTCCATGGTGTGAGTCTTCCCGGAGGAGGTTTGTCCGTATGCGAAGATCGTGCCATTATATCCACACAGGACATCTGCGGGGGGGGGTACGAGAGAGAGAGAGAGCACGTGAAGACGCAGCGCGGCGCCCGCGACGTGTCCGACGGCCGGCTGGGGCTTACCTTTCACGATCTGCTTGGCACAGGTGTTGTACACCTGCTCCTGGGTGGTGTTGGTGGGGAACACGCGATCAAAGGAAAAGGTCTTCCCCTGCAGAGAGCACAGGCAGCACGCGACGCCTCAAAGATCTGCCCAAGCACCCTTCAAATGGCCCCAACATACTATGACTGCCCGCAGCAGATCATGTAAAGGGCAGCAGACCTAACGTTGAAAAGGAATATAATCCCAATCTGGACGTGGATGTGTGTATTTGCCGGTGTTTCAGTCGTTTGAGAGGTCTTACCAATAATAATGAGCGAATATCGACGGGGCTGATCTGATGTGCTTCTTCAGAAAAAGAATCAAAGTAATCAAAGTCGGCTCTGCATTTTTGGAAATATGTTCATTAATGAAAACAGATTATTTGAAATTCAGTCACACCTGAGTCTATTATATAATGATATAAAGATCTCAACTCCTCTGTTCTTTCCTTTCATATCAGTATCGTAGGTGTGTGTGTGGTGTGTGTGGTGTGTGTGTGTGTGCTCATCAAGCTAAAGGTGACATCATCCTCATCACATTATTGTTTTGAGGGAACAGACTTAAAGCACTGGCCTTTTGTGACCCTTTAATAAATAACCTTCAAGAAGAAATGGGCATTATTGTGCTGCTTAATTATGAATTCCAAATAATTTCCATGAAGACCTTTCTCTATGTTTCTCTACGTTGAGCACTACAGGGCATAAATAACAAACAACTGCGTGTTGTTTCGTCCATCTGGAATGACCTCGGCCCACATTTGCACAGTAAAGGTCGTACGTTAGACTTCAGAGCACTGAGAGCTACCGTCACAGAAACACGTCCTCCTGAGACACACGGGCGAGTGACTCAGCTCTGACAACACCGCTCCGCAAACCAGCCCATAAAAGCCCTGAACGTCACGGTCCAGACTCAGAGGCTGACCACAGCGCAGCGCCGTAGCATCAGCCCGGGCACGAGCCGCGTCAGGCTCCACTGGCAAATTGATTCCTCAGAGAGACAGAGAGAGAGAGAGAGACAGAGAGAGAGAGAGAGACAGAGAGGAGGAGGAGGAGGAGGAGGAGGAAAGGGAAATGACCGGAGGAGAGATACGAGCAGGAGTCCCGGCCAAGAGGCAGATGCACCAGAAAGAAAGGAAGAAAGGAAGAAAAAAAATCCGAAATGAAAAATGAAAAAAGGGCGGAATCAGAAAAAGACAGATGAAGGCGGAGATGAGATGAATCACGGCGGTCGGTGTCCGGTGAGGTCGCCGGGTGTCATTGATCCTCCCTGTCAGCGATTTGGTGACACGTTTCCCGACCGCCACAGTGAGGGGGGGAGGACGGAGGACGAAGAGATGTGTCCATTAGCGCTGGGGAAACTTTCAGCATTGATTGGTTCTCCTGATCCTCTGCCCAGGTATCAGATGTCTACCAGGCCGCAGCACCCCGAGCTAGGCTTCATCAGGGATCGGCCTCCAGGACAGTTTCCAGCCAGAGGCCACGAAACCTAATCTGAAATGCAGATGTGAGGCGCGCAGCTGTCGCCGAATCATTTATCTGGAAGGATAAGCCACTATGAGACTCCTACTTCTGCTCGTCAACAAAAGAGTCTTTCTAACAAAAATGAGGAGACAAAACAGTTGTGATGTGGCAGGAGGCCAGCAGGCAACCCGGTGGATTTATCAATGTGGGGGGGGGGTTGTCGGGCTATAAACATAAGACAGCACAAAGCAGGCGCAGCATTATATTGTGTTTTTTTTTTTCTCTCCTCCACATCTGCTGCAAAGATGTGAACATGATGATGTGAGGAGCCTTCATCAGCATGCGCTGCTGACCCCTGCGCTCTGAGCAACACCAGACCTCCGGGACATTTCAAGAGGCTCCAAATAGCAATAAAAGCAGGATTTATCAACACCAGCGGGGAAAACGCGGCTCTGATAAACTGTCCGTCAGTGAGAATGAGGTCAACGCGTCTAAAAAGGGTGGGTGTGATAACGATAAGAGGGGGGGTCGGTGATTTTGTCATCCAGAAGATAAACCTAAATCTAAATCAAGCGGCGCAAAAACAGGCCTGTTGGCGCACTTTCACTGCACGAGGCCTGTACGTGCACGCGTGTTTGTGTTGTGTAATGTTACGGAAAGAAACGCCGCTTTGCGTTGAAACGTGCGCGATTTCTTGCGGTGCAGATCTAGCCGTGTCCCAGGGCCCATCCCGAGCTGATGGTTTATTGATGAGGGGCCCGGACGCACAATAAAGCGCTACTCACCCCGACAACGACGCTGTCGTCTCCCTGGAATTTGGGGAGAAACAGGTCTCCGCGTAAAACCTCCGACTGGTTCAGAGGGCGAAAGCGACACAGCACTTTTATGTTGCACTCAGCTGGGACATCGGCCATTGCGCAGATTCAGGGAGGAGGAAGGATGCTGCTTCTGTCGGGAGGAAAGATGCTGGCGAGGCTGGAGATCGAGTCACTTCCGAGCGGGGCCTGAACAGACGCTCCGGGTGAAAGACGCAGGAGAGTCCGAAGAGAGGAGTCTGGGGGAGGTAGACAGGGCGGATGGTTCAACTCGGAGAGCGCGTAAAAAGCCTGAAAATTGCTTCTACGCAGCGGGGTGGATGGATGGCGTTGGGGTTTTTTTTCCGTCGCAGTGAGGCGGACTAAATGAGACGCAATTCCGACGAGAGCCAGCCTACATCATTAAAACGAGCGGTGTTGATGGCGGGGTCTCTCTCTCTCTCTCTTGTCGCCGTCTGCTTTCCGCCCGTCTCCGGTGGGGTCTTTTGTGTCGCTTTGCGACGGCTGTTGTGCGTCCGGCCGGCTGAAGGTGAGATGCTGCGGGAAGGACAGTGAGGAAAGGCGCTGGTGCTGGGTCAGCCACGCTCGCCACAGCGCCCCCTAGCGGTGCGTCACGGCTGGGCGTTGTCTGCATCCGTCCCTTTAAAGAGGCACCCGCGGCCCCAGCATCAGCAGCAGCAGCAGCATCAGCAGCAGCATCCTCACAGGGCTGCGCGCTCGGGGACGTCTCCGTCATTTTCCGTAAAGCGGGTGGTGACTAAACTGCGCAGCCACATGTTCGGCTGATTCCCGACTGATTTAAACACGAATCGACGAGAATCGGCTTTGAAATGAGAGCAGCAGCGAAATGTTGTCGCGGCATAACCCCAAAGTGCACAAATCCTCAATCCAAATGACGAGCTTTCACTTATTAAAACATTTCATCTGCACTTCCTGGACAGGAACATGCACCCCCCCCCCCCTTAAACTTACTTAATATACACAAATGTTTAAATTACTAAATAGGTTAATTATCACATCAGTTCTTTAAGGAATCAGCACTTTTAAATATTTTACTTTAAAATCCCACTATAAATAACTTCTGTTGGCCAATTTATTTAACCCAAATTTATAAAATTTCCAGAAGGGTTTTAAATAATATTAATTACCCTATATGTAATTAGAAGTTTTTCTAAAAAAGAACAAAACCTTCCTTACCTGAGTACTGTTTCACAAATTTCAGGCAGCACAAAAAAATATATATCATTTTTTTGTAAATAGTTTAATATTAAATAAAAAAGACCCATATAAAAAGAAAGCTACAGTCCACAATTTAATTGTCATTTTTAAACAAAATATTGAAAGCAAGGGGTAGAATGAGAAAATAATTACAATTCCCAGAAAACTCACAATTCATTGTTTTCTCTTGTCTCTTTCTCTAACAATATAAAATCAAAATAAAACACATTAACTGTACATATGTACAAATGTAGAAATTGCATAATTTGCTTTCTTTTTCACAATTTTTAATTATTATGCTCTACTACAGTTAGAGATGCCAGTACTCTGGGGGCAGACAGTGTGGAGGAGTTCAGTCAAATGAGGAAACAGAAGAGGGAGGATGTGACTCCAAATGCACAGTAACACACAGATCTAACAGATAAACCTAAGACAAAATCATTCTTAACAGTTTTAAGGTTTCCATTTAATGGACTGCATGTATTAAGTACGAACCCTGGAAATCGGGCTCCGATTAAACGCTTACGTCGGACACTCGTCATGGTGAGGGCTAAGCGTGAGCTAAGAGCTAATTAATTAGTTTCCGTTATAGAGAAGCGGGATGGGAAATGTGAATGTTTTGTTCATCAGAGGTGTTTCAGATGCTTACATCAAAAAGGGAACTTTTTCCAAATGTTTCCATCGTCGATGATTGTGGTGGCGTAAAGAATGAGGACGTTCAAAAATATGACTCTAGATTTAAATAAATGTCTTCACAGTTTATAAAATTGCTAGTGATGAACAAGTAAAGCAACATCTCACATGGCGTGTGGACTCATGATAAAACGTTATTAGAGCACAAAGAATCAAGATCTGGTTGAAGCATATTTTAGGTTGTTTTAAGAATAATGAAAAAAAAAAAAAATCAAGTCTGTTCCTTCTTATATTCCCTTGATGCTCCTCTGTGAGTCTTTCTGAATGTCCTGGTGAAATAAGACCATTGATTCTGAACAAAAGAGGAAAAACGTGTTGAACACACAAGGTCTCATTTACCAAAATGACATTAAATTCGACGAAGAGTCGGACAGTGTGGGGCTCAGCGACAGCTCTGATGACCAACACACGACGAAACACACACACACACACACACACACACACTTTCACACATGTACAGACACACTTTGAACAGGGAGCATCGTTCAAGTAGATGGGCTTTATCCTGACTCACAGTAACACACTGATGAGAGCAAAACAGTACTCAATTTTGTATTTTCTCACTGACACGACTAACACCGACCATTATCAACAGACCTTTTCTCACAATGTCAAGCAACCATTATTATGTGAGCTAAACAGAAGAGCCAAGTGAAAAAGTATCCTTTCAATTCATCTTTAGCTTTACTCCCTCACATTATAGTTAGACTCTCCGATGTGCCCCTCCCATAGTGGTTCCCATAACAATGGTTGACATGACAATGACATGTATTAGTGCAGCTAATTTCAAATTAAAAAGTCTCAACAGTGGTGATTATGGTGGAGGAGGAGAAGAGAGTCATCTGGCCACCTGTGATTGGTTCCCGGCCCAGACTGACGGCTCACTCCACCAGTCACTGCCTCTGAGACCGGGCTCCTCGCCGCCGTCTGCCGCGCACGGACCTCTCGGGCTTCAGAAGAGCTGTCTGCAACAGAAAAGATGGTTTCACACACGTCTCGTCTTATTGTTCTGCCTATCGGTGGAGGGCTGCGAGACCTTTGATGGAGACAATTTACGGCAAGGGCAGAAGGAATGCACTAAACTCACCACAACAGATGAAGAAACTGAGACAATTTGAAACAATTCAGGTCTTAAGTGACACTTGTGAGGCAACGTGAAAACACTGTACAGCTGATAAGTAAATGAATTATTGAATAATTGAGTTACTGAGGGCAAGCGTGTCTTACTGTGGCCTTGGTTTCCTCTAGTGCTGTAGCATCCATATCTCTGAAGTCTTCTAAAACATTCTGCAGCCTGAGGCAGAAAGAAGGGAACATTTCAGACAGCACGTTCAGCCGTTGCCTCAAAATAAACTAAAATACGTGTGCAGCCAAGTTTGCATGCAAAATTGCCCTCATGTGCTCATATCAATCACCTCTGACCTCTCTCACATTAATACTGGCCAATAATCTGATGATTCATCTCAAAATGCAGTTTCGGGATTCATTTTTTACTTTTTAGAAGTATTTTAAGTAGCATGCTACCTGTGTACCAGTTGAAATGGATTAGAATATAAAATGAAAATGGTCTACACGTATTGTGCCACAAACATCTCCTTTTCACTCCTGTCATAATGAGAAGTGCTTAAACTATCGTCATCACATCGGGAAAGTGTAGCTGTAAAACGGACTGTGACATGTGCTTTTTATCATTAGATGGGGACTCCTTGAAGCGCGTGAAGTAAGTTCTTGCAAGCGTTTCTTCATCTGATAAGGTAACGTACGTTTGTTTCCGTTTCCTTCCTCTCCTGGCTCCACCCATTGTTCCTTCTTGATCCTTTGGAGGTAAAGCCAGACAACATTTTGAACATCACGATGGACTCATGTATGATGTCTTGCCAGTGTTACATTAGTCCTTGTTTACGTCCTTCAGGCAGTTTGGTCCTGAGACAATTTGAATTCACAAAAACTATGAACCTGAAATAGCGTGAAGCTGCTCACGGGCACTCACCCTTCCCTGTTCTGTGTGCAGCAACGTCCTAGCCGTCTCCTCGCTGGACACCCCATCCCTGGGACTTAGGTAGCCACCATGATGAAGATGGCCCTGCCTAGCAACTCCCGCCTCCACGTAAGGGTACACAGCTACCGCTGGCCCACTGCAGTCTGTTTTAGTTTCCTCCAAATACGTTGAGGGAAGGGGAGGCTCGGGGTGAGTGTGTCCTTCTACCATGAGTGGTTTCCTTTGCAATGGTGGTGTGGACCCATCTTCAGTGGGTTTGGGTGTCCCCTGAGCTGGGGAATGGGCTGCTGCTTCTAGACTGAGTCGGGACAAATCTGGGTTTCGGAGGGAACAGGCCCGCCTTGGGCTGAGAGAGACTGGGGCGCTCGCCTGCGGTAGAGTTGGGACAGGGTTTGATGGAGATTGGTGCTCCGCAGGAAATGAAACCGGTGGTAAGGCACAGAAGGGTGAAGTGGGGTCCGACGGCCCCAGGTGGGCCCTGTCTTCTTGCTCTTTAGCACTAACCTGAAGGAAGGAGGTATAAATCGTGTCCATGAAAGAGGTGTAAGGATCAATGACCGTCCTGCCCTCAGATACTCGTGGAGGAGGTGGGGTGGGCTCTTGGGCAGGAGCCGGAGCGGGAGTGGGACTGGGAACCACCTCAGGAGCATTCTGAGGGTCTGGAATGCCTTTATGTGGAGCGGGACTTTGCGATTCCTGTAATGACACCGGCTTCTCTTCTTCTGATGGTGGTGCAAGGTTTAGCTTGAGAAAAAGAGAAAATAGTGAGGTGATCAAAACCAGTAAAAACATCCAAAAACACTTTATTTCTATTTCCCAGCTATCTTCTGTTTTCCTGTGTGATCAGGGGACAGATTTTGCAGAATGACAACGATGAACTAGAACTTAAAACAATCCCAATCTTTTTATGTGACTTTCTATAGTTAGATCTTTTTCCCATCACAGAGGTTTTCTGAGAAGCCATTTAACCAGTAGCCAGAGTCAGCAGCTACACCTACCTGTATATTGCTAAGTAGGTTCATGGCTCCATCGGGACCCTGCAGTAGAGGCATGCCCAAAGCAGAGGTCTGGACTGAAGGCAAAAGAATAGAACCTGTACCAATCCCCAACAA
Organism: Lagocephalus sceleratus; assembly: GCA_911728415.1. NCBI lineage: Eukaryota > Metazoa > Chordata > Actinopteri > Tetraodontiformes > Tetraodontidae > Lagocephalus > Lagocephalus sceleratus. Next base: position 3,926,585 of record CAJVRN010000064.1, on the reverse strand, counting down.
GCTATGTAGGCCTGGGACAGCAGACAAATCTCCTACCAAGTCAAAGTTGATAGATTATAAATCGTGTCAAAAAGAGAAGATGCATGCAAAGATTCATAAAGATTTAAAGCGGGATTAAACTTTCTAGAAGGTCAGTGCAAACTCACCTAAAACAGTAGGATTGAGCAAAGTGGGTAATAAATGTTGAAGGATTGGATTATCCTTGCCTTGGAGTGGTAGAGGAATGAGGGTGTCAACACCAGCATCACCTGATACCTGTCAAGTAAAATAAAGATTAGCTTCAGCCAAAATCATTATGAAACAATAACTCAGCTCATGTTACAATTTATACACATTTCATTTCAAATTACTTCAAATGAACGCAATGTAATAAAAGACACAAAAATGTTCACGTTTAAAAAAGAAAGAAATAAAGAAAGAAAGAAAGAAACACATCGAAACACATATTGGAGGGAATGACTTGATAAGGAAGTTCATATGGAACAATTACGGAAGCATACCTGAGGTTGGGAATGTTGGGTTTGCTGTGCAGGGGCTAAATGTGGGTGGGGAGGTGAGTGGAGGTCAGCAGAGCTTAGGGCAGCAGTGAGCAAGGCAGGGCTGAGGGGTAGGAACGTGGCAGGGGGAGGAGGAAGAGTAGCAGGAAGAAGGAGAGACTGTAGGGGCTGAGTAGAGCCCTCAGCAGATGTAGGGATAGAAAGAAGACCCTGCGTGATGTCTAAGAGTCCCGGGCCCTGTAGGGATGATGGATCTAGCAGACCAGAGGCTTTGTCTAACGTGAGACCCTCCAGAGTGGTTGGGATCTGTTGTGGCTGCTGGAGTGGAACCTCCAAACTGACCTGACTCAACTGACCCATCCCCGATAAAGGCAACAACTGAGCCTGCTGTTGTCCAAGCAACAAAGATGCCATTAGCAGAGCCTGAAGGCTGGGTTTTTCAACCAGTCCTAAATCAGCTTCTTGTCCTGGGGTAGGGGTTGAAGCTGGGGTTGGAAGCAAACCCAAAAGGTTAAGAGGCAGTTCCCCTTGAGCACCACACAACAGTGGCAGGAGGGGAAATAGAGGATTGCTGTTTATCTGCTGTTGCTTCTGTTGTTGATCCTGATTCTGTTGCTGGGCCTCCTGTATCAATAATTCCTGCTGCTCCTGCGATTGCTGCTGCTCTGTCAGATTCTGTGGTGTACCACTGGCATGAGGTATATGCGCTTGTTGCGCTCCCAGCCACAGTCCCCCCAAGGACAAAGAAGCCAGGACAGCAGGGTCTAGAAGTGAAGGTAGACCTCCTGTGGATGACAGCAGCTGAAGCAGCTGTTCTTGGTTCATGAAAGGGAAGGCCTCTGCCAAGGGTAACGGGATGCTTGAGTCACCCACAGCTGTAGGTGTCTGAGGCTGGTGATTATCCTCGAGACAGGAGACAGTGGGGACAGGGCTCATGGCATCTGGTGATTTGGTCACAATGGAAACCCTCGGGTCCAAACCTTTAGGATCCTCTGGCCCTGTGGTTAAGACAAAATGAATTATGATCAGAAGCCAACACATGAACAACAAGGGACTAATTACTTATTCTAATAAATATTTGAATGGGAAAAACTAAAAAGAATACTTAAATAAGGGTATTTTCAAGTGCATGTGGTATTTTAGCATACTTATATATATATATACATATATATATACACACACACACATATATATATATAGACACACACACACACACACACACACACACACACACACACACACACACACAGTAGAGTGAAGGGGGGCTATATTTTTTTAAATCATACACTGAACAATATCCTTACGTGCTAATGAACTTTCTTGGGAAGACATGACATCAGTCATCAGGTCGGAGGAGCCCTCCCCCTGGGGCACATTGGAAGATGCTGCAAGAAGGGCCAGGACATGGTTGCTAAGATCGAGGGGCTTTGGGGAGCTGGAGATCGCCAAAGGAACGCCTCCTTGAGACTGAACCGGATCAGCCGGGGCAGAGATGCTGTTAACGCCAGCCTCCCTCGTCACAGTGTCGTGTGGTGAAGCTTCCTGCATCGGACTGTGGGGAACACGGTCCACTGCAGGAAGGTGATTCTCACTTGGCGTGTGTTTGTCCGAAGGAGGCGGGGACACGCGACGAGACGAAACGCTGCTGTGGGGTAAAGCTACATTTGTGCCGGGCAGCGCTGCAGGAGCACAAGATCGCAGCGGGGGACTGGAGACAGCCGACAGAGGATGTGACTGAGGCTGCAGTAATCCCAGTGGAGAGGAGGATGGTGAAGAAGGCTGCTGGAGTGAGCTGGGAAACGGGCTGCTGTTGCGGGGAAGATTAGTGTTATTGTTTGGGCACGGCGACTGTCTCTCCTGATGCCTCGAATGAGAATGAGAGTTCGGTGACGAAGGCGACAGTCCTGGGCTCTGTTTATTAGTGTGGCCATTTTCTTCATTTGACATGGACACAGGCTGAGCCGGAGCAGAGCTGGCAGCTGAGCATGCAGCCTGTGCGTTCTGGACACTGAGCAGGTGTAACAGCGCAGACAGAGGCTGGGTCGGAGGGTCCAAGCCGAGAGGTGTAGTTGTTAAGTGTGTAGTGAAATCCAGCGCCTCGTTTTGTCGTGGAGGCCTGCAAAGCTGTGCTATCTGGCGGGGAGCAGGGAGCCTTTGTGTCTGACCAGGATGAAGAAGAAGATGGTTTTCTAACATTACAGCACTCTGGTTCTGCACAGCTGAGGTAGAGGAAGAGTGCAACTGGGATGGGATGGAGGAAGAAATGGATAGGTTGATAGCTGTTGCAGAGATGGCATCTATTGGTGGGGTCTTTGGCAACCCGTTAGCCACCTGTTGAGTGTCTTTTTGCGTGCCGGGTACGGTGGGAGACCGGCGATGCCTTTTTCTGTGCAGTGCACTGCGCTCTACTGCAGCGGGCAGATGAGGCAAGGACTGGGAGAGAGATTGGGATGAAGGTAATAGGATGGAGGAGGCTGATACAAGGGAGGGATTGGGAGGCCTAATGGTGGGGAAAGTGTGGCTGTTAATTAAAGTGCTGTTTATTACCTGTGACGAAGGCTGCTGTCCCTCTTTTAACATCTCTAGAGAAGAGGGCATTCTCACTGGTTTGCTGGCCACATTTGAATTCTGAGCCTGGGTTATCTGGTTGGCCAGTTGAGCCTTGGCAGCTGCAGAAAGCAGGGTACTTGCAGGAAAAGGAGGTGTATTTGACAGTTTGCTCTGATGACTGTGGTGTTGGTTCAGAAATGCCCCAAGAGGTAAACTAGACGGTCCTGCAGAGTTCGCGTCAAAATTTGAAGGTCCAGAGCTGGGAGCTGGACTCATGGTGCTCTTTGAGGGCTTTGAGGAGACAGCACAAGTGTTGTTACTGCTTTGGTTGGACAGTAAAGGGGTGTTAATGGGGATTAGGAGGTGGTGGTTAGTGCTGTTGCCTGAGTTTTTACACTGCTCTAAAATTTCTTCCAGCTTATACTTGGGGAAGAGGGGACTTGGGTTTGGGGAACCACCAGAGGCCGGGGAGTGTGGAGTTGAAGAAGTGGATTTCTTTCTCTGAGAGAAGTTGCTTCCCAACTGTCCTCCTACCGATGAGCCTCCTCCCTCAGAGAAAGGGGACAAAGAGGTCGAAGGGTGGCGGGAACGCTGGCGAGGAGAAACACTGTTCATGTTAATGACAGAGGGAGAACTGGAGGGAGAAGGAGAGACAGGAGAACCACCCACTATGACACTGTAATGGCTATTAGTTTGTGGTCCTCTTCCACCTCCAACTATGGTCACAGGGGAAGAGGGAGGAGGTGAAGAGAGCGACACTAGTCTAGGAGAAGCTGGAGTCTCTGGTGTTTTGGGTGTTCTTTGACCTGGAAAAGGATTCTGAGGACTGGTAGTATGGGAAGATCTCTGAGGAAAACTGTAAGAACAGGAGGAGTTTGGAATAGGAGTAGGATGGTGAAGCCGTCTCAAAGCCTCGAGCGGATGGTGAGATTGTGTTGTCGTGTGAAGGACAGTAGAGGAACCGTTGTAAGGATAAATAAACTGATGAGGGGATTTGGGGCTGCCACAGGGGTTTGACTGGAGGTTGCCGTGGACTCGAGCTGGGACTTGATGGAGTTTTGGATAATAAATTCCATGGTCCTTTTCTTCCTGCTCCACGAGTACACGCTTTGGATCACGGGTGTCTGCTCCACTGCTGACCTCTGAAAGTGGATATAAACGGCTATGTTTACTATGTTTTTCCTCAATCAGTGATGTCAGTAGTCATAAAAGTACACTCTTTAGAAAAATTCAAACAACAAGCTTTTACAGGAGTGCAAAAGAACATTTTGGTATGCAATCTTGACTTTGGTGCCGTTATTCCTGGCACTAAACAATGTGTGGCTTATAGTAGTAATGGGCACTTCTATTAGAGATGTGTTTACATGTGAAATGTTACTTATAAAATAAACATAAATGAAGTACAAGCTCCTCAGAAATGTAACAATAATCATCTGAGGTCTGGTAGTTCTTCATCACAGATGTTCTTAGAAATTGAAAAACAGCTATGACCTTGATGAATGAGAACATTCATGGACAAACTGATCCAAAATTAATAGCTCCACCCACAGTAAAAGCCTACCTGAATATTGAAGGTTGGCGAAAGGTAGCTGTGAGACCTGCATACTCCGACACAGAGCGGCCATTGCTACCACTTTCCTGCGGTGGTTACAGAGTTTGGTCATATCCTGCTCTGCTTTGCCTAATGGCTGGCTGTGTTGCTCCACCTTCACTCCCAGAGTGAAGTTGAAAACCTGTAGGATTGAAAATTAAAGATGAGTAGACAGAAGTAAGGAACACAAACACACACACAAACACATGTTTACCTTATGGATGATGAGTGGACACTCAAGACCACATTTACAGGTGCCATCGCTGAGTAGATAGGTCTTGACCTCATCCAGAGAGGACAGGGAAGCACCGCTGGGACTAAAGAAGGGGAACGCAACACACAATAGCAAAAAATAAAAAATAAAGCAAAATGGACAATCTGGGAACTGACAGCAAAGTATAAAGCAGCACAAAGAAAAACTATTTTCCTTTGTAGACGTCCTCCCAGTTTCATATTATGTGACTTATTTCTACATCTTGGGGTTATATTTAAATGCGATGATTGCTTTTATGTGTTTGTAAAGAAACAGTGACTGCTTTAGTCGGTCCGTAACATTAGTGATATATATAACATCATTACCCATAACATTGACATTTTCCTAACATCCAGTTGTCCAGCAATTATATTTCAAAGGGCACATGACATGAACATTATTTTTGTGAACAAAAGAGCCATTCAATGTGGCGTGTGAATGCATGGTAAAAAAGGATCTTTCGAGACAACAAAAAAAAACAAAAGCAAACTTTTGAGACTTCTGGACTTCAAAAGTTAGACTGTTCATAAAATTTGCTCTAAATTTACACTGATCAGATATTTTACTCAGCTGTTTGTGGTTTAAAGTTTAAAATTGTGTTTGATATATTAGTGTGTTACATGCAAAGCGATGGAACAGAATACAAAATATGTATTATAACTCTACATGATGCAGAGAAATCTAATGTGTTGCTCAAGATTAATGCAAATGAAATCATTAAATGCATCATCAAATTAAACAAGAGTGAACACTGTGCTTACTGTTACACAGATAACATCATTACACACACAATGCATGAATCTATGATCAATTTAGATTTCTGGGGAGGTATTTTCAGTACATACTATAAATTCTTTGACCCAGTGCCACTGACCACTGATTATAAATAACATTTATAACCAATTTGGATTTGTCAATTCAAATAATTTTGATTTAATGTGAGACTTTCAGCTCAAAGCCTCCAAACTTCTTTCACACTCCATGAGCATGACTTATAAATATCTAATTGAACCAACCCACCTGACATAGATCACTTGCCCGGCTTCCACTCTCCTCTGCCAGCCAATGGGTACGTGTATCGTGGGGTGGACCCCATCCTTGTCTCCACTTACAGTCTCACCGCCACCCATCATTTTGTAGCTGCAGCCTGCCAGCACCTTGCAAAAGCATCAAAGTGTTAATAGATCTTATTTTTAGTTTGTCACTTGACGTTTCATTTGTTTGAACGTAATATAGCTCCTGTTAAAATGCCCATTTTCGTGCTGATTTTAACCTTACTGTATGCTTGAGAAGAGAGATTCTTTTGTGTGGGTCATACTGTTACGCAACACAGCCTATAATATCTAGAGATGCACAACAACATAGAACTTGTGTTGTCAACTCATGGTATGTAAACATACAGTGCAGCATTGTCTATTCATGCCTTTTTGTTTTCATGAAACTTTTTACATTTTCAGTTGTGGCAAGCCAACAATAAAGATGTAGATATATCTGCTTCTTTACCACAAAAACAGTCTCTAAACCCTTAAAACACAACATAAGTCTGAATAGTTGTATAGCAGTTTATAATGTACAATTGATCATTCACTGTCACGCTTGAGTTGAAACACTATTAAATATGTGTTTATATTCATGTTTCCATTTTCTATGATTTCATAGACAGTAAATACCTAAATATAGTGCACTGATAATAAGAAACAATCTCTTTACAATTATTGCCTTTGTCAGAACACTATTGTGACTAAAGCGGCATGCGTGCAAACGCTGAAACTGTCTCGCATCCTGCAACCGTGAAAGACACAATAAGGTTCAACACAACAACCGAGAAAAAGGGCACAACTTCTCAGATGTCACCGGTGTGACTACGACAGACTTGCACACAACAACAACAACAACAACAAGGAGAAACATATGTCCTATACCTTGTCATCTTTGGGAGGCCAGGATCTGTTTTGGCTACGGTATCCACTCTCCAATGTACATGGTTTGTTTTTGAGGGAGTGAGAAGCACAGAGTCAGCAAATCCTGACTGGATGTCCAAATCACCAGGACTTTCCTGGGCTCGGAGGTCTGCTGCTGCTGCTGCTGCCTGTGTGTGTGTGTGTGTGTGTGTGTGTGGTGTGTGTGTATGTGCGTGCGTGTATGTGTGCGTTCACATCAGAACGTAGTCGTAGATAAAGATGGTGAGCCTGCAAGGAAAGTGGGAGGTGAATTATGTAATGTTGCACAGAGACAGTCGGGGCGAGCAACAGACGCAGCCGAGCGTTTCCCACCACCTCCCGAGACCCGCGCACACGCTTACAAAAAACAAAAAAACAAAAAACACGCACGCAAACGCGCCGATCCACGCCAAAACGCCGCAACTCCGGGACGAGCCGGGACTACTTTGGAGTGGGAGGGTGTGTTTCTGTAGGCCCCTGCTTCAGCCAGGACCCAGCGAGCGCCACCGGGAGCCTCCCCGGCCGGGGCCACCAGCCTCCCAACACCGCCGATTCAGCTCCAGCGAGGGCTGGAGGTCCGGGGGGTGGGGGGTGTCCGTCGACAGCTCCACCGGGGGTGGGTGGAGGGCTGGGGGGGGGCAGAGCCTGGTGGAGCTGGCTAGCGGCTAGCGGGCTGCCTACTTGGGATAGTGTCGTCGTGACAGCTGTCAGCCGCACCAAACACCCCCACTAAACTCTCCCACCTGGGCCACCTTGTCCGGGGGGGCGCCAACGCGACTCCCAAACCCCCCCACGCACACACGCACACGCACACACGCACCGCTCCAGGCGCCGTCTCCCCCACCGCCGCCGGGACTCTCCACCCCCCCCTCCCCGCCGACGAAGCGCCCCGTCCCGGCTCTCAAGTTTTGCAGCCCCGGGGTCTCCGGCGGGAGAACCAGGGAGGGGGGGCTTAGCCGGCTAGCTAACGGAGTGTCCGGAGTTCTGCTCCCGAACCCCCCCCCCTCCGGGCTCCCGCTCTAAGGGAAGCCCCGCCGCCCCCGTCCCGCCGCCCCGGCGCTTTTACCCCCGCTGCCCGGCGCTGCTGGATCCCGGCTGGGGCGGCTCGGACGCGGGGGGACGGGGGGGGGACGAGGGGGGGGACGAGGGGGGAGAAATAAAGAAGAAAAACAAAGAGCGACGGCGCTCCGCGCAGCAGCTACGAGCTAGGCTAGCGAGCGGAGGGGTAGCTGGTGCCGGAGCGTCCCGACCCCGCCGGAGGGTGTCCTGCCTCGGCCTTACCCGCACGTCCGCTCGGCCTCCGCGCCGCTCCGCCGTCCTGCACTGGCCGGGGCTCCCGCAAGCATCCCGGCCCCGCCGAGTCCAGAATTCACAGTTTTCCCAGCTTCTTTTTTTTTTTTTTTTTTTACAGATCCCGAGCAAAAAAAAAAAAAAAAAATAATGGACGGGTTTTTTTTTTGGTTTTTTTTCTCCCCCCCCTCGGTTGCGCATGCGCAGTCGGGCGTGGCTGGGAGTATCGTACCCGACATGCACCGGGACCTTTGTGGTGTTCCAGAGAGACAGCAGTGCAGATCCTGGATGGGGAGCACTGGGATAATCACCCCCGGAGCACCGGGCCGGGCCAGCGGGTCTGCAGACCAGGTCGACCGGACCCAAGCCTGCAGACCCGCCGGCCCGGTGGAGGGTTGAAGGCCGGCCCACGCTCGCCGTGGCGCGGCGTTTGAAAGCGGAAAGCGTGCCGGCTTGGCGAGCAGGCCCCGTGCTTGGTTATAGTCACTAAATCACACAAAGAAATGCACATCTTATCAGGGATTCACTGAGTGCGAGTGACCGGCTTTAACGCCGAGGTGGCGGGGTTCTCCGGTGTGTCGTGAAATATCTCTTCACCACCGTGTGTCATTTTGACGGAGATAAACAAAATAGAAAGTTTAAAAGGGGCGACTTGTTACTAAACATTCTACTGCCATAAAAAAAACTAATTTATTTGCTTCCACCGTAGCTCTGCTATGAAACATTTTGAACCTGCTCATCATGTTCTTGTGCCCTGTTCCAATGGAGGTGACGTGTCTGACCTTCTTGACCTTTAGTGGTAACTTTCATGTGGACTAAAGTTGTTCAACATACACGGAAATGCGAAACTTGCAGTTCTGATTTATTAGATTGTGCAGAGGGATCGTACTCTTCTTAAGTCTGCTTGAAACAACATATGGCTGGATTATTATAAGATATTGCTCTTTAACAAAACTATAGATCTTCTTTTGGCACAAAGAGTTTGGAATAAAATATTTCCTCTAGCGATAAACTGAGGTAAAACTGGACCGTTGTGAATTGGAGATTTTATTTGTAGAAGCGAAACATTAAAGATGATTTTAGGAGGAACATTTGGGGTCACATCAAAGAAAACGTCCATTAAAAACACCTGCTCTGAATTCGACTCACAATTTCAACATACCCATATTTAAACGATTACTACAGCGATTTATAGAGGAAGGGTAGTGATCCATCATGTGTAATGATGGGACCAACAGTGGACATACAAGCTGTATACCAGAGTGTGTATTTCTGTTGTTTGTGTGACAAGGAGAAAAAGGTGAGCGTGCAATGAGGACAGAGCGAGTGAAAGTATCTGATTTCTGATCGTCATCGGTGCTTGGTCCAGGGTCCCCAGCTGTCCCCACCAGTCATCTTGACACATGAGTGGTCTGTGTGGCATGCACACAAACACACATTCAAGCACACACACGCTCTCAATCATAGGTTAATATACAAATAGACATAGGTTCATGTACCTCCGGGGATCATCTAAAGGGACAATAAGTGTGTCGGCGTGGACGCTGACTCCCCAGGATCAGGTTCGCTCCTTTTGGATCCACTGGACTGTCCCGACTTCAGGAACCGGTCGCAGGTGACGGAAAGTAAACTTCCTTTTCGTGCTGGATTTTATCCTCTGAGCTCTGTGAACTTTGACTGAAGGTATGTTGCAGCCGCTTTGAAGTTTTAGGTTATTGTGTAAAGAGGTCAAATCACTTAAGTCGATTTATTCAAACGGATATTTTTGATGGAATTAAATAAAAGGCACAAATATTGTAGATTTCTTTCCTTCATTTGGTAAATTTCTAAAGGTTCATTTTGACCGTGACGTTCCTTTTTAAACAATTTGCTCCTTATTTTTGTCAAGTTCAGTGTCCCAGATTTAGATACGCTGATGAGGTTGGATTTCACAGCCCTAGAATAGTTTCAGCCAAGCAGACCAGGGCACTTGAACAAAACAGAGTTTTAAAAACAGAGTTTTAAAACAGAATCCAAGCAGACATATGATGAATATCTGTTCATGGTACTTTGTTACATAATTGATTTGCATAATTGAAGTCCTCCATTCATTGATGTTTATTTACATATTTTAAACAGCATCTTGTTGGTGTCATGGAATCATAACACATAAGTGATCCCTGGTTGTCCTAGTTCAGTTTTTTATGAGAATTTAGGAAGGGTTTTTTGGTTTTAATAACAATGGCTGACAACTCCTGAAAACAACAAATTTAAGCATTTTGAGTGTGAAACTAAAACAAACCTGTCTTTGTAGGTGAAGCCTTATTAACATCTACCAATGGATCTGTGAGTATACTTCCTGAAGATTTACTTTGTGTGTTTTTGAATATAAAAGCTCACCTTCATTGATTCCCTGAATGTTATTTTTAAAATTAAAATGTGTGACAGCCCAAACTACAGAAAATACCAAAGTTTAGAGGATTTTAAAAAGGGGGAAAGATCCCTAAAACACTTTCTGGAGAATGTCCTCCACTTTTTGAGAGATCTAGATTTATCATTTTCAAAAGGCAATATTGCTGTAGTACACTCATGCAAATTTATAGAAACTATTCAAATCATTTAAGTACACTGAAATTAAAACATTTTGGAATAATTTGGTTCAGTCTTAAAGCAAATCAGGATTATTGATTTTGTATAAAATTACATCAAACATTCTGCGCATCATCCAAAATGCCTTCTTCCTGCTTTGGGGCAGGAGTTTTTGTAATATTTGGTTTCTTATTGTACATTAGCACTATATTACATTAATAATCACTCATAAAAGATTCCAATGTTCTCAGGTGTGTCATGTGAGTCTCAAGACATAATGAAGATTAGACTATTTTGAGTTGAATCAGTCTTACAATGTTTGATTTTTCCCTCTTCTGTACGTGTGTGTGTGTGTGTGTGTGTGGGCGCGTGCCTGCACGTGCGTGCATCAGGGAGGATGACAAACACTCGTTGGATATCCATGACAACCCTCCAGTGCCCGACAACGTAGTGAAAGAGGACGGAGACACTGTGAGTGGCAGGACCATGTCCAGCCTCCGTCAGTGTCAGCAGCACCATTCCGAGACGGTTTAAAATAGCCACCAGCTGGGGCAGGAACGCAGCTCAGCCTTGACTGGAAAAATATGATCCATGACTTCTGTGTTTCTGCTGTTTTTATCCTCTGGGGAATAAAATCTTCCTGCAGACTGATGAGTGAGGAAGGACAGTAATCACAGGCTAACGGTGTAGTAATGTTGCCAAAATCAATCTATGACATAAAACACAACCCTGGAATGAATGTAAACTTCAGTGAGAAGATCCCAACACTTTTATGTTGCAAAGAAAACGACACATTTATTAAATCATCCACATTAGCGTTTACCAAGGTTGCTCTTCTATACGCATGCATAAACAACATCTGTGTGTTATTTTGGTTAATAACCACAATATGATTTTTTTTATTTGAAGGTCTATTTTATATATGAGGAGGAGGTTGAGGTGGAGGAGAAGGAACCAGAACCTCAAGAACCTGTTCTCCGCATTAATGACAAACCTCATAAATTCAAGGACCACTACTGCAAGAAACCAAAGTTCTGTGATGTCTGCGCTCGCATGATAGTCTGTAGGTGTAATTAGATTTGTCCCAACAAACAAATAAATGATTAAATGGATGATGACGTTTTAATCTCTCCACTTCTCTTCCAGTGAACAACAAGTTTGCTCTGAGGTGTAAAAACTGCAAGACCAACATCCACCATTCATGTCAGTCCTACGTAGAATTCCAGAGATGCTTTGGCAAAATTGTGAGTTCCTCTGCTGTAAAAACACAACAGCATGACAAGGCTGAAGTTCACACATATTGGAAACACAACTGTGATGCGTAACAGCCTTGATTTGACCACCGCAGCCACCAGGCTTCAGAAGAGCCTACAGCTCCCCCCTGTACGGCAGCGACCAACCGGACCCAAGTGAGTCCAGTACCGCAGTCTGCCTGCTGTCGGAGGACTTTAGTTCAGGTTAAGCTGCACATTTCCATGGTGACATTTAGTGGACTGGTTCTTTTTTTCAGACAACCCTAACCGGAATGACCCGGTCTTTGACACTCTGCGAGTCGGGGTCATCATGGCCAATAAGGAGCGTAAAAAGAATGAAAATGATAAGAAGAACGTGAGTGTTTAAAAAAAAGTGGTTTTCATTCACATTACCACATTATGGAATACCATAAACAAGGGATTATGTGAGAAAGGAAATAATCCAGACAGAAAATTTTAATATGTAATGTACATCTGATTAATGTTTCTGATTCTTCAGATGATGATGATGATGGAAGAAGAGGAAGAAGAAAACCAGCAGCCCAAAGAAAATGAAGAGGGAGGGGAAGGTGAGATGTTAATGGATCAAATCTCAACATGTTTTCAGGGAACATTATAATATAAGATTCAGATCTCCCTCAATAGTACAAATATCCTAAATATTTCAGTATATTATTTAAGGTCAAGTAGAAACAAACTTACTTACCAAGCAGCATATGAACAAAGAGTAGTGAATAATGAAGTGTCTGACGGTCACAGGGAAACCTGACGATAAGAAGGAGAAAGGTGGAGACAAAGCAGATGACAAGGTCAGAAAAAGTTAATGAAATCATAGATCTGTGTTATGCTTTAGCTGCCTAAGCACTAATGTCTGTTCTGGTTTGTCAACAGACTAAGGGTTCATTCTCCCAATCCCACTATTACCTGGCCCTTTACCGCTTCAAGGCTATAGAAAAGGACGACCTTGACTTCCAGTATGATTAAAAGTTCCAAATAGTACCCACCAAGCATGCCATTACATAAGGTTCTTCAATAAAAATCCTTGAAAATGACAGAAATGATCAGAAACTCATTGCTTTCTTCTGTCTATGCTTTCTGTCGCCAGCCCTGGTGATCGGATCACGGTGCTGGATGACTCCAATGAAGAATGGTGGAGGGTGAGCTGAACATCTCCAATCTCTGTTGACGTTGACATTTAAAACTGTACCATGGCTATTTCCAGGGGAAGATGGGGGAAAAGACGGGTTACTTCCCCACCAACTACCTCATTAAGGTACGGGCGTCAGAAAGGGTTTTCAAGGTGACGCGCTCCTTTGTAGGAAACAGGGAGATGGGACAAATCACACTAAAGAAAGATCAGGTAATAACTGCAGGAAAGTCAGGGGCATATTCTGCTTTGATTAACGGCTAACAAAATAACTGTCACAATACGACCAAATAAGTATCAGGAATGAGTCAAGGTGATTGACAGCTCTTGCCTTCTCTGTGTTTTAGATTGTGGTGAAGAAAGGAGATGAGAAAGGTGGATACTTAAAGGTCAGCACTGGACGCAAGCTGGGCTACTTCCCTGCTGATCTTCTAGAAGAGATCACTGTGACATAAAATCACTACAGGCCATTAAACGCTGAGCACATTTTAATTATGGAACCCTTATCGATCAGGCCTTTCTCTTTGTTGTTTCAGTTGTACACTCATGAGAGCATAGAAGGAAACAAATTTAAGGTATTTATGGTGCATGAAAATAATTTCCTAAATGAATATCAGTCAAAAGGATCAGCGACCTGCCTGACTGATGCAAGAATCACTTAAATCTATGTACTTTTAAACAATTAATTGAAAGACAGTTGCTTTTTCTCTATATTCTCTATATCACATGTAAGGGTAAAATAAGAAAGTACGCACTTATTCTAATGAGACTTTGCACAATTGCTGTTTATAAAGACTGGATGTCGTTTAAAAGACCAAGCGACACTGTTGTGATGAGGACAACTTAGGGATTTTCCTGATATTGTGACGGGCGTTCGTATGCTTAAATAAAATCGTGAACATTAAAAGTGTTTCGAAACTCTAAGTGACGTATGTTGTTATTCTGGAGTAAACAAAGTCTTCTTCGTGGCTTCTCCTACGTCTCTTCTTCGTGGTGTTTACTGACATTAGGAGACGGCGCTGCCCCCAGAGGCTTCTAAGGGAAAAACAATGAACATGAACATACGAGAAGAGCGCGTCTCTGGATGTCTGTAAATTATTGTTGCTTTGTACAGTTCAACACATTATATATTATATGACCACAATATAACCAACCAATTGTTCAGCTGGAGTGTCAGATACGTTTCTAAAACGTGATCTGGTGGGTGACACACAGTCGACTTAGATCAACACATGCAAATGTTTATTTTTTTTCTTTTCTTTTAACAAGTTTAGAAAGCCCTGCTTTTGCAGAGCATCAAAAATTGAGACAAACTCTTGTTGATCCTCTCCACGGAAATCTTTAGTAAAAGGCGAAAGATTTGTTCGATCTGTAGAGAATCAAGAGTGAACTGCAGCTCCTCCTCTGGAGGGCTCCGGCCCTTCTTCTGTGAGGGCATCCTCACCCCCGGGTCATCATGGACACGACCCAGACTCTGACTTAATGCATGCAGGAGCGCGCAGGACCGGAGATCCACGTTTCAACTTTGAGACGTATAAATCATTTTCATTGTTTCAGGTAGCCCAGTTAAAACCAATATGAATGTATAGTTAAATATTTCTTCTGTATGCACTACCAGGTCAACAGATACAGAGTACTGTAAATACAGACACAGTACGTACTCCACTGATGAACGGAGGAAATGTGGTCCCGTGCGTAACATAACCAAATCAAATACTGTCGGTGTACACGTATATGTTCTCACATTGGTTTTATTTTCAACAAGTTTAGAAAGCCCCGCTTGCGCAGGGCATCAAAAAATTGAGACAAACTCTTGTTGATCCTCTCCACGGAAATCTTTAGTAAAAGGCGAAAGATTTGTTCGATCTGTAGAGAATCAAGAGTGAACTGCAGCTCCTCCTCTGGAGGGCTCCGGCCCTTCTTCTGTGAGGGCATCCTCACCCCCGGGTCATCATGGACACGACCCAGACTCTGACTTAATGCATGCAGGAGCGCGCAGGACCGGAGATCCACGTTTCAACTTTGAAATGGAAATATTTTTCACCATTTCATTCAGGAGCCCAGATAAAAAGCATGTTATTTCATATTTCAATATCTCTTCTGGGTGCTTCACCTGGTCTAAAGAGACATAAAATACCGTAATCACAGCCACAGTTTGGGGCCTGGTTGTATCTGTGGAGGCACTTTGTGATTTTAACATGTATTACTGTGGCTGATGTCGACGTGTTCGCCCTCTGGTGGATATAAACAATAAAGCTGAACATCTCCACGTTGGGATCCTGAGAATGAAGCACAACTATTTTCACGTAGCAAACGATCGCTTGTTCTCAGTTTCAACCATGATTAACAAAACAAAGTGGCTAAAACCCTCTGATTAAAAAAGCACAAGTAAAGCAGTCTTACGTTGATTTTTTACACTTTTAAGAAGCCTCAGTTTCGCAGGGTATTGGTACACAATCGATTTTGAAGCACATTATTGTTCTTCTCACACAGAAGTAATAATGAACACAATATAACCAACCAATTGTTCAGCTGGAGTGTCAGATACGTTTCTAAAACGTGATCAGGTGGGTGACACACAGTCGACTTAGATCAACACATGCAAATGTTTATTTTTTTTTCTTTTAACAAGTTTAGAAAGCCCTGCTTTTGCAGAGCATCAAAAATTGAGACAAACTCTTGTTGATCCTCTCCACGGAAATCTTTAGTAAAAGGCGAAAGATTTGTTCGATCTGTAGAGAATCAAGAGTGAACTGCAGCTACTCCTCTGGAGGGCTCCCGCCCTTCTTCTGTGAGGGCATCCTCACCCCCGGGTCATCATGGACACGACCCAGACTCTGACTTAATGCATGCAGGAACGCGCAGGACCGGAGATCCACGTTTCAACTTTGAGACGTATAAATCATTTTCATTGTTTCAGGTAGCCCAGTTAAAACCAATATGAATGTATAGTTAAATATTTCTTCTGTATGCACTACCAGGTCAACAGATACAGAGTACTGTAAATACAGACACAGTACGTACTCCACTGATGAACGGAGGAAATGTGGTCCCGTGCGTAACATAACCAAATCAAATACTGTCGGTGTACACGTATATGTTCTCACATTGGTTTTATTTTCAACAAGTTTAGAAAGCCCCGCTTGCGCAGGGCATCAAAAAATTGAGACAAACTCTTGTTGATCCTCTCCACGGAAATCTTTAGTAAAAGGCGAAAGATTTGTTCGATCTGTAGAGAATCAAGAGTGAACTGCAGCTCCTCCTCTGGAGGGCTCCGGCCCTTCTTCTGTGAGGGCATCCTCACCCCCGGGTCATCATGGACACGACCCAGACTCTGACTTAATGCATGCAGGAGCGCGCAGGACCGGAGATCCACGTTTCAACTTTGAAATGGAAATATTTTTCACCATTTCATTCAGGAGCCCAGATAAAAAGCATGTTATTTCATATTTCAATATCTCTTCTGGGTGCTTCACCTGGTCTAAAGAGACATAAAATACCGTAATCACAGCCACAGTTTGGGGCCTGGTTGTATCTGTGGAGGCACTTTGTGATTTTAACATGTATTACTGTGGCTGATGTCGACGTGTTCGCCCTCTGGTGGATATAAACAATAAAGCTGAACATCTCCACGTTGGGATCCTGAGAATGAAGCACAACTATTTTCACGTAGCAAACAATCGCTTGTTCTCAGTTTCAACCATGATTAACAAAACAAAGTGGCTAAAACCCTCTGAATTAAAAAGCACAAGTAAAGCAGTCTTACGTTGATTTTTTACACATTTAAGAAGCCTCAGTTTCGCAGGGTATTGGTACACAATCGATTTTGAAGCACATTATTGTTCTTCTCACACAGAAGTAATAATGAACACAATATAACCAACCAATTGTTCAGCTGGAGTGTCAGATACGTTTCTAAAACGTGATCTGGTGGGTGACACACAGTCGACTTAGATCAACACATGCAAATGTTTATTTTTTTTTTTTTTTTTAACAAGTTTAGAAAGCCCTGCTTTTGCAGAGCATCAAAAATTGAGACAAACTCTTGTTTATCCTCTCCACGGAAATCTTTAGTAAAAGGCGAAAGATTTGTTCGATCTGTAGAGAATCAAGAGTGAACTGCAGCTCCTCCTCTGGAGGGCTCCCGCCCTTCTTCTGTGAGGGCATCCTCACCCCCGGGTCATCATGGACACGACCCAGACTCTGACTTAATGCATGCAGGAACGCGCAGGACCGGAGATCCACGTTTCAACTTTGAGACGTATAAATAATTTTCATTGTTTCAGGTAGCCCAGTTAAAACCAATATGATTGTATAGTTAAATATTTCTTCTGTATGCACTACCAGGTCAACAGATACAGAGTACTGTAAATACAGACACAGTACGTACTCCACTGATGAACGGAGGAAATGTGGTCCCGTGCGTAACATAACCAAATCAAATACTGTCGGCGTACACGTATGTGTTCTCACATTGGTTTTATTTTCAACAAGTTTAGAAAGCCCCGCTTGCGCAGGGCATCAAAAAATTGAGACAAACTCTTGTTGATCCTCTCCACGGAAATCTTTAGTAAAAGGCGAAAGATTTGTTCGATCTGTAGAGAATCAAGAGTGAACTGCAGCTCCTCCTCTGGAGGGCTCCGGCCCTTCTTCTGTGAGGGCATCCTCACCCCCGGGTCATCATGGACACGACCCAGACTCTGACTTAATGCATGCAGGAGCGCGCAGGACCGGAGATCCACGTTTCAACTTTGAAATGGAAATATTTTTCACCATTTCATTCAGGAGCCCAGATAAAAAGCATGTTATTTCATATTTCAATATCTCTTCAGGGTGCTTCACCTGGTCTAAAGAGACATAAAATACCGTAATCACAGCCACAGTTTGGGGCCTGGTTGTATCTGTGGAGGCACTTTGTGATTTTAACATGTATTACTGTGGCTGATGTCGACGTGTTCGCCCTCTGGTGGATATAAACAATAAAGCTGAACATCTCCACGTTGGGATCCTGAGAATGAAGCACAACTATTTTCACGTAGCAAACGATCGCTTGTTCTCAGTTTCAACCATGATTAACAAAACAAAGTGGCTAAAACCCTCTGAATTAAAAAGCACAAGTAAAGCAGTCTTACGTTGATTTTTTACACTTTTAAGAAGCCTCAGTTTCGCAGGGTATTGGTACACAATCGATTTTGAAGCACATTATTGTTCTTCTCACACAGAAGTAATAATGAACACAATATAACCAACCAATTGTTCAGCTGGAGTGTCAGATACGTTTCTAAAACGTGATCTGGTGGGTGACACACAGTCGACTTAGATCAACACATGCAAATGTTTATTTTTTTTCTTTTAACAAGTTTAGAAAGCCCCGCTTTTGCAGAGCATCAAAAATTGAGACAAACTCTTGTTGATCCTCTCCACGGAAATCTTTAGTAAAAGGCGAAGGATTTGTTCGATCTGTAGAGAATCAAGAGTGAACTGCAGCTACTCCTCTGGAGGGCTCCCGCCCTTCTTCTGTGAGGGCATCCTCACCCCCGGGTCATCATGGACACGACCCAGACTCTGACTTAATGCATGCAGGACGCGCAGGACCGGAGATCCACGTTTCAACTTTGAGACGTATAAATCATTTCATTGTTTCAGGTAGCCCAGTTAAAACCAATATGATTGTATAGTTAAATATTTCTTCTGTATGCACTACCAGGTCAACAGATACAGAGTACTGTAAATACAGACACAGTACGTACTCCACTGATGAACGGAGGAAATGTGGTCCCGTGCGTAACATAACCAAATCAAATACTGTCGGTGTACACGTATGTGTTCTCACATTGGTTTTATTTTCAACAAGTTTAGAAAGCCCCGCTGCGCAGGGCATCAAAAATTGAGACAAACTCTTGTTGATCCTCTCCACGGAAATCTTTAGTAAAAGGCGAAAGATTTGTTCGATCTGTAGAGAATCAAGAGTGAACTGCAGCTCCTCCTCTGGAGGGCTCCGGCCCTTCTTCTGTGAGGGCATCCTCACCCCCGGGTCATCATGGACACGACCCAGACTCTGACTTAATGCATGCAGGAGCGCGCAGGACCGGAGATCCACGTTTCAACTTTGAAATGGAAATATTTTACACCATTTCATTCAGGAGCCCAGATAAAAAGCATGTTATTTCATATTTCAATATCTCTTCAGGGTGCTTCACCTGGTCTAAAGAGACATAAAATACCGTAATCACAGCCACAGTTTGGGGCCTGGTTGTATCTGTGGAGGCACTTTGTGATTTTAACATGTATTACTGTGGCTGATGTCGACGTGTTCGCCCTCTGGTGGATATAAACAATAAAGCTGAACATCTCCACGTTGGGATCCTGAGAATGAAGCACAACTATTTTCACGTAGCAAACGATCGCTTGTTCTCAGTTTCAACCATGATTGACAAAACAAAGTGGCTAAAACCCTCTGATTAAAAAAGCACAAGTAAAGCAGTCTTACGTTGATTTTTTACACTTTTAAGAAGCCTCAGTTTCGCAGGGTATTGGTACACAATCGATTTTGAAGCACATTATTGTTCTTCTCACACAGAAGTAATAATGAACACAATATAACCAACCAATTGTTCAGCTGGAGTGTCAGATACGTTTCTAAAACGTGATCTGGTGGGTGACACACAGTCAACTTCGATCAACACATGCAAACGTTTATTTTTTTTTCTTTTAACAAGTTTAGAAAGCCCTGCTTTTGCAGAGCATCAAAAATTGAGACAAACTCTTGTTGACCCTCTCCACGGAAATCTTTAGTAAAAGGCGAAAGATTTGTTCGATCTGTAGAGAATCAAGAGTGAACTGCAGCTCCTCCTCTGGAGGGCTCCGGCACTTCTTCTGTGAGGGCATCCTCACCCCCGGGTCATCATGGACACGACCCACACTCTGACTTCATGCATGCAGGAGCGCGCAGGACCGGAGATCCACGTTTCAACTTTGAGACGTATAAATCATTTTCATTGTTTCAGGTAGCCCAGTTAAAACCAATATGATTGTATAGTTAAATATTTCTTCTGTATGCACTACCAGGTCAACAGATACAGAGTACTGTAAATACAGACACAGTACGTACTCCACTGATGAACGGAGGAAATGTGGTCCCGTGCGTAACATAACCAAATCAAATACTGTCGGTGTACACGTATATGTTCTCACATTGGTTTTATTTTCAACAAGTTTAGAAAGCCCCGCTTGCGCAGGGCATCAAAAAATTGAGACAAACTCTTGTTGATCCTCTCCACGGAAATCTTTAGTAAAAGGCGAAAGATTTGTTCGATCTGTAGAGAATCAAGAGTGAACTGCAGCTCCTCATCTGGAGGGCTCCCGCCCTTCTTCTGTGAGGGCATCCTCACCCCCGGGTCATCATGGACACGACCCAGACTCTGACTTAATGCATGCAGGAGCGCGCAGGACCGGAGATCCACGTTTCAACTTTGAAATGGAAATATTTTTCACCATTTCATTCAGGAGCCCAGATAAAAAGCATGTTATTTCATATTTCAATATCTCTTCTGGGTGCTTCACCTGGTCTAAAGAGACATAAAATACCGTAATCACAGCCACAGTTTGGGGCCTGGTTGTATCTGTGGAGGCACTTTGTGATTTTAACATGTATTACTGTGGCTGATGTCGACGTGTTCGCCCTCTGGTGGATATAAACAATAAAGCTGAACATCTCCACGTTGGGATCCTGAGAATGAAGCACAACTATTTTCACGTAGCAAACGATCACTTGTTCTCAGTTTCAACCATGATTAACAAAACAAAGTGGCTAAAACCCTCTGATTAAAAAGCACAAGTAAAGCAGTCTTACGTTGATTTTTCACACTTTTCAGAAGCCTCAGTTTCGCAGGGTATTGGTACACAATCGATTTTGAAGCACATTATTGTTCTTCTCACACAGAAGTAATAATGAACACAATATAACCAACCAATTGTTCAGCTGGAGTGTCAGATACGTTTCTAAAACGTGATCTGGTGGGTGACACACAGTCGACTTAGATCAACACATGCAAATGTTTATTTTTTTTTTTTTTTTCAAGTTTAGAAAGCCCTGCTTTTGCAGAGCCAAAAAAACTTTTATCAAAAGTAAAGCGATCTGAAAATCATCAAAAATCTTTGAGACGATAACTCTTGTTGATCCTTTTCAGACTAACCAATATAATTATTTAAATATTCTCTGCACGCAATTATAAAAAAAAAATTAATTTTTTATTAAATGAGAGGGGGTTTTTTGCCCTTATAAAAAAAAAAAAAAAATTATTTTTGGGGGGGGATTTTTTTTTTTTTTTATTTTTTTTTTAAAAAAAAAAAAAAAAAGCTTCCCGGGGGGGGAAAAAAAAAAAAAAAAATTCTTTTTTTTCCCCTCCCCGAAATCTTTAGTAAAAGGCGAAAGATTTGTTCGATCTGTAGAGAATCAAGAGTGAACTGCAGCTCCTCCTCTGGAGGGCTCCGGCCCTTCTTCTGTGAGGGCATCCTCACCCCCGGGTCATCATGGACACGACCCAGACTCTGACTTAATGCATGCAGGAGCGCGCAGGACCGGAGATCCACGTTTCAACTTTGAAATGGAAATATTTTTCACCATTTCATTCAGGAGCCCAGATAAAAAGCATGTTATTTCATATTTCAATATCTCTTCTGGGTGCTTCACCTGGTCTAAAGAGACATAAAATACCGTAATCACAGCCACAGTTTGGGGCCTGGTTGTATCTGTGGAGGCACTTTGTGATTTTAACATGTATTACTGTGGCTGATGTCGACGTGTTCGCCCTCTGGTGGATATAAACAATAAAGCTGAACATCTCCACGTTGGGATCCTGAGAATGAAGCACAACTATTTTCACGTAGCAAACGATCGCTTGTTCTCAGTTTCAACCATGATTAACAAAACAAAGTGGCTAAAACCCTCTGATTAAAAAAGCACAAGTAAAGCAGTCTTACGTTGATTTTTTACACTTTTAAGAAGCCTCAGTTTCGCAGGGTATTGGTACACAATCGATTTTGAAGCACATTATTGTTCTTCTCACACAGAAGTAATAATGAACACAATATAACCAACCAATTGTTCAGCTGGAGTGTCAGATACGTTTCTAAAACGTGATCTGGTGGGTGACACACAGTCGACTTAGATCAACACATGCAAATGTTTATTTTTTTTTTTCTTTTAACAAGTTTAGAAAGCCCCGCTTTTGCAGAGCATCAAAAATTGAGACAAACTCTTGTTGATCCTCTCCACGGAAATCTTTAGTAAAAGGCGAAAGATTTGTTCGATCTGTAGAGAATCAAGAGTGAACTGCAGCTCCTCCTCTGGAGGGCTCCGGCCCTTCTTCTGTGAGGGCATCCTCACCCCCCGGGTCATCATGGACACGACCCAGACTCTGACTTAATGCATGCAGGAGCGCGCAGGACCGGAGATCCACGTTTCAACTTTGAGACGTATAAATCATTTTCATTGTTTCAGGTAGCCCAGTTAAAACCAATATGAATGTATAGTTAAATATTTCTTCTGTATGCACTACCAGGTCAACAGATACAGAGTACTGTAAATACAGACACAGTACGTACTCCACTGATGAACGGAGGAAATGTGGTCCCGTGCGTAACATAACCAAATCAAATACTGTCGGTGGACACGTATGTGTTCTCACATTGGTTTTATTTTCAACAAGTTTAGAAAGCCCCGCTTGCGCAGGGCATCAAAAAATTGAGACAAACTCTTGTTGATCCTCTCCACGGAAATCTTTAGTAAAAGGCGAAAGATTTGTTCGATCTGTAGAGAATCAAGAGTGAACTGCAGCTCCTCCTCTGGAGGGCTCCGGCCCTTCTTCTGTGAGGGCATCCTCACCCCCGGGTCATCATGGACACGACCCAGACTCTGACTTAATGCATGCAGGAGCGCGCAGGACCGGAGATCCACGTTTCAACTTTGAAATGGAAATATTTTAAACCATTTCATTCAGGAGCCCAGATAAAAAGCATGTTATTTCATATTTCAATATCTCTTCTGGGTGCTTCACCTGGTCTAAAGAGACATAAAATACCGTAATCACAGCCACAGTTTGGGGCCTGGTTGTATCTGTGGAGGCACTTTGTGATTTTACCATGTATTACTGTGGCTGATGTCGACGTGTTCGCCCTCTGGTGGATATAAACAATAAAGCTGAACATCTCCACGTTGGGATCCTGAGAATGAAGCACAACTATTTTCACGTAGCAAACGATCGCTTGTTCTCAGTTTCAACCATGATTAACAAAACAAAGTGGCTAAAACCCTCTGATTAAAAAAGCACAAGTAAAGCAGTCTTACGTTGATTTTTTACACTTTTAAGAAGCCTCAGTTTCGCAGGGTATTGGTACACAATCGATTTTGAAGCACATTATTGTTCTTCTCACACAGAAGTAATAATGAACACAATATAACCAACCAATTGTTCAGCTGGAGTGTCAGATACGTTTCTAAAACGTGATCTGGTGGGTGACACACAGTCGACTTAGATCAACACATGCAAATGTTTATTTTTTTTTTTCTTTTAACAAGTTTAGAAAGCCCCGCTTTTGCAGAGCATCAAAAATTGAGACAAACTCTTGTTGATCCTCTCCACGGAAATCTTTAGTAAAAGGCGAAAGATTTGTTCGATCTGTAGAGAATCAAGAGTGAACTGCAGCTCCTCCTCTGGAGGGCTCCCGCCCTTCTTCTGTGAGGGCATCCTCACCCCCGGGTCATCATGGACACGACCCAGACTCTGACTTAATGCATGCAGGAACGCGCAGGACCGGAGATCCACGTTTCAACTTTGAGACGTATAAATAATTTTCATTGTTTCAGGTAGCCCAGTTAAAACCAATATGAATGTATAGTTAAATATTTCTTCTGTATGCACTACCAGGTCAACAGATACAGAGTACTGTAAATACAGACACAGTACGTACTCCACTGATGAACGGAGGAAATGTGGTCCCGTGCGTAACATAACCAAATCAAATACTGTCGGTGGACACGTATGTGTTCTCACATTGGTTTTATTTTCAACAAGTTTAGAAAGCCCCGCTTGCGCAGGGCATCAAAAAATTGAGACAAACTCTTGTTGATCCTCTCCACGGAAATCTTTAGTAAAAGGCGAAAGATTTGTTCGATCTGTAGAGAATCAAGAGTGAACTGCAGCTCCTCCTCTGGAGGGCTCCGTGCCTTCTTCTGTGAGGGCATCCTCACCCCCGGGTCATCATGGACACGACCCAGACTCTGACTTAATGCATGCAGGAGCGCGCAGGACCGGAGATCCACGTTTCAACTTTGAAATGGAAATATTTTTCACCATTTCATTCAGGAGCCCAGATAAAAAGCATGTTATTTCATATTTCAATATCTCTTCTGGGTGCTTCACCTGGTCTAAAGAGACATAAAATATCGTAATCACAGCCACAGTTTGGGGCCTGGTTGTATCTGTGGAGGCACTTTGTGATTTTACCATGTATTACTGTGGCTGATGTCGACGTGTTCGCCCTCTGGTGGATATAAACAATAAAGCTGAACATCTCCACGTTGGGATCCTGAGAATGAAGCACAACTATTTTCACCTAGCAAACGATCGCTTGTTCTCAGTTTCAACCATGATTAACAAAACAAAGTGGCTAAAACCCTCTGAATTAAAAAGCACAAGTAAAGCAGTCTCACGTTGATTTTTTACACTTTTCAGAAGCCTCAGTTTCGCAGGGTATTGGTACACAATCGATTTTGAAGCACATTATTGTTGTTCTCAAACAGAAGTAATAATGAACACAATATAACCAACCAATTGTTCAGCTGGAGTGTCAGATACGTTTCTAAAACGTGATCTGGTGGGTGACACACAGTCGACTTAGATCAACACATGCAAATGTTTATTTTTTTTTCTTTTAACAAGTTTAGAAAGCCCCGCTTTTGCAGAGCATCAAAAATTGAGACAAACTCTTGTTGATCCTCTCCACGGAAATCTTTAGTAAAAGGCGAAAGATTTGTTCGATCTGTAGAGAATCAAGAGTGAACTGCAGCTCCTCCTCTGGAGGGCTCCGGCCCTTCTTCTGTGAGGGCATCCTCACCCCCGGGTCATCATGGACACGACCCAGACTCTGACTTAATGCATGCAGGAGCGCGCAGGACCGGAGATCCACGTTTCAACTTTGAGACGTATAAATCATTTTCATTGTTTCAGGTAGCCCAGTTAAAACCAATATGAATGTATAGTTAAATATTTCTTCTGTATGCACTACCAGGTCAACAGATACAGAGTACTGTAAATACAGACACAGTACGTACTCCACTGATGAACGGAGGAAATGTGGTCCCGTGCGTAACATAACCAAATCAAATACTGTCGGTGGACACGTATGTGTTCTCACATTGGTTTTATTTTCAACAAGTTTAGAAAGCCCCGCTTGCGCAGGGCATCAAAAAATTGAGACAAACTCTTGTTGATCCTCTCCACGGAAATCTTTAGTAAAAGGCGAAAGATTTGTTCGATCTGTAGAGAATCAAGAGTGAACTGCAGCTCCTCCTCTGGAGGGCTCCCGCCCTTCTTCTGTGAGGGCATCCTCACCCCCGGGTCATCATGGACACGACCCAGACTCTGACTTAATGCATGCAGGAGCGCGCAGGACCGGAGATCCACGTTTCAACTTTGAAATGGAAATATTTTTCACCATTTCATTCAGGAGCCCAGATAAAAAGCATGTTATTTCATATTTCAATATCTCTTCTGGGTGCTTCACCTGGTCTAAAGAGACATAAAATACCGTAATCACAGCCACAGTTTGGGGCCTGGTTGTATCTGTGGAGGCACTTTGTGATTTTAACATGTATTACTGTGGCTGATGTCGACGTGTTCGCCCTCTGGTGGATATAAACAATAAAGCTGAACATCTCCACGTTGGGATCCTGAGAATGAAGCACAACTATTTTCACGTAGCAAACGATCACTTGTTCTCAGTTTCAACCATGATTAACAAAACAAAGTGGCTAAAACCCTCTGATTAAAAAAGCACAAGTAAAGCAGTCTTACGTTGATTTTTTACACTTTTAAGAAGCCTCAGTTTCGCAGGGTATTGGTACACAATCGATTTTGAAGCACATTATTGTTGTTCTCACACAGAAGTAATAATGAACACAATATAACCAACCAATTGTTCAGCTGGAGTGTCAGATACGTTTCTAAAACGTGATCTGGTGGGTGACACACAGTCGACTTAGATCAACACATGCAAATGTTTATTTTTTTTTCTTTTAACAAGTTTAGAAAGCCCTGCTTTTGCAGAGCATCAAAAATTGAGACAAACTCTTGTTGATCCTCTCCACGGAAATCTTTAGTAAAAGGCGAAAGATTTGTTCGATCTGTAGAGAATCAAGAGTGAACTGCAGCTCCTCCTCTGGAGGGCTCCGGCCCTTCTTCTGTGAGGGCATCCTCACCCCGGGTCATCATGGACACGACCCAGACTCTGACTTAATGCATGCAGGAGCAATGCATGCAGGAGCGCGCAGGACCGGAGATCCACGTTTCAACTTTGAAATGGAAATATTTTTCACCATTTCATTCAGGAGCCCAGATAAAAAGCATGTTATTTCATATTTCAATATCTCTTCTGGGTGCTTCACCTGGTCTAAAGAGACATAAAATACCGTAATCACAGCCACAGTTTGGGGCCTGGTTGTATCTGTGGAGGCACTTTGTGATTTTAACATGTATTACTGTGGCTGATGTCGACGTGTTCGCCCTCTGGTGGATATAAACAATAAAGCTGAACATCTCCACGTTGGGATCCTGAGAATGAAGCACAACTATTTTCACGTAGCAAACGATTGCTTGTTCTCAGTTTCAACCATGATTAACAAAACAAAGTGGCTAAAACCCTCTGATTAAAAAAGCACAAGTAAAGCAGTCTTACGTTGATTTTTTACACTTTTAAGAAGCCTCAGTTTCGCAGGGTATTGGTACACAATCGATTTTGAAGCACATTATTGTTCTTCTCACACAGAAGTAATAATGAACACAATATAACCAACCAATTGTTCAGCTGGAGTGTCAGATACGTTTCTAAAACGTGATCTGGTGGGTGACACACAGTCAACTTCGATCAACACATGCAAATGTTTATTTTTTTTTAAAAAAATAAAACTTTTTGAAGACAAAAATGAGAAAACTTGTTACCTCCCCGGAAATCTTTAGTAAAAGGCTTTTAACAAGTTTAGAAAGCCACTGCTTTGCATGCAGAGCAATCAAAACTAATTGTTTCAGACAGAACAATTTCTTGTTGAATATTTCCTCTAAAGAAAGATAAGAGTACCACCGGAAATCTTTAGTAAAAAAAAAAAAGCGAAAGACTCTTGTTGACCCGGAATCTAAATTTTTGATCTGTAGAGAATCAAGAGTGAACTGCAGCTCCTCATCTGGAGGGCTCCCGCCCTTCTTCTGTGAGGGCATCCTCACCCCCGGGTCATCATGGACACGACCCAGACTCTGACTTAATGCATGCAGGAGCGCGCAGGACCGGAGATCCACGTTTCAACTTTGAAATGGAAATATTTTTCACCATTTCATTCAGGAGCCCAGATAAAAAGCATGTTATTTCATATTTCAATATCTCTTCTGGGTGCTTCACCTGGTCTAAAGAGACATAAAATACCGTAATCACAGCCACAGTTTGGGGCCTGGTTGTATCTGTGGAGGCACTTTGTGATTTTAACATGTATTACTGTGGCTGATGTCGACGTGTTCGCCCTCTGGTGGATATAAACAATAAAGCTGAACATCTCCACGTTGGGATCCTGAGAATGAAGCACAACTATTTTCACGTAGCAAACGATCACTTGTTCTCAGTTTCAACCATGATTAACAAAACAAAGTGGCTAAAACCCTCTGATTAAAAAAGCACAAGTAAAGCAGTCTTACGTTGATTTTTTACACTTTTAAGAAGCCTCAGTTTCGCAGGGTATTGGTACACAATCGATTTTGAAGCACATTATTGTTCTTCTCACACAGAAGTAATAATGAACACAATATAACCAACCAATTGTTCAGCTGGAGTGTCAGATACGTTTCTAAAACGTGATCAGGTGGGTGACACACAGTCGACTTAGATCAACACATGCAAATGTTTATTTTTTTTTCTTTTCTTTTAACAAGTTTAGAAAGCCCCGCTTTTGCAGAGCATCAAAAATTGAGACAAACTCTTGTTGATCCTCTCCACGGAAATCTTTAGTAAAAGGCGAAAGATTTGTTCGATCTGTAGAGAATCAAGAGTGAACTGCAGCTCCTCCTCTGGAGGGCTCCCGCCCTTCTTCTGTGAGGGCATCCTCACCCCCGGGTCATCATGGACACGACCCAGACTCTGACTTAATGCATGCAGGAACGCGCAGGACCGGAGATCCACGTTTCAACTTTGAGACGTATAAATAATTTTCATTGTTTCAGGTAGCCCAGTTAAAACCAATATGAATGTATAGTTAAATATTTCTTCTGTATGCACTACCAGGTCAACAGATACAGAGTACTGTAAATACAGACACAGTACGTACTCCACTGATGAACGGAGGAAATGTGGTCCCGTGCGTAACATAACCAAATCAAATACTGTCGGTGGACACGTATGTGTTCTCACATTGGTTTTATTTTCAACAAGTTTAGAAAGCCCCGCTTGCGCAGGGCATCAAAAAATTGAGACAAACTCTTGTTGATCCTCTCCACGGAAATCTTTAGTAAAAGGCGAAAGATTTGTTCGATCTGTAGAGAATCAAGAGTGAACTGCAGCTCCTCCTCTGGAGGGCTCCGTGCCCTTCTTCTGTGAGGGCATCCTCACCCCCGGGTCATCATGGACACGACCCACACTCTGACTTAATGCATGCAGGAGCGCGCAGGACCGGAGATCCACGTTTCAACTTTGAAATGGAAATATTTTTCACCATTTCATTCAGGAGCCCAGATAAAAAGCATGTTATTTCATATTTCAATATCTCTTCTGGGTGCTTCACCTGGTCTAAAGAGACATAAAATACCGTAATCACAGCCACAGTTTGGGGCCTGGTTGTATCTGTGGAGGCACTTTGTGATTTTAACATGTATTACTGTGGCTGATGTCGACGTGTTCGCCCTCTGGTGGATATAAACAATAAAGCTGAACATCTCCACGTTGGGATCCTGAGAATGAAGCACAACTATTTTCACGTAGCAAACGATCGCTTGTTCTCAGTTTCAACCATGATTAACAAAACAAAGTGGCTAAAACCCTCTGATTAAAAAAGCACAAGTAAAGCAGTCTTACGTTGATTTTTTACACTTTTAAGAAGCCTCAGTTTCGCAGGGTATTGGTACACAATCGATTTTGAAGCACATTATTGTTCTTCTCACACAGAAGTAATAATGAACACAATATAACCAACCAATTGTTCAGCTGGAGTGTCAGATACGTTTCTAAAACGTGATCTGGTGGGTGACACACAGTCGACTTAGATCAACACATGCAAATGTTTATTTTTTTTTCTTTTCTTTTAACAAGTTTAGAAAGCCCCGCTTTTGCAGAGCATCAAAAATTGAGACAAACTCTTGTTGATCCTCTCCACGGAAATCTTTAGTAAAAGGCGAAAGATTTGTTCGATCTGTAGAGAATCAAGAGTGAACTGCAGCTCCTCCTCTGGAGGGCTCCGGCCCTTCTTCTGTGAGGGCATCCTCACCCCCGGGTCATCATGGACACGACCCAGACTCTGACTTAATGCATGCAGGAACGCGCAGGACCGGAGATCCACGTTTCAACTTTGAGACGTATAAATCATTTTCATTGTTTCAGGTAGCCCAGTTAAAACCAATATGAATGTATAGTTAAATATTTCTTCTGTATGCACTACCAGGTCAACAGATACAGAGTACTGTAAATACAGACACAGTACGTACTCCACTGATGAACGGAGGAAATGTGGTCCCGTGCGTAACATAACCAAATCAAATACTGTCGGTGTACACGTATGTGTTCTCACGTTGGTTTTATTTTCAACAAGTTTAGAAAGCCCCGCTTGCGCAGGGCATCAAAAAATTGAGACAAACTCTTGTTGATCCTCTCCACGGAAATCTTTAGTAAAAGGCGAAAGATTTGTTCGATCTGTAGAGAATCAAGAGTGAACTGCAGCTCCTCCTCTGGAGGGCTCCGGCCCTTCTTCTGTGAGGGCATCCTCACCCCCGGGTCATCATGGACACGACCCAGACTCTGACTTAATGCATGCAGGAGCGCGCAGGACCGGAGATCCACGTTTCAACTTTGAAATGGAAATATTTTTCACCATTTCATTCAGGAGCCCAGATAAAAAGCATGTTATTTCATATTTCAATATCTCTTCTGGGTGCTTCACCTGGTCTAAAGAGACATAAAATACCGTAATCACAGCCACAGTTTGGGGCCTGGTTGTATCTGTGGAGGCACTTTGTGATTTTAACATGTATTACTGTGGCTGATGTCGACGTGTTCGCCCTCTGGTGGATATAAACAATAAAGCTGAACATCTCCACGTTGGGATCCTGAGAATGAAGCACAACTATTTTCACGTAGCAAACGATCGCTTGTTCTCAGTTTCAACCATGATTAACAAAACAAAGTGGCTAAAACCCTCTGATTAAAAAAGCACAAGTAAAGCAGTCTTACGTTGATTTTTTACACTTTTAAGAAGCCTCAGTTTCGCAGGGTATTGGTACACAATCGATTTTGAAGCACATTATTGTTCTTCTCACACAGAAGTAATAATGAACACAATATAACCAACCAATTGTTCAGCTGGAGTGTCAGATACGTTTCTAAAACGTGATCTGGTGGGTGACACACAGTCGACTTAGATCAACACATGCAAATGTTTATTTTTTTTTCTTTTCTTTTAACAAGTTTAGAAAGCCCCGCTTTTGCAGAGCATCAAAAATTGAGACAAACTCTTGTTGATCCTCTCCACGGAAATCTTTAGTAAAAGGCGAAAGATTTGTTCGATCTGTAGAGAATCAAGAGTGAACTGCAGCTCCTCCTCTGGAGGGCTCCCGCCCTTCTTCTGTGAGGGCATCCTCACCCCCGGGTCATCATGGACACGACCCAGACTCTGACTTAATGCATGCAGGAGCGCGCAGGACCGGAGATCCACGTTTCAACTTTGAGACGTATAAATCATTTTCATTGTTTCAGGTAGCCCAGTTAAAACCAATATGAATGTATAGTTAAATATTTCTTCTGTATGCACTACCAGGTCAACAGATACAGAGTACTGTAAATACAGACACAGTACGTACTCCACTGATGAACGGAGGAAATGTGGTCCCGTGCGTAACATAACCAAATCAAATACTGTCGGTGGACACGTATGTGTTCTCACATTGGTTTTATTTTCAACAAGTTTAGAAAGCCCCGCTTGCGCAGGGCATCAAAAAATTGAGACAAACTCTTGTTGATCCTCTCCACGGAAATCTTTAGTAAAAGGCGAAAGATTTGTTCGATCTGTAGAGAATCAAGAGTGAACTGCAGCTCCTCCTCTGGAGGGCTCCGTGCCTTCTTCTGTGAGGGCATCCTCACCCCCGGGTCATCATGGACACGACCCAGACTCTGACTTAATGCATGCAGGAGCGCGCAGGACCGGAGATCCACGTTTCAACTTTGAAATGGAAATATTTTTCACCATTTCATTCAGGAGCCCAGATAAAAAGCATGTTATTTCATATTTCAATATCTCTTCTGGGTGCTTCACCTGGTCTAAAGAGACATAAAATACCGTAATCACAGCCACAGTTTGGGGCCTGGTTGTATCTGTGGAGGCACTTTGTGATTTTACCATGTATTACTGTGGCTGATGTCGACGTGTTCGCCCTCTGGTGGATATAAACAATAAAGCTGAACATCTCCACGTTGGGATCCTGAGAATGAAGCACAACTATTTTCACGTAGCAAACGATCGCTTGTTCTCAGTTTCAACCATGATTAACAAAACAAAGTGGCTAAAACCCTCTGAATTAAAAAGCACAAGTAAAGCAGTCTCACGTTGATTTTTTACACTTTTCAGAAGCCTCAGTTTCGCAGGGTATTGGTACACAATCGATTTTGAAGCACATTATTGTTCTTCTCACACAGAAGTAATAATGAACACAATATAACCAACCAATTGTTCAGCTGGAGTGTCAGATACGTTTCTAAAACGTGATCTGGTGGGTGACACACAGTCGACTTAGATCAACACATGCAAATGTTTATTTTTTTTTCTTTTCTTTTAACAAGTTTAGGAAGCCCTGCTTTTGCAGAGCATCAAAAATTGAGACAAACTCTTGTTGACCCTCTCCACGGAAATCTTTAGTAAAAGGCGAAAGATTTGTTCGATCTGTAGAGAATCAAGAGTGAACTGCAGCTCCTCCTCTGGAGGGCTCCCGCCCTTCTTCTGTGAGGGCATCCTCACCCCCGGGTCATCATGGACACGACCCAGACTCTGACTTAATGCATGCAGGAACGCGCAGGACCGGAGATCCACGTTTCAACTTTGAGACGTATAAATCATTTTCATTGTTTCAGGTAGCCCAGTTAAAACCAATATGAATGTATAGTTAAATATTTCTTCTGTATGCACTACCAGGTCAACAGATACAGAGTACTGTAAATACAGACACAGTACGTACTCCACTGATGAACGGAGGAAATGTGGTCCCGTGCGTAACATAACCAAATCAAATACTGTCGGTGTACACGTATGTGTTCTCACATTGGTTTTATTTTCAACAAGTTTAGAAAGCCCCGCTTGCGCAGGGCATCAAAAAATTGAGACAAACTCTTGTTGATCCTCTCCACGGAAATCTTTAGTAAAAGGCGAAAGATTTGTTCAATCTGTAGAGAATCAAGAGTGAACTGCAGCTCCTCCTCTGGAGGGCTCCGGCCCTTCTTCTGTGAGGGCATCCTCACCCCCGGGTCATCATGGACACGACCCAGACTCTGACTTAATGCATGCAGGAGCGCGCAGGACCGGAGATCCACGTTTCAACTTTGAAATGGAAATATTTTAAACCATTTCATTCAGGAGCCCAGATAAAAAGCATGTTATTTCATATTTCAATATCTCTTCTGGGTGCTTCACCTGGTCTAAAGAGACATAAAATACCGTAATCACAGCCACAGTTTGGGGCCTGGTTGTATCTGTGGAGGCACTTTGTGATTTTAACATGTATTACTGTGGCTGATGTCGACGTGTTCGCCCTCTGGTGGATATAAACAATAAAGCTGAACATCTCCACGTTGGGATCCTGAGAATGAAGCACAACTATTTTCACGTAGCAAACGATCGCTTGTTCTCAGTTTCAACCATGATTAACAAAACAAAGTGGCTAAAACCCTCTGATTTAAAAAAGCACAAGTAAAGCAGTCTTACGTTGATTTTTTACACTTTTAAGAAGCCTCAGTTTCGCAGGGTATTGGTACACAATCGATTTTGAAGCACATTATTGTTCTTCTCACACAGAAGTAATAATGAACACAATATAACCAACCAATTGCTCAGCTGGAGTGTCAGATACGTTTCTAAAACGTGATCAGGTGGGTGACACACAGTCGACTTAGATCAACACATGCAAATGTTTATTTTTTTTTCTTTTAACAAGTTTAGAAAGCCCCGCTTTTGCAGAGCATCAAAAATTGAGACAAACTCTTGTTGATCCTCTCCACGGAAATCTTTAGTAAAAGGCGAAAGATTTGTTCGATCTGTAGAGAATCAAGAGTGAACTGCAGCTCCTCCTCTGGAGGGCTCCGGCCCTTCTTCTGTGAGGGCATCCTCACCCCCGGGTCATCATGGACACGACCCAGACTCTGACTTAATGCATGCAGGAGCGCGCAGGACCGGAGATCCACGTTTCAACTTTGAGACGTATAAATCATTTTCACCATTTGTTTCAGGTAGCCCAGTTAAAACCAATATGAATGTATAGTTCAATATTTCTTCTGTATGCACTACCAGGTCAACAGATACAGAGTACTGTAAATACAGACACAGTTGCTTTCTTTTTTTTTTTGTGGGGGCTTTTTTTTTTTTTACCATGTATTACTGTGGCTGATGTCGACGTGTTCGCCCTCTGGTGGATATACGATAAAACACTCCACGTTGGATCGAACGGAGGAAACTGTCTAAAAGGTCGCGTGTCGTTTCAACCATGATTAACAACCAAAGTGGCAAATACTGTCGGATAAAAAGGACACGTATAGTGTTCTCACATTGGTTTTTATTTTCAATACATTTCAAAGAGGTGGTACACACAGACTTAGATCAACATGCAAATGTTTATTTTTTTCTTTTAACAAGTTTAGAAAGCCCGCTCGCCAGGGCATCAAAAAATTGAGACAAACTCTTGTTGATCCTCTCCACGGAAATCTTTAGTAAAAGGCGAAAGATTTGTTCGATCTGTAGAGAATCAAGAGTGAACTGCAGCTCCTCCTCTGGAGGGCTCCCGCCCTTCTTCTGTGAGGGCATCCTCACCCCGGGTCATCATGGACACGACCCAGACTCTGACTTAATGCATGCAGGAGCGCGCAGGACCGGAGATCCACGTTTCAACTTTGAAATGGAAATATTTTTCACCATTTCATTCAGGAGCCCAGATAAAAAGCATGTTATTTCATATTTCAATATCTCTTCTGGGTGCTTCACCTGGTCTAAAGAGACATAAAATACCGTAATCACAGCCACAGTTTGGGGCCTGGTTGTATCTGTGGAGGCACTTTGTGATTTTACCATGTATTACTGTGGCTGATGTCGACGTGTTCGCCCTCTGGTGGATATAAACAATAAAGCTGAACATCTCCACGTTGGGATCCTGAGAATGAAGCACAACTATTTTCACGTAGCAAACGATCGCTTGTTCTCAGTTTCAACCATGATTAACAAAACAAAGTGGCTAAAACCCTCTGATTTAAAAACCACAAGTAAAGCAGTCTTACGTTGATTTTTTACACTTTTAAGAAGCCTCAGTTTCGCAGGGTATTGGTACACAATCGATTTTGAAGCACATTATTGTTCTTCTCACACAGAAGTAATAATGAACACAATATAACCAACCAATTGTTCAGCTGGAGTGTCAGATACGTTTCTAAAACGTGATCTGGTGGGTGACACACAGTCGACTTAGATCAACACATGCAAATGTTTATTTTTTTTTCTTTTAACAAGTTTAGAAAGCCCTGCTTTTGCAGAGCATCAAAAATTGAGACAAACTCTTGTTGACCCTCTCCACGGAAATCTTTAGTAAAAGGCGAAAGATTTGTTCGATCTGTAGAGAATCAAGAGTGAACTGCAGCTCCTCCTCTGGAGGGCTCCCGCCCTTCTTCTGTGAGGGCATCCTCACCCCCGGGTCATCATGGACACGACCCACACTCTGACTTAATGCATGCAGGAGCGCGCAGGACCGGAGATCCACGTTTCAACTTTGAGACGTATAAATCATTTTCATTGTTTCAGGTAGCCCAGTTAAAACCAATATGATTGTACAGTTAAATATTTCTTCTGTATGCACTACCAGGTCAACAGATACAGAGTACTGTAAATACAGACACAGTACGTACTCCACTGATGAACGGAGGAAATGTGGTCCCGTGCGTAACATAACCAAATCAAATACTGTCGGTGGACACGTATGTGTTCTCACGTTGGTTTTATTTTCAACAAGTTTAGAAAGCCCTTGCGCAGGGCATCAAAAATTGAGACAAACTCTTGTTGATCCTCTCCACGGAAATCTTTAGTAAAAGGCGAAAGATTTGTTCGATCTGTAGAGAATCAAGAGTGAACTGCAGCTCCTCCTCTGGAGGGCTCCGGCCCTTCTTCTGTGAGGGCATCCTCACCCCCGGGTCATCATGGACACGACCCAGACTCTGACTTAATGCATGCAGGAGCGCGCAGGACCGGAGATCCACGTTTCAACTTTGAAATGGAAATATTTTTCACCATTTCATTCAGGAGCCCAGATAAAAAGCATGTTATTTCATATTTCAATATCTCTTCTGGGTGCTTCACCTGGTCTAAAGAGACATAAAATACCGTAATCACAGCCACAGTTTGGGGCCTGGTTGTATCTGTGGAGGCACTTTGTGATTTTACCATGTATTACTGTGGCTGATGTCGACGTGTTCGCCCTCTGGTGGATATAAACAATAAAGCTGAACATCTCCACGTTGGGATCCTGAGAATGAAGCACAACTATTTTCACCTAGCAAACGATCGCTTGTTCTCAGTTTCAACCATGATTAACAAAACAAAGTGGCTAAAACCCTCTGATTAAAAAAGCACAAGTAAAGCAGTCTTACGTTGATTTTTTACACTTTTAAGAAGCCTCAGTTTCGCAGGGTATTGGTACACGAACGATTTTGAAGCACATTATTGTTCTTCTCACACAGAAGTAATAATGAACACAATATAACCAACCAATTGTTCAGCTGGAGTGTCAGATACGTTTCTAAACCGCGATCAGGTGGGTGACACACAGTTGACTTAGATCAACACATGCATATGTGTATTTATATTTCTTTCATCAAGTTTAGAAAGCCCCGCTTTTGCAGAGCATCAAAAATTGAGACAAACTCTTGTTGATCCTCTCCACGGAAATCTTTAGTAAAAGGCGAAAGATTTGTTCGATCTGTAGAGAATCAAGAGTGAACTGCAGCTCCTCCTCTGGAGGGCTCCGGCCCTTCTTCTGTGAGGGCATCCTCACCCCCGGGTCATCATGGACACGACCCAGACTCTGACTTAATGCATGCAGGAGCGCGCAGGACCGGAGATCCACGTTTCAACTTTGAGACGTATAAATAATTTTCATTGTTTCAGGTAGCCCAGTTAAAACCAATATGATTGTATAGTTAAATATTTCTTCTGTATGCACTACCAGGTCAACAGATACAGAGTACTGTAAATACAGACACAGTACGTACTCCACTGATGAACGGAGGAAATGTGGTCCCGTGCGTAACATAACCAAATCAAATACTGTCGGTGTACACGTATATGTTCTCACGTTGGTTTTATTTTCAACAAGTTTAGAAAGCCCCGCTTGCGCAGGGCATCAAAAAATTGAGACAAACTCTTGTTGATCCTCTCCACGGAAATCTTTAGTAAAAGGCGAAAGATTTATACGATCTGAAGAGAATCAAGAGTGAACTGACTACTTGCAGTCAGAGCGACTGACCCCTTTATCCGCGAGAGGCTAATGAGTCATGGTTCATCACTTAAACTTATATGTCAGTAAAGTAAGTTAATATGCATCTTTATTTCCCTACATTAACGAGCTCCTATCATATTTCCAGTCGTTTAATTAGAGATAAATTCGAGTCTTATGTATATATTTAAACAAACGCATACGCGCAAAGCCTTATGGGAACATGGCGATGTAGACCACGCCTTCTTTCATAAGATATGTCGTCAAATTTCATTACCGCCTTTAATGCCAACATTAACTCACATGCTACTGTACAAAATTTGCAAAAATCGACAAAATATTAAATTCGCAATGACAAAATCAGTCGGAGCATGTATCGGAGCGTCCCCATACGGCGGCACAGAGCGGCGCGCGTTCCCTTTGTTGAGCGCCCGTGTTCCGAGCGTCCACGCTCGTGGTGCGTTTGGGTGCAGACGCTATATTATATATTTAGAAGAATTCGGTATATAAATGTATATTTTAGTGGCAAACTGAAGGAAAATGTAGCAGGTGAGGGAATGTTGGAGGGTTCTACAATTCCAAGCTGCTGTTTGATGTTTAAGACTTGGTTTTAACATTAGAGGTAAGTTAAAGTTAAGGTACGGTTGAGGTTGAGATAATGTGAAGATAAAGGTCAGGGGAGAGGCATTTACTGTCTTGGAAATACAAGAGGACAACACTGATATTGATGCCAATAATAATAAAAGTAATAAGTACACAACCTTTAACAATCAGTATGATTATAAAGTCAATTCATTATTTTATTGATTTGCACATTGGATTTATTGGAAAATAAACAAATCTCTCAGCCCTTGAATATCATCATACCTTAGGAGGCACTAGTACATATTCTGCCTTGAAATTGAGTAGTATTTCACCAGGCATGTCAGAGTTTTATATATATATATAATTTCCTAAAGAAAGTCCTTGTCATTTTGTCAGCCTCCCCATGGTTCCAGGATGCAGGGACAACCCAGGAGGGCTGTCAAAACCATGACCGTCTGAGAGCGCCTTTCTCTGGGCTGACGAGGCATAATGAGGGCTGGCCAGGTGGAGAAAATGAGCAAAGAAGAAAGTGAGAAGTCTCCTCTCACTGTGGTGTGTGTGTGTGCGCGCGCGGTACTGTGTGTGGTGCTGTGAGCGAAGGAGGGGGAGAGGGAGAAGCTCTGTATTTATTCCAGGTCTTGGGCTTTTTTGAGTCTCACTGCGATGTGTCCTCTTCACGGGGCTTTTGAATTGAATCCCCCAAATTAGTTAATATAATATATATCAAAGGGAAGCGACTGCCTCTGGACCGTCAGGTTTACTGGATGGAGAGACGTAGCAAAATGAAGGTGTTGTGTGTGAACTTTGTCATCACCTGCATGTATCTTCTCCTGTCAGCGGTGAGTTCAGAAGTGAACGCTTTCTTCTTACTTGCATGTTTTGTGGCTGAATTATCCTATAATATTAAGTATGGATTTGTACTTTTGGTCAAAATGAAACAGATTCATAAGGAACATGTGTTTTCATACTTTTCATACTATTATTACTGAAGATGGATATGAGGGTTTGGACATGTCTTCTATCTTCACAAACAGAGTACACCCTCACACAGGTTGTGAGCTTCAGACTGGATGGACTGTAATGTGGAAATACTGACTGTGTTCTGTTTGGTATAAATGACTGGTTATTCTTAACATTTATATGTATGTATATTTGTTGTGTTTATATGTTGTTCACTCTTGACAGACTAATTACAGGTAACATGAAAATTGCAACCCAATAACAACCACGGTAAAGTTACTGGTCAGTGAAACTGTCAGATGTGAAGTCTCGATAATAAACACAGTCATAAATAATTAAACATGTTGAATTAAAATTTCAAAAATCAAATATTGTTGAATTTCTTAAACTCATATTAGTGTTTAAGAAATGCTATTTTTCTCTGTTGGGTGAATAAATAATGTGAAACTGGCAGTTTAAGATGCTTAATAGCCAGAAATCTGTTGTTAGAAAGAACTCGGTGTTGTCGGGAGTCTTTCTGCTCCTGCAGAGGTATTTACACAGGTGTTGTGTTTGCATCCAGTCTGACACCGGTGCTCAGTTGCAAGCTCTGTGCTGGCATCTTGACACACAGCCAGTGACACGACTGTCACAGAGTGGGCTCCAATTAGAGGAGCTGGAGATGGAGGCTTTCAACAATGAGGCACCTCAGGAGTTGACTCAAGACTGGCACAGACCTGAGACGTTTAAGGAGTCCTGTTTGTTGATAAGAAATTACAAACCATGAAAATAGAGTTTATTCCTTAAGTTTCTACTCATATTATTTACTAGGTAACTTAGGGATGGATGAATCTGAAAAATCTGATAATTCATTCTTTCAAATAGGTGAACAAAGATGATTTCAAATCTGAATTTGAAGTAAATAAAAGGAAATTTTAATAGAAAACATTTGAGACTTTTTTCATGTCTTATAATTCTATACTAACTCTGTACTGAACATATTCATATTTTGTCCTCTACTGTGTGTCTGAGTGTGTGTGTGTGTGTGTGTGTGTGTGTGTGTGTGTGTGTGTGTGTTTGATTGCCCCCCTCCTGTTTTATTGATTGATAAATAAAAAAAATGCAAAGTATAATGAGGTTGCATTGAAAAGAGGATTGAAAGCTTTACTAGGAGAGGAGAAAGAGGACAACAAATTAAAATGTGTTGACGGCTATATGACTGGCAGTGTGTATGTGTGTGTGGGGGGGGGGCTGTCTGCAGTCCTTGCCTGAAGGGGCTGACCTATCGATCACAGATGTTTCTCATCCGGTGGTGCACACCAAAGCATGATTGTTTTAATCGATCATGCCCGTTTTGTAATCTAGTTACTGCGAGACTGTCCTTTGTTTGTCTGTCCTGATCATCTCAAGGTTTCCACAGATTTGTCTCTTGTCACTTTCACAGTATAAATATAGGGTGATGGAATACTTCCCCAACAGCAGAGTTGAGTTCATGTAAACTGCTTCAAAATCCGGCACATTTCTTCCTCTCATGACATCCAATGTCATCAGCTGTAATCATAAATGTTCTGTACTGCACCTACCAGCATCAGCTGCAATGGTGTTACCACCAAGGCTAAAGACAACAATCCGCATAACAGAAGAAGGAGAAAGAAACAGCAAAAGCTCCCCAAAAATGAGACCAACGTCTCAAACACCCCCTGGTGGTAGGTAGTTTGAAAGAAGAGAGCTCAAATATGACATGGCTTTGAGGCGTCCATCACACCAAAACGACACCTTCCCCAATTTTGTAATAAGACAGTTTCAGTCATTTTGGGCAGGTGTCATTGTGAACATCCGTTTTTGAGTCTTCCTTCATCAGGCCTGAATGGTTCCCACTATCGGATGCTGTTGAAATAGGTGTAACATGAATCATCGTCACCATTCTACAGCTGAGCCTCGTTGGTGAGGTCGTGTGTGCTGCCTTATTTCTGGGCCTGATCTGTGCTTACAGATGTACTTTGTGCTCCCCAATGATCAAATAAAGAAACTTGGTCAGGGTTCAAAATCACTTTCACAGTCGTGCGTTAAGTCGGGTCCTCATGTTGGATGAAGGCTCAGGCCCTGGTCTGATTGAATTGTCTGTGTTGTAACCAGTCTCCTGTTGTTGTCCCAGGTCCAAGAGACAGCCAAGCCTCTGGGCTTTCCGAGGCAGCAACGGAAAGTGGAGGTGAGAGGCCAAAGAGACGTCGTTGGAGTTTCTCTTAAGGTCAAACAAGTCGATAAGAACTTGCAGATCATCTCTACCAAGCACAAGACGCCCGCGTATAGCTCGCTTGGGCCCTATGGATGGCCTCAGAACATCTCGCAGGCCCGTAACCAGCATCAGTACCGTCCTCAAGTCAAGCCCCCCTCCAAAACGTCTCCAAAGTCCAAGAAGATCCTGGGCTGGGGGGATTTTTACTTCAACGTGAAAACGGTGAAATTCAGCCTCCTGGTGACAGGAAAAATCGTGGACCACATCAACGGTACCTTCAGCGTCTACTTCCGCCACAACTCGTCCCGCCTGGGGAACATATCCGTCAGCATCGTCCCGCCGTCCAAAGCCGTAGGGTGGGAGGTGCTCGAGCCGGGATCGTACTCCAAAAACTCGGTCCTGGATCCAGACGTGACGCCTCAGTTCGGCCAGTCCAACACGCCCAACCAGCAGAAGCAGCAACACGACGCCACCACAGCGACCGAGCTCAACTGTCGCATCGAATACCAGCGAACCAACCGCTCCAAGAAGACCAAGCCCTGCATGTACGACCCGGGGCAGACCTGCTACTCCGAAAACACCCAGTCCCAGGCGGCGTGGATCTGCGCCAAGCCTTTCAAGGTCATTTGTATCTTCATCGCCTTCTTCGGCACAGATTACAGGCTGGTGCAGAAGGTCTGCCCCGATCACAACTTCCAGACGGAGCAGAGCCAGCAGCAACTGGGTTGATGGGCTCTAAAACATTTACCAGTCGTTGACCAGTGACTTTTTTTTTTTCCCCAGGCATCTTTGAAAATGTACTGATTGGTGTGATGGTATCAACGGAGATCTGTGTTCGCCCGCATTCGTCTGCCAAAAGTTCCATAAAAAGAAGACGCTGACTCATTCATGAGGCCCCTTTATTTGAAGCGGTTCTGATTTCTCTGTCTTCTAAATATTTATGAGTTCCCTCTGATCTGAGTATGAACACGAGCAATGGCTGTGCATTCCAAATGTGATATTCTCTGTTTGAAAAAAAAAAAAAAAAAAAAGACTTGATTCATAAGACAAACCCAATCTTTAGGCATTAATCATCTGTGCTTTTTTTATTTTCAAACTCTGACTGCTTTCAAGTACGTTTTTACGATAAAAATGAATTTCTTGCCTGCAGTCTTGCGCATCTTTTCTTCCACTATCTAGCGCAGAGTGAGATGAAATGGGATTCGCTGTTCCTATCAGCGGCTCAGAGTTTGCACGCCCCCCCGCCACAAGTGCCAACTGCACTTTCACACTTTGCACTTTGAACACTTTTCTCGTTCTCCACTGCACAACATGCTTTCTCTGTCAATACGCCGAACATTACGGGTGAGTAGACTGGTTAATTATTTTAAAACAAACAAATTAATACATGAATCTATTAATATCTTGATAACATAGTTAACATGTCACATATTGTTCATATAACACTAATCTTTCACTGTGAAGGAAAGCAGCAACTTTGTTTCTGCACAAGACTGTTGCACAAATCTTTAGTCTTTTTTTAAAAAAAACGTATTTTATTAACATGGGATTAACGTGGGTCTCTCACTGCCATCAACGTTAAGGTTGCTGAAGCAAAGTGGACAAAAACAGTTCCTCATGTAATGCCTACTGCAACATAGGCTCCAAAACAGAGAAGATACGAAAAAATAAAAGCAGCCTTTTTTTTCTCCCCCTCCATTCATTTATTTGCGGACAGTAATCTACCTGGTTGGCCAAAGTAGCACGCGGTTGCATAACTATCAGGCAGGAACATGCTGCCTTCAACAAACAAAGACCCTGATAAATAAGTCACTTCGTATGTGGTCAGCTCTCTTAATACGCTTCATGTCTGAGGTTGTCGGCAACTGCTCTGCTGAACAACACTTGCTGTTCTTCACTGCCTTTCATTCAATGGATTGTTTAGAACATCAAAGGACATTATTCAAACTCCCCCACAGTGCAAAGTATTATAATTTTGAGTGATGAAAGTGTTTTTTGTACAGGCTGACTCTCACTGATGGTTTCTGAAGGCGCCACAGAAGCAATTTGGTCAATAACAAATAAAAAACACGTACGAGAAAACCTTCTTTACTCCAAGTAGAGACCTTACGGTATAATAAAGGGTTTCCTTCAAGCCTGGGCATTTCTTCGGAAAAACAGATTCCAAGATCTTCACATTTTTTGATTATTTTACAGTATAAATAGTGATTGGACTGTTCTCCAACCGGCGCTTCGCCACTATCTCGATGTAAAGCGTGACCATGTGTTCAGCCTCTCGTCCTCAGGGCCACAGGATGTCGGGGTCTCAGCTGGACCGGACAGGAGAGCCTGGCCCAGGATGACCCAGAGATGTGGAACCTCCTGCAGCAGGAGAAGGACAGGCAGTGCCGGGGGTTGGAGCTCATCGCCTCAGAGGTTAGAACTGCCAGCTAAAACCCCCAGAAAAAGCAGAATGTTTCACTCATTCCATGATGGAGTTAGGAAGCAAAGAGCTGATTCACCATTCTGACAACTATTCTTTCTCGCACCTAATTTCTTTTCTTCTGGTGAGAAGTTTGGAGAGACTTCAGAGTTCCAGGAGTCACCCTCAGTGCAAGAGTTTGATAATTGTGTGCATGTCAGGCGCTGCAGCAACTCCAAACTACCAAAACTACCAAAAATGTGTTTTTTTTCAGGGGCTCAGTCAGATTCTTTTTGACATGTTAAGCAGAAAGAGACAAGAGGGACACTCATTCATGCGTGTTTACCCTTGAGTGTGCTTTGGTAGTGTTTTCTTTAAAAGTCATGGGAAGATTTGTGACACGGAAAGGTTTTAAATCCCACCGGAATGATTGAGAAACCACTGAAGGGTGACAGATTTGGTATAATAGGAAGGCAGAACAGGTGACTGAGGCAGAGATGATGAGCTGAAGTGAAACAGGGAGGAAACTTAATTCACATTTATTTCCTTCTCAACAGCTCCATCTTACCTCCAATTCTCAAGTGTCTTTGGCAGGTTTGACAGTGTGCTGAATCCCACAGGGAATCAGTAATAGCTGAGCTGGATGTTCACTGCAGCAGCAGGAGCGCATTCAGAAATCCTTTAGAAAATC
Source organism: Lagocephalus sceleratus (assembly GCA_911728415.1). NCBI lineage: Eukaryota > Metazoa > Chordata > Actinopteri > Tetraodontiformes > Tetraodontidae > Lagocephalus > Lagocephalus sceleratus. Next base: position 3,882,447 of record CAJVRN010000064.1, on the reverse strand, counting down.
TGTGATGAGCCCTTAAAAAGATGTGCTAGAGAAGTTTAAATAGGCGTGATAGACTTTCCTCTCCTTGTTCTCATTAACGCCACAGCCACTGTTTTTGTTTTGATAGTTAAAGTCTGGTTGCAGCAAGGACAGTCAGCTGCTCAAGATAAATACAGATCGATCCGGGCGACGGCACGGTTCTAAATATATGAGCATGATGTGGGGAAAGTAGCATCCTAAAAACCAGATGTGTCCCGTCAGAACTTCTGCAGCCGTGCTGCGCTTGAGGCCCAGGGCTCCTGTCTGAACAACAAATACTCTGAAGGGTACCCTGGACAACGGTATGGATGTATTACATTATCATGTTTTCTTACCCAAAGCAGAGCTTGTTGTAAATATTACAAAACAGAGATTTTTGTGATGTTTTAAGCTTAAAACTGCTTTTTAATTGGGCTTGAGCTCAGAATATTGAAAATGTTATTTAAATATTCCTTATTTCAAGTCATGATGAGGTGATGTGAAATTTAAAAACACATTAATCTGTCAATGGTTTGTAGAGAACCGACGTTGCTATTAGATTAGATTGTTTTTCTGTGTCTTAGGTACTATGGAGGGGCAGAGGTCGTGGACCAGATTGAGCTGCTCTGCCAGAAACGAGCCCTCACCGCCTTCGGTCTGGACCCAAACCTGTGGGGGGTCAACGTCCAGCCGTACTCCGGCTCTCCCGCCAACTTCGCAGCCTACACGTCCGTCCTGCAGCCTCATGACCGCATCATGGGCCTGGACCTCCCCGACGGAGGACAGTGAGTGAACAAAGAACGTCACATGAACGCTTTGAACAGACGGGAGATGTGCGGACGTCACAGCAACGTCTCGTTCCCCTGCGTTCCAGCTTAACCCACGGCTACATGACGGACACCAAGAGGATCTCGGCCACCTCCATCTACTTTGAATCGATGCCCTATAAGCTGGATGTGAGTGCCGGGGTTGGACCCAAGCTATGGTGGTGGTGGTGGTGGGGGGGGGTGCCTCCCGTCCCCTCCTGTGAGCATTCTCTCTCCGTGCTGTCTTCCAGCCCAGCACAGGCCTCATAGATTACGATCAGCTGGAGAAGACCGCCCGACTCTTCAGACCCCGGCTAATTATCGCAGGGACCAGCGCGTACGCTCGCCTCATCGACTACGCCCGGATGAAGAAGGCACGTCGGTAGTCCCGTCACGGTGGGCGCATCTTCCCCTGTCATGTACTGAGAGTCGCACGGTTGTGCGTTCCAGCTTTGTGTCGAGCTCAACGCCTACCTGCTGGCCGACATGGCTCACATCAGCGGCCTGGTTGCGGCAGCAGCCGTTCCCTCTCCTTTCGAGCACGCTGACCTGGTCACGTCCACCACCCACAAGTCCTTGCGTGGCGCAAGGTGAGAGTCTGCTCTTGTTGCGTACCATCGAAATAAAGGGCGCAGGAGACGGTAGAGTCAAAAGTAAAACTGTCTTTCTCTTCAACTTGCAGGGCCGGCCTGATCTTCTACAGGAAGGGGGTGCGATCCGTGGATAAGAAAGGGAAAGAGGTGCTCTATAACCTGCAGGACAGGGTGAACTTCTCCGTGTTCCCCTCGCTTCAGGGCGGACCTCATAACCACGCCATCGCCGGCGTGGCTGTGGCACTCAGACAGGTCCTCCTTACCTCTTAATATTCATGAGCATCAGTCAAGAAAGGGACAAAAAAAAAAAAAAAAAAAAAAAAAGATCACCGGGAAACACTCCGCAGAACACGCGGTAATCCGTCCTTTCATTTTGCAATGTCCTTGATGTGACATATCCGTCTCTGCAGGCTTCCACTCCCATGTTCAAACAGTACATCGCTCAAGTGATGCTGAACGCCAAGTCAATGGCACACGCCTTGCTGAAGAAAGGCTACACCCTGGTGTCTGGTATATATATTTATATATATATGTATTGGTGGGTTTTTTTGTATTTCATTTTAAATATGTGTTTTTAGATCACACCAGATATGAGCTTGTTGTGACTTTTGAAAGATTTGATGAAACCCGGGCAACAGTAGCAATTTCAGCAAAAACTATAGGGCCTCCTCCTTCTCCTCCTCCTCCTCCTCCTCCTCACCTTCCTCCTCCTCCTCCTCACCTTCCTCCTCCTCCTCCTCCTCCTCCTCACCACCTTCCTCCTCCCTGTCAGGCGGAACAGACAACCACCTGGTGTTGGTGGATCTCAGACCTCAAGGGATGGATGGAGCTCGAGCTGAGAGGGTCCTGGAACTGGTTTCCATCACCGCCAACAAGAACACCTGCCCCGGAGACAAGAGCGCTCTGACCCCGGGAGGGCTGCGACTCGGTACGCGCTTCAGAGGGACGGCGGTGTGACCGGTGCTGAACCTGCCACCAGCCCTCCGTCCACACGAAGCCGCATCCTTTTCCTTCCTTCCTCTACGTGTTGTGTCTGTTGGTCTTTGTGTCATCTCTGTCAGTCTGACCACTCTGGGCTTACGTTGCCTCCTCCCCCTCCTTCTGCTCTCAGGGACTCCAGCGCTGACATCCCGACAGCTCAAGGAGGCCGACTTTGAAAAGGTTGTGGGATTTATCGATGAAGGGATTCAGATCGCTCTGGATGTGAAGAAGAAGACAGGTGAGCGAGGAAGATGAGGAAGCTTCTGATTTAATGGTGAACGAGTAAAAAATGGAGGGGGCCCTCAGGTTATTGATGGTGGGGTCGTTGACCATTTCAAGAACAAAATAAAGGTTGATAATGTTTTAAAGAAGAGAAAAGGAAATCTCTACATCTCTACATTGTTAGCCAGTTTAGAGTTAAAACCATTCTAATAAAAGACGCTCCTGGTTGTGCCTTCATTTCGTGTGCCTGAATCTTAAATTATACGTCTTTAATCCAAGGTGTGGATGTAACCCCTTCAAGGTTGAACAACTCTTCCTGATTTTATAACAAGTGTCAAGGTTGCCCTTTAAGACTGTTGCTCTTTGCTCTAACAGGGAACTTGGCTAGCTTCAAAGCCTTTCTCCTGGAGGACACAGAGACCGCGTCCCGCATCGCGGAGCTGCGCCAGAGGGTGGAGCTCTTCGCCAGACCCTTCCCCATGCCTGGATTCACTGACCACTAACGCCTCTCCATGTCTACCTGCAGTTCAGCTTCAGCAGCCCTTCTCTTTCATGAAGTGCATTTCCTTTTGGCCCCGTTACCACGGTGACGGTCTGTTTAAATGTGGGTCGGCTTGTGAATGGAAACAGTCGTTTCAACACATTTCTGAGATGTGATTTGCAGAAAATACACCAATAATGTAACACAAGGACGACTATTTACATGTTTATATGTCTTAGAAGTGATGCACTTGCACGTAAATCTTAATGAGGACTGGAGGGACGTCTGCTGAGTGAGTGTGTTCCTGTGGTTCGTCAGCACCAGTGGCTCCGCTCTTCATTCAAATGTTCCCAGAGACCCTGAGTGATGGCTGCATTTGGCTCTTTTGGTCCCAAGCTGACTGCGTGTTCAGATTACGGACAAAGCTTTCTTATTTGTACAAACACTCGCTTCCTTCTGCAGTCACTGCGCTTTTTTTTTTATTTTATTTTTCTTTTCCTTTCAAATAAAATGTTGTTTTGGCGAGAATACCCACCGATGTGTAGCATTTTTAAAGAGACAAATGATTGATGTGCACCCCCACATACACACACACACACACACAAAAAAAAGAGGGTGGGAGCCACTTTAGCCTTTATAAACACTAATCTGGTTTAAATGGTTGGCATTTCCTCTGATTTCAGGAGAAGGAAACAAAAGCTGATCTGAAGATAGGTCCATTTCCAGCTGGGTGTCTCCTCATTGTTGACCTGCTCTAGAAGCAGCACTTCAGTGTTGTTAAGCAAACCATCCTGTCCCACTCTAACCACCAATAAAACCAGTGCTAATAACCGCGGGCAGCGTTATACTATATACTTGAGGAAGGCAGAGGATTATGTAACCCCACAGTCCTTCACTGTCCTCAGAAAATCCTCCAGAGCTTCTCATTTCGAACATTTCCTCTGTTTCTGAGGCGGCTGCCGTCAGACCAGTCAGATAAAAGAAAGTCGTCTTCTCTTCGCTCCGGGACAAAATCACAATTCTCGTGTATTTATTTCTAACACTGCAAGGAAAGTTCCCCTCTGAAGCGCTGTGTAAAGCAGCACAAATGCCAAGTGCTGCTGCCTGCTGGAGCGCTAAATATTTATTTCACTGTGGAACCAAAGGGACTTTTGTTTTATGGTTGTGTGTCTCCCCCCGCTCAGCTTCTCGGTTTGGTTTCCAATTTTCCGGTTGGAGGTTGCGGCTTCGCGGTCTGCCAGAGGAATGTGTCCCTAGACGGGCCGAGCCAGCTGTACTGGAGGTCAGAGGTCAGGGAAACTCTCGGCTCTCTTGTCAGAAAACACACAAACAAATAAACAGATAGGGATACATGATTCATCCCTTTTCATCCAGTTTCTCACGACCTGACGTCGTCTCTGACGCAGTTCATTCAGGCCTAAAAGAGCTCGCTGATGTTTGCAATTCATCTGTGTTCCACTGCTCTTTGTGCAATATTACAGGGATAACATGAGGTTATTATCTGTTCAGAGAGATAACAGAGATACAGGAAGAGAAAACATTGTAATGGTGATGGTAAGTTATTAGACTGAATTACTGTATTTTGAAAAATCTGTTTTAACAGCTAAGTTCTATTTTCACTTCTGGGCAGACCGGCTGCAATTTGAACTGACCAGATCAAGATAGTAAATCTAGATTAGTGAGAGTGACTTAATCTGGTGTGTCTGCTGTTGAACGCTTGAGCACCATCAGTTGGTTTCATTCTTTCCAAGACCAAGTCTGTAACGACTGTAAGAGCGAGGCTCTAGGATAAAGAGCCTGTGTGTGTGTGTGTGTGTGTGTGTGTGTGTGTGTGTGTGTGTGTGTGTGTGTGTGTGTGTGTGTGTGTGTGTGTGTGTGTGTGTGTGTGTGTTTGTGTGTGTGTGTGTGTGTGTGTGTGTGTGTGTGCATGTTGCACACCCTTCATTGTTGATATCAGTTCCATACTGGTGCCTGCTCAACATCCTGTCACCGCTGTAACTGTTCAAAGACTGACAGACACACGCACGCGCGCACACACATACACACACACGCACGCACGCGCACACACACACACACACGCGCGCGTGCACAGTTTTAAGTAAACCACTGAATCCAGCTACAAACTGACAGCTGCTCTGCCTGCAGGTGTGTTTGCTGCCTCACGGTTGCTGATTCTGTGATTTTAGAGTACAGAAGAAGATCCGTATCTGCAACGTTCCACACAAAACTCACTGGGCCCCTTCAAAATATTGTCACCAACAAAAACTCCTGCACCCACACACAAACCAGACTACTGATAATTCTTCATTGTTGCTGCATTTTCACCTGTTCTATCCTGCAGAGTCACTCCTGATGACTCCTGACTCATTTGCACTCTAGTGAAGAAAAGCTTTATTTTTGTGTAAAAATAATAAATGTGCAACTAAATACAGCACATTGAAGCAAACTACAAAGAGTGACCCAGCATGCACATCTCCTTACAATTCATGCATATTTATGTGTATTTATGCTGACCACAGAAGGTCAGGAGAACTGATATGTGAGTATAAAGTACCAGCATCATCAAGTATAATGAAAGAAACAGCTCAGAAAAGCACAAACACCATCTAGAGCGTTTAGAGTCATCCCGTATGTGCTCTCAGGATCCAAACTGAAGGGTTACACATGCTTATTAGGGGAAATGATGCTTCTTTATTTCAGTTTTAAAACTCAGGTCCTTCCTTCTTCAGGTTTTTGTAGTCCGTAGAGATGGCCACAAACTGAGGAGGAAGACAAATGAGTCAGTTAATCTTCCTCTCAAATGTATACACATTTAAATCTGTGTGTCTGTGGATGTGTGTGAGGGGGTTTAGTTACCTTGTACTGGTACGTGGGGTCGAGTTGGTTCCATGGCTCAGGGTTACTGGTCTTGTTCCAGCTAAACATACAAATAAAAATCACTCGTTGTTCTGTGTATCAGTGTCCTGTAAGATCAGATCTCCTTCACATTTCTGACCAAACATGAAAACATATACGGTGGCAGCTTACTGAGGCTGAGTGTCAGGAATAAGAACCATCACTCCAGTAGTGAATAAATGAATGAATGAATGAATGAATGAATGACCTGTAGAAAGATGGGCTGGTGCCCCGGGGCCTTGTATTTCTGTGTTTATGTTACGGGCCTTCCCAGAGTCTGCTGTTGTTACTGCATCTCTAACTGTAATCCATCTGCTTGTGTAGCAGCAGGAGCAGAGATGACGGCCGCGCCGGTGTCAGGTCGGCGGAGGAGGACGTGAAGGTGGCCAGAGGCCGCTGCTGCAGCCACCGGCGACGCGCCCATTAAACAAAAACCTCTGGGAAATGTACAACGGTGTCTTAGTGCAGCTGGATAGGGATGCGAGGTTGGATCCTCCTGTTTGGGAGGATGCTTCGGGGGGTTGAGGGTGTGTGTTGTGTGTTATCAGGATCAGATCAGAATATCGGACAGGTCTGCACTGTTTTACAGAGGGAGTGCGAAGGTTCTTACGTAACATGGGGTCCTTTGGCCAAGCGGATCAGATAAAGAGACGCTCCACCCATTCCCAAACAGATGAAGAAGAACTGGGGGATGAGCTGAGGAGGTGGAGAGACACTTTCAGTTTACATTCTCTTTTATTGGGACGGCGCTGCACGATTGTCACTTAATTAGAGAAGAATAGATTGCACTTCTATCATTGTGCCAAAATAAAAAAATAACACACACAGAAGGTTCAAAGAGCCCAAACCTGAAGTTACCAATAAACGTGTAAAATGTGTAAACCTTGAGCAACAATTCAGGCAGATTTGATGGTCTTTCCGTCCATTCGTGTTAAGTATTGACGGCTATAGCCTCTGTAAGTCAGCTCAGAGGAGGTTTCACAGAAGATCGCACAGAAAGACCAATAAACTCCGGAAAATCTGACATACATGCTTCACTGGGATACTTTACAGACCACCCTGAAGATGGAGGCCCCAGAGACCCCACGTCAATTCATATCCTCCATGGATCATTTTGATAAGAGCCTGGATATTATGACTTTTTAAACTGCGGTCGCTGCAGTGGTGGACTAATTAATCACATGAGTAATTAGGTGATGATGAACACTGAGGCTTCCTGCTCATCTTCTGTTTGGAACGCACGGAGTCACTTGAATTTTCTGTATTTTTGCACAATTTTCTTCTTTAAGCTTTCTAAAACCCAACTGAACAAACAAGACAAACCAGGCTCTGCCCCCTGCTCGACTCCATGGATACGCCAGTCAAAGGTCGGCCAATCACAACAACCGTACTTGAATAACAGAAGCCCTCCAAATTTAAGGACACACTCAAGGACCGGACACAAGTGACTCCAGGCCTGGAATATTTTTGTTAACCCATCACTGCGAATTAGGCTACTTTCCATATGAAGGCTTAGATTATAAAGGTTTTTTTGATTACTGGACAGATTTCACTGGATATTTATACACTGCTGTTGTAGTGAGACACATATCTGTGACAGGCAGTAAAGAGGTCTCACTGTAAATAGAACAACCTGCAAATATAAAGGTTTGCTCCATACTCACTTATTCACTCTAAAAGCAGTCTGTCCCTCTGTCTGTCTACCTGTCTGTCTGTCCCTCTGTCGGTCGGTCTGTCTATCCATCTATCTGTCTATCTGTCTCTCTGTCTGTCTATTGGTCTGTCTGTGTGTCTGTCTGTAGAATCTGATCAAACAGGTTTGTAGAAGCTCACGGGGATTTGCTTCCTTCTGCTTCTGTCTGTCACAATGGTAGAACATATGACAGAGCTCTGGATGAGTCTCATAGGGATTAACTCTCTCTCCCTCTCTCTTTCTCTCCCTCTTTCTCTCTCTCTCTCTCTTTCTTCTTCTCTCCTGGGAGACTGATCTGATAGCACCAAGAACTCTGATTTGGCAGCTGATTAAAATGAGGCAAAAAAACAACAACTTGGTCTTAAATTATCTTTCTGCCTTTCTGACTTTGATTATAGGAGCGTTGCAGAGGAATAAAGGATTATTTAACTTTCAAATGGGTCACATCTTTGTTAGTTAAAGGTAGACGAGGCATCAGTAGTCTTCTATTAGTTAATATTGCAAGTCTGCAAATGTATTTACCATTGCCAGTGCTGTTATTATATATTTCAGGCTGTTACAGACAATTTCATATGAAGATGCTACAATATGAAAATTGGAAAGTGGATAGGTGCTTCCTAAATGAGTCGTAAACCTCCCTCAAATATGATAACATTTGCTGTCAAATGGCAGTGAAGTATACATTTTAAATAAAGAGAGGAGAAAAAACAAGATTACTTACTCCGGGGTGTTTCTTGGCATGCTCCACTGCTTTCCGGAATATCATTGCCTCAACAGAAAATACGGAGCAATTGAAAATTAAATGTAGAAAGTTTGTGTTTTGGGCCGTTGTTACCAAAGTCGGTGCGATTTGTACACAGACGGGATTTGGACCTGTTGCTCTGGGCAGGAGGAGGGAGGAGAAAGGGAGGAGGAGGAGGAGAAGCAGGTCATTTACATCTAATTACAGCTACTTCTGCTTCTTGCTGCTGGAGATTACGCCATGCTGGACTCTTTGGAACTGTTTCTTTTTCAAACAATGATGTTTTGTCTCATTATTACCGGAGCCGCAGACATTTGATGCTTGTGTCAGTGTGTTCTCTCAAATTGCCTGAGCTCCTGCAGAGCACAGAGGCCTTTTGTGCCTCATTTTCTTTGCTGGATTTTAAATGTTTTAACCCATCGGGAGGAAATGGAAGCACGCATAAAGCCTTTGAAAGGTCGCGGGGGAACATTGACATTCAGTTGCCCAAATCACATCAAAAAAATATATACAAAACAGAGGAAAAAATAGAGTTCAAAGCAAGAGAATAAGGAAGAATAACAACCCACGCTTGAGAAGGAGGCTTTTTGAGGTCTAAATGATGCTCTCAGTCTGAAACATGTTTGTGTTCATTCTTTATAATGAAGTTTATTAAACCTCTATATGCACGATAAAGAATAATTACTTGCACTGAAGTCAAATTGTGTGCTTTTTAAAAGTTGAGTGGTTTCTAGTTTCTTCCCTTTGGAGGACAAAAACATAATTATGTCCCACAATCATTGTTTTTGCTCAGTTTTAAAGAGTTTTCCAAAATCCAATCCTTCCTGCAAATAAAACGTGTAGGAGATAGAATTTGGAGGTAAGTGAGCCTGTTGACCATTAATTTCAAGTGGAGTTAAGCAGCTGTCTGATGGGCGACATGTCGGATAAATGAAGAGGGGAAATATGCTTAAACCTGTCTGTGATTAACTCGGGCTGATTGTCAGCGCATAAATCCGCTTAAACAAGAAAATATGATGATGTGGAAAAAGGAGGAATAAAGGAGTCACCTTCACGTTCATTTCTAAACGTTGTCATCAGCGATCAAAAGCGTGTTAATATAAACCAAATATTTTAAGCAACAACTGCAAAGCCACAGATACAGATGGCAACATCTGTTATATTCATCACTGACAGGATGCTGCTTGTGATGTTTGTGTCACAGACCTGAAATGGATTTGATTGGTGAAATCAAGATTTGATAGTTTGTAGCAGAATTAAACATCTACCTTTCATATCAGAGTAAATATAGTTATCACAGTAAAATTAACTATAATCTTTGAACATATAAGCTTAAAGGGTGTAAATATGTTAACTTCTGATGGCTTTCTTTCACCATGTGGTGAGGCTAAACTCTAAATGGAGCATCTACGGTTCCATCTTTAGCTCTCCTGCTCTCCACCAGGGTGAGGTGAGCTCAGCGCTGCCCGCTGTTCCTGCTGACCTCCAAATCCTCCAACCTGGACCAGGTCCAGCACTCAAACGCAGTCCAATTACAGCCCTGGATTATTCACAAATACAAAATGCACCCGTGACCCCTGAGCCGCAGAAGGAATTTGTGCAGAAACGCCGACTAATGATGAGTTCCATCAGCCCGAGCAGAAAATGTGACAATGCTGATATTCACAAAGTCAGTAACGAAGAGAGATCTGGGCGACTGGCTCAGTGTGGTTAATGTCCCTGTGTGACCAGCGTTCAGATTAATTTTGCCGTTGTTGAACAAATAAAACGGTAAAAGCCTGATGTCCCATTTCTGTGGTGTGAGTCAGACGCCCTGCAGCCACAGGTCTGGCTTGGCTCAGATGAGCGACACTCAGACCTGTAAAACAAAACTGTCCGGCCTGACAAACAGCACACCGCTTGAGCCGCTGCACAGTTTCACAGTGTAACACCATTAGAGCGCAGGTCTGCTGCCTGCCTAATAACCTGGATCAGCACAGAACAGAGCAGCACAGCACCCCTGCAACAGGCCCGAAGCTCCTGCAGAGGACATTAAAGGATTTATATCAGATTAGGAAGAAGTGCCCTTAATGTGTCTGCAGTCTACCGAGGAGTGCGGAGCGGAACGCCTGCAAATCCTGTTCATCACAATATCCAGGCACTAGGAAATTTGTCGGAGGGATGTTTTCAGTAGTTATAGTCAATAAGTTTAACCGAACGAGGCTGGACACAATGCGGTGTTACTTTACGCCCCCTGCTGGTGGACGCGGGTATAACGCGTGTATAACACGCTCCACTACAAACAGCTGCAGCATCAAAACAAGTCTGCAGCGAGGTGCTTCTGCATTTACTCCAGTAGTTACACTAAAATAAGAGAAACACGTCTTGTAAAAAAAATTAAAAATACTGTTGGCTGTTGTTGCACAACAGTACGACACTGTGTCATTAGTTTACTCAATTATTTGTTATATTGATGTCTTTAGTTTTGTTATGGATGAATTTGTGATCCCCTTTGCAATTAAATACGAGGACTAAGCATTAAACCTCAGCTCCAATGTGAGTAGTGCAGTAAAGAGGCCACTCTCAGGGAAAATAAAAAAATTTATAGAAAACATACAAACGAATTCTATTTACATAATAACACGTGAAAAATTACCAGCAGACCTCAGATTAATGACCATTCAATATGAACGGTCTTTTCATGACAACTAAGTTTAGGAGGCAACCCTCAAGACGTCGGTGACGACGGCGAGACTTGAGGTCGTTGGAGCGGCGGCAGTGACCGTGGCGGCTGAGGAGGAGGGGCCAGAGGGCTCGGCGGGGCGGGCTGGAGCCGCTTTGGTGATTTTCATGGGAATGAAGACGTTGGAGGCGCGGTGCTCACTCAGGTATTCGCCGCCTTTCTCCTCGTACTCCTGCCTGCTGATCCACCCGTGTGCTGCTGCGCCCTCTCTCGCCGGTGGGTGCTCCAACGCCCAGTCGCGCGCCCCAAACCAGGCGTCCAGGGCAGGTCGCGAGGCCAGAGTCACCTAAGGGCGAGTCAAGACTGCCTTAAATATCTCTGTCTAGGAGATCTAATGATAGCTGCTGGGTCAGGTCGGGTTTATAGTGCTTTATGGTATAGTGGAAGACTGCGGACCTTAAAATGTGACTGGAAAGGCCTCATAGCCAGCAGTTCCCTCTCCACTCGCTCCTTCATCCCAGGGTACTGCATGTTTCCTCCCGTCAGAAACACGTTGCTCACCAGAGCCTCCTGCTGCTCTGGAGTGTACCTGCATGTGGCAGAGCCGTCACAGCTGGAGTTTAGGCGTTGTTCTCCGACACATAAATCATGTCTGAGACATTAAAACCTTTAAATCAATGGAAAACACACATAGGAGTATCACACTGTCTTGATACCAGTTTGCGGCAGCAAAAAAATGCACTATTAAACGGGGTTTAAACTTGTCACAATTTAATCTTAATATGGTGTTAGATGGTCACAAACTCATGCTTGCAGGTGCGTACCAAGTGGGATGTCTGCAACATCTAAACAAAGCACTGAAATCCATGAAGCAGAGTTGAGTGCAGTCTGCGGGTGTTACAAGGTCGTACTGTGCTCTTACCTGGCCAGCACGTACTGCAGCGTCTCCATCAGCCCCATCTGCTCCTCGCCGGTCAACGAGGGCTGGAAGAGGATCTCAGGACATCGCAGTCGCTCCGTCCCCACAAACAGCTGGTGGTACTCCGCCATGTTGAACACGGGCTGGAAACCAAAGTTTGTCTCTCACTCCCACTGTCAGGGACGTGTGCGGTCGCACGGCAGCGAGTTAAAGTCAAACGTTTCCTCGCACTTCCGGTGTCATCTGGGTGAACAGGAGGTCGTGCAAAATTCTAGAAAGCTCTACTTTTCCAGCCGCTGCGTCCCTACCTGAACCATATTAGCACTTTTTTCTGGCAGCGCGTCTTCTGGGAAATCAGAATCCACCAGCGGCGCCCTGTCTCCCTCATCCATGGGCTGCTCCAGCTCCAACACCTGGCAGACAGAAACACCTCGGGCTTCAGCACATCGACGGTGCCGCACAAGGACACGTCCCCACGAAGCCCCGCGGCACGTTTACAGTGATTAAATATGGATGGAGGAAGAATTAGTGTACTTGACTCTGTCCTCCACTCCAGGGTTAATAACGCTAGTTGCCACTTATGACACACCAGACGAGACTGAACATTTCGCTGCAGCAGCAGATTTCTCCCGCTCAGTCTGAGTGTGTACTGTAGGTATTAATTCAGCTTTTTCCACTATTAACCAGAAGAAAACAAAAAACACATTTTGGGGGTTTTGGGTTGTTTTCAATCTTACTTTTCAATATCGTTCATTTTGTTTCTCCGGCACGGGTCTTTAACTTCTTACCCTCGAGCCGTGTCACACTGAAAGAACGAGCAACTGGCAGCCAAAGTGAAATACTGACACCCTTCGGTGACGCTTACGTCCGTCTTTCCCTCGGCTCCGTCGCTCTGCAGCAGCTTCTGCCGGCTTTGCTCCACTGTCAGCTGCAGCTTGCTGATGTACGACTGCAGCTCCTCGGCTGAGTCCATGTTCAGCTCCACCAGCTTCTTGTGAAACTGCTCCACCAGGCCGTCCTCCAGCAGCTCCTGCACACGCACACACACACACACGCCACACACACACACACACACACGCACACACACACACACACACACACACACACGATAAATATCACACAAAACATCTGATTTTTTCTTTTTCAATAAAGATCCGCTGAGTCTCTTGCCTGCACAGCCGTGAGTCTGTCTAACTTCTCTTGGTCCTGCAGCAGCTTCTCCTCCCGACGGCGAGCGTTCATCTCCTGAAGCCGCCGGAGCTGCTGCGCTCGCCTCTCCTGCCTCTCCTCCGCGCTCACAGAGCCGCCGGGCACCTTACCAGAGAAGGGAAGCTGCATGCGGTGAACCTCCCGGTCATAAAACTCAGGGCTGCGCCACTTCTCCAACTCTGTAGGAGCACAACATCAAAGAAGCAGACGCACGAGTTCAGCGCGGAGATGCCCGGACTCAAACACTTGAATAGTCGAGAGCGGACGTGTGCTCTCCGTTAGGAAACACACACGACACCTTCATGGTAATCCACGGCGGTGTAGCTGTGCTCGTGCAGCAGCTCCTCCACCCGACTGAGTGTGATGGCAGCGAGGTGACCAGGGTACTTCAGCTGGAGGAGACGCTGCAGGTAGGACGCTGCCTGACTGCCAGCTACATTCACACGCTTACAGTTGACAGCATCCAGCCTGAGAACAACCAGGGATGGAAATAATGCTCTTACAACCCATTCTTAATCCTTCTCTACCTTAACATTTGAAGTCTTTGTGGTGGAAGTCATTAAACATTCTCTCAGGTTGAATTAAGCTGAATACTTAATTTGCTCGTCAAAAGGGAGATGGGAATCATAAGGGGTAAAAATCCTGTTCTCCAATACGTGAACACAAACCATTAAGAGAATGAGAAAATATTTTCCTCTCAAAGAAATCAAACAAAGCCACGATCGTTAAGTAAAATAACCTCAATAAGCGCCTGGAAATGAGCCTGCTCACCTCCCGTTGACGACGGGCAGGACGTGTGAGCAGTGGTACCCCGAGGACAGAATGATGCCGCTCTGTGAAGGCTGCACGTTCTTCTGAGCGTCGTTGTAGCAAAAACTGTACAAGCTGTCGACGCCGTAGGAGACGTGGGGAACGTGGTAGCACTCAAACAGCAGCTCGGACATCATCTGGCGACAATGCAGCGGGTTGCAGGGCGCCTCCGTCAGCACTACGGGGTGAGGAACGCTGCCCTGAAACACACCAAAGTGAAGACGACGTGGCGAGTGAAGGGCGTGAAGAAGACAGCTACATGTGGAGAACACTAAAACAGAGTAGAGCAAATGTAGAGAACACTAAAACAGAGTAGAGCAAATGTAGAGAACACTAAAACAGAGTAGAGCAAATGTAGAGAACACTAAAACAGACTAGAGCAAATGTGGAGAACACTAAAACAGACTAGAGCAAATGTAGAGAACACTAAAACAGACTAGAGCAAATGTGGAGAACACTAAAACAGACTAGAGCAAATGTGGAGAACACTAAAACAGAGTAGAGCAAATGTAGAGAACACTAAAACAGACTAGAGCAAATGTAGAGAACACTAAAACAGACTAGAGCAAATGTAGAGAACACTAAAACAGACTAGAGCAAATGTAGAGAACACTAAAACAGAGTAGAGCAAATGTAGAGAACACTAAAACAGACTAGAGCAAATGTAGAGAACACTAAAACAGACTAGAGCAAATGTAGAGAACACTAAAACAGAGTAGAGCAAATGTAGAGAACACTAAAACAGACTAGAGCAAATGTAGAGAACACTAAAACAGACTAGAGCAAATGTAGAGAACACTAAAACAGACTTCTGTTGGATGAATCACAGCAACGGGACTGGTTGAGTCTCACGAAGGAGATTCAGAACTGATGGCGCCTCGTGGATGAGAGGCGAATCGTCTTGGTGAGACTCAACCAGTCCCGTTGCTGTGATTCATCCAACAGAACCACCATCACCTGGAGGACTGAGGACCTTCTCACACACACACACACACACACACACACACACTCACACACACACACACACACACACACTAGAACACAAATGTAGACAACACTGTAACAGACCGCTCGGACTGGTCGTGAGCTCCCTGCAGCTCCCCCAGAGGACGCAGCCGTCTGTGGGGACCAGTGTTCGGGTCCCGGTGGTGCCAGATGTTGCTCATCTGGAGCCGCTCACCTCAGACGAGACGCCCAGGTGCGTGAAGACGTGGTCGAGGATCAGCTCCTGGATCTCGAAGTTCACCACCACGTTGCGGTCGAACTGGCTCTTGAGCAGCCAGCGGAGCGGCTCCAGGTTGGGGATGTCGTTGCCCACCTGCGTGTCGCTGCGGGCGGCGCCGCGGCTGCGGGCCGACACCGCCCGGAACACCAGCCGGGGGGGCCCCGCGGGGGCCCCCGGGGGGGGGGCCACGGCCCAGTCCGCCCGCGTCTGGAACGACCCGTTGTCGATGACGATGGGGGCCGGCGCGGAGGCGAGGCCCGGGTCCGGGGGCTGGTAGACGGGGTCCGGGGAGTGTTTGGAGTCCTGGAAGGAGAAGATCTGACACACGGGGCCCCCGGACGACATGTTGACGGAGCGCCACCGCAGCCGAGGGCCGGGCGAAACCTGACAGCCCGCATTTATGTTCCGGCTGCTCCTTCGGTCACAAAATGGTTTTATTTCAATAAGGGTTCGTCAAAAGTTCATCTATGTCCGATATAAACCGAGTAGGACGGTATTAAGTTTTTTTTTTTTAAAAAAAAATTAAGGCCACAGTGTGGCAGTGTGGAGGAATGGCCAGCAGTATACCGCCAAATATTTTGATTATTTTTTTAGTTTTAACTTTTACCTTTGG
Source organism: Lagocephalus sceleratus (assembly GCA_911728415.1). Taxonomy (NCBI): domain Eukaryota; kingdom Metazoa; phylum Chordata; class Actinopteri; order Tetraodontiformes; family Tetraodontidae; genus Lagocephalus; species Lagocephalus sceleratus. Next base: position 3,866,599 of record CAJVRN010000064.1, on the reverse strand, counting down.
TGCTTGTTTCCGCTCCGAGGCAAGATGTCGATTATTGTAACGTTATTTGCCTTGAACCCTTCATTTAAAAATCTAGTTAAAATGTCGTGTGCATAATTGTGGCCAGCAGGGGTCGTGAAAACCCGCGTTTGCTGCACGGATGAGAGGCCAAACCAGACACGTCCCTTAAATTATACGAGCGAAGAACGGGCCTTTCGTGTTACACTTTGACCATTTAAGTCGTTTGTTTTCCTATGTTTTCCGTCATTGGCTTGAAAGACGTGTGTGTGTGTGTGTGTGTGTGTGTGTGTGTGTGTGTGTGATGATCCCAGGCGGAGCAACACTTAAAGCATGTGAACAGACTTTCTCCCTCGGGCTCTGAGATCCCTGATTTCACTCTGTCTGCCATCCTGTTACTCCCAGTTGACCGGGCGAGGCCTCAGCTGGTTGAGGCGGGACACCTGCACGTGTGATCTGCCGACCGCCGTCCCGTCTGTGTTGGCCCAACAGAGGCGCACCACGCCATTTATGCATGAAGCGACCTGATGCGACTGGCAACCCTCGAAAGGAAGACCGGCGTGGTGCTGGTGCCAGCGCCAGGGCTCAGCCGGGACCCCGCAGGGGCGTGACGGTCGTCTTCAGGTCTGAAGTCGGGCCTCTCGGCGGGCTCGTCGGGGACAGAGTTGAGGTGAAGTTGCCCTCGCCGCGCTGGGTCCAGCATTCCCTCCCTGACCAGCCTGCCTGTGGCTGCTGCTGGAAGAAGAGCCCAGAACAGGTCAACGAGTCGATCAGAGTCCTCTGGTTGTTTTTGTGGAGGCCGCTGACCAGAACCCAGGTCCAAGAATCTGAACACACAATAAGGTCTTTTTCTTTTTAACCTCCTCAGACCTGGCGTCCACATATGTGGAAATTCAATTTTGGGTCACCTATCATATAAAAGCTAATTCTTCTTAGTATGGGGCCAAATGTCCACATACATGGACCCATAAACATTATATTATTACAGGTTTAGATTGATTGTCCCTGCATGTGGACATCATTGTCCCCAAAAACCACTTGTTTCAAAATATTGTTAAAACATGATTCTCAGTCTTTACACTTATCAGGTCCAATAATCCTAAATAGCAAAGACAGGTTAAGAATGTATATCAGAAAAGAGCTCGGGTCTTAGGAGGTTAAATACACTTGTTTTTTTAAAAAAATATCTAAAATTGTGCTTTTAACTTTGTTGTTCTAGGGTATTGGAGGAAGAATGATGAGAGAATATTAGATTTCCTTTTCATTATTTAGCATTAGGAGACGTTTAGGTTCTGAAGGTGCTCTTTTTTTTCTTTCAGCAGGTTCATGTTCTCAGGATCTTTTAGGACTAAATATTTAGGAGTGAGCGCTTCAAAAGAAAGAAGAAAATAATGGTGTTTGTGTGTTTGTATGCGTGTGTGTGTGTGTTGGGGGCTTACTGTATGAAGCTTGATGGTGTGTCACTGAAGCATGAGCACAGTTCACTGCTCAGGCACAAAGCTCTAAGTGACTGTGGTCCCCTCCTCCTGATGCTAATAAGCAGATCTGGGTCAGCTCACCCTCCCAAACACACACACACACACATGTGCGTGCATTCGCATACACACACACTTACCCACTGGTAAGACAAACAATTTCCTACGTATGTACTATCCACACATTCCCACCCACGCACACACACACACACACACACACACACACACACAGACTCCATTCCTCCCACAGGGCAAGACATGACATTGTGTCACTGTCCGTGCACGATGCTCACAGCTCTGGGCTTGTTGTGCTTGTCATCCCAGCGGTGCTGATGAGGCGCTGGGGAATTAATAGGCTACAAGCTCTCTGGGAGTGCCACGTATGATGCCAGGCAGCCTCCATTTTGTGGAGGAATGAACAGACTCTTCCCACCAACAAAAAGGGAAGTGAGTGTGTGTGTGTGTGTGTGTGTGTGTATAATGTGGAACCACTGGTGTTCAGCAGCGGGTGAAAATTACAATCATTATGTCTGGTTTTAATTCCAAAAAGGAATTGATTCTGAAAATTGTGCGTGTATGTGTGTGTGTGTGTGTGTGTGTGTGTGTGTGTGTGTGTGTGTGTGTGTGTGTGCGTGCATGTACGGGTGTGTGTGTTTAACAGCTCTGAGCACTTCTGATATGTCAGAGTTACCCTTGGACGAAACCTTTATGACTCTCCTTAGAGCCCTGTCTCTCTCTCTCTCTCTCTCACACACACACACACACACACACACACACACACACACACACACACACACACTCGTCTGTCACTACCACTCTCTTCAGTCTCCGGCCCTGTAAAGCCAGCAGATCTTTTTGGGCCACACAGTGATTAATGTGTTTGTGCACCTGTCACCATCGGTGCATTCATGTCTGAGTGTGTTTCTGCATGTGAACATGTGTGAGACGATTTTATAAAAATCACAGAAAAAGTGAAAATTAATAGTAATCGAACTCTGCGTGTATGCGTGTGCATGTGTGTTTAACTGTCATATTTGTTGTATTATTACTAATGGATAAAAAGTCTCCTATTTACTTCTATTAAGTACAGTAGTTTTTCAAAAATAATTTATTTGATGTGAAAATAATTGAATATCGATATAAAATAATGTACAAATGAATTGAAGCAGTTGTTGTATGAAACATGTAAATGTTATGACATTTTCGCTTTTCTTTGAAGATTTCAACGAGACTAAACGACTTTAAAAATGTCGCTTTTGTTTCACGCAGTGAGGAGACTCATCCACATGCTTGTCTTAAACTCATTTATGTTTCGGGATTATAACAGATTTATGAACATCATTCACCTTTATTATTTTTTTAATAACACATGTTTATTTCTCGGCCAGTGTCTCCGTTTTAAAGGGCGTCACCATGCTGACATCAACCCTCCATACAGCTCATTAAAATCAGCCTTTTTCGATCGTGCTTTTCCTCCCGTCACGTGCTTTTATCATTATTATTATTATTATTATTATTATTATTATTATTATTATTATTATTATTATTATTATATCCACTAAAACTTTAAATGAAAAAACGTGAATCATCATTTAAATGTCTATAGATAAATTCGAGTTATTAAAAATGGGGGGTCCCGGTGCATTTCAACAATGACCACCAGACAATTTGATTGTGGTTATTTTAAACTCTGTATCAACAGTATAAAATTAATAAAACCATTAACATTTTATAAACGTATAAACCTGTTTAATTAACTTATTTTTGTCCTCTTAACCGGCCTATACACACATTACGTCTAATTATTGTGGCCATGGCAACTATCAGAGATTACTGCTTGCAGTCGGCACCGCGCGGCTGTAAGCCCCTCTGATTCACACACACACACACACACACACGCGCACACACACACACACACACACGCACACACACACACACACACACACACACGCGACAGGGCGTGCTTGTGCACGCTCCCCTCTCTGACTCTATCTTGATTCACAGAGCCTGAATTAATCCCTCGCTTTGTGGCTCCAGAAGCTAATTTGGTCTCCCCGGCAACCAATCCCGAGTCCTCTCCAAGAAAATAAGAAGCCAACGAAAATCCATTTTGTCACGAGGAGAGCTCAGAAGTGAGTCACCGTCATCAGGACACGAGGACGACATCAAAGTCCACATCAAAGCGGGACCGCCGCTCCTCGCGCCTCACTCACCGGACTTTGCTTCACCCCTCGCTCTTCTTGTTGTCGTTTTTGTTTACTTTCATTTTTATTTATTTATTTTTGGGTGATCGTGTCATCGCGTGTGTGTGTGTGTGTGCGTGTGCGCGCGCGCGACATTTGCAAGCCAATCGCGTGTCCCTGCCTTCGCCTCGAGACTGCGCACGTGATGGGGGAGGGAGAGACGCCTGAAGGACTCTCCCCGGCTCCTGCAGGCGCGCGCGCGCACACGCACGCGGCCGCCGCCTACACGCGCGCGCGCACACATCACGAACACTGCGCCGTCGTGCACGTGAAGCGTCTGTAGAGCGGCCCAAGCCAAGCATGAAAATATGCGGGACTTTCTCTGTCCTCTGGCGGCGCGCGGGCTAAAATTAGAGCCTCCTTTCATGTCGGGCTCCTTCCCCAAGTTGCTCGAATCATTGTCTCATTTATTATTTCAATAATAATAATAATCATAATCATAATCATAATCATAATAATAATCATAATATAATAATAATAATAATATCAGTCACGTGATGACATCTCAGTCACCCTCTTTGATTTAAATGTCGTTTATTAACACCAGTCGCCTCTCTCTCTCTCCCTCTCTCTCTCTCTCTCTCTCTCTCTCTCTCTCTCTCTCTCTCTCTCTCCCTCTCTCTCTCTCTCTCTCCCTCTCTCTCTCCTCTCTCTCTCTCTCTCCCTCTCTCTCTCTCTCTCTCTCTCTCTCTCTCTCTCTCTCCCTCTCTCTCTCTCTCTCTCTCTCTCTCTCTCTCTCTCTCTCCATTTCTGCCATGCTCGACGACATTTCTGCAAGTAAGATGAAAAAAAAAATCGATGACAGTTTTGCTCAGCCGTCACTTCAGATTAGGGAGGTTTGAAAAGGGGATTAGAGCTGAGGTGGAGAAGAAACTCCCCCAGAAGATCCCCGCCGCCGCCACCGGAAGACGTGAAATAAAGATAAATCCACCAGTCCGTGTGGAAGATGGCAAATGTCACGGTGTGCCGGCGTCCCGGTTGGTTTTGCTTAATTCTGGGGAGCGTAAAGGGGACGGGGCCGGTGGAGGGGGGGGGGGGGTGGAGGAGCTGTCCGCGGTGCTGCCGCTGCTCCGTGGGGGGGCCCCGCAGAGTCGGGGCTGGAGCCGCATCCCTCCACAGCCTCCCGAAAGAGCTCATCAGGAATAATGGCGTTAAATGAGCCGGAAACCAAAATCTGCATCCATGAGAAAGGCGGACCTGCTGCCGGGTTGACGCCTTCGTAGACGCGATGATGTGGAACACATCCTGCACATAATTGACCTCGTCTGAGGCGTTTAAAAACACATTCTCCCATGATTCCCACCTTCTTTTGTAGCCTTAACTAGTCACGTCTTTGTGCCACACCTGTACCGCGGACTGAGTTAGTGGCTTTTAAACACGTGCAGCCCCTCGTCCACATTCGGCTGCTGCAGTGGTGCGTGATGGTGACATTGACCGTCGACCTGTTGACAGGACGCAGCATGAAAACAGGCCAAATGTTTGATCTCCTCATTCATGCGTAATGTCAGGAGCCGTTCTGGAGATGACCTGAGCTCTCTCTCTATCTCTCCCTCTCCCCCTCTCTCTCTCTCTCCATCCACCCCCCTCCCTCTCCACCTCTCTCACTCTCACTCTCTCTCTTCCCCTCTCTCCCTCTCTCTCTCTCTCTCTCTCTCTCTCTCTCTCTCTCTCGGATGCTGCAGTCAGATTCCAGCGCTCGCTCCTGGATTTCCAACCTGCAAAAACTGCTTGGAATCGCTCCTTTTCGAGCCCCAAATGAGGACATTTCGTCTCTTTTCTTGTTCTGCCTGTGCTGTTGGGCGTTTCACCTCTGGGGCAAACGCCAGCGAGAGCTTTGGGAGACAATAATATGGATGCGCAGGTTAGGAAAACCAACTGAGGACTTAAAAAAAAAAAAAAAAAAAAAAAATTGGGTGAAGGCGCCATTTAGAGGGCTGGTTGGCGTTCCGTGCGACGACATCGAATCGAAATCAGGCATGACTTTACACCAGCAATAAAAAAAAAGGTAAATTTCTCTGTGCGCACCCGCAACTTTTGCACGGTAAAATATTTTCCTGTTGAAGAGCGCGGTTTTTTTTTTTACCTCCCCCCCCCGAAGAAGATGGCTCACCTCATACGACACAAGCTGACCAACAAGCTGACCAACGCGGCCCACACGGTGTCCAACAAATCCCAGGCCAAGGTCAGCGGGGTGTTCGCCCGCCTGGGCTTCCAGGCCGCCACAGACGAGGAGGGCCTCGGGTTCGCCGAGTGCGACGACCTGGATTATGACTACAGGCAAGGGATGCAAATGGACGTCCTTCAAGGAGACGAGGAAGGGGGGCGCACGGAGGGAGAGGGGGACTTCGAGGGGGACAGCCACTACCAGAGGGACGGGAGGGCCCCGTCCCTGAAGCCGGGGGCGTCTCTGGACGAGGACAAGCCCAGGATCACCACCTGGGACGCGGGATGGAACGTCACCAACGCGATCCAGGTAAGCGTGGACGCGTGTGGAGCGTGTGCGTGAGACAGGCCTGCGTTTGGACCCCCCCCCCCCAAAAAAAAAAAAAAAGTCACCTTGAGATTGGAATCTTTCGATTCAGGGGGAGATGAAGGAGCGACGCACAATTGAAATGAGATTGAAATAATATCTCTAAAATGTATTTTAAGGGAATGAAATGTGGTGAAAAATAACCGCGGCGTTATGTAACGTTTAATTCCTCTCCTTTCCCCCCCTGAGAGCACGGTCGACGGCTGGTCTTTATTTATTCAAATCTTTTTATCGGGGGCTGCAGGCTGGGCCTGCCTCACTTCGATAACCCTGCGGCTGAATGGCACCCACGTGCTTATCAACGCCATCAAACCAACCACTTAAATGCATTTAACATTTATTTATTCAACCGAATTCGATTGCGTTTTGGCGATGGAACGAGTCGTCACCGAATGCGGAACGAACGGGGTTTTTTTTTTGTTTTGTTTGCTTGTTTTTTGTTTTTTTTTAAAGCACGGCGAACAAACACAGGTTTAAAAACAATATGAAAGAATAAATCTCTATATTTGGAATCTTTTTTTTTTTTCTTTCCCCTGCGCTGTCGTTATGTAAGCTGCGGGCCGGTGGCTGCACGCCTGTGCTGGCCCGGGCCTGTCACCGTGATGCGGGCCTCGTCCATTACGACTCAGCTGCGCCTTTCTGTCCGCAGGGCATGTTCGTCCTCGGCCTGCCCTACGCCATCCTCCACGGCGGCTACCTCGGCCTCTTCCTCATCATCTTCGCGGCGGTCGTGTGCTGCTACACGGGCAAAATCCTCATCGCCTGCCTGTACGAGGAAAACGAGGACGGCGTGAAGGAGCGGGTGAGGGACTCCTACGTGGACATCGCCAACGCCTGCTGCGCCCCCCGCTTCCCCGCGCTGGGCGGCCACGTGGTGAACGTGGCCCAGATCATCGAGCTGGTCATGACGTGCATCCTCTACGTGGTGGTCAGCGGGAACCTCATGTACAACAGCTTCCCGGGCTTCCCCGTTTCGCAGAAAGCCTGGTCGGTGGTGGCCACCATCGCCCTCCTGCCCTGCGCCTTCCTCAGGAACCTCAAGTCCGTGTCCAAGTTCAGCTTGCTCTGCACCCTGGCGCACTTCATCATCAACGTGATGGTGATCGCCTACTGTCTCTCCAGAGCTCGTGAGTGGGCCTGGGAGAAGGTCAAGTTCTACATCGACGTGAAGAAGTTCCCCATCTCCATCGGCATCATCGTGTTCAGCTACACCTCCCAGATCTTCCTCCCCTCCCTGGAGGGGAACATGCAGAAGCCCAGCGAGTTCCACTGCATGCTGGAGTGGAGTCACATCGCGGCCTGCGTCCTCAAGGGCCTCTTCGCCTTGGTGGCCTACTTGACTTGGGCGGACACCACCAAAGAGGTCATCACGGACAACCTGCCCACAACCATCCGCGCCGTGGTCAACATCTTCCTCGTCGCCAAGGCGCTGCTCTCCTACCCGCTGCCCTTCTTCGCCGCCGTCGAGGTCCTGGAGAAGTCGTTTTTCCAGGACGGCGGCAGGGCGCTCTTCCCTGACTGCTACGGCCCGGGCGGGAAGTTGAAATCGTGGGGCCTGGGCCTTCGGATCGCCCTGGTGGTTTTCACCATGCTGATGGCGGTCTTCGTGCCCCACTTCGCCCTCCTGATGGGTCTGACCGGGAGCCTCACCGGCGCCGGCCTGTGCTTCCTCTTGCCGAGCCTCTTCCACCTCAAACTCCAGTGGAGGAACCTCCTGTGGCACCACGTCTTCTTCGACGTCGCCATTTTCGTTATCGGGGGCATATGCGCCATATCGGGCTTCATCCACTCCATCGAGGGGCTCATAGAGGCGTTCAAGTACAACATCCCAGACTGAGGGGTGACCTTTAACACAAGCGCGGCGGGCGGGTGCGGGGGGGGGGTTCGCGGCCGTGACGCAGACCTTATCGAAACATCACGTTGACATTAGAAGCTCGTGATGGGGATTTTTTTTTTTTTTCTGTGCGTGTGTGTGCGCGTGCGTGTGTGTGAAACGTACATCTTTTCTTTTTCTTTTTTTTTTTTTTTTTCATTTATGCCTTTCGTGATAATGTGCAATGATAAACTCTCGAGGTCGTAGTGTAAAGTAGTCTACTCATTCAACCACAACGTTTCCTGAAGAGGACGAAGCACCGCCGCCTCCGCATGAACACGGCGGCTCATGGAATCCACAGGCGAGCCCGCGGGGAGGCCGTCCTCAGGCCGCGCCGAAACGTCCAGGTCGTGCTTCTAAATGTGAGTGTGCACGTGTCTGTATCCGGGGAAGGATAAACCAACGCAGTGAATATGTTACTAGATATGTCATGAACCCCACCGGGGTGAAAAAAAAAAAAAAACAAGAAAAAAAAACAACAAAAAAAACACACATAAAAAAAAAAAATCCAAAGCCATCAGCTGTGATGGCGCTGCCTGGGTTCGATAGGCGGTGATATACTTATGTGCAATCGTTTAAACAGAACTGTTATTTTTCTGGACTCGTTTCTGGTGTTTTCTTTCCCATCCTCTGTAGTAATCCTCAGTCTCCTTCGTTTCGTCGGTGTTGCTCTGGATGACGTGAATACAAAAAGTGCAAGCAGGTGGATCCTAACTGTGTCCTATGAAAACGTCTGTCTGATAATATTCTCTCGCTATTTGAAACCTGTGATGTGTAATTTAATGGAACTAATCATGGTGTGTGAGACAACGAGTATCTGTTGAATTAAGAGATAAATAAATCAAATATTTTATGGCTGGTGATTCTAATGGTCCCTTCATGTGCAGCTCCTCTGAGCTTCCTCTTTGAAGAGAAAACTTCTCTTTTCTCAGAAAAGAAACCTTCAGCCACCTGCACCGCTCCAGTGTAGCTAAATAAGTAGAATAAATAAACTCAAAGCCTGCGCAATCACAGTGAAAGGGTCTGAGGTTGTACCTTTACCATTTTCGGAGCAGCACGAGACGTACATCAGCGACTTAAAGATACACATCTGACGCGGGCCCACGGGCAGAAGCATCAGCAGAATGTTTCACTTCCTTCATTGTCAGGAGGGGATTTTTTTTCAAGTGAACAGAAGAGAGGTAGATCTTGTTTAACGCGGAAGCCTACGTTTCCAGCGATCACATTCTTTTTAACAGGTTGAATCACACTTCCTGCTCTTTGTGAGGAAAAAAAAAAAAAAAGCCGGCGACTCGGTTTCACTTCTGAGTCGAGGAGGGTTGTGGACGTGCAGCCAGGTCCTGAAGGCGCAGCTCAGGTACGCCGTGCAGAGCCCTCAGCGGAGGAGATTTCAGCAGACCTGCTGCCTTGGTGGACGGCGACATGCTGGCCTTCCTGGCTGTAATGGCGCTGGCGGCGTCCACCTCTGGAGAAAACCCCGCCGTCCAGGCCTCTCTGAGCACCAAAGCTCTCCAGTACGGTAAGGCTTCGGCACCGGGTCCGGCTCTTCTGGATCGACCCGCCTGGTGAGGTTTGGTGTGCTCTCGGTGCCAGGTGCGTACGCGGGTCCAGGCTGGATCACAGAGAAGATGGAGGGTGCCTCTGTTCCAGACATCACCGGCCAAGCCTATATCATATTTGACACCTTGTACTACACGCTGGCGGGGTAAGAGCGTAAACACACCCCCCACTGGAATGGTTACGTGTTCACACCTGCGTCTGCTTCCCCGTGTGTAGCATCACCATCACCAAATTGGAGATTCCAGAACCTTCTCTGGAGTTTTACCAGGAGGTGAGCGGGCTGAAGGTATCCATCTCCCACCTCAGCGCCTCACTGGCTGGTGGGTGGACTACAGAATTCGGTATTATGTGAGTATTCCCAAATCTCGGCCACAAACAGTGTGAATTCTAAAACTTTCTCAGCCTTTCGTTTCGTGTTTACGTCACACCAATCAAAAGGCGGCGAAAGGACCATGCCTGAAAGGACCTTGGAAGGATTTTCAAGGTCCTTGAATGGATGGTGGATGACTAAATCTTGAAGCGCGTCGTTCCTTCCAGACACGACGGTGGATCCTTCCAGATGACTATTCTGGACGTGGATGTGACCTTTGCGGTGAGGCTGGGGAGCGACATCGGCCATCCCACCGTCACCAGTGTCAGCTGCGATGCCAGCGTGGGAGACGTGCACGCGAAGTTCGAAGGCGGAGCCAGGTGTGGTAGAAGCAGCGGTACGGTAGGGATGGCCGGGGCAGACGCTACATAAACTCTGCTTTTCTTTTTCCCAACCAATAGTTGGATTTTCCAGCCTTTTGTGAACCACTACATGGGCCAGGTCAGAGGAGAAATAGAGGACAAAGTGGGTATTCCCTTTGTTTTGTGAGATGATTGAGAATACTGATTATTTAATCTCCAGAATCATTAAATAATGCCTTTATCGAACGTCGTGTCCAGATTTGATGTGCCATTCACATCCTTGTCTCCGCCCCAGATCTGCCCACAGCTGGAGGACTCCCTTATGAACCTGGACTACCACCTACTGGCCATGAATGGTATGACACCCCCTGAAAATGAAACAGCAGTTATGCAATAAAATTAACCCAGCAAAATTGACAATCTATGATCTGATTTGGCAAACGGTACAAAATATTTCTGCCTTTTCAGTTTCCATCGACGTGAACAAAGACCTGACTCTTGACCTCCTTCTCACTGGTGAACCCTTGGTTGATGAGTCAAGTCTGAATGTGGGCCTGAAGGTAGGCAAACACTCAAAAAAGCAGTTATAATGGATACATGAATCCTTTTAATACACTCCACAGTGATGCTGGTGTGTCTGTGAAAATGGAAAGAAAAGAGAAAAATGTATCCAAATGCACCGATGCTCTGATGGGCTCCATGTGTGGGTCAGAGATGGCGCGGCTGATAGCCTTGTCCTCCCCTTTCTTTTCCACAGGGCCTGGTCTACAGCACCAGAACTCAGGAGGAGCCCCCCTTCGAACCGCAGCCTTTCACGCTGGCCGAGCAGCCAGACTACATGTTGTCCCTGGGTGTGTCTGAATTCACCCTCAACTCCGCCTCGTACGCCTGTTACTCAGCAGGACTGCTTCAGGCGCTCATCAACGACAGCATGGTGAGACCACTGACGTCTCTCCACAAAGCTCCCAGCTCGCCCGTGGCTAACGGGCCACGTTTGTCCAATCTCAGATCCCCCCGTACTCCCCCCTGCGCCTGAACACCAGTTCAATGGGAGCTTTCATCCCTCAGGTGGGTTCAGTGGTGCTTTCATCTCAGCAGGAATCTGACGTATCATTGTTGCCTCTCACTATGATCAAGCAGTCCTGCTGTCCCTGCGTCGTCCCTGTCTCTGCAGCTTCCTAAGATGTACCCAGGTCTGCTGATGAATCTGCTGGTTTACGCCAGGGAGTTTCCACTGGTTTCGTTCCAGCCCGGCTTGGTTAATCTGGACCTTCGGGGGGCCGTGAAGGCTGTAGTCGTCCAGCCAAACGATACCCAGACTCCCCTGTTCACTCTCCACACAGTGGGCCTCTTTTAATCATCGTTTACCTCATTTTGTTTTTTAATTCTTTGCATAAATGTAATCAGTGGTGTGAGGCGCCCCAGAGGAGGACGTCCTCATTGTCCTGGTTCCGCTCATCCCCTCACAACTTTTCCTTTCAGGACTCAAAGTTCAGCGGTAAAGTGTGGATTGCTGACGGGAGGCTGAAGGGCTCGGTGCAGATGAACAAGTGAGCTTCGCCACATTTCTGAAAACCCCCTGGGGTCACCAGCTCAATCTAAGGAGGCCGCTTTCTCTCACACAGCCTCACCCTGACACTGGACGCCACCGAAATCGGAGACTTTGAGGTAAGCAACCCCCCCCGATGTGCAAAAGTATGGAGCAAAGATGGGGGAATAGAGACGGTAAAGGATGTGTCTGCAGACAGGAGCGCTGGAAAGGCTGGCAAGGATGGGAGCGACTGTAGCGACAACAAAACTGAACCGTCAGTATCCATCACCCATCCATCCATCATCCATCCACCCCTCCATCCCTCCTTCATATGTCTCCTAGAATGACCGTGTCTCCGTTCCTTCTGTCTCAGAGCGGCTGGAAAAGGGGGTCGATTTGCCCAGATTGAAGCAGGCAAAGCTGAACAACACCATTCTGGAGGTGGAAGCGGTCAGTTCAAACCCTCTAATCATGCTCGCACTTGACCTTTAAAAGCCAAAGAGACGCTGTCACTGGGCTGATGTTTGTCTTCATTCCCAACAGGGCTTCATCACCATCTATTCAGATGCAGAGGTCTTGCTGACAGACAACTCATGAAATCTGCACTGTCTGAAATGTTTCATGTTTTGGGGAGGTACATTTTAAAAGGTACAAAGGTCATTTTTTGTTGTTTTGCAGCATATTTTTGGCAATAAAGATATTTACCCTATTATTCAGACAAGTGTTTTAATTACAAATGATTTTCAGTGAGGTTGTATAACCGAGTCATGTCGCTGGACACCACCAGGGGGCGCTGCTTAAAGGAACCTGTAGACCACTACCGTGTGTGTGTGTGTGCATCAAGAAAAAGGCTTGGCCAGTATGTTCATGAAACAATGACACCTCTTTATTTTGAAACACTTCAGTGCAGGCTCTTTATTTTCTGATACATGATCACATTCTTGGAATGTAACACCACCAAAAGACAAACGGGCCTTCATTTGCAGCCACAGTTGTTCCCCGTGTTCCCCGTAGAGAAAAGTGACGCGATCTACTGACGGGAGTGACTTGGCTGATCGGTCAGTAAGATGGCAGACGGGCGGTTCCTTCACGTAAACGGTAGTTTCTGAGATTGATAGTAAAATGGAAGAATTAGGATCGCTGTGTTACTTTTACTTCAACAATGCAAAAAATCAAATACTGAAAACGAACAAAGGCCAGTTTTACAGCGGCGTGCTGCGAGGTTTAGAAAGAACAAAAACACGACATGTTAAATAAATACGAAGACACGAGGAACCCTCGGCGTCCAGCCCAGCTCCTCCTGAACGGTAACATGTTGCTCAGTGCTTGGACACTTTTTTTTTTTCTCTAAACCACGACACACAGGCCGAGAATAAGTTAACATTGACGTTTGAACATTCTTAAACTGTAACATCGACTAACTACACGGCACATCTTCAGCAGGAGAGAGAAATATTAACAACGCAGGAGAAGAAAAGGGCTCGGTCGTACCCAGAGCAGGCCAGAACGCTCAACGGAAATATTCGGATAAACGCGATCCGAGTTATCTCAACGTCGACCTGAAGTCTGTCGATCGGCGGAGAACAAGTGCTGGGAGCGTTGAGGGGACCTGGTCGGCTCTGCGGTACAAAAGCAAGGCCAGTCAGTCCACGAAGGCGGGTGGGGCGGGACTTCACCCGGCCGTCGCCTGCGCCCCGCTGCAGCAGCAGAGTGGAGGGGGGGGCGGTGGGACGACGTAGAGGCACGCTGTGAATTCAAGAGCTTTAACACGGCCACTCTTGTGAGCTTCAAGTGCAGCAACCCTGGGGTTTGTTCGTGTGGGGGGTTTTTTTGTTTGTTTTTTTTTAAACCGTCATCAGCTCAACTTTCCCTGTCGGTGTCCTCGACGGCGGTCTTGCTGCCGCCGACCGTTGAGGCTCGACTGTTGGGAGAGCCCCAGCAACACAAGGACGGGAAAGAGAGGGGGGGGGGGCACCGGAGGATCAGACTGTGGTTATCAGGCTCCGCTGACGGACGAGGAGATGTCCGAGGGGTCCGCCGGCTCAGGCCGCGATCATTTGTCCGCAACGGCCGCGGCCATGGGGACCCGGATGCTTCCTCGCGCCGTTGCCGCCAGCTCTTCGATTTCTGTGTTTAATCTCCTGATGACCCATTCCATGGCCTCCCGACCCTGACGGACACAGACGAGGGCGTTTAGACGTACCGTAAAGGGGGGGTTCTGGGTGTCTGCGTGGCTCACGCGGGGGGCCATTTCGCCGGCCTCGTGGAGGTTTGCGTTACCTTGCTGGCGTTGACGGAGATGGTCTTCGCCATGAGTCCCTCGAGGTAGCTGCTCAGGCTGACGCCTTTCACAGTGATGAGAGCCTCCTGAGTCAGCACCGTCCTGAAGACACACACACGCGTCACCACACAACGGTCAGTCCCTCTCCGTCTGCGACCCTCACAGAACGTAGGAAACGTGGTTTACTTGTCAGGATCCTGCGGATGTGGCTTGTATGTCAGCTTCTCGTCCACCGACACCATGTTTGTGAAGGAGATCTGGACGGAGAAAGCAAACGCACATTTAAATTAACTACACACCTTTCATAAGAGTTAATAGCAGCTACAGCGAGTAACTTTATATTTATGTATATAATTATCTTGTTATTCATGTTTTTATTCTATCTTGTGTGCTGTGATGTGATTTATTTGCTATGAGCTGCAGGTTTAGATTCAATATCGTGATCAAAGTCAGATCAAAGATCCTCTTCACCTCGAGAAGGCCGCGCTTATGGAGAAGTGATTTAAAAACAGGAAAAAGGTCCTCTGTTTCACATATCACTATCAGCACAGAACAAGAACGTCAAAAAACGAATATGCCGGCTTAACACAACCACCCAACCTCCACCGTCAAGAAAAAGCTTTAAGGTTTCCTGAGAGCGCCACACTGAAGCAGACACTGGAGGGAAATGCAGCCTAAACCAGCGCCCAGAGAAGGATCCCGGTATGAGGCCTCTGCACTAGGAAGGATCCTTGTCGGACACTACTCACATTTGTAGACTTGAGCTCAAAGGTTTTCTCTTCAGGGTCAACCACAGAATGTTCCTGAACATAAGTGCATGTTCTCGTTACCCCGACGATCTGCAAAGAAAAAAAGGACACAAGTGACTCAAAATCCTTAAATCTTGGGATTCTTTACTGATGCATCATGAAAATGTGACTATTAAACCCAGTTTCTGTTGGAATAAAGTAGTGTCTACGTGGCTTTAGGTGTGGACTCACAGATTTAGCGATGGAGGGGAGACCCCACTCTGTGCTGAGCAGCCTGGTGCTGTGCAGCCGCCCCAGCGTGTCCACGCGTCTGTCCAGGACATCCACGCCAAACACACCGGGGTTCATGGGGTTGGGGTACTTCTGCATGGCTGCCTTGATCACCGTCTCCCAGGGGTGGCTGTGAAACACCACAACCGCAGATTCATCAAGAACGGGCCAAAGCCTGATCCTTCCTGAACAACACTTTAATTTGTAAACAGGAAAAACCAGAAGTCCTCTGCATCATGGATGTCTCTAGAAACCACTGGCAAATGGACAAACGCCACCTCTGCTATTGTTAGGCGATTGCATTTAAACAGAACAATAAAGAGGAATTAAATGAGAAGAGAGTGAGGCTGCTGTAACTTTACTGGTCCCATCACACCCTTATGTAATAGTCACGGTGGACATCAGAAATCACCCAGGGTGGCTGCTTTATTCTTATTCGTCGGTCAAAGCACAAAAATGGTGATTAATTAAATGAATAATTCTGGTCATCAGGATCAATTTGAAATGGGGATAAGAGCGTAACCTAGGAAACCCCTCGTTGTTCGTCCACTAGCTTCTGCGCTAACAACAGGAGGCTGGCTAGCGAACACAGAAACACTCCGTTCCTTCCAAGGACCACAATAAGACGCAGGACTGGGCTGAGACGCACTAAAACAGCCACTGGAAGGACACCATGCAGCCAAGGCGGCGCCAGCCAAGCTCAGATAACTCGATAGTAAAGTTAGCGTCGCTGAACTTCCTAGCGGCTAACGGAGGCTAATGGAGCTTAACCTCAAACCTCGAGCCGCCGAACCCGGCAGCCGGTAAGGACAGCCAGGGCGGACCGACACTCACTTGAAAATGTGCTCTGACGCCCAGATCTTCATTTTTCCAGGCCCTTTTTTCCCGTCAGAGCTCTGACCCGGGAGACCGGCGACAGCGTGACCGTCCCGAGGAAGAAGGGGGCGGGGCGAGGGGCGGGGCTTTAACACAGTCGGGAGAGGGGCGGGGCTTCTGCGCCCCCAACGGTCAGGACCAGAACTGCAGCTGCCTGTGAGGACGCCGCCCTGGCGGAACAGTGGGGGGCGCTAACGCCCCCGGGATGAGACACACTACCATAAAACTACAAGAGAAGAAGAAGGTTGTGTTTTTTTAAATCAACTTTATTTAACAAAGTCATCTACAAATGACACGGCGTGAGTTATTCTTGTTAAACATGTAAACAACGGGGCAGGTGAATGGGAGTGGAGAAGACGGATAAGGGTTTATATGAGAGACAAAACCGAGCTTGTAACAAGCATTATCTCGAGATCTAGTTTTACGGCGCGGATGCTCAATGACGTAGTGGGCGGGGCTTATTCCGGCGTTCCTCTTATGACGTCATCACGCACGGCGCTGTCCTTGAAGCCGCACTCTCAAGATGGTGGCGTACTGGAGACAGGCGGGCCTCAGGTGAGGACAGGCCGGGCTGGAGACCCCCGGGCCGGGCTCTCGGCCTCCCGGGCCGGGCACACACACTCTCCGGAGGGGTCTGATCTGCTCAGAGCGGGGCTACGTTTATCTGACCGCCGTCTGTTCTCAGTCGCGGGTGTTCGCTTCGTCCTCGGTCGAGCTGCTAACCTCTGTCGTCCGCCCGACATCTGTCTGTTAAAGGCGCTCGCCTGAACAACACTGACACTTGGACGAGTCATCTCGGTGTAATCGACACACTTTCTTTTGTAGCCGCCTCTGCAGGGTCGCTGACGAAGGTCCTCGTCCTTTAGCATGTTGCTAACGCCTGTGTGTGTGTGTGTGTGTGTGTGTGTGTGTGTGTGTGTGTGTGTGTGTGTGTCTGTGTCTGTGTCTGTGTCTGTGTGTGTGTGTGTGTGTGTGTGTGTATGTATGTATGTATGTATGTATCTGTGTTTCTCTCTTGCTGTGTGTGTGTCTCGCTGTGTGTTTGTCTCTCTCCCCCTGTGTGTGTATGTCTCTCTCCCCCCCTGTGTGTGTGTGTCTCTCTCTCCCCCCCGTGTGTGTATGTCTCTCTCTCTCTCCCCCCCTGTGTGTGTATGTGTCTCTCTCTCTCCCCCTGTGTGTGTATGTGTCTCTCTCTCTCCCCCTGTGTGTGTATGTGTGTGTCTCTCTCTCCCCCTGTGTGTGTATGTGTCTCTCTCTCTCCCCCCTGTGTGTATGTCTCTCTCTCTCCCCCTCTGTGTGTATGTGTCTCTCTCTCTCTCTCCCCCCCGTGTGCTGCAGCTACATCCGTTTCTCGGCCGTGTGTGCCAGCGCCGTGAGGGCCGCCCTGAAGCCGCAGGTCAAGGCCGAGGCGATGAGGGCTGCGGAGTCCAGCGTCAAAGTCCTCAAACCCAAGACGGCTGCAGCGTGTAAGTGCACACACCGACGACCTCAGCAGGAACATCAGAGAGGCTTACACTCCTTCATATTATCAACACAAACGCCTCATCAGATCCACCTCTGAGCACCCAGAACAGTAGAACTGTGAAGATCATATTTACTGATATTACAGTTAAAACACAGCAAAACATGTTTTTAATCAGTTTTAATTTTAAGTGTAGTGCTGTGACACTGTTGTGTGTAATAATCCTGAATGACAGTTGAATTAGATCAGTTCTCCAGAAGTCAAGGAAAAGCCTTTGGTTGAGTTGCAAAGTTTCAGAACTTAAATATCACGTCTGCACTGAGTGTGTCCAGACTGGTGTGTTCAGCCACTGCACAGATGCTGCTCTTCTCTGGGTGTGCTTTTAATGGTTTAATCTGCTCCTTTGCTCTGTTTCAGGACGTGACATCATGATGTAGATAATTGTACCTTGTGTCGTGGGGGTTCTGGCCTGTTGAGGAGGAGAGCGAGAACGATGGGAGACGCCCAAGATGACCGAGGGACCTGAATGAACTTACTGTCTTCAAATTTTATTTGATTAAAATGTATTAAAGACATTGTAAACATATTCCTTCTGATTTGTTGAATTATTTACAGCGATACTGAGGGATTTTTCAAATTTTTATTTGGTATAAATAGTCATTCGTACTTTGTACTGTGTTATTTACAGAAATGCAGCATTTACAGAGGTATGTGTGTTGTTGACTCACAAGTATAAAGAGAACGACGTCATGTCCCAACCTGAATTTACTTTCTTTTATAAATACATGCAGCTACAGCACAGACAGTCTTCTGGAACTATTCTAGAAACTAGTTTTGATTAAATTGTATTGTGGTGATCCTAAATGCAACATTATCTTTATAGCAACGAGCCACTTTTACGTTAATCATTTGGCTTGAAACAGACCAAGGGTCAAATTTATAACCAAAGATGTTTCCCCCCCCAATCTGCTCTACTGTTTTAAAAAAGAATCTGATAATGTTTCTTCAGAAACGAGTTTGGTCTTCAAAGATAATAGGATTATTCACGTTGTCCATACACTCCACCACAAAAACATTTGAAACACATGCCTGTGGGGGGAAAACAAACGTATACAATGTAGCACGTCCCTTCAGACTGGTTTAGAGATCACGTTCCCGTAACTTAGCTGTCTTTCTTTCTTGTCATCTTGATCATGGTCTCTGGCGATCGGTAGAGGAAGATGAGTTTCTCAAACAGGGTCTCCTCCAGCTCCATCTCTCCCGTCTCCCGCACCACGAAAATATCCGTGCAAAGCTTCAGGATGCGGTCCACGCACGGCAGCTCCTCGAACATGATGGACCTGGAGATCCCGTTGAAGAACTCTCTGACAAACTTCCCAATGACCAGCACCACGGACATGTACAGACCTACGATGCTTCAGAGGAGACAACGGTGTGAGACACAAGGCTTCCCCACGGGGTTCCGCGGATGTTTCTTGCGACCTACCCGTGTCCGGCCAGGAAGCCCAGGCTGGAGGGGCTGACCTTGTCGCTGAATATCACTATCTCTATGTTGTGACATTTGGGATGGGCTGAGGCGAGAGCTGGAGAACACTCTTCCACCATCCACCACTGGTCTGAATCCACCTGGGACTCTCCGGGAATCTGCTGGAGTTTGATGGACATGGGCCTGAAGAAAGCCAGCTCCTCACGCTCCATGTGCTCTAGGATGAAGACAGGAGGTGGACCAGTCAAACGGCTGCTGACCGAGACACCGGGGCGAATAAACACACTCCGATGGATGATAAACAAGGCTGCGTTGCTGGACTGAACCCCCTCAAACACACAAATAAACTGCAACTAACCTACTTTCAGCCTGGTTGCCATTTTGGACTCTGGTCCCTTTGGACCCCTGATGAACTTTGGCAGCAGGGAGTTAATCATCCTAAAAGGCAGAAAGTTATTACTTTGACTTGGGCTTAAAAAAAACCCAAAGTGGAGAAAACAAGCAGCAGCCCAGGTGTTACAGTTGTGTACTGTGAGGCAACACGCACACAGGTTTGCTGCTGTTGCCCTTGAGCATGTGAACGATCCCTTCGATCAGCGCCTTGTCCTCAAACTTGACAGTGTGCTCTCCCGTCGTCTCAGCGTTCAGGGATATGGACGCGTTCCTAAGAGAGGAGGAGGCCTTTAATACGCAAAGACCCGGGACGCGGAGAACAACGAGCTGCACCCAGAGCGACCTGAGGAGCGTCCAGCGTAAGGTCATGTATATGTGCGTGGAGTTGCTGAGCTCCAGGATCATGGACTCTCGACTGGCCGGGCTGATGGTCCACAGCAGGCTGGCGTCGCTCTTGATCTTGGCGACCATGATATCTTCTGCCAGGTAGTTCATGATGAACTGCATAGCCGACTGACGGGGAAGAAGAAGTGTTTCACGGTAAATGTGGGGATGCCACTTACACAAGAAACAGGAGAGTCACAGGGTATGGCTACAGATGTGTTTGTTAGCTGTTTCCTGAATAAAAATCTTCTACTGCTTAGTCCTCCACCGAGGGTCGCAGGGGGACCTATATGATTTAATTTATACAAAATAATTAAATTGTTACCACATTTGAAATGTGATCATTAACACAGAGGATGACCAAATTTCCTATTTGATCGGAGATCAATTTCTTAGGAACTAATGATTCTGAACTCCCCAAATCATCAAGTTAAAGTGTCCCCCTCTGACTATGAGTCTTATGGTTATGATATCTGATAAAAATGTTAGTGTCTTACTGGGTGGGTTGCATAGATTTTGGTGAGTCGGTTGAACTGGTTTTCTCTGAAGGGGACCAGGTTGTGCTCCTGCGCGCTCATGCTGAACAGAGGCTGTGGAAAGACGTGGAGTCAGGGCAAAGCAGGGAGGAACGTTAAAGATGGAACGACGGCTGGGTCAGAGTGAGAGGTGAAGAAGAAAACCTCTGACCTCGTATCCCGCGATGCTGAGCTGGATGGACATTTCCACGGGCTGATTGATGACTCCGGCTGCAGACTGGACCAGTGACATGAAGAGGAGCGGGAACCAGATGATGCTAATGAGAGCAAAGATGATGAAGCCTCCCATCCCGTATTTGACCACCTTCTTCTTCTTCTGCCCCGGCGGGTGTGGATATTTCTGGGCGGAAACATAACAGTAATAACAATGATAACACGCAAACCACCTAATGCACGTTAGAAAGCAAAGGGTCGGGGTCTAAGCTTTGTTTCACGGTCTCAATTACTTTCTCGGACTCCCTCCAGCACTTGAGAATGAAGATGTTAGCGTAGATATCTTCAACACAGATCCAGCTAGAGAGAGACAGAGTGGTGTCGGTCCAAACCCAGTCCATCACCGCCCTCAGCTCTGTCAGGAAGGGGACCAAACGGAACCTGGAGAAAGACACGCGAGGACAAAAGTCGCTATCGATCAATATTTGCTATTCGTTTTTTTTTTTAACTGTACCCTTGGAAGAGGAAGAGGTTGAGGTAGTTGTAGTGCTTTGTGAGGAAATTGCCCAGAATGCGGTTTGGGTAACCACATTTGATCTGGTAGGCAGACAGGCCAAAGTAGATACACTTCACAAAGTACCAGAGCTGAGCGACAGGATTTCTGTTGAACCTCCTGCAGGGTGAAAGAGGAGCATGGCCAGATGATCAGAGGCTCAAACGTTCAAACAGCAAATAGACACCAAATGTACAAAGAAAGGCTTTACATGATTGATAGTGTCCTTTAAATACCTCTCTGTGACACCAGGCAGGATGAAGAACATCCAAAAGTGTATCCCAAACACCAGTACCACCTGGAAAACACACTTTCCCAGCAGGGACTTCTTCAGATAGAGGGCCCGGTCCACGATCATGGTGCCAAACTGGATGAGCAGCATAACTAGGAAGGCCTCTGGAACCTGGTCCTCCGACAGGGACTCAGTGATGTCTGCCGCTGCCGAGTATTTCTGAACAAAGACCAGGCTTATTTGTGTCGTCTGTGACTCGTGACGGGCGTTTTTCAACTGGTAAAAACAGGACCTCTCACCCCAAATGCCCAGTATCCATAGATAGTGACGATGAAGTTGACGACATCAATGAGGAACATGATGGCATACACGTCACACACGGGACTGTATTCAGGGTGGATGATGTCGTAGAAAAACTGTCTAATGGGCAGGTAAATGTGAAGGGCACTGGGAAAAAAGCAGTGTGTCAGGCAAGCGTTTCTGCTCTTAAAATATGGCAGATATCTAATATGTATAATATATTGCTGATATCATAATAGAAACACTGAAATAACCACTTATGATGATATTAAATGATGTTAAAATGTTTAATATATTACTGTTTGAGACTTTTAAAATTGTGTAAAGTGTAATTTTCAGTCTTGTGTTCAGATCCATCCCATAAAAAGGAAAACCTTTGGTTTGTACAGCTTCTTCTGTCTTGTGTTTTGACAGGAAGTGGACCTAACACACTCACACTTCTATGATGGCTGCTTTGGCCTGTAACATCCTCTCTCTGATCTGCTGTCTGATCCTCTGCTTCCTGGTCAGCGGACCCTTGTACTTTTGCCGCCTCTTGTTCTTCCTGTGCTGCTTTTTGGGTTTCCCCTCTCCAGGAGGGAAAAAAAAAAAAAAACGGAAAGGCCAATTACAACCAATTACAAATATTGATCAATCCGGGTGACTTCTATTCACCGTCGGACTCCGACAGCTCGCCTGCCTTTCGCCTGCAGAAGATGGAGGTGGTGGAGGCCTGGAGAGGCAGGAACCTCAGCCGGCGCTGAGGCTTCTCTTTGCTGCTGTTCCGGTCTCCCGTCATCCTCTTCTTGTCCACTTTCCTCTTCATCTTCTTAAAAAAATCCGGCATCTCCACCTCTTTGTTGTCCCAGAGTCCATGACACTGTCACACAAACACACACACACAAAAAAAAGCCCCCCCCATCTGAACAACCGAGCGTGTAAAACGAACTTGCGGAGCGGGGTGAAACAAGAGGCTACTGACTTCCTACCTTGAGAATGGACCGGTGGAAGAAGAGAGCGAGCAGCTGAATGAGGTCGAAGAGGACGTAGCCATCTTTTTTCTCCACCCCGATGATGTTGGGCAGGGCGAACGGCCGATCGGCGTTGATACCTCGGTACGCAGAGGTGGTCCACGGGAAGAAGCCAAACTGGAAAAAGTACTTCACCACAACGGTCAGCTGTGGGAACGGGAGGAATGCTAGATTTAAAGATGGGCCCTTATTTCAGTTCTTTCTTCAACACGTGGGCTCTTTTCATGAGATTGAACCTAACATTTCTATGAAACGTAACTCCATCTATTAAACCCAACATGCGATGGTATTGTCTGCTACGCCACCTCTGTGTAGATGATGGCGGTCATCCAGAAACGCTTGGTCGGCCGAGGCACGGACAGCATGGCCCAGAGGAAGATGAGAATGGGCAGGATGAGCGAGAGGAAGGAGGCCGACACGATGTGGTTGAGGATGATGACGAAGTAGCACAGCATCTCTGACTTGGACACCATTGTGTTGTAGAGGGCAAAGACCAGCTTCAGTGGTCGGGGCAACGTGACGAAAAACCTGTCAGACTCTGAGATCTCCTCATTTTCAAACATGCTGTTGAAGAGAGCAAAATCAAAGGGACAAATCAAAATATGACGCGAGCGGTGTGGACTGTTCACGTTTCTGTCAGGCGGCTCCACTGACTTGTTGAGCAGCAGCTCACTGGCGGTCAGATTCCGTGTCTCCTGACTGAGGGGTCGGGGGGAGTCTGGGAGGTCGAGGCTCTTCTCTCCAACACTCTCCATGGAACCCAGCGAGGCTCGCTCTGGGTACTCAGCACTTTCGTCCTCCTCCTGATGCCACGATTTCCTACTCAGCTCATCATTCTCCGCCTCACCGTTCTCACCTTCCTCGCTGTCTTCCCCCTTCTCTTTGCGTTTCTCCTCACGTGTTGTCTGGCCCTCTGCGTCCTCTTCCTCTTCCTCCTCCTCCTCCTCCTCCTGGTCATAGACTTGAGGATGAAGACCTTCACAGCTTTGAGGATCGACATATTCTCGGTTGTAGACTCAAATAAATGTTCTCAGCATACGCAGAAGTGTTAAAGGCATCCCTCACCTCGGTGAGATGTCTTCCGTCTCAGCGGGAGTCAGGTCGATGTTTGTGGTTCTCACCAGCCTCCGTCTGAGTTGGTCAGCAGGAGCAGGCGGCGTGGCAGGAAGCTCGTCGAGCTCTTCCTGGGTCGGCTGTCTGGAGCAGATCATCGTCTCCTCCGTCATACAGCTGAAGACGAGGAGGAAGGGCGGCGGGTGAAAATCCACGAGTACCACGAGGAACGCTGTGTCTGGTGGGTGTTTCCCATCCATCGCATTCGCAGATTCACAAGTGTCCCAGAAGGAACTCGCCTAGAGAAGCTGCTGCCCCACGACACTTTGGAAGCTTGGTTCTTCAGCGCAGCGTAGGCGTGGCGCGAGGAGACGGCGGCGGGCGGGGAAAGGGGTGGAGGCAGGTCGTCCTGGTCCTCCAGGGATGAGAGTGTGTTCTGGCGGGAGATCCAGTTCTCGTAAAACTGCTTCACGCTCTCCTGGCTCACCTCTTTACCCTGCAGAGCCGGACGGAGAAGGAGAGGGCAGAGGAATGCACAAACCCTACAGATGAAGCACCGCTGCTGCTGATGGAGAACTGTGAAGGTTAAAAATTTCTGGTGGGGTAGCATGCCCAAATAACTTAATTCCTAATAATTTGTACTGTGGCAGGAAGTTGAGAGGCCATGTATTTATGCTTAACTGGTGTCTCATAACTTAAAGGTAAAGGTGAATCCTCTGTGTATTGTATATATTGGCTTTATTCTCCTTACTGTGGTTATCTGTCTTTAAGTGTAGAGCAACACCTTTAACAGTGGTGTTGTTTATAGCCTAGCAATTAAAGCCCACCAGGATCAGATCCTGGTGGGCTTTCTTCAGATCAGCGCACATAAAGTCCAACTATGGTTCAGTCTTTGATTAAATGCACATTTATTAGCGTTAGCTCGTGGTCCGCTCACCTTCTTTTGCTCCCGGCTGAGCAGCGTGCGTTCAAAGCGCAGCACTTTGGAAATGTCCAGGTTGTCTTTACACAGCGAGTTCAGGCCCTCCGTCAGGTCGTCCACGAGGACCAGGACGAACACCCACATGAACTTCAGTGTGCTGATGACGCGCTGAAGGATGTTTTCTGTGAAGACAGGGCAGTTAAACGCGAAAGAAACGTCAACGAGTCAGTCCTTTCTTTAAAACGATCGTCATCATTTGTACCTTTCTCCTCTACCTCCTCTCCCACGGTGCTTTCATCCAGTTCGTCCTCGCTGGAGTCTGCCCTGAAGATGCCTGGGTAAAAGGAGATCCAGTGTTGACAGCTTTTTACACGTTCCCACTGCCCATCAGACACTTTGGGGAACCTGAACGTTCCCCAGCTGCCAAACATTCATTACGATGTAATGTCAAGACTTAATCAATGCTCCCTCCAGGTTGTCCGGTTGGAATCTTTCTCTGGAGGGCAGAGGGCAAACTCTTGATTGTTCTCTCACCCTGCTGTCTCTGCAGCTCTTTCTCGGTTCTCTTCTTTTCTTCCTTCTTTA
This sequence comes from Lagocephalus sceleratus, assembly GCA_911728415.1. NCBI lineage: Eukaryota > Metazoa > Chordata > Actinopteri > Tetraodontiformes > Tetraodontidae > Lagocephalus > Lagocephalus sceleratus. The sequence continues at coordinate 3,841,473 of CAJVRN010000064.1, read as the reverse complement.
TTTCCTTCTTCTCCTTCTTCAGGTCCTTCAGAGCCTTATTCGAGCTGGTGACCCAGGCGTTGTACGCCAGCTAAGAAATGACATTGCGCAAGCGTCTTGACTAATACCACAACAAACTCATCGGGTTGACTTGTTCACGGATCTCACGTGGAACGCAGACTTCTTCTTCGTGGGTTCATCTTCTTCTTTCTTTTCTGTGGCTTCCTCCTCTTCCTCCTCACTGTCGCTCTCAAACAGGTGATAACCGCAGTTGTTCTCCACTTTGTATAATAGGACACACACACACACACACGTCACTACACCTCCACGCGTGTTCTGTTTGTTTCAGCAAGACTCACCACCAGGTCGGGACACCCAGGGCTTCCACCATTTCCCTGCATCTCTCTTTGCTTTCTCTTGGTCACCTGGAAGACACGGGTCATTTCGAATTTTTACCTTTTAGTGATGAAGAGATTTATAATCAGTTGATGCCAATGTGACGTTTGAACACCAGCACAGATAAAGAGATTCAGATAAGAGATTCAAGCACATTACCCAGTGTCCCCTGCTCCTGACCAACGGGAAGAGCCGGCACGTCCATGGCTGAAGGCCGACTTTTTTGTTTCAACTTTATTTTCTCCATCCTTCAGAAGAGAGGTGGAAAGTAAGGGTAAGTGGCTGCCGACTGCTGCTGGACCCGTTCAAGAACGTCACTTATAAGAAGCGAAATGATCGTTACTGCTTCTTTAATGTCTCCACAGATTTCTGCTCTAGCTCCAGCCTGGCTGCGATCAACTTCTTCACCTTGGCCTCAAACAGTTCAGCTCCCCTTAGAAGTGCAAACGGGGGGAGAGAATGGCATTAAAACGTTGACTTCCTGACTCAGGGTGCGTTTAGTGTCTTGAAGTGATTTGGTGATTGTAATTCTGAATAATTCTGAAAGCTGGATCGTATGCCCCACACACAGGAAGGTGGGATTCAGAAGAACAACAGTTTTAAAGAAAAAATTGAGCAATTCTTAAGAAATTAAAAGATACAGTTAAAAAAAAAGACAAATCAAACCTATAATTCATCAAAATGGGAAAGATTTATTTTTTTACTCTTCTGCAAATGATCCATGACTCCACAACTGACCTGGAGGCCAATATCTTGGAGGACTTTAGGTCAGACACCACGTAGAGGAAGTAGTAGCTCAGGAACACCCTCCTCTGTGCCAGAAGGACGGTGAAGCAGATGGCATCCCACACAATACCTGCCTCTCCCGCCGGCAGCTCACACTCCTCATCAGGGTCAGCTGAAACACAAACCCTTGTCACGTTAGTGAGGATGATAAGAGAGCAAAGGTCCTGAGATCAGATATTTATCAAACAGGATTAGCACTAAACTTTTAGATAATAAACAACAGAACACAAAAATAAGCGCTTACTTACGGATGTCATAATCTTTGATGGTGCAGAACATGCTAAAGGCCTGAATCAACCAGCAGCTGTTCTTCACCAGGCTGTCCAGATATGCACAAGAGCCAAGCTGTTAAACAAAGACGAGGAAGAGGATGTAACTCCCCACAGACTGGTGGAATAGCTCCAGTGAACTGGTGTCCATATCCTTCACCGCAGATCCACTCACAGACAGTAAATTCTTCATGGTGATCACGAAGCAGGTGTACCCGATGAGCCAGTCCCACAGGCGCAGGATGTACCTGACCGGCTGCATCAGCACGCTCCCGCCAAACAGCATGAAGTAGAAACAGGCCACCAGGTAGCCCAGGCAGAAGATGCTGATCCGCGTGGTTCCGGTGATGAAGATGAGGCACAGCACGAGCCAGAAGAAATAACTGAACACAAACACTTTGACCATGTCCAGGTAGCACCTGAGGACCAGAACGAGGGGCACCGTTCAACTCTGAGAAACTGGAACCAAGAGGGGGACCAGAGAAATGAATACTGTCTAACTGTTTAATGGTCCTTAAATGAGTCTTTAGCGTTTCAAGAAATCTGTTAATTTCTCTTCTAAATGTATTAAAATACCAATGAAAAACACTGGAAAGAGCCAGGAGTCTTTAGGAAACTAGATCCCTGATCTAGTTTAATTCAGGGAGGTTCTGAACTGTAACTGTTTTAAGTTAAGTCCACTGTTCTGTATTGCTGGAGTATTCTGAGAGGAAGCACAGGCTCTGTTTTTTTTTTTTTTATGACCTGCAGTGAAGGAAGTTATTGACGGGGATGAACTGGTTGAAGGAGCAGGGATCCAGACTGCGGCTGATCTCGACGTTGTCTCCAGCCAGCAGGCGCACGGCTGCTCGGTTCTCCTCCTCAAACACCTGCCACTGAAGGGACGAGCAGAGCAGCAGGAGGTGGTCGTCTGCAGGGAGAGGGAGAGAGGGGGGGGTCAACACCTGAGATGAGCAGAGACGAGCCTCTCTCCAAGGTGAGGAAATACTCACAGAAGATGAAAGAAGGATTGGGTCTCTTGGCAAAGTCAGGCAGGTAAAACCACTTAATTACATTGGAGGTCAATGGCTGAGCAGCAGCTCTCCAGGGGTAATCTGCCCACGCCACACACATGCAGATTTAGACACACTTCATGCAAGATGACTGCAATGCAGCATGAGATTTTTCAATATACAACAAAATGTGTGTTATAATGCATATTTGAAGTTATTAGACTCATTTAAGAATAGTGAAATGGTTACTTCCTTTAACAACCATTTCAAGTGAAGTCAGATAACAGATCATTTAATCAGGGTGTGCACAAATAAACTGGAATATTTTAGCGTTCATACCAACACAGAAAGCAGGAGGAATGCCTATACAGAGCACGTACTGCAGCACCATGAGCCCGGCGGTGAAGCAGCAGTATTTAGGCCACACCTCCCCGATGGCTTTCCGCCGCCGCCGCAACAGGACAGCCATTAAGGCACAGGAATGGAGGAGGGCGTAGAAATCCATCCTCTGGCCAATCACGTTCACTGCCACGATCAAACTGATCTAAGGAGCCAAAGCAGACATCTGTCAAACACGTAAGCGGGCGCGCAACGCGGTGTTCACCCAACACGGCGTACCTCCAGACCAAACTTGTAGAATATGAAGTTGATGAAGTACTTGATGCAGGGCAGTATTCCCTGGTCCAGGTGTTGCCTCGTTATGCCCTGGAAGATGATGCTGAAGGGGGGAGGCCTCAGTTGGTTGTGGAGGCGGAAGTAACGCTGATGTCGGTGCACTGTGGCCTCAAACACCAGCAGCCCCAGCACCATCAAATGGTTCTGCAACACAAAGACCGTCTAATGATGCCTCTGTGCTCAACGACTGCTCGGGCCTCAAAAGAAAGACTGTAGTCTTCAGCAATTACACTTTCATAATAAATGAAATTTGCTGAATATTTAAAATTGAAATCTGCCGTGATCCATCTGTGACGTCCTCGTGTAACCTCTCAAACATGTTAGTTCCTCCTCTTTTACATATTTGAGATGTTTTCTAAAATCTAATTTTGTAAGTTTCATCCAATTTGTTTCATGTGTTCTTTGTTGAAAGGGAAGTTTCACTTTTAATTCAATTTGCTGTTATTGATGGTGCAGAATTCTGCACAGGTCACATACAAGAGGCAGAAGTAAGAGTTTTTGGGTCAAAGATGTAAAGATCTGGGGTCATGTCAGGGTGTGTGACTGTACCTGGAGGCAGGGGAGGATTCTGCCCTCACATTTCCGCAGCGCTCCCCACCAGTAGACGGGGTCCACAGGCTCACGGTAGAGGACGGACCTGTTGAGCAGCTCCATCGTGATCCCCCCCAGCTCCGCGCCATCGTCCGCGCCTGAGCTGTTAGACACCAAAGACTGTGGCGCAGATTCCCGATGGCGGTCAGAAAAAAAAAAAAAAAAAGACACGATCATCAAACATTCAAGAGGGGGAGCCTGGAACACACGTCAATGTGTGTACTCACGGCTGTGCAGTTGGAGGAGTAATCCAAGGGTTTTATGACTTTGAGCTGGTAAAGCATCTTGCACACCACCATGACACAGGCCCACACGGCAGAGATGCTAGACGCCATGGGCCGTAACCGCGGGAACGGCAGAGCAAACACCCACAGCACCAGGAAAAGCAAGTTCATCAGGGAAACCTGGTAAAAATGATAATGACAACAGTTCATTCAAATAACGGCAACACAATGTGTACATCAACAAGGGTGCAGGAGCACAGGCGGATGGAACTCCCACCTCTTGCAGTGACACCCAGATGATGCCAGACGACACGATTTTAATGCTGTGGAGTTCCAGCAGCCTCCAGCACTGTTCCTGGACCTTGTACAGCCCCGAGAGGGCCTGAATGAGAAGCAGGCTGGCCCGGTCCACGATCACCATCCACTTGTCCTCGCCACCGCTGGGCACAGAAGCTGGGACGACAGCACGGGAATGAGTCACAAACATTATTCCGGATGGACATTACTCCAAGATCTGTCCAAGTGTAGGTGAGACACAACCGAAGCCCAGAAAGGCAGTGTGGTAGGCCCAATAAGCTGCTAAGTGTGTGTGTGTGTGTGTGTGTGTGTGTGTGTGTGTGTGTGTGTGTGTGTGTGTGTGTGTGTGTGTGTGTGATTGTGTCTGAGGCTGCAGTCACCCTCTCCTGTCCTGTCCTCCGACTCATCGACTTCATTCACTGAGGACTGCAGTCCAACACTGTCCAAAGTCTCCTGACTTTTCCCAGAGTTCATTTGCTCCTTCACAAGCCTGGAGAGTATCATTTAATATATAAGTAATGTGGCCCTTACTGTAAAACACCTTCAAACTAAATTGCATACAAGTGAAAGGTGATCGTGCACGAGCATGAAACACTGTGTCGATCAAAACAGAGTTGACCAAGAGCCTTACTTTTCCCGGAATTTTCCAATGTTTTCCTTCAGCCTGGAAATGAAGTAAAAGATGTGAGTATTACTGATATTTTTTAGTTTGACAAATATGGACTTCCATTTGATTAAATTAATCCAGTTAGTTAAATGTAGCTTGTACTGGTTCAAGCAAATGGATAGAGAACAAATGGAGTGCTTACGTCTCAGATATCACAGCCACCGAACTTCTGAGCTCTTCCTCTCTGTAAGGAAGATCACGGTTACATATCCAACGTGTGTGTGCATGTATGTGTGTTTTATTGTGAGAAACAGAGACTCATCGCTGTCATATTGAGGACATTTCTTGTGAAGCCAGGAATTTTGCCTGGTCCTCACAACTTCAAAAGACTGATGTTCAGACTCGGTTTTAAGGTTAAAGTTAGACTTGGGCTGAGGTTAAGAGTAGGGTTAAGTGTTTAGTTACGAGGGTTAGGGTCAGGGACTGAAGACAGAGGTCAACCAAGTGTGTTCTGCCTCACCTGGAAGTCTCTCTCACAGGTACGTTGTCAAGGTCGGTGAGAATCAGGAAGTCTGAGTTGAAGTAGTGCAGCTGGAGGATACAGGCCAGCAGGAAGGCAGCGGGAAGCAGAATACGGGCAAATAGCTCCACCGTGTCGTACCGCTCCAAACCCAAATCTCTAAGACTGATAATTCACACATAATGATGTGCAACATGAGCAGTATATCAGGACGTAAGAGGTTCCAGTTCTGCCTTATGGCACCAATGCACCTGACCAGTGTGTAGACAGACACTCACCCTTCCTCGGACATGCCCATTATCTGCCTGAACAGCCCAGACACGCTTCTGAACTGGTACATGTAGATGGCGATCAATACCACCATGGAGTAACCGACCACTACGGCCCAGAAGGTTTTGAGGAGCCGACGCCACACGTCGTAGCGCGTCTGAGAGTGAAAGCGAAGGCACAGTCACGCTCTCAAATGCTTTTACATCCGTGCGCTGATGCTGCAATTTTTGGGGGGACGATTGGAATAAAATAAATTAACCTCGATCCTGGGTAGATAAATCATGAATTCTAGCAGATAAACAGATAATCCTCTGGACTATAGCAAAATCATCCTGTGTGTAAAATGCCGTGATGTTTCTGACTTTGTCTTATAAAACAAATGCTCTTGACAGGTCTTACGTCACATTTACAGCCATTAGGCCTTCCTGTAAGTGCCTACCATGTTTCTAAAAGGTCAGCAGAAACATAAGATGGGGGAAAAATAACAGGAAAAGAGCAGCAAAAAAATGACCGGGCATGTGTTTATGCATCATAATCAATACTTTTAACTGTGAGATTGTACGGATGAGCTACTTTTATAAGAGCTGGATCTTTTCTGAACGTTTTACTGCACAAGCAGCACTGAACGATTCACTAATGATGATCAGGCAGTAAACCTATTATGCTGTAAGGTGAACCTGAAGCGATGGCAGCTTTGCGTGTTTTACAACAACTTTTCAACTATTTAAGTAGATTACCTTGATGCTTATTGACCCCATGTAACTTCAACATCAAATGTGAACCTTTCGCCTGCCCTGTGTACACATTACTGTACTTTAACATTGAGAGTGAAGACGGTCACCTCGTACAGGACAACGCAGAAAAGGAAGAGGACAATGTAGAGGATCTTGTAGACGACCACCTAAACCAGTGACACAAGGGCGACATTCGGTATGTTAAAAGCAAAGTGATAAATGTTAATTTCATCTCCAATTCTTAACGTGAAGTTAATTTCATCAACTAGAGTTGGAGAGTGTGTCTCACACTGAGGTTAGTATTGTTCCAATTTGTCCACAAATTGAATTACAAGTGGGCTTTATTTCCCATAAAACTTTCCCAGGAGGTGATTTTGATCAATTAATAGATACCTTTCCAGAGAAACTGATGACAAAGAACATGGAGCAGCAGCAGAGGATCCAGTATTTCACCAGCAAGCCCTTCACTCCTGAAATGATCATGGCTACCAGAGGTGACGGCTGGTTTTCTTCTGCTGCTGTGAAGAAAATCAGCAAAGGGGGAAGAGTGTCAGAGTAATACTGTAACACATAACGGTATCTTGTAATGCAGCATTTATAAAAAAGGAGATTACGTTGCACAACTTTGACTTCATCCAGTGACTCTGCTTTCAAGCTCTGTGACTCCTTTCTCTCTTTTAGTTGTTGACGAAACATCAGCCAAAAGTTGAAGCTGTAGAAGACCTGAGGAAGGCACAGTGTACCACATGTGGTCGTTATTACCATGTCCATCCACTGTGACCACTTTGGAATGTGATATTGAACCACCAAAGCCTGTCAATCACTACTTTATTACCATTTTTTTAAGCAGAATGTTATTTACACTCACCTTTGCTCCCAAGTGAATGCATGGTGCAGGGTGATAGCTGTTCAGGTCAAAGTCCACTATGACAGTGGGAGGTAGGCTGGGGTACAGCTCTTCCCGGCTGAGACGCAGTCCACTCAGGAAACCCAGCACAACCAGAACAGTACCGTAGACTGCCAGGAAGGGGGCGGACATCATGGCGTAGCGGCGTCGGTCTCTCATCATCCAAATGATACAGGACCACACCAGCAGGGCAAAAGTCAACCAGTTGTTGTACGTGATGCTCCACACCTTTAAAAGAACCTCAAGGTCAACAGATTTGCAGCCAGGCAACTTTTTTGACTCACAACATATTTGGGTCCACTTTCTCACATAACACGCTTGCTGATTGTGTATTTACCATCATGATGATGAGGCCACTGACGTAGCTGTGTTTTTGCACCATCCGTCCAAAGATGACCAGTCCACTTGGTCCAGAGGGGGCTGACGTGGCCTCTGTTACAGTCATCAGGCTCTCTTCGCATTTCCCAACTTCTATGTCGGTCTGATCACCTTCTGAAAGCGTGTCTTTGCTTTCATACTGTGATGGAGAGTAACAGTTTGTGTAACCTGCCCCTCCCATCAGAGAGCCCAGGTCGTGCCAGGACCTCTCAGCCATCAAAACCATCGGCTGAGGAAGAAGACCACATAAGCAAATATACATTTTTAATCAGCAACATGAATAGTTTGGAAAAAAGAACTTAGCAATCACATCTGATACCTCATCAGGTAGATAGGTATCCTCATCAGTGCTGCTTAAAAGCTGTAAGTAGAAAAAATCTGATGTTGAAATATCATGAGATGTTAAATTTGAATTAACTTAAAGCTTCAGATTAAATGACATCTGATTTAGAAAAAAAAAATATCCATAGCAGATGAAGTTTGATTAAGGACATGACATTACCCCAGTACCCCTCTGGGAAACATTGACTATAAAGATTCACGGTACCTCCCCTTTATCTCCTGAAATGTAGATGACCCTGGAGAAGCTGGGAGGAGCTTCTGGACTTTCTGCAGGACTGTCAGACTCATCCCCATCATCAGTGTCCTGAGAGGGATGACATGAGAGTTAAAGTCAGCTCACTACACAACAAAGTTTGTCTATGCTTGAAGTATTTGCTTCAGTCAATTAAATAGGTAGGTTCTTCCATCTTGAATAGCTTTTTAACCAACACATATCTATTTTGAATTGTAAAAGAAACAATTGCTATCTAGCTCTGACTACCATTATCAGTCACAGTGGATTGACCATTGTCTTTGACTTCGTCTGACAGCAGAGAAGATGCTGCTGCACAAACCTCCTCTGTGAGGTGAACCCATTTGTGCAGCAGAGTCACCAGTGTGAAGTAGAGCAGCAGCAGGACCAAGGGGTTAACGAAGTCAGGCCAGCTAACAAACGGGTGCAGAGCAAGCGTGTATGGTTCCGAGATGTTGGTTCTGATCACCCCAGTCATCCCAAACAATCTGAAAGTGTTGAAGGAAAGACAAATTCACATTTTGAGGAGAATGCAAAAAAAAGACCAACTCAGAAGAGAGTGATGGTTCATTTCACCGCTGCAGTTACAAACTGTAAACACCTCAAACTGATTTAAGTTGATCTGTAAAGCTCCAATGGCGCAGGTTTTAATTCAATTCTAAATGTTTCTGAGGATCACATCTTTACCTGGCGTACGCATCGTCTGGTGGCACGAGCTGCTGGGACAGGGGGAGCTGGTAGAGGTAGAGGACCAGAAGGTGTCCTCCACTGAAGATGGTCAGCATCACGCACAGAGAGCTGAAAATCAGCATGTCGACGGAGCGGCCGAACACCCACCACCACACCAGTCCGAGGAACACCGCGAAGTACACCCCCGAGGTGAGGGAGGGGAGGATGATGCCTGCACACCAACAAACGCACACAAAGCCAATGGGTACTGTGTCCTTTGAACGTTGGCGTCCACTTCAGCTGATAGTATACCTGCCAGACCCAGCAGTACGGTCACCACCACTTTCCCCGCCGTGTTCATGATCGCTGAAAGCAGCAGTTTTAGTCCAGCCGCAAACATTATCAGCTTCTGGACAAACTGGGGCGGGCCTGACTGAGCTGGAACCGTGGTCTCCTCTGAGCTGTCGAAGGACGATCCTTCTGTGTCACTTTCCTCCTCCGACTCAGTTTCGGAGGACTCGCCGTCCTGACAGAGGAACGACGGGGTTGGAGTGACTGCGCATTCTTAACGTGAGGTGAAGCGGCAGCGGGAAACGAGGCTTCACCTCAGCTTCGGTCGGCGGTATTCCGTTTTCGTGCAGATTGACCTGGGGCGCAGGACGCGAGAGCTTGTTACACAGCCTCAGAACGCAGAGGGAAGAGAGAAGGATGCCAAGGTCTGGGGCCAGGAGGCGCACGATGTTCCCCGGGTCGACCAAGCTGAATCTGTGAGCACACGCCTGTCAATCACAGGTTCAAGCTCTGCTGAGCTCTACCCATGTTGCACGTCTCTAGTCTTTACATACCTCACAATGCCCAAATAGTACAAGAAATCTTCCCAGTAGCCACTTACTGTTAAAAAGACACAAAGCTCTTGTCACTCTTTGAACTTTCTCAAATGTAACGGGCTCCATGCCTCAAAGTTTCTTTCGTTTCATTTTCATTGTCAACGAGTAAATCTTTGAGGGCTGAGAAGCTTTATGTCATAAAACCACGCCACGCAACAGTTGCTTTTACCGCGTGGAGGGATGTAGGTGAAGGGAATCTGCAACAGGCACTGCAGGCTCAGGAGAATCAGACTGGTGTAGACGATCAGCCGCAGGAACTGGCCCGTTTTACCTGAGAGGCAACAGAGAATAAAGACAAATCTGACAAATCCGAGCAGGCTGATGTATATGTAGATGTTGGTGATTGTGAATCTGGTTGTATTTGCTGTTAGAATGATGTTTATCACCCTTGATTCCATCTCTGCTGTCGGGGGTTGTCTAGATTGGGGGTGTTTGCGATTTCTTTGTTTTTTAAGAAGTGTTGTTTTTTTTACTAAAGCTGTATCCTGTTTTGTGTATTCACTGTACTAACATTACACTTTCATAAAAAATACACACATCAAACTGCTGAAATTTTAAAAAAAACCAGATAAACAGGCGGTCTCCACGTGGGCTGATTACGATGACTGATTGTCGGTCAAATTGCCAGAGAAGGTCTTAAAATGTGTCTTATCTGATCAACAGGGAAGCAACATGGGCTGATGTGGTCCTTGTGATTTTCATGGTTTTACATAAAACTTTTCAAATGTTATCATTATTGGTTTCTGTTTTGAAAAGAGTAAAAAATATGTGACAGTGTCAATGAGCTCTTGAGAACAGATGAAATGTTAACATGTGATGCATGTGAACACTTTCTTCTATGATTAGTCAGAAATGCGGCTGACCTGGCTGTTCTCAGTATCAGATCACGACAGTTGTCAGATGTCAGAGTTTCTTTTTACGGTGAAATTCCAGCACATATTGAAACTGGCACCAGTTTGACCGGTGTGATCAAACGGATCAGATTATTGAGACTCAGTAGCTTTTGAAGCTCAGCATGATATGAACCAGCAAATCTGTTAATGCTCATGGATTTTCCTAAAAGCTTAATTCCATTTAAATCTCTCTGTTTTTACCATGCCACTTATCACAAAATAGGTGGGTGAACAAAATGAGCTCAAAAAGAGACGAAGAACAGAATTATATTTTAGAGATTTAAAAAAAAAGCTAGGGTGGCCCTTTCATAGGCAGAGGGGAGATGAACAAGCGGGAAAAAAATACTCTTAAAATGCTGACATCACATGTTCTTAATTCCTAACTGTAATTACCAAGCTATGTATAATTAATTTGAACATTCTGACCACATCCCCTTTACAAAGTACTTTGAGGGAGGGGTAATGATACTTTAATTCAACAGAAGGCAGTGATCAATAAATCCGAAAACACACACACACACAGTCAGCAAACGCGCGCACACACACACACACGCACACACAAAATTTACTCAGTAATATCCCTTTTTCTTCAATACATTATTTTATAAAAACACATTATGTCCACATATCAATAACTTATCACAGCAGCAGTTTACTTTGGATTTACTCATTCAATAAAATTAGGATATCACAAATATACATAATTGATAGGTCACAGCATAAATCTTTGATTTGTCACCTTTCATTGTAACCAGGCTGGGGTTTGGCAGCAGAGGCACGGTCAGCAGGAACAGGAAATACACCAGAGACAGACCATTGTAGCGGAACAGAGAGGCTGAGAACAGTGAAACACACGTTATCACGCTGGACAGAGATCTAAACTCAGTACATGTCAGAAATAAAGGTTTTCAAACCAGTAAAATGCTCAATTTTCATCTAAAAACTCCAATCACAAAATAAGTTACTGGCTCCTCTGACTGTTACAGGCATCTAGTTTTGATTTTTGGTAAATTATGAAAGCAGAATGTCACGATTATCAACATGAATTAAAACCAGCACGCATGGACATGGAACATGTGAGTACTGATTTTGTAACTTAGTTTGAACTGACAATATCAATTTAAAGTATTTTTGTATGGTAGGCATTATTTTAAAAGATTATCCTCTAAGCAACTTTATTTGTAATGAAATACATTTTCTTTTAAACTACATTCCAGATTTAAAGTTCTTTGAAGAAATAAAGTTCTTTGTCTGGAACTTTTATTGAACTTCCAGAAGTTATGTCTGGTTACAAAATAACTCTTAAATACATCTCAACATAGTGGAAAAAAAAATATTCCGTGATGTTGTTGAATCAGCATCACCAACACCACCACAGAGACCCATCACACCCTTGAATTAAATAAGCAGACTCACCAGCCAACAGCAGCAGTGGCAGGAACAAGTTATAGATGATCCCGACTACGAGTTCCCCCGCCATGTCTGACAGAAATGCTGCTTTTCACACAGTCTCGCCTTCAAATGAGTCCTGAACCAGTTTGGAGGGAAACTCCAACCCGGCTCACATTTTTCTTAGAGGAAGCGATCTTGGAGGAGGAAGAGGAGGAAGGACCACAAGAAGTGGCTGATAGTCCGGCTAGAAAACCCGGCGAGGATGAAGTGATGTTGGTCTGGTCCGAAGCAGCACAGAGCACGGTGAAGGAAACTCACAGGCAAGGATCCTGATTTAAGTGGGGATGATGATGATGACGATGATGATGATGATGATGACGATGATGATGATGACGGTGATGATGATGATGGTGATGATGATGATGCTGCTGCCTCTCTCCGCTGCGTCTGTCACACCCTCTCTCACCTCTCTCACTCCGACATAATGGGTTGATCCGAGCTCAATGTGGGACTAATCTCAGGAGGATATCTTCTGTCATAACGCCACACGGGCATCAGTGCACGAATCGGGCGGATGAATGCTCAGAGTTCAGGTCAAAGGTGTCTCCGTGCACGCAGATGTCCTGTCGTGTGCAGCGTTGAGGACACCTTTGGTTTCCTCCATTTCTGACAGTCAGATACGGTACAACACAGTCGTCCTCTGCACAGACGCTTTGGGCTGGCTCATCATATTTGCCCTACGAGGTAAAGGGAAGTGTATCTAATATTCATGGCTGTGAGACCATTAAGAGCTGGTGTGATAACAGAGGAGTGATCAATGCAGAGACTGAGCCTTACTCAAACATTAACTTACCCCCACCCCGGGTAAAAAAAAGAAATGCACCTCCCAAAAATTGAGTTAATTCACACTAATAATTAATACATTTAATTTAAACTTGATGTTCAACCAATTCAGTCAGATGGTGTAAAGGCATTTAAAAATTGAAATGAGGTACAGTTAATAGTTACCTATCAATGTCCTCAGTGCATGGGCGAACAGTGCATGAACATAAAAGGCAAAAAGAAAAAGTCACAAGTGTTAAATCCTAAACTGCTATCGTTTTTTGTTTTTTTTTATTGCAGGACTTGTTAAAAATTAATTAAACATGATTTAGTTTTGAGGACAGTGCATACAAGCCTTAACATAACACCTCCTAGGGAAATGGATAATTCAAAACTGGAGTATTATAAAGGATTAAAATCATGATTTAATGATTGGGTCTCATTTTGTTACTGTTTTATTTTGGATGTTTTGTTAGACACTAGTAATTAGAAAATACAAATCATGGATGTTGCATTAGTTGGGACCTACTGCTGATAAGATTTTGGTGTTAATTCTTGTCAACAAACAGACACATAATCCCAAAGATAAAGGACCAAAATGAATCAATTTTGGTTTAACGTGATTAAATAAACCACAGAGAAGCCATGGGGCGAAGGTTGGTTAACCTGGTTAACAGCCAAAAACTAATCTAATAAAACCTGTGGATTTTTTTATATGGGCTGATGGAGCTCTGAGAGTAAATAAAGTCTCTGGCTGACTCCATAAGAGGAAAACACACGTTCAATTACTCCTCAACAGCAGATCTAAATTGATTGCGCTAGAATGAGTGCTGACTGGCCAACTTGTAATTCATGACTCTGCAGTAAAGAGCATTGAGAGGACATGGTAAAAAGGGTCATAGGGCCAGAAACATTTGGATGTCTGTGCGTGTGCGTGTGCGTGTGCGTGTGTGTGTGTCTGGGACAAAGCTTTGGGTCAGTTGAAAATTTACCACCTTCTCCATCACAAAACCACGTTAGTAGATCATCCGGCCTGGTCATTAGCAGTTAGAAATGAATGCCAATCCAGGCTTGGTCACATGAATCATGTGACGCTGATAGGGAGAACGCTGCAACAATAATCATACACACAAAGTTAAGCTGTTTGTGTTTCTGGGGTCAGAGTCTGCAGTTTTCAACAGGCCTGTCTGTCCAGAGTTAACAGACTACTGCCACCTATTGCTTCATAGGCCTTACAGCAATTGATCAGACCAGGAAGCCATTTATGAACTTGACTACTGTGATAGAACATCCCTGTTTATCCAATAGACTTGAATTATGAGTGGTAACAAATACAGCTGACTTCATTATTCCCTTAATCTTTATTTAAAATTAATAAAGCAACACAATTACAGTGATGCCGAACGAGAAAAGATAACATAAAGGTCATGACCCAGGAAATGTTTTTAATCGTGCTTTATAGAGATGCCTGGGTTCTTTTTTGTGTAGATCTGTCTTTTGCCCTCCTCCCGTCTCCACGTCCAGTGAACCCAGCCGGTCCCCCTCCAGGGGCCAGGGTCTGCCTTTCAGCCCCCGAAAAGAACTTTTTAAAAAACATTTTCCCTGTGCCTTTTGTTTACTCCTGTGGGAATACAGGGTTTCACTTTAGAGACAATTTAGAAGAAGGTTTGGAATGCTGCATGAATGAAAATAAACAGGAAAAAAACGATTATATCAAAGCAGCTGACTTTAAGGGGGACTGGATATTAGACTGATCCAGCTGTGCCCCACCAAAATAAAAGCATTTACTCCTTTAACTCATTTGTTTATCATATGTTTTATGCAGTATACCCGGCTCCGTGCGGGGGACCGCGCGTCCGAGCTGCTAAAGTGTGTTTTAAGCGTGTTTGTCTTGAAGCCTCCAAAGTCTCCGGACTCCGTCCTTCTCTTTGAACAGGCCGCCGTTTCTCTCCGCGGGGCCGCGCGGCGCTGACGCCGCTCCCTCGTCACGTGACAGGGGAGCGGCGCGGCCTCGCGCCTCCCGCGCTCTCGGTCCTCCCTTCCCAGAGTTCAATGAGCGGCGCGTGGCCCCACCCCGAAGAGTCTGTATAGGCTCAATGTAGGGGGAGGAGGGGGGGGAGAGAGGGTGGGGAGAGGGTGGGAGGAGGAGGGAGAGAGGAGGAGGGGAGAGCAAGGGGGAGAGAGAGGGGCGCGAGGGGAGAGGAGGGGGGGTGAGAGAGGAGGGGAGAGGGGGGAGTAGGGAGGAGAGAGAAGAGGGGGAGATAAAGGGGGAGGGAGGGCGAGATAAAGGGGGAGGGAGGGAGGGGGAGAAGGGGTGAGGGGGTGGGAGGGAGGGGAAAGGGTAAGGAGAGAAAGAGGGGAGGGAGGGGGAGAGAGGGGGAGGGGGGAGATAAAGGGGGAGGGAGGGGGAGATAAGGGGGGAGGGAGGGGAAAGGGTAAGGAGAGAAAGAGGGGAGGGAGGGGGAGAGAGGGGGGAGGGGGAGATAAAGGGAGGGAGGGAGTAGGGGGGGAGGGAAAGGGTAAGGAGAGAAAGAGGGGAGGGAGGGGGAGAGAGGGGAGAGTGAGGGTAGAAGGGGTGTGAGGGGGGAGGATGAGAGAGGGGAGAAAGAGAGAGGGGGGAAGAGAAAGGGGGCTAGAAAGAGGGAGAGGGGGGAGAGAGGGAGGATAAAATAATGAGTTAAAACAATAAAAGCCGGTAATTCTCTCGCCCTCCTCCCGGGGGGAGCGGCCCTCGCGGTGGGAACGCGCCGCTCCAAAAATACCGCGTTTTTGTGAATGTGAACGGTCGCGTTATCTCTCACACACTCGAGGCGAGAGGAACACACACGACATGTATGACACATGCATGTGGAGACGGACGACCTCTGCAGGCTGGGAAGCCCCGACTGACAGCGGGCCGCTTTTATCACCTGCAACTAACACACACACACACACATGCATACATACACACACATATACATACACACACATGCATACATACACACACTTATACAGACACACACTTATACAGACACACACATGCATACATACACACACTTATACAGACACACACTTATACAGACACACACTTATACAGACACACACATGCATACATACACACACATATACATACACACACATGCATACATACACACACTTATACAGACACACACTTATACAGACACACACATGCATACATACACACACACTATACAGACACACACATGCATACATACACACACTTATACAGACACACACTTATACAGACACACACATGCATACATACACACACTTATACAGACACACACTTATACAGACACACACTTATACAGACACACACTTATACAGACACACACATGCATACATACACACACTTATACAGACACAAACTTATACAGACACACACATGCATACATACACACACTTATACAGACACACACTTATACAGACACACACTTATACAGACACACACATGCATACATACACACACTTATACAGACACACACTTATACAGACACACACTTATACAGACACACACATGCATACATACACACACTTATACAGACACACACTTATACACACACACACTTATACAGACACACACATGCATACATACACACACATGCATACATACACACACTCATACAGACACACACAATTATCACGTTTGAGTCACGTTTCTCTAAATTCATTTTTTTCGATGGCCTTTTCTCAGAAGGCTTCTTCACCAGGACCTCGACCAGACTCTCTGCTGCTGCTCGATAGAGAGAAAAAAAAACAACAAAAAAAAAAAAAAAAGTGTCGGTGCAGTTTTGGAGGTTCTCTGGTGATGTGAGGGGCTGATAACACGTTTGAGCAACAAAAGAGAGGGGGAGGAGGGGGAGAGAAAGGGGTGAGAGAGGAGAGAGGAAGGGAGAGGGTGGGGGAGGAGGGGGAGAGAAAGGGGTGAGAGAGGAGAGAGGAAGGGAGAGGGTGGGGGAGGAGGGGGAGAGAAAGGGGTGAGAGAGGAGAAGGAAGGGAGAGGGTGGGGGAGGAGGGAGAGAAAGGGTGAGAGAGGAGAGAGGAAGGGAGAGGGTGGGGAGAGGGAGAGAAAGGGGTGAGAGAGGAGAGAGGAGGGAGAGGGTGGGGGAGGAGGGGGAGGGAGGAGGTAGAGGGGGAGAGAGAAAGGGAGAAGGTGGGTGAGGAGGGGGGGAGGAGGGAGGGGGGGAGAGAGAAAGGGAGAGGTGGGTGAGGAGGGGGAGAGGGGGGGGGGGGGAGAGAGAAAGGGAGAAGGGTGGGTGAGGAGGGGGAGAGAGGGGGAGGGAGGAGGTAGAGGGGGAGAGAGAAAGGGAGAGGGTGGGTGAGGAGGGGGAGGGAGGAGGTAGAGGGGGAGAGAGAAAGGGAGAAGGTGGGTGAGGAGGGGGAGAGAGGGGGAGGGAGGAGGTAGAGGGGGAGAGAGAAAGGGAGAGGGTGGGTGAGAAGGGGGAGAAGGGGGAGGGAGGAGGTATAGAGAGAGGTGGAGAGAGGGGAGACATATAGAGAGGGGGGAGACAGAGGGGGGGGCAGAGAGAGGGGGAGAGACATAGAGAGAGGGAGTGGGGGAGACATAGAGAGGGAGAGAAAGAGAGGGAATGAAAGTGGGGGAGAGAAAGAGAGAGGGGTAATAGAGGGAGGGATAGAAAGAGGGGGTGAGGGGGAGGGAGGGGGCATACAGAGGGGGAGACAGAGAGAGAGAGGGGGGAGACAGGAAAGAGAGAGAGAGAGTGGGGGAGAGGGGGGGCATAGAGAGAGAGAGGGAGGGAGGGAGAGAAAGAGGGAGGGGAGAAAGAGAGAGACATAGAGCTAGTGAGAGAGGGCGAGAGACCTAGCGCCGGGGAGAGAGAGAGCGAGAGCAGGCCCTTCGGAGGATAACACACAACGGGGGACGGCCATCAGAGGACTCGGGACGGCTCGGGGGGACCTCGGATCGCGTCGGGGCGGTGAGAGCTCGGCCGCAGCAGACAGCCGACCGCCGCGGCCAGCCGCGGAGCCTCTCCTCGGGCTTCACACGCGAATGGACCGGAGCCGGACGACGACGGAAGCGGTGACATTATCGCACATGTAGCTCGGCCCGCCGTCAATATTATTTTCCTTCCACCTCTGCCGCTGTGCCCCCCCTCCTCCCCACCCACCCACCACCACCACCACCACCACCACCAACCACCCCCCCGGTGAAGCCCGCCGCCGGGGAGCCGGAGGGGTAGATAACGCGTGTACGTGACCGCCTATGGAAATGTTTATCGGGGACGGGGCCGCGCAGACGAGCCGCGCCGCAGCACGGGCGAGGTTCTGGGCCACGCCGAGCTCGGCCCCTCTTCGCGGGCGGCAGTGAGAGACGCAAGACCCGGGCCTTTTTCTTTCTCTTTTCCTCCTTTTTTTTTTTCTCTCTTTTTTTTTTTTTTTTTTTTTTCTCTCCGGAGATGCAAATCGGGCCGCCGAGGCCGTCTCAGCTCGAGGCGAAGCCCCGGTTCTCGCTGCGTTGAGGCGGGCGCTGTGGATTACAAACGTCGGCCGGATCGAGGCTCGGTTGGTGGCGGCGGCGGTGGTTGAGGGGGGGTGGTGGGGGTGGGAGAAAGAGGGCGAGGAAAGCCGAGCAGAAGCCGAGCTGCATGTGAAGCAGGGACACACACACACACACACTCACACACACACACACACACGGAGACCAGAAACCCAGCAGGATCCGGGCGGCCTCGGTGTCGTCAGCCCCTGTTTTTCCTCTGACAGCGCCTCTCCGAAGGAGGCTCAGCCGCGGTCGGTGGTCGAGGCTCCTCCGGCGGCTGTGGGACCAGGCCCGGGACCTGGGCTGACATTGTAGCCCCCACCAAAAGCCAGGGGAGCCGTGCTAGCCTGGTGTATTTATTTTTCTGCCTCCCCACACACACACCCACCCACCCACCTCCGCCTCCACTTATTCCACCGTCTCCTCCGACCCTGGACCCCCTTTTTCTTCTTTCTTGCGGGAAGATGGGTTGTTTGGGCAACAGTAAGACTGAAGACCAGAGAAATGAGGAGAAGGCTCAGAGAGAAGCTAACAAGAAGATAGAGAAGCAGCTCCAGAAAGACAAGCAGATATACAGAGCAACACACAGACTACTACTCTTAGGTGAGTCCTTGTGGTTTTATTTTTGGGGGGGTTTTGGCTTCATTAACTTTTCTATGCTTGCAGCTCCACAGGCAGATCAACACTGAGATGTGGAGGCCCTGCTTTCCTCCCTGCATAACCTTCTGGGATGTTGTTTTGGGAAACATTGTCAACAGTGTGACTTTGCTATTGCATAAGGCACAAAAAAAAAAAAAAAAAAAAAAGTAGCCCTGTGCTTGGGTTTTTCTCGGTGCCGGTGAGCCCAAATTGAAGGGTGGGGGGAGGCAATTCCTGTACCTGAAGGCGGCACGGTACTGGTGGCGGTGGTGGTGTTGGCGGGGTCAGTAGTGAGTTTGGTGGCTGCTGTCAGGGGAGGGGGGTCATCGCAGCGTAAACGCTCCGGTTAATCTCAGACCGGGAACAGCCGCCCGCGTCTGCCAAACTGGTTTTATTCTGTGCTGGGGCACGTGTGTGTGTGTGCGTGTGAGTGTGTATGCAAGCAAGGCCCGTTGGAACAGATTAGACCTGGTGATGGTTAACGGGGCTTCCGGGTCCGTCAGAACGCCCTCCGCCTTGCAGTAATTGATTGCGTTATTAGGAAAAGCCCGCGCCCTCCCACCACCACCCCCCCCAGTGCCCCCCGCGTCTTCATTGTGAAAATGAACGTGCATAAGGCTCAACATGTGGTTGTGTGTGCCAGAGAGCGAGCTGGAGGTGGGCTGGGTCTCTACATTACATAAGAGACAAATAAGAGTGTCTAACTTTTCTCTGCAGTGCCCTGCTCTGTACCCTTTTGGTATGTCCATTTGCAGGCTTGCTCTGTGTAAAGAAGCCGCAGTGTTCTTTGTGTGTGTGTGTTTTTGGGGGGGTTAACAAGCAATCAGAGAAACTGCAGCGAGGCTGCACGTCGAACAATACACCTGTAGTTGTGTAGAAGAGGAAGTTGTGGTGATTCAGGGCAGCAGAAGTGCAGGGCCTGCGTGGAAACCAAATCAAACATGTCTGCCCTAAAACCAGCAGCCTTTCAATTATATAATCCGCCAGCCCGATTTGTGTTGGAGGCTTGTTGGTCTTTTGTTCGATTCTAATTTTGTTAGTGTTCTTCAGCAGATATTCTTTAAGGCGTTACTCTGTTAGCCGGACTCAAGCCAAAGATTTTAGTTTCAGAAAAATGGATTTAATCTGAGATTACAGTGGTGGTTTGTCATAAACCCGTAACCTGCTGAGAGAGTATACGTTGTTTGGGATTAAAACAAGATATTAGCAGCGCTGCCTCCTAATTAAGCCGCTTCCTGTCTGCTAGACTGAGCTGTGCGTTGTCCAGTTGTGTATGAAAGCGGGGGGGGGGGGCATCCTGGAAATTATATGATTCTCTTTTCCCTCCATGAAATTTTGCAGAGCCTCTGTTTTTTAAGGGAATTGATCAAATCTCAGCAGCAAATGGTGCTGAAAGTTTAAACACGTGCTTGGTTTTGATTAGCTGCCAGGTTTCGCAGCTAAGAAAGTAATACTACTCACAGTTTTTAATCAGCAACAAATCATCTCGCTAAAATAAATTCCCAGCTCCATTACTGGAAATTATTCACTTTGAACGCCACATGCAACTAAAACCTGCTGCATTAAGTTTAAAGTTGTGCAGGCTGCACGTTGGAGTCGTCTTGTAATACAAAACGGATGAAAGTGCAGACATCAGAGTGAATGTAGCATTGACATTATACAGGAATATTTACATGTAAACAGTGATGGAAGTGAAACCGACAGTGCGGCCTCTTGGTTCTTCAGATGGTGTTGGTTTTTTACATGCTATATATCACATATATATGAATAGTCACATATATATGAATTTTGAATTGATATAGGACATAGAAACTTATATATTTAAGCATTTTGAATAAATAAGGCAACATGTGAGCAGATAGAATGCGGCTTGAACTTAAATTATCAGAGTTGATGTCGCAAAACATGCCAGAGTTCTAATTGATGACTTTTATTTGAATTCAGAAAAGAGCAACGCTTAAATGACACCAGCGATGCTTACTGTTTGATTTAGTTTAAATCGTTTTGGGATTTTAAAACCAAAATCGATCTATCTTGAGGCTTTTATGCATTCGTGGGTGATATTGAGCTCTCAAACCTCCATTGGTTGAGCTTTTATTATTAATATTCACTAATAAGCCTAGAATCAAGATTAGATCAGGCACTATTCATTTAACAATGGCAGGCTAATCTTACTGATTTTATGTAATCATGTTTAGGTTAAAAATGTCTTCCTGGATGTCAGCGTGTGTTGACTGACTGACCAGGTTTCATCTGAGAGGTCCAGATCGTTGAGCTTCACAGGATTTTTATGGCCCTGACACCTGAAACTCATTTGATTCAAGTTAACCATATCCCTCATTGATTCCTGATGTCGACTCCAACTTTAAAGATGACGCTAGAGAGAAAGCAGTTCGTTAACGCGGAAATTGTTACAGGAAAGGCCTCAGAGAGAAGCAGTAGCACGGCGTAACTAGACGTTAAACCGCCCGCCCGCCTGTCCGGTTCACATGCAGTCGTACCTTCAGCAGGTGTGGCTTCACAGAGCAGCAGATGAGTTTCCTTATCACAGCAGATGCTCGTGATGCTCATTCGGGGGCCCCGAGCATGAACTGTCTAGCTGTCGGGACTAAATGCAGCGCTGAAGCGCTGTCTTCTCCTGCCTTTTCCCTCAGTTACATAAATAGTCCTTCATATTTGGTTTAAGCAAGTATTTAGGTCCACGGGTGGACGGACAGGGCGGCGTGTTGAGGGGACCGAGGCGAGGACGTGGCCAACAGTATCCTCAACCGCCTGAACTAGTCTGAAGGTCGGCGTGCTGGTTGATGTTGTCTCCGACACAGATCCAGTAGCCCCAGTAAGTCATTGAGCAAGGTCACTGGGATCGGCCGGTTGCCGAGAATGAGAAGAAAAGCGTACATACGCAGGGAGGCAACCGACGAATTAAATGGCGCGCATGCACGAGACCATTTAAGGAGGCCGGCTTGCACCCAGTCACATTTTATTTTCATCTGATCTGTGGAGTGGCACAAAAGCGTGGCTGTTTGGAGAGAAGACATTGAAGATCAACTGATCACCATTATTCAAGAGACGCCGGCTTTGTGTTACAATACAGAGAAAGATTGTCATTGGTTGGCTTTCCAGTTTCTCCTTTATGAATGGAGAGTTATTGTCTCTCACGCGGGCGCAGAACACACTGGCTACCCGGCTGTCGGGCTTACTCTGGGCAGTGTTCTGTGTTACATTTGCCATAGTCAGAATATTTGATGAGGGCCGTCACAGCAGGCGGCCTTTTCATTCATGCAAGTTTAGATGTAGCGTTTGGGAGCGGAGGCCCTTTAAAAACGAGAAGCCGGACAGTATTGAGGTCTGTTGACCTGCTGTAACGACCGGCCTCATTAAAACTTTGAAGTCAGCTGGCTGTCTTTTGTAAATCTCGCGACATGCCTTTTATTGAAAAGAAAAAGGGCTCAAATGTAATCTTGTGATGGGAATCACAGTATCTAGTGGAATAATCAAGTTTATTATTTCAGCCATGACCATGCACGACTGTCCTTGCCTCTCAGTTTTCCCAAATAAAGTCACACTCGTGTATGAAATTTGCTGCTTGTTCATCGAGAGTCCGTGCATTAAACGTTTTATTTGTGTACAGTGTTTATGTCTAAAAATGGCTCGTAGAACTGCTGCGTGCACGCTATAAAATTGTCTATTAAAGGGTTGTGTATGGCCTGATTGTCTGGTTTCGCATGTAACACATCCCTAATATTTCCTTTCCTTTTTCTTGCAGGAGCTGGAGAGTCGGGAAAGAGCACCATAGTGAAACAGATGAGGATCCTGCATGTCAATGGCTTCAATGCAGAGTAAGCACTGTTACCGAGGTGGGGCGTGGGCAGGAGTTGCAGAACATGTTTGTTTAAATCAGAAATTTAAAATCTCTGAATATATTTAACCTTCATAAATCTGCATCAAAAAGACGAGCTGATACGGAACGCTGTGGCAGGTTGCACCTCAGTGGCTCATTTTAGTGCAACGACACACAACCTGGGTTGTTTGAGGATGATAGGAAACACAGGAAATACATCACTATAATTTCTGTTCATTCATGTCAACAATGTGAGTAAAGCAGCAGATGTGACGTCTACATGTAGCCTATATACACAGTGTGTCTTGGTTACGTTGTTGTGTTGTGCTTTTATCAGGCCTGTCACGATGGATGGGTCCGGATTCGTTTTTTGAATCGGTGCGTGTATTTTAAACGCAGTTGGCGCACATGCAGAGGGGTGCCGGGCCGAGCAGAAAACAAGAAGAAGAACCTGTTTGCTGGGTTTGAGACCATTAAAACAGTGGAAGAGTGGGAACCATTAATAAGCCCATTGTGATATGAGCACACTGCAGAAAGTATTTTTCATTTTATCTAAGGTCTACCAGCTTGTTGTACCATCTCGGTGTTAGTCGGGGCTTCAGGTTCTGCTGCACATTGTCTGGCTAAAGGTACATATCTGCCATCTGAGGAAATTAGAATTTGTTGTGCACATTTTTGACTCGTGACAAATCTTGATAAATCTACAGCTTCTGTCTGATTAATCAGATACATTTCAATCTTTTGAGTCAGTCAGACGGTCCACAGAGACTCGACAGTATCAGAAAATATCCTCAGATATTAACTCATCTGAACTTTGCAAACTGATAGTTGGTGTCTTTAGTTCCATGCGGAGTGGGAAAGATGGATCGTAGGTGTTCATGGGGTGAAGACGAGGTGAAAATGGACCTGCTCAAAGTGGAGTGCTCGCTAGGACGCATACAACAACAGGATAAATCCAGCTCAGACATGATGCTTTTATGTTATTGTTGTCGTGTCTGCACGATGGATGCTTGGTGGTTGTCACCGAAAGTTAAAAATGACCTCCTACCTCTTCGACGAGGACTGGGTGCTGTAACCGGAATACTATTTTGATCCGAATGGGCTTTTCTGGGCTGACTAGTTCTATTTTTGCTCCTATTCTACTTATCTAGGCTCCAGTTGTTTTTAGGCAGCTGTAGTTGAAGTCACACACTCAGCAATAGAGTCGCAGTGCATTTAAACTTTATCTAAAAGTTAGGAGGCACATGAGAGGAGCTCTGCAGAACACATTGAGATCAGTAAAATCCCATGTCACTGTGCACAACCCCCCCCCAGAAATGACCAGGATCAGCTCAAAGACCTGGCGTTATTGATAATACGGAGTGGGGCTGATCCACATGGCATCATGGGTAATCTGCATACTTGGGAAGGTACCATTAATGCTGAATGATAAAACAGGTTTGGGAGCAGCATCTCTGCCAAGTGAGATGACTTCTCTTTCAGGCAGGACAATGCCAAACCACATTCTGCACACATTACAACAGCACGGCTCTGTGGTAAAAGAGTCTGGCTGCTAAACTGGTCTGTCTGCAGGCTGGAGTCGTCTCGCAGTCACAGCACTTGGCGCACTTGTAAGAGACGACAAAATAAACCCCAAACTGTTGAGCGGGGGGGAGAAAAAAATAAAAATTGCGCATCAAACGACAATGCAAAGTCGCGGTTGCGCTTACAAGAGTCCGTCCTACAGAAAGATCGCAGCTTTAGCGCACCTTTGGTTTATGTTCCTTTCAGCGGGCGGTCATCTTCAAATGCGCGCTTATGTTTGTGTTCATGTGTGTCTCAGCGCTCTGGCATGTGTTGATCTGTTGGTTGTGATGGTGACGGAAGCCTCTTTGAAAGGTTAGACTAGAAAATCGGCACCCAGGGCAGAGGAGCGCATATGACCCGACTCGTGACTCTTTGTGCGCACGCGTTTCGGGACCGCTGAACTTTTTACTCAATTCCGACTTCGAACCTCGAGGAAAACAGTGCATTTGAGCCTGTTCCCTTTTTTTTTTTTTTTTTTTTTTTTTTTTTTTTTTTTTGCGTTACAAATCCAGGGTTTCTCTTTCCTTAACAACCCTGTTTTTGCTCCTCCCAAAACGCTCAGAGATGATGTAAACCCACCGAACTGACAGCCGTCACATGAGTGGGCGTGCACCGTCGGTTGCATTTGACCTTTTTGACTGGTGGCCATTTACATGGCAGGATTGTAAAAAGTCGTAATTTATTTTTCTGCGTCACCGTAGTTTCCTTATTTAAATGATACAAAGACCTTCAATGGATCTGTTTGTTTTTGTTATCATCGTTCGTCACAAGGCAAACACATCATTTTTTTTTCCCACAGTGACAGCAGGGGTCACTAAGACACAACCTTTGTGCCCAGACGAGCAAATTTGAACAACGACGCAATAATAAAAAAGAAAAAAAACAATGCGTTGCGGGTTCACCGGCGAGCGTGCGTGTAAAAAGGGATGCGGCTTCTTTAAGAGATCTGGACCAAAAGTGTTGTGATCTTTTGTGTCCTTGTTTCAGAGTCGGTTCTGTTGTTTGCTTCCGCGGACAGACGGTTTACAGGGGAGGAAAGACGGATTGAAACTTTGCCCATCCTTTGTCCTTCCCTTCCCGCCGTCCATTTCTTTTCTTTTTTTTTAACCTTGTTTGTTAACAATGTTTCAACTATTTGCAGATGCTCTTCGCAGTCAGGTGACATTTTTGCAATTGTATGTCACAGCAATGGTGATGTCATGCTCTCAGGGCCTGTCACGGCTTTTCCATCACTGTTGACAAAATTCCATTAATGATGTGAGAAATATTCAATTGGCATACTCGTGTGTGCATACGGCGACTATATTTAGTGTAGTCTTTGTTGGCAGTTTGTCAACTTGCATAGTCTCCTAGGAAACAAATGAAGTATGTGGCCTATAGGAGTTTGTAGGTTGTTAATGGATTTATCAGCTGGTACTAATCCACCCTAGAATTGAGCATTGCAACTATAACTGCGGTTCTGTGAATCCCGAAAGCTCTCTTTTGCTCATAATCCTCGTAGCGAGACAGTATTTTGTAAGAAATGACACCGAAAGGTCTCCTTCGGGTCACTTTGGGGGGGGGGGGTCACAGGTAACATTGTTGGTATACATACTCCAACTGCGCATGAGCATAGAGAATACAGTGATATTGGCTGTATTTAGAATGTTCTATGACCTCACATTGTTGTTCTGTATCATTCACTCTTAAAGTAGGTAATATTCCCTGTTTAAACAGAAATAAAACCTGGCAAGGTTCAGACCCATCTCCCCTTTTACCACTGACACGGAACTATTGTAAACACCCGGCTGTGTGCTGTTGTCCTGGCAGGCTCAAGGTGAAAGATAGGCTAACTGGCTATCTGGTTGCATTTATTAGAAACATTCCCGTCACAGAGTGTTCAAATGTCTTGTACAAACAGCTATCCGTTACAGCAGACATAATTTCTCTCCAATGCGGGCCGAAGGTCTGTTTACCCCCCTTTCCAATCAAAAGCATGCTGTAGCTTCCCATGTCCCGATAACGTGGAACTCCTTCCCTGAGCTCCACTGTGGTGATTTTTAAATAATGGGCTTCCTTTGCAGGAGAGCATGCTGGGTGTCTCTTGTCCATCCAGGATTAATTTATCTTTCTATTGTATTTCACTCTGTTTCAGAGAGAAGAAGCAGAAAATCCAGGACATCAAAAATAATATCAAAGAGGCTATTGAGGTAAGTAGCTGTGTTTATGCAATCTTTTTCCCTCTGTTAGTAAATCAAACACCGTAATGTCTTTAAACTGGAATTAATGGACCATATTGACACAGTGGCCTGATATCACACACAGCGCGGTTGGCTCAAATGCTAATTAAGTACTACACCACCTTAAAAAGGGGACTTTTATTCATTCTTATCTGCTTTTGCAGATTTTTAGCATAGGTCTGACAGACAGCTAGGACAAAAGGTGCCGTGTTTTTGCGTCACCTCCCTCTTCTGTGTTTGTGACAGACCATAGTACTGGCTATGAGCACACTGACACCTCCAGTGCAGTTGGCTTGTCCAGACAACAGGCACCGGATCGAATACATCCTCAACCTTGTCAACCAGAAGGACTTTGAGTTTCCATCTGTGAGTATTACCAGATTGAACACGCACTCATTCCTTTATTTTGGTAGTTTTACTACACAGTCAGAAGTGCATCATGTACTGTACCACGTGTTTAAGGGGACTCGGCGTATTGTTTTAATCACCACTTCAGGTGTGTCTTTCTGTACTATTTTAATCTCAAGTGCAGTCATTAAATTTAAGGTTATTTAATGCATCTTTCTTGCATCATTGCTCATCTTTTTTTGCCTTTGGCATCCTCTGCAAATTATATAACTAATCCCAGACCACAAACATACACTTGCATGTATGTTTTATTGAGCTGCATTTCCACTGAGCTGAACCATTCGGGCCAGTGTAGTATGCAGCGGTGCACCTTGATATGTTGTACATTGTCCCTAGCCTGATGGATGGATGGATGGATGGATGGATGCCATCAGCTGTCCAAGTGCCCTGACTTTGAATAGTGGAATAAACATTTTTTGAGCAAAAGATCACTCACATTTGGTTTGAGTGTGTTGCTCATGGGTGTGTTGCTGGAGTTGATCTCTGCGTTGATCAGGTGGAGTGTGACACACCCCTCTCTGGTCTGATATGACTGTTTTTTGTCCCACTGCTCCGAATGAAAAAGTAAACCTTTGATCCCTCTAAAAGACGCTAAAACCGCACCAGAAACGATCGATGCTCACAGTTTCATAAATGTGCCCATACCTGATAACACTCTGACGCTTCCTGCACGCCTCATTTTATTATTTGACAGGTGTTGAGATTGTTGCCCTCACGCCTGTTGAATTTATCTGTACAGTCTGAACAGGAACATCTCCCCCTGCTCTCAGGACTGCTAACATACGTCCCATACCCCGCCCTTTATTTGGGTTTCTCACGTTGCACTTGGCAGAGGGCACACAATTGTGTCCCATCCCTCATCAAACCTGTTAGATATCTGGTTGTGTATGAAATAAAATAAATTGTAACCAAGTCTGAAAATGGAAGTCCATGTCTGCGTCCCCACTGATGTCGGTCTGTTTTAGTTCCCCTGTTTTGATCATGCTAAGCTGTTAATGTGAGGTAGTTTGTGCATACTGAGGGTTTCTAATGACCTGATGTGTTTTGTGTGCGGAGCTGAATATTCTCAGTGGGAAATTCCCATTAACTAATTGTCCCAGCCAAGAGGGAGTGAGGGATCTTATTGTTTATCCACAGCCACCTGGGGGTTCAGGCCTAATTCAATTTGCAGTTCACTCAGTTTCACATGTTCACACTGTTCTTCTCCTCTTTCTGCCCTTCCTCCCCTGCCCTGTCTCCCCTCCTCCTCCTCCCTTACCCAGACAGCCATCCGCAGGAGCCCCCCCCCATATGACCCTGGTTCTGCTCAGGGTTTCTTCCTGTTAAAAGGGAGTTTTTCCTGCCACTGTTGCTTGTTCTGAAATCGGGCTCTGTAAATCGCCTGGAGACTGCTAGACTTTATAAAAATAACCGCTTCTTTCAAACACTGCTCATTTCTGACCGGGATCTACGCGTTTCACTGAAGTTGATGTGAAGGATTAGAGCGAGACATCGGGCCGGTGGAATATGCTTCCAACCGTACAATTTGACGTTAACCTTCAGCAGACAGATTTAACTGTCTGTCAGAGTTGGGCTCGTACCTCCAGCACTTTTTAAGTGTCATTGAGAGTAACACTTCACAATGAGAATTAGTCATTTTGATTGATTTTTCTTACCCAGAGAGGAGTAACAGGCCTGGCGCTGAATGGAAAAATAAAGCTTTTATTTATTAATATTTTTATTCTGTAGCACACGGCCAATAATGAAAGTGCGCCCTGTTTGTACCCATCAGTGTGGTGCAGTGAAAACATGTAAGTTGATGGGATTTCACCACCCATGTGAGCCCCGTTGACCCTGATTGGAGGGGGGGGTTACATATGGAAATATGATGAAAAGACTTTAGAGAGAAAACCAAAATGTGCTGAATCACTGGAGCAAAAGACAACACGAGCGTTAAAGAATAAATCAGCGAACATTATCTAACACAAACATGGCGCCAGTTCAAATTACATTAGAAAAGGTCTGACGTTGTTTAATAGGACGGAGTCTGATAATAAAACAGACAATAAAAAAGGCGTATTCTGCGATATTTCTTTTTAATATTTTTAGGCATAAAAACCTCAACTTATGGTTGAAGTTGGTTTATGACAGAATTATGGCCTTTTTCTTAGATAACTTGGTCTTTTATGGAAAATAATCATTAGAAGATATGATTATGTGTGATTCCATATCGTTATGATGAATTATTTGGAGCAAAAGCGACGCTGCTGATGCCAAAAGTTCAGTGACTGACTCTAATTTGAGTACAAATACCCTCTTATTTGTGTGACACCTTGCATATGGTGTGTGAATTGTTTGTTATTGTTACCAGCTCCTGCGCACTGCTGGTAGGTCTGGAGAACGCCACTCCGTCCGAGCTCCTCTATTTACCTTTGCAGACGTGCACACGGGCATCGCCCAGGCACAACATATACCGCGTTTGGTGTCAACAAAGACGGCGAGCGCCCAGTGGCCTCGGATACACCAGGTAGCCGCTTGGCTGCTCCCTCTGTCACAACTCACGCTTGACGTGGGGACACTGGCGTTCTTTAAGCCGTGGCTCATCGCACCAAGGACACTAAACCACACTAAAGGTTCCGACCAAGCACATGAAACATCGCCTTGGCCAACACCCTCACGGTTCTTAGCAGATCTCCCGTAGTTCTCTGGTCGGTGTTGTTTTATTTGTTTTGTAAATGGCCCTGTCATTCACTTCCTGTGTCCTTCCCTCCTCAGGAGTTTTACGAGAACGTAAAGACACTGTGGCAGGATGAAGGGGTCAGAGCGTGCTACGAGAGATCCAATGAGTACCAGCTTATCGACTGTGCACAATAGTAAGTACGCGCCTGTCAATCCAGACACAGTGCCCCCCCCATTAGGTTTGTCCTACTACGCTATGGAAACCGGCCGAGGGGGTTGATCACCGAGCCAGAACTCTTCTGAGCTTTTTCATGTGTTTGCTGCATTTTTCGTGCTGTAGACAACGATGTGCAACAGAGGGCCGCTTTTCATCCTCCGTACCTCTCCACATACGATCACACCTGTTGTAAACATGCACGACTCCGTAAATATGGCCACTCCTCGTGGCCATATTTATGTTTAATTTCTGTACAGATCACAAACCTCCGTCCCCATAGACGCTGTGTTCTTGGTTTAAAATGGTGACATCCACGGTGCTTTGGAGGGGTGTCGGGGTTCAGTGTTGATGCAGATGATCAACAGTCAGAGCTCCAGGATATTCTCTGTTAGCTGTGCAGGGTTAACACACCTGCTCAGTCAGCCTTTACCACCTTTTAGTCTCTTCTTTTCTGGCAGTGAACTTGTGTGTGGATCAAAGACGCATTTACACTTTGACTGCATGTGTTTGCAATGAATCCCTGATCGTTACACTGAAGTGTGGACACTACTGTGCATTCTCAGTATGTTTTGATTGTGTTTACAGGTGTATTTTTGTGTGGTCAAGTATTATCCAACTGTAATATAATGTGATATTTTAAAAAAGCCTGTACATTAATCCCAGGTGTTATTGGTCAGGGCCACACAGACTGTGCTATTGACAATTTACATATATCACACGTTGCCCAACAAATTTTCGGTCCACCCCGACTTTCATCAGGATTCCACATAATTTTACCTACGGCGGCCTCTCATGCGTCTGTTGCCGTGCTGCTTGGATATGTGGACGGGCTCTTAGCTGTGGAAGCTCCTTGTGAACGCTGATGTGGGATGTCGCTCTGATGCTGTTATGTGATTTATAATTATTCTGCGCTGCCACCTCTCAGCGAGACCCGTTCTGCCCCCCTAATGTTGCTCTAACGCGTATTTCCCAAACATCAACCACTTCAGGGAGGACTTTTATTTAAACTGCTGAGATTGGAGTGATTGAGGAGACACGAAAAAACCACAGAGGGGTGAAGCTGCTTTGTAGCTGCAGCAGCAGCAGCAGCAGCAGCAGCTCTTCCAGGGTTTGGGAGAAAACATGGCCGAGGCTGAGTCATCCACAGATCAGAGGATGTGTAGAAGAAAAGAAGGGGTGGTTTCTGAAGACGCGGCACCGCTGCTCGTGCGTGCGCCGCGAGCCCCTGGCTTATAAGGCAGCTTACTGGTTTAAAATAAATAAATAAATAAAACGTACTTGATGTTATGTGCCTTGAATTAAGTCCTGAATGTTGCGCGTTGGTGTTTCAGCAGCTATCAGAGGCAGGAAGTCCCCCCTCGGTTTCCCCCCATCGACTGCGGTGGTGCAGTCCGGTCTTTTTGTTCCACCCCTCTTTTTTGCTTACCCATCCAAAACAAGAAGACAGACTCATCCTGCGCTTACTTTAATTTCTCTTCCCTTTTTTTTCATCTCCGTGTCTGCCTGTCAGTCTGTCTGTCTGTCTGCCTGGAGCTACTCCAGCCACACTAGATTGGGAACTGATAGACTATTAATAGTGCCTGTGGTTATGTATCCATGGTAACCCTGCTGAAAGCCAGGGCGCCAGGGAGCTATTTTTGAAATCTGCTCTGTAATGTCAGACAGACGCCACTACACTTCCATTCTCTGCATCTGCCCTCCTCGTTTCTCCTCCTCTCCCTGCTTTCCTCCTCTTTTCTCCCTCTGCTCCGTCCCTTCATCTCGCCTTTCTCTGCTCCCTTTCAGGGACACACACATTTTACTGCTGCTCATTTCCTCTTCCTGTGAACTAGTTCACACTCTTTCATGTGGATGGCACCAACTCAGCAGTTCAAATAGCCCAGGTTGAAACTCCAAGCAGCTGTAAATGATGATATCAGTCATGGTTTGTTGGTGTCCAGCGTGAGCAGATGCATCGGTGTTGGTTTGATCCGTCTTGACGTCTGTCCTCAAAGTGGTTTTTAAAAGGTTTGCTGAGATTTCTTGGCTAATAAAATGGCAGAGGTCATTTCAGAGTCCATAACATTGGAATGTTTTGGTCATATCTGCGGTTTTAACTGCTGTCAAACGTGTTTCTGCTGACCGCTGCGGACGTTGATGATTGTGAAAATTGTCTACTCTGTAACAGCGCGCCGCATAAACTAGATCCAATACCCGCCGATTCACCTTCGGTACATCACCAAAAGTGAGCAGAAGGTCGGGATGCTAAACTGTGGTGTTGAGTGGGTGTAACAGGTGCTGCAGTTCCTCCACAAGATCCCAGTTCAGGCTTTTTCACTTAACCCTTCGTTGACAATAAACCTCTTATCGTTGACATGTGCTGCCATCCTAACCCTCGCGTGTTTTCTCCTCAGTTTTCTAGACAAGATTGACATCGTGAAACAGAATGACTATACTCCAACAGATCAGGTGGGTGAGCGTCCTCCTCCTCCAGCATTGCATCAGAGATTTTAACAAGTCTTAGGCCTTTAATTAGAGAAGTTCCCCCAGTCTTTATATTTGCTCACTCAAGTATTTGAGGGTGACCTCTGACCCCCTCTACCTTTTTTCCACACTAGGATTTGCTGCGCTGCAGAGTACTGACTTCAGGAATCTTTGAAACAAGATTCCAGGTGGATAAAGTAAATTTCCAGTGAGTACAAACACCAGTCGGTCATTTCAACATTTCACCTGCCGACGGTAACGCTTCATTTTGTTACCTTGACAGTATGTTCGATGTCGGCGGTCAAAGAGACGAGCGTCGGAAATGGATCCAGTGCTTTAACGGTAGCTCTGCTTTACGTCTCCTGGCTCTGGCTTTCTCCACCTGGTTTGAATTTTCCCAACTGTGTCTGATTTGTGGCTCTTGCGCGCACAGATGTAACAGCCATCATCTTCGTGGTGGCCAGTAGCAGCTACAACATGGTGATCCGGGAGGACAATCAGACCAACCGTTTACAGGAGGCCCTCAATCTTTTCAAGAACATCTGGAACAACAGGTTGGCGCATTTGTGAAATCAGCGTTCATGCTGCGAGGTGTGCAGCGCGCATGAAGCAGTTTACCTGTGGCCCCAGTCCAACTTCAAGGATCACAGTTTTTTTCTGAGTATTTCCTGGGAGCGACATGTTTGATCAGCGTTCACCTTTGCAGTAGTGACCTCCTCTGCTTTTATAACCGGAGCAGAGCACAGGCGCGGGTTACTTCGGCATGGGCTGATCACGACTAAATTTCAAAAATGGAAGCGGTTCCTCATTTTTCCACCCGTGTTTACCGTTATGAAATGCGACCCAAGTATTGTCAGCTTCCTCTGAGTTCAGCGTAAAGCAGCAGGATATTGTTTATGCACAAGTACGGGCGGCGCATACACGAGACTACTGTAGTTGATATGTGCTATGAAAGAAATACTTACTTCACACACATTGTACCAGGGGGTTGATTGACTGAATATTGAATACAGTGAACCCTCGCTATAACGCGGTTCACTTTTTGCTGCGTCGCGGATTTTTTTACGGGGCATTGTAGCCTGAATCCTGATTGGTGAACTGCGGTGGAAAAGGCACCTGCGGTCGCACCCAAAAGATGGAGGAAGAGGTTTGAACTTTGAAAGTGTTTAAGTAGGAGAGAACCGTGAGAAAATGTTAAAGCCTGTGAGAAAAGTGTGTGGTTAGGGGTTTTTACGGCCTTAAAACCTGTTAAATAATTGTAAAATATAAAGCTGTTTACTACGCGGATTTCATCTATCGTGGGTTATTTCCAGAACGTAACCCCCGCAATAAACGAGGGTACACTGTGTTTGATTTTTATTTTACCACGTGTCTTTTGTGATAAAAGTTCAAATGTTCTAGATAAGCTTTCTTCACTTTTGGTCTGAGATAGTTGGGGTCAGCGTTTGGCTGTGAGGTCGTACATTGTGGGAATGTCTTCAGTTGTGGGGTATATGAGGTTGATGTGTGTTTGGATTTAACCCTAACCCTACAGAGCAGGGAATGAGATGTTGGGTAAACCCAGTGGGGGGGGGGTCCTTCATTTGTAGCCAGGGCTATGTTTTTGTCTCCACTAGTGAAAGAATGGATCCACAAGTCCTTCTGACCCCAACCAATTACAATATTTTTGACTAGATCTCAGCATCAGGGAAGCTTTGTGCATGTTTCTGTGTCAACCATTTGTGATCAAATGTGTTCGAGACCCTCAGAACGGGTGAAAACAGTCACGTAGCGCCACCAACTGCAGGCCCTCTGTGTACTTGTCTGCCAGCATTTCTCCTCACACACTGTATGATGTTAATTCATAGTATTTCCTTCATTACAGGTGGCTGCGGACCATTTCTGTCATCTTGTTCCTAAATAAGCAGGACCTGTTAGCAGAGAAGGTGCTGGCAGGGAAATCCAAAATTGAGGAATACTTTCCTGAATTTGCTCGCTACACCACACCTGATGATGGTTAGTATCTCATTTACATATGTCAGTTTACTAACAAATATGACTTTGTACAGTAGATTAAAAGGAATATAGTTCAATGTGCTGCCCGAATAACCACATAAAGTAACTGGCTTTTTTCCACTTGTAAATATCTGCCTTTAATACGTCTGAATCAGTGCGTCTATGATTATTGACCATTAGAGGGCGCCCTTGATGCACAACCAAGTGATTCCTGTGCATCCAGGATGGCGTGCAGGCTAACTTGATTAATGGAATGTGATAGTTAATTACCTCCGGAAAATCTTGAAGTTTGCGCACTGAAACGGCTGTGGTTTCATTGGCTTCCCTCTCCCCTTCCAGCAACACCAGAACCTGGAGAAGATCCACGTGTTACCAGGGCAAAGTACTTCATAAGAGATGAATTTTTGGTAAGGGACTTGCTGCCTTAAATACGTCTTGGAACCTCAAACGTGTTACTGTGCAGATCAAGGAAAAAAATATTTACCAACGAAAAATTAGAATAGATTGTGTTGCAGTTGTGGGTGTGGCTGATTAATTAGCACCATCTAGTGAAGACCTTCGGTATTGTTCGAGCTCGACCCAATAGATAACTTCATCACTTGTGTGCTAATATTTTTTATAATGTTTATATTTTAAAGCCAAAAACTGGATATCTAGGCTTTTGTCTTCAATCCTGTGTGATTAATGTGCATGGTGTGATATAATGTGTTGCTGGTAGAACAAAAACATAAACCTTTACTGGTGGTAAAAAGCTGTTCTCATCCTCCCCCGAACCACACACATTATAATTGTGCTTCCAGATTTGTCTCTTAAAAATGCCGAGTTTTGGAGTGAAATATATTCTCTTTCCCAACTACAGAGGATCAGTACAGCCAGTGGCGATGGGAGACACTACTGTTACCCCCACTTCACCTGCGCCGTGGACACGGAGAACATCCGACGCGTCTTCAACGACTGTCGAGACATCATCCAGCGGATGCACCTGCGGCAGTACGAGCTGTTGTGATGAGAGAAGTATGACCTTTGGCCAAAAAAAACCCCCGCTTTGGACTAAGAAAGACCTTGAACCCTGAACTCGAGTCTCTGACTCCCCTCTTCCACAGAAGCGTGTGAAGGATCGGGAGCCGAACACCCTCTCACACGTTACACACCCTGAACCCAGAACTTGGCCTAATGCAAACTTCCTACCTGCAGTAGACAGAGCTATATTGATGGAAGGGCTTGAGGGGATAACACATAAACATTCTTATCTCTACTTTCAGCCATATTCCCAGCTATTCACCTTTTGAAATCGTATATCGCCCCCCCCCCCTCCCCGAACACATTACCTTCACCTTGCTAAGAACCTCAAGTCGCCCAGTCTGGACTGGTTTTTCTTTCCGCAGTGATGAGGGTTTGTTGGGGACGAGAGGGAGCCTGCGGGCTCCTCCTCCGGAGAGGCGCGGAACGAGAGGACTGCCGAGGTACTGCGAAAGAAGACGAAACACGTCAGCTCATCACGACTTTATCGAAAAACAAAAACGCAAGCACTGTGCTCAGGACGCGACTCAAACTGTGTACACCGCCCCTCCCCGACGCGCTCACCGCCAACGCAACCGCAGGACCCGCTTGCACACAGAAAACGTATCACATCTGCTTCTTACTGGACTGCACGGACCCAGGCGGACCTGGGGGACGTCACCGTCTCCGAGACCGGCGGCAGACTGGCGGGGGCGTCGGCGCGTTGCTTTGAGGCGCAGGCGAGCGGCCGACCGACCGACCGAGCCGCCGCGGCCCCCGAGGAGCGGCGGCGATCTCGGACGAGAGAGGAAAAAAAAAAAAAAAAAAAAGAGGGACGGGCTGAAGGACAAAAGTGAGGACAGAGCTGACTGCAATGTGAATTTCTCTGGATTCTCCTGACAGGGACAGTGACGAGGACGGTCCCTCCGCGTCTCCACTCAGCTGTCCGCCACCTGACTTTGCCTTGTCGACAGCGGAGCAAAACATGAGGAACACGTAGAGTTTTAAACAAAAAAAAAGAAAAAAAAGAAAAAACAAAACGCCAACTTTTATCGAACTCGACTAGCGGAGGGCGGAAGGCCTCCTCCAACAGTACAGTACATATAAGTTAAAGAGAATCCATCTTGTCATGATCGACCCTGTTGAACTGTCTCCACAGCTGTTCTGTCTGTGTGGACGTTTTTTGTGCCATTGTGCCCTGTGCGCTCTTCTTTTTTTTTTTTCTTTTTTTTTTTTCTCGTTCTTTACTCTCCGTCATTATCATCTTTTTTTTTTTTCTACTGCTGTCTTTTCTCTCACCATTTAACCCGCTCTCCATTTTCCATTTGTCCCCCTCTGTCTCTCATTTTCTTTTCCACTCCTCCTCCCCACCCCACTCTATCTTCCTCGTAGTGATTTGTTTTTGTTTCAAAATCAGAAGTATAATCCTGGAATATAAAAAATAAGATGACAGTAGGTGTGACACAGTTTTTCTTTTTTTTTTTTTTTAAACCATGTGGTCAAACAGCCTCCCTCCACCTCTTTTCTTCCGTCGTTATGCCCTCCCTCGATCTCCCGCTCCTTTGTACGTCTGTCTTTACTTTACTCCCCGACTATTATTCTTGTACAGACTGTAAAATGTATTATTTTGTACAACTTTATCAAAAAATAACTTTTAGAAGATCCCTGTGCCTTTATCACGACTGTACGTGTTTAATGAGCTAAAGTGGGTGTCATACTGCGCTGTATAGCTTGGCCAATCCCCTCCCAACTCCCCGCCTTCCTCACCAGTCGCCTATTTTCTCTCTTTCTTTCTCTCTCTCTCGCTCTTTCTCTCTCTCTCTCTTTCTCTCGATGGAGGACAACCATTCGTAGCTTTTCTATTATTTTTTCTCCTCTCCTCCCATTTTTCTCTTTATGATTTAAATGGCTATTTTTGGATCCATATACCCCCAAAATTATAAATATATGAAATGTATATGGGTTTTAAAAAAAAAAGTATTTTATTAGAATCAAATGAACCTTTACAAATTGTACACTTGATAGTGTGCGCATTGCTATAACTTAAATCCTTTCAACTGATGTTGTGTTCAGGTTTTTTTTTTTGTTTCTTCTGTTGACGTCTACAAAAGGACATTTTGAAGGGTTGAAGAGACGATAGATGCAAAACATTGCTTGTTTCCACACAGATCTTATTCTTTTGCAAAAAAAAGACCAAAAAAAAGGACAAAAAAAATAAATAAATGAATTTCAGTTTATTTTCTGATGGAGGGGGGTCCTCCTTCCTTGCCTTGCACAGCAGAGTCAGCCTGTACAGTATTAGCATCTCTCTCATTTCAGTGCCCTAATCTTCATTTAATGTGTACATCAAATTATGGGTCTCTACTTTCTGAACAGAAGCTCTAAGAAATAAAGTTTTTTTTTTTGGTGCAGATAGCAACAGGTCTGTCATTGCACATATAAACACACTCACGAGTACCACCTCTGCTGTTGATCAATGCTGTGTAAATCCACGCTTTTGTGTGTGTGTGTGCGTGCGTGCGTGTGTTGGGGGGTGTTTCCTTTCCAGGTATGATTTAGTTGTCCCTGAAGACTGCAGCATTTGAGATGGCAACAAGGAAAATTCGGGATAATGGGCTTCCGTGCTAAGCACATGTAATCGTACATTTAATACATTCAGGACAGATTCTAAATCAGATTTTAGACTTTACTCAGCCTGTGGGACTTTGGTCCAGTTTCTGGAGCAGTTACAAGCCTGTTTTTCCCCAGGATTTTCCAGGAAGTATGTGTAAGTGGATCTAAC
The DNA here is from genome assembly GCA_911728415.1 of Lagocephalus sceleratus. NCBI lineage: Eukaryota > Metazoa > Chordata > Actinopteri > Tetraodontiformes > Tetraodontidae > Lagocephalus > Lagocephalus sceleratus. The sequence goes on along the minus strand of CAJVRN010000064.1, from coordinate 3,803,324 downwards.
TCTTACATGTTTAAATAGTACTTTACTAAGAATCGAGCAGAGACCAACACCCATTAATTAACCATCTCTTAAGGCAGGGGTCTCCAACCTCCTCCCCAAAGGGCCGTGTGGCTGCAGGTTCTTGTTCAACCCAGCAGCAGCACACCAGACTGGACTCACTTCATCAACTCATCTGAGGCTTCAGACAGATGACTGGTCAAACTGGGTGTGTTTGACTGGTTGGAACAAGAACCTGCAGCCACACCGGCCCTTTGTGGAAGAGGTTGGGCATCCTGTCTTAAGGCAATCACAATTATTATGTAATGCCTGGCTCAAGATGGTTTGCTGACATTTTTAAGATAAGAGATGAGTAGGGTGGGGCAGCAAAATATTAATGACTCTGTTTCTTCATTAAAGATGAATCGGTTGATCCTGCATCAGCCCCAGATGTAGTCCGAGCAGAGACACACTCCATAACGCTTATGCAGAACCACCACCGGTCCCACCCTGGCTTTCAGAGCGGCATCTAAACATTTATTCACTGTCGCACTGAAATAATTCACTACATTTGACTCGGTCTTCACTATTATCCTTCACCCCTCCACCCCATGCCTAAAATCACCCAAAGACTTGTCAAAGCTATTCACTATATTATATCACATTGTATCACAACTGCTCTCTGTTAAATTAACCATGGTCACGACGGGAAGGAATACAACAAAGTAAGAAGTTAGGAAGGAAAACAAGTGACCCTTCCAAAGTGTGACTAGGGTGATTTTGGGACAGCACCAGCAGTTCGCTATACAATTATTAGATACAATAGTGGAATATTTAAGGTTCCAACATTTACCGATGTGGACTCATTTTTTTTTTAAAATCACCCATTTCAGTGGCATTTTCTTCTACAAACGACGTTCCATGACACTTGAAGCCGCGCTAGAAGCGTTTCCTCTGGTCACTTTCGCTCTCTCCCTCCACGTCGTCCCTATCGCAGCCTATGCACCTTGGGCGGTGACGTCACCGGGCGGCTTCCGGCGCCCGCCAATCAGAGGCGTCGTTACTGAGGGGCGGTCGGCGGCGCCGCTTCCCGTTAGCAGGCGCTAGCAGCAGCGGCTACCCCCAGCAGCTGTCGGCGGCCGTCACAGCTCCAGCCGGGCCTCGCCTCGCCTCGCCCCGCCTCGCCCTCCTCCTCCCCCCCCGCCCCTCCTCCTCCTCCGGGCCGCACCCCTCGGCTGGGCCGCCGCTTCCCGACCTCCCCCGGGGACCCGCCGTCGCCGCAGTCGGTACCGTCGTCCGGACCGGACCGGAGGGCCATGGCCAGAGCGGAGCAGGTCCTGGTGCTGGAGCCGCAACACGAGCTCAGATTCAGAGGTACCGAGGCCCCCCCGGGGCCCCCCCGGGCCCCCCCCCCTCCACCTCGGCCCCGCTGTGGTCGGGAGGGCGGTGTTCGGCGGGCCGGGTCCCGGCGGCGGTGCTGATGGGGGGAGGGGGGGGGAGGCTGGGGGGGGACGGGAGGGAGGGGGGTGGTTAGCAACGAGCTAACTAGCCGGGTAGTTAGCATCGGGGGGGCTGTCAAAGGCCCGTCATGCTTTTCTGGGGCGGACGGACCCCTCCCGCGGGGACCGGGGGTGCTCTAGTCACGTCTCACACACGGGTGGGGGGGGCAGAGGTCCCCCCCTCACCCCCCCCACCAGGCTGCTGTTCTGGCACCTTCCGTGAGCACAGCCCCCACGACGCTCCCGTCCGGCGGCGTTCTGGAGCTGTGCTCTCGGCGTGCAAGCCGAATTCCTCCCCAGCTTTTCTGTGCGTGTCGGGGGGGGGGTGAAAGGGCCCCGGTGTGACGGGGATGGGGGGGGTTCTGACATAATTGGCTTTGGGCGCGATGGTGGTGCTGCAGGAACGGGTGGCCTCAGGAGATCGATCTCTGGCGGCCTCACCACCACCGACGCACGCAGAGAGGACTCGAATTATACACCCCCCTCAGCACACGGATACTGACGGTAAATGACCCCCCCCCCAGCACACGGATACTGAGGGTAATGACCCCCCCCTCAGCACACGGATACTGACGGTAAATGACCCCCCCCAGTTACTGAGGGTAAATGACCCCCCCCAGCACACGGATACTGAGGGTAAATGACCCCCCCCCAGTTACTGAGGGTAAATGACCCCCCCAGCACACGGATACTGAGGGTAAATGACCCCCCCCCAGCACACGGACACTGAGGGTAAATGACCCCCCCCAGTTACTGAGGGTAAATGACCCCCCCCCAGCACACGGACACTGAGGGTAAATGGCGTGCACGGAATGGTGTCCCCGTTGTAAGGTGGAACGCCGCATGGCGTGTGTCGTCCCTCTTCCGCTCGTCCTCGCGGAGGAAGCGCCGGCGTGTGTCCGAGTGAGTGAGCGGATGTCCTTCTCCAGCGCCACCATAAGTCACCGTGCCGTCTGCCTGTGTGCTCCCCAGGGCCCTTCACGGACGTCGTCACTGCCTATCTGAAGCTCAGCAACCCCTCAGAAAGAAATGTGTGTTTTAAAGTCAAGACAACCGCGCCACGCCGATACTGTGTACGCCCGAACAGCGGCGTCATCGATGCTGGAACCTCCATCAACGTCTCTGGTTTGTCAGATCGTTTGCGTCCTCTGTCAAAATCAGTCCCCGACCCTCTTGATCCCAGCGCCTCTGCTCCGCTGGTCACGGTGTTTGACTCTGACGTTCTTGCTCTCTGTTCTCTCCTCTTTTTTTAGTTATGCTGCAGCCCTTTGACTATGACCCCAACGAAAAGAGCAAACACAAATTCATGGTGCAGTCAATGCTGGCTCCCTACGACATGAATGACATTGAAGGAGTTGTAAGTAACGGCACACAGCATCTGGTGATATTCCACTGTAGGTGCTTCCCTGTTAATCCTGTTTTTAGCCTTTATAAATCGCTCATTGTGGCACAGACCTGTAAATATTTTCGGTGATGCTCATGTGATGTGCGTGACAATAAGACTAATCCACGAGTCGACGAGGCAAACGGGAGACCTTCTTAGCTCGGATGCGGAAAAACAAGTTTCGTGTTTTCGCAGATGGGATCGAGTTGAAAGGCTGAAATCCAGCCTTTCCCTTTCCCCGAAGATAACACTTCTCTTTTCAAACAAAAGTTCTATTTTTGTCTCCAAAGCTTCCCCCCCAACCCCCCAACAGCCTTCTGGCCTGTGCATGTGATCTTTGCTGACAGGCAGCAATTTCCTTTTGTGTAGTGTAGTAATTTTCTCCCTGTTGTCCCGTCAGAATAACAAACGCTTGATAATCTCCAGATGGTTGACACCTTAAAATATTGAGCATTTGCACATAATCTGTCTGTCTGTCTGGGAATTGTGTCCCCAACTATTTTTCCTTTTAAGCCAAGTCCTGATCTCTGATTGTGGCCTTATCTCAAGGCTGACCTGACTTATACGATGACGTGTCTCCTGTTTTCTTAGTGGAAGGAAGCAAAGCCCGAAGAGCTGATGGATTCGAAGCTGAGATGTGCTTTTGAGATGCCTCTAGAAAATGACAAAACTGTAAGTTCTTCTCAAAACGTGCACTTCACACATCCGCCATCGATGCCGTTGGAGCCGGATGAGGATGAATCCGGCGCGCAGCGTCGCGTGCCCTCCCCTGTAGTGTCCCCACGTTGCACCGCGTCCTGTAGCGCACAGATTATAAATGACTTCATGTTTCATCAAAAGCTTGATTCGGGCCGATGTATTTGGCGAAGGGAGACGCGATCGCTCGTGCGGTGGTGATGGGTACTCACTGTAAACTCGATTGCACGCGTAAATCAGACCGTCCTTTGGTAACATCGGCCTCACCAACCTTCATTGTGAGCATGACCTCGTGGTCAGTGTTTGCATGAACACTCAGTGGCCGAGGGCTCATCGACGAAATACCGACCTGACCCTTGATGCAAAGCCTCGGGCAATATTTTCATATTTTCAAAATCTGATCTGACATGGAAGAAACTAATTTGGGCAAATTCTTGTCAGGAATTGTGTGTGGTTTTTTTGGTTTGTTCCCATTTTCTCGGTCTCTGTCACCGTATCGTCCGTGATGTTATTTCTTCATGGATTATTTTGTGTTTTCACCTCATCCCCCATCTCGTCTCCGCATGTCTCCTCACACCCCCCCCTCCACTGTCTCTCCACAGCATGAGAGCGAAAGCACCAAAGTTGTGTCTTCCTCTGCCTCCTCTGTTAAGACCGAGCACGCCGCACTGCCCAAGTCCTCCAGCGCCTCGCTGGACGATGCCGAGGTGAAGAAGATTATGGAGGAGTGCAAGCAGCTGCAGATGGAGGTGCAGAGGCTACGGGAAGAAAACAAACAGATCAGGGTGAGATGTTCCCAAACAAAAAGATTCTTAGTGATGCCAGTACTTCCTTCAGGAGGGCTCTTAGTGTTGTCCGCGTTTTAAGACTCTTGTATACTTTAATATAGGATATGAAGACGTTTACAAGGTCAAGTCTCTTCACATTGATAAAAGTAAATCTGAGCTCTTCAAATTACATTTTATTTATATTTCCTGCATGCACTCATGCAAATGCCTGACAGGTTAGAAGGATGTTAGAAGCAACGATGTAAATTTCAACAATTTCAAAGATAAAACCGGAGCACCACGCCCTTCCACTCTCACACTCACAAATACACACACTCGCACGCATCCGCCCACACACACAGACCCACACACACTCGTATGCATCCGCCCACACACACAGACCCACACACACTCGTACGCATCCGCCCACACACACAGACCCACACAGGCACGGCAGCTGTCGCTCACGGGCTCTTCCTCTGACTCCTCCTCTTCTGGTTGGGTTGTTTGTCTGACCGCTGCCTTGATCACAGGAGGATGATGGACTGAGGAAGAGGAAGATGACCTCAGTCGCCGCTGCTCACTCTTCATCGATGGGGAGCGCTTCCATGACGGAGGAAGGCCTAAGCACCCGTGTCCTGGCGCTCTGCGTGCTCTTCTTTGTCATTGGAGTCATCATTGGCAAACTGGTGATGTAAGGACAGACAGAACAGTGACGGACGAACAGACGGTGTGCTCGAGGATGTGAATGATCTTGGTTACGGGGAGGTCTTCTTTCTGCTTTTTGTTGGTTTTTTTTTTTGGTTTTGTTCCGTTTTGTTTTGGTTTTTTTGTCTTTTTTTTTTTTTTTTTTTTTTAAACATGTAAGGCAATATCATTGTGGCAATTTATTTAAAGCAAAAGAAGGTGATCCCAAGATGATCCTGGGGTATTTCTGTCACAGCTCTTCTGTTTCCGTTTTTCACCATCTTGATTCTGGTCTTCTCCGTCCATCCTCTTTCCCTAAAATGATCTTCCAGCAACTTTGCACCCTTACCAGTTAGTGGTGTGTGGGAACGGCTTCATGCTGGCTGAATGTCTGAAATCTTTCGCTGATTATTTATTAATGCTCACATATTAAACCATTTCCTCCTCCACCTCGTAAGATTTAACACTATTCCTGTCTGAATCGATGCTGATTCTTCTTGTCCCCCCCCCACTGAAGGTTCGGTGAAAGCCTCAAACTCTCGTCGTCTTCACAGGATTTGGTAATTGCGTATGCCAGTAGGAGCCCCGCGTGTGTGTTGTGTTGATCATCTTCTTTTCAGGGTTTGAGTGGAATTTTTCTTTTTGTAATGTGGAGAACTCAACACTGAATTCATAGGCAGGTCTAGAGCAGAGGAAAGGGTTGAAAACACCATTTACAACAGATTTTTTTTTTCTTTTTTTTCTTTTTTTTAATGCAACAGAGAAATGGGGGTCAGAAAATGTCCAGTATATCCAGCTCTGGGTGTATTGTAACAATCAGTCTTTTAATAAGGATAATTAAGGTGATTGTGTCCAACATGAACTAACTTGATCATTCACAATCCCAAGTTTTCAATCCCTCCATGCAGAGGACTTTTGAATATACCACCAAATATAGTATCCTTGTCCATGTCATCTACCTTTACCCATGGAGTACCACATCACATTCTCTAGTGTACTGCAACAGATAATTCTTCTAATAGTCACAGTGCTCCTGTTTCTAATATTCAAATGCACTCTACTTAAATGTCCATTCTGCAGTCTGCATGAAACTATTATTTTGAGTGTTTTGAGTTTAAAATGTTATTTTACGGGACCACCTTTAGTCTGGTTTACCATTTCTTTTTTTTGTCCCTTCTAGGGGTTGAGGTGATGGGTGTCACATCTGTATTATCAAAATTGTCTTGTGATCATCAGGGCAGTTTTTTGGGAAGAAAAAAAAAGTCTGTATTTTGTTTGTCTGAAGATGCAGGGGTATAGGAGTGGTTGGAATAAGGACTGACCTGTGAATACACACTACACTGAAGAAAATAAGACATCGATGCTTTAGACCAGACCATCCAAGCAACAATACAGTCACGATGTAAGCTCACAGTAATTGGATACTCTTTTGTATGTACATAAAATAAAAATGATAACTGGCATTCATCAACGCACTAATAAAGGAAGATTATAACTGAACCGCCATGGACCATGTAGCATTATAAGAAATTAAAACACATAACCCCCCTCAACCGTCTGCTTCTGTGAAACGCTTTCTGTCTCGTTGATCTGGCTTTGGGCACGTCTGGGGCGAGCGAGTGAAGCAGAGATGGACAATGAGTAACTTTATTTTGATAATCTATTTTCTGATGCACGGAGAATATGCAAACATCCAGGGTGAGTGTTCGTGTTTGCTCACGGGGAGCGAGGGTCAGTTTTGGTCGCAGTACCGCGTTTGTCCAGTAGGCGGGGTTAAGGCGCTGAACGCCAGCTTCCGTTGCCCTGACGTCATCGGGCCTTATTCCGGAAGTCGAAAAATATCAACAATCCGTTGTCTAGCTAGCGTAGCATCGAGCAGTGTGAGGGGCTTTCTCGGCTCATTTACAGATTTTATTTTTTATAATTAGGAAACTATAGCGGCTCAGACATGTCACTGCTCAGTAAGATATTTGGGGGAGGGAAAGGAGCAAAGGCACCGAGTCCTCAGGAGGCGATCCAGAAGCTCCGGGAGACGGAGGAAATGCTCACCAAGAAACAGGAATTCTTGGAGAAAAAGATCGAGCAGGAACTCCAAACAGCCAAGAAGAACGGCACGAAAAACAAGAGAGGTGCGCCGCTGTAGCCTAAGACTGACATTCAGGTTTTCTGTCGTTGTCTGCTCGCGTCTGTGTAGCAGACATCTGCTAATCTCCAGATGTTTTGTACATGTTGGTAATGTTGCCCTCATAATCAAGTGTTCTTCTTTTCTTTTTACCACTACGATGTCAAATTCTCCGTGTATTGCACAAACATAAGCGTAGTTACTTGGTTTGATGGATCATTGAGGGTAGAGGAAAATAGTGAGTGTTATATAGTTTATTATATAGAGTCACATTGTGGGTTGATCATTGTTGGGACGCATATTAAAGTGTCTTATTGTGGCTCATTAGTCGCAATGCTGTCTGACTGGAAAGAAATGGCGATACAATCTTCAGCAAAAACCCAGTTATTAGGCTGACTTAGTTCCATTCTGCCTGCAGTACCAATCTGAAATTGATTTCTACTTTTAACGCTTTTCTGCTTGATCATCCAAGTAAAACTAAACAGCTTCTTCATATCCCTCTTGATGATCTAAAACACGATTCTTCCTGTCAGTGAAGATTGTGCCTTCTTGTAGGAACCATTCCTTCATTCTGGTAGAAGATGATGACAGTTTATCTGGCCATGATTCCTCCTGCTGGTAGTCTTTTTTAATCACTGTTTATGCTGCCGTCCTGTCCTCCTCAGCTGCACTGCAAGCCTTAAAAAGAAAGAAGCGATATGACAAGCAGCTGGCCCAGATTGATGGGACGCTGTCAACCATTGAGTTCCAGAGAGAAGCTTTAGAGAACGCCAACACCAGCACTGAGGTGCTCAAGAACATGGGCTTTGCTGCCAAGGCCTTGAAGGCTGCCCATAAAGACATGTAAGAACCATCAGTGATTCCATCTGCCATCTACTAAACTGACCAAAAGGTTGGATTTTACCCATGAACTCTCTCCACACCCGGTTATTTCAGGGACATCGATGCGGTGGACGATCTAATGCAGGACATCACGGAACAGCAGGAGCTGGCTCAGGAAATCTCTGATGCGATCTCTAAACCCGTCGGTTTGGGAGAGCAGTTTGACGAGGTGGGTGAGAGGTTGCACGGGGCATTCCAGAATCCTTTAAAGTTCACGTTACTTTGCTGTCGTGAGCCACATCTGGTGGGACAATAGGTCCACCTGATGGAAGGATTTTGCTGGAGAACAGCTGAGGTCTTTGTGTTCTACACAGAACATCACTGTTAAACGAGAGCCATCGGAATTATCGGAATGGGCACCGTTAGGATTCCATCCAGCTTTACATAAATGTGCATCTCTAATGCCTCATGCCCGTTAATTCTTTTGTCAGGATGACTTGCTGGCCGAGCTAGATGAGCTGGTTCAGTTGGACTTAGACCAACAAATGCTGGATATTGAGGGAACGGACAATGTTCCCCTGCCCAACGTGCCTTCAACATCATTACCTTCCAGACCCGGTAAGAGTCTGACGCTGGGTATTTCAGAGCGTGGTGGCAAATGTGACATCTCATTATTCAATATTCAAGATCTAACCCTTCCCTTTCGATTTCCCCTCTCTCTCTTCCGGCCTTAAAGACAAGAAAGAAGAGGACGACGACGGCATGGAGGTTCTCCAGCGCTGGGCGATGGAAGCCATGTAGATGGCAGACCTGCCCGGGTATACCTGCTTTAGAGAGGGTGGAGGAAAGCCTGCAACATGGGAATGAATGGACTGATAAACACGTGTGTGAGTGTCTTCCTGTGTCTGAGGGAGCTGAAAGTCAAAACTATGTATCACTCTTACATAGCAACAGCTGTTATCCTTACTGTCCTGAGCTCTTCACAAGTCCACAAATCTAATGTATCTTCAGAAAGGTCCCCAACCTGACCCCATCTTTGATGGAACTAGCACTCCATTGTCCACTTGCTCTGTACAGCTGTAAAGTTCTGCGGTGAGATAAAGGATAGATGAGCTGCAGGGTGCCGCGACTGCACAGTGGAAGACATACAGTTACTGTAAAGGCCTGTTTACAACTGACATATTTATCTGCATATTTGTGGTGTCATACTTGCTGGATGTTTGGAATATATTATTATTTTTCCAGAACTAAGAGTAGCGTGAGCAGGAGGGGGAAGCATGTGTGTGTGTGTGTGTGTTTGCTAGTTGGAGCCCATCCTGACTGCGCACTTGTCTTCATCCTTCTCTTAGTGTCCTGGTGCCATTTAATTTCTCCTCCCCTCAAATACGTTTGTATTATTTGTTATTTTATGTAAATATCCCAACTGTCTGTGTGTGTGTGTGTGTGTGTGTGTGTGTGTGTGTGTGTGTGTGTGTGTGTGTGTGTGTGTTTACATGCTGCTGTCGGCTGTGTGAAACTCAAAATTAGGAAGTGATGATACAGGTGACAACACACTGAATGAGAGAACACCATCATTTTTTCCCATTTCAGAGTGTATAAAGTTTATTATATCATAGACTTTTGTTACAACTTAACAAAGAGCTGTTTGCCAGGATTAGAGTCAATCTATGGCATCAGTATTTTAGAAAAGAAAGTTACACTCATGTTCTTTTTAACATAACAAGGATTTACATACAAGCATGTTTTAATTTCTGACGTTTTATTTTTGCAGCTGAGAGTATTTGAACATCATTAAAAGTTTTCCGTTACTGCATTGCAGTGGAGTCTATATTTTGTCACCAGGTTGATTTTATTCACTTTTCTCTGGGTGTGCAGTCAAACCTGTGGACAAACTATATTGGTTGCTTTAATGCTTGAATTTAGGATCTGAAGTCCAGCGGAGGCATCTAATTCTCTGTTTCCTGGAGATGGATTGTCAGGTCTTAATCATAAAAAAATTATAAAAAAGTGGCTTTAGTTTGATGGATTCATAAAAAGTTGTGGAAGTGGAAACTCGTGCATGAGCGCCAACGTGAAGGTATGCAAACTAAATAAATAAATCCCTTAAAAATAACGAGTGAACTGTGGTGGACTGTTGTGTGGGGGTGGAAACAAAAGTTTTGGCAGAACACAGGTCTCTGGGGCCCCACTGGTGTGCCTCGGGCTCCAGAGCGACCAAACGGGCCTCTGCTGGGGCGAAACTTCCAGACATTCCCAGTGTCAGCACAATGTCACCTGTTCCATCCGCATGGAGAAGTTCTGTGATGGGAACAAAACAAAAACATCAGACCACTGGGATCCTACCAAAATGTTCCCCTGTATTGAACCGTGCATCGTCACCTGGAGACAGATGGACGGGTGCGGTCCAGACGAGGTGGAGGAAGCCTCACATATAAACTAGCTGGTGACAAACCAGCAGGAACTGATCTTAAACCTGCCTCATGGCGGCTTCTCGGGGGTTGTCCAGTCTGCAGTGTCCGGTCAGACTTCTAGCTCCTGAGTGCATGTGTGGTGGAGGGAGACGAAAAGGAAGTTCTGGTCCTCCGTGCCAAGCAGAGGGTCGTTTAAGAGACCGCTCATGTTAATATATGTACTTTGGTGAGGCCTGAATGTCCATAACTCAGTGGGCTCACAGGGAGTCGCAAATAAAACAGGCAGTTAAAACTAATACAGAAGACTAAAACCCTAAAAAGACAAGTCTTTTTTTCTTCTACTTTTGAAGAATATCAAAATACTCTTCTTTGAAATGAATCTTTTTGTAATTTAAAGAACAGATTGGAAATTAGCCCCAGAATTATGTTACATGATGTGTTTGCTGCAGCGCAAGTTAGTCCCAGAGGGATGGTGGGCAGGAACTGAAGGGAGGCCGTCATTATCCATCTCAGATTAGGACACACTGGACCAAGTATTACACGACAAGAATAACACACACACACACACACACACACACACACACACACACACACACACACATTAATAGCACATGCAAAGACTGTGGAGATCCAGAAAAGCATCATGATTGTGTGATTGCGGGGTGTAAGATATGCGAGCATAGGATGGATTTAAAAGCTGCACGATAAAGAAACAATGTAATTTTCAATGTAGATGTACATCAAGGGGCAGGAAAGGATTACATGGAATACAACTCAGGTTTTTGAAGAAGACAGGATTCATGGTTGGATCAAAACATGGATGGATCAATGGATTCATGCCTTTGTTTTTCCCACTCTCCAGTCTGGTAGGTGACGGTGACCTCTACTGATCGACCTTTAATGATCGGTGACTTTTGTTTGACATTTTTGTTGTCTCTTTGGCTGTTTTTGTGTTTTTGTAACAGCCAGCGGTTAAATAAAGCACTGGAGAAAAACTCGTCCCCGCTCGTGACGTGAGAACCCGGCGACCCCGCGCATGCGCAGAGCCCCGCAGCGCTGACGCAAGACGCGGCCGGGTCGGTGTGAAACAGCGGCCTCGTCTCTCCCGCAGCATCCCGCAACCATGTCCGGCGACGAGGTAAGCCGCCCGCCGACCCCCCGCGGCCGAGCCGGGCCGGCTCCCTGCGGCGGTGGGGCCGGGGGGGGGCGCGGATGGCCCGCCGCGGCGGCCCCGGGGCCCCCGGGGGCCTCGGCCCCGCTAGCCGCGGCTCGGCTCACATGGCCGGAGCCGCTACCACCACCGCCTCCCCCGGCCTGGTTGGGTGGGGAATAAAGAAGAGGGCGGCTTTACAGCCCGGGCACGGCCTCGCCTGGGCCGGGGGGGGCGGTGGGGGTCCGTGATCCGGCCTGTCGGGGACCGGGGAGGAGACCCGGGCGGCCGCCGGGAGCTAGTTAGCTTTAGCCGCCGGTGGAGGCGTCGTGGAGGCTGAAACAATGAGGGATCAGAAAAGTCACTTGTTCCCGGTGTTCGTCATCGCGGGAGATGCTGTCAAAGCAGCCCCCTCGTCTCCAGCGGACGCTGCTCTTCTGCTGGTGTGTGTCGGCTCCGTGGAGGTGACGGGGTCACAGCTAAAGCCTGGTCGCGGTCCATGACTTTAAATTAAACTTAACTCGCTGTTTTAGATTCCATCTGAATGGACGAAGAACAAACTGGCGCTGGACTGTTCTGCGTCAGTTAGATCTGTTTTATTCTGCGTTTTCAGAGAGGAGAATATTTTTTTCTTTCCTTGTCGATGTTACAAAAGAGAAAAAACTTTCGTTTTGATGTTCGTCCACAATAAAACTAAAATCACTGCTCCAGAGGGTCAACGATGGGAAGCCCAGCCACCGCACCTTCATTTTTATGTGATCATAATCCTCCTCGTTCCATTTTTCAGATGATTTTCGACCCCAACATGACCAAGAAGAAGAAAAAGAAGAAGAAGCCCTTCATGTTGGATGAAGACGGAGGAGAAGGAGTCGGAGGGGAAGAGGCTAAAGAGGTGGAGACAAAGGAAGCCGAACCCGAGGCTGGAGATGATAAGGAGCTGGATCTGGACGATGACGATAGCAGGAAAAAAGGTTGGAGTGAAACTGGAAGTGTTGATATGAAAACAGACATTTTTTTATCAGAGATGTTCGCACAGTCCTAAACGAAGTGTGTTTGGTGTTTTCAGAACCATCCGATGATTTGAATGACTTGAACTTCTTCAATCAGAAGAAAAAGAAAAAGAAACCCAAGAAAGTGTTTGATAACGACGTCGAGGAGAGCTTGAAGGTCTAATAATTCTGTCATTACTCCACACAGAGGCACATGTGCGATCTCCTGCCTGTTGTTTTGTTCGCCCGTCACGTCCCTGCTGACCTTCACCAATAATCGATCTCTTCCAGGAGTTGAAAATTGAAGGGGAACAGCCAGAGGTGCCGGAAGAAGACAACCTGGACCTGATGCTTCCCACCAAAAAGAAAAAGCCAAAGAAAGTGGGCTTGGATGAGGCTGATGCCCTGGATAAGGATGATGGTGAGAACAAGTCACAAGTCAACGGAGACTAAAAGAAGGCAAGCTTATGATGAAAGCGCGTTTCTTTTTCCAGCCCTGGAAGATGACGAAGGCAAAAACAACGATGGAATCTCCTTCAGTTCCTCCAGTGGACCGGCATGGGCCGGTTCTGAAAGAGACTACACTTATGACGAGGTAGCGCTCTAGGATAGGTCGCACTTCCACATTTTAGCGCGGATGAGACGGAGGCTTGGTGTGAACGGTGCCCCTGCTGCCCTCTGTCGCAGCTCCTGAACCGGGTGTTCAACATCATGAGAGAGAAGAACCCGGACATGGTGGCTGGGGAGAAGAGGAAGTTTGTGATGAAGCCGCCTCAGGTGGTCCGGGTTGGAACCAAGAAAACCTCTTTCGTCAATTTCACAGACATCTGCAAACTGTGAGTTTTGTGCGTGGCCCCCACTGGAAAGCTGCTTGCGGTGTTCATATGTGAACTGCCTTCTTCCAGGTTGCATCGTCAGCCTAAACATCTGCTCGCTTTCCTGTTGGCTGAGTTAGGAACAAGGTACGTGTGTGTCGCGTAGCGGCACTTGTACGTGTTTGTGAGCTGATCAGCGCGTGTTTAAGAATATAATCCAAGCATGATCGCGTGCTCACTTAATTTGCACTTTCTCTTTGACAGTGGTTCTATAGATGGAAATAACCAGCTTGTGATCAAGGGCAGATTTCAACAGAAACAGATAGAAAATGTGTTGAGAAGATATATCAGTAAGTAGCCATTTCTTTATTTGGAAAAAAGTGATACTGTATCTTGCGTATGAAGGATATTTGAGGCAGTGGACGGTCAAAAATGAGGAACTTTTAGAACCATTCCAAAGTGTCAGTGTCCAAAGGTCCACTCTGTCCAGTCGACTCGTTCGCTGCTGTGTGCACGTTTCTGTTAATAACCGTGTTTTCGCCCCTGCAGAAGAATACGTGACCTGTCACACCTGCCGCTCCCCAGAGACCATCCTGCAGAAGGACACTCGCCTCTATTTCTTGCAGTGTGAAACGTGCCACTCCCGCTGCTCTGTCGCCAGCATCAAGACTGGCTTCCAGGCTGTGACGGGCAAGAGAGCACAGCTCCGCGCCAAAGCCAACTAAAGACGTTGGAGGCCGGGCTGCCCCTCCTCTCTCGGCCCACCACCACCACCACCCCCCCCCCCCCCCAGAAGGGCCCAAGCAGGAGACGGACGCCCGCTTGATTCACTGAAAAGACTCTATGAATCGGACCGTGGGAGGGTTTGGCTGTTGTTTTTTCATGTTCATGTTGTGGCCTAACCGAGCAGGGAGCGGAGGTAGTGCTGACAGACAGGATTCAAACACGGGAAGCTGGTGAATTGTACCAAACGCCGTTGGATACGTTTTCCCTTCGGGCCAGGAACCCTCTCACTTCTTAGTTTTAATTTTGCATTTGCTGTGATTCTCGAGTCCCACAAGGAAACAAAGATGTACCTGACCAGAATTTCGCATCGGTCGTTATGTTCTACTCAAACAGCCAAATTGTAGTCGAGCTGAGTTAAGATGAACGAGAGTGTCGGGGCGAGGTCGCTTCGACGGCTTCGCTGGCGTACTCTTGTGGTCACCTTTTTCTTCTTGGACTCCAGAACACTTCAAGCAAAAGGGCTCCGCCTTCTGGTCTGGTCAGAAAACTCAAAAGTGAGTGCGTTTGAGGCCTTGAGGAGCGTTCACACACTTCGTTTCCTTCTTTTGACTTCTAAATTTGAAAGCAACAGGATTTATCCAACATTTGATTAGAAAGATGTGGAAAAATAAAGTTCTTTTGTCAAGGTGTATTGCTTCCTGTAAAAATTGCTCTACAGCGTCTCTCAGTTGTACACTAAAAGTTTTTACTTTCTTCCCAAGAATCATAACGTACTGGCCAGCCAGATTTAGAAAATTCTTAAATACAGCGGTCTGGATGTGGATACAGACAGGATCAATGCATCAGCAGCGTCTGAGAAATCCTGGTCCCATGGGGTTGAATGGGAGGTTTACAGCAAGGTCACACAGTTTACCCTTTATCTCATTCCCGCCTCATGCGAAATAAGACATTTGATCTTTCATCAATCAAATGTTAAATGAACTTTAAATTCAAGACGCATTCTATTTATTCTGGTCAATGAACTTTAACGACAGTCAGTAGCCAGTAAAAGATACAGAATACACCAAAGTCGTACTCGAAACAAGACACTTGATTCTCTGCATCTTTCATGCAAGGATCGAGTTACTCCATCCCGGTATTTTCTACTGAGTAGTGGATTTACGGATGACAACGTTAAAGTAGACTTCTCTGCTAAAGATGCAAAGAGGAAGTGCACACTATATATTACGCGTTAATTATTGACATGGGCCCCTCTGGGGGGAGGAGGATGAGTGTTGCACCAGCGATTCCACTCCACATAGCAGTCTTTTTAAATTACATTTAATATTCCAACAATGGAATATATAAGATACAATTTATTTATGCGGACTCGTATAAAGCATATGTAAGTCGATCTGTTTCAACGGCAAAAAAAACAACACATTAAAAGTTGATTTGCAGTCGAAAACATATTTCAGGTGTTTTTTTTTTGCCCACTTTTGTCTTCGCCACACATTCACATGAAATCACCTACGCAGGTGACGCGGTGACGTCACTGGGCGCAGCCAATAGCAGGCCTTCTTATTGGGGAGTCGTGGTCGGCGGAGGGATCCGGGAGAGCCGCATCACGCCCTGCCGCCGCCGCGTCCTCCTCCTCCTCCGCAGCAGCAGCATGCCTCGCGTCTACGTCGGCCGGCTGAGCTACCATGTCCGCGAGAAGGACATCCAGCGCTTCTTCAGCGGCTACGGGAAGCTGATGGAAATCGACCTGAAGAACGGGTACGTCTGCGGGGGTGAGGGGGGGTTAAGGGGGGTGAAGGGGGCGCTTTGCGTCCGCCGCGTGCTGGCGAGCAGCCGCGCTAGCCCGGTGGCTAACCTGCGGGTCCAGCGACGTCCTCGCCCTAAGTGTCCTTACGTGGACGCTTTTCGACCCGAGTGGACTCAACCCGTCGGTCCTGGGGGGGGGTAGGGGTCGGTCCTGGGGGGGTAGGGGTCGGGCCGGGGGGGCTGCGGCCCCTGCTGGCTTCATAAAGTTTGAGTTGTTGTCGTGGACAACATGGCGGCGGCTGCCCGACCCCCTTTAGGGGGGCGCGTGCACAGGTGCACAGGTGCCCCCCCCCCCTAAAGGTGACCCCGTCTGTGTCGCAGGTACGGCTTCGTGGAGTTCGAGGACAACCGCGACGCGGACGACGCCGTGTACGAGCTGAACGGGAAGGAGCTGTGCGGCGAGCGCGTGATCGTGGAGCACGCGCGCGGGGCCCCGCCGGGACCGGGACTTCTACGGTGGGGGTTGCGGGGGTGGCGGGCGCAGTAAGTGCAGCCTCTTACAGGACACGACCCCCCCGTCCGTCTGTCTGTCCGTCTGTGTGTGTGTGTGTGTGTGTGTGTGCCCCCTCCCCGGGTAGTCACGTGACCCGGCCGGGCCTAACGGCGCCCGGTTAAAGTGATAAAGAGTGTTAAAGTGTTAAATGTGCAGCTCTAGCGGAGATTACTCGATTGTTTGTGTGTCGAACTCCCACTGACGTAGCTGTGCAGTTAGCGTGAGATGTCTAACCCCCTTTTTTTGTCTTTAAACTAGTTAACAAGTTTGATCTGCGTGGTGGGTTTTGAGGAGCAAGCGCAGCCTGCGTCCTCCTAAAGGACCGCTTTTTTTAAAAAATGACATTTGCTAATGACCTTTTTAAAGTGAGGTTGTTGAGGCTGCCAGACCTACAGGTTTTGTGACCTGCAGGTAGGGCGACCGGGTTCACCAGATGTGGGACAAAGACTACATTTGGACACCTCTGTGTCAAGGTTGTCTTCAATAACCTAAAAGCGTTTTTATTCTATCTTAGAATATCACGACAATTTGCCAGCTGGGTGATTCACTAACACTCAGAAGACCTAAAATACAAACTTGGCAACTATGCGACCTCTTATTTAAATGCAGCTTTCCCAAGTTCTCTCGCGTAGGAAAACATAATGAGCATGAACCCCCCCGCCCCGCCCCCCCCAGTAATTGAGATGCGTTCCTGTCCCACACAGAGCAGGACATCTGGTCGCCCTACCCACAGGTTGTTGCTCCTCACCACCATCATTGATTTGTCTGACATTCATTACCAGAAAGAATGAACAAGCAGCTAGTCAGAGCCACCGTAGACCAGATCAGAAATGTAGATGCACAGAGGTCCAGAGAAAAAGGTAATAAGTCTGACTATCTAGTACTCATGCTAAAGAAGTAAGCTAATCACGAAGTAACTCCGTAAACGTAGTGAGTGTATGTTTGGTGTAGGGTGGGCTAACACTTTGATGTGACATGTGTATTTGTAACCTTGGTATATATTTTTATTTTCAACATTAACAAAGTCCTTGATGTTTCAATTTGAAAGAGTCCAGTTGCGGGCTGAGGCTGAGAGTCCATTGAGGCTAAAGATGACTGGCTAAGATGACTGCCTGTCCCGTTTGGCCTTGGCTTTCACCTTTACAATGTGTGTGTGACCTTTGCCCCCCCTTGATCCTTGGCTGACCTAACCGGAAGCCATGATGACATCAGCCTTTTGCCAATAGACCTGGGGCGATGGTGAGGATTGCCATTGGTTTTTATGTTGACAGCAAACATAAACGGAGCGGCTGTAGTTCACAACTTGCAATAACAAGTATTGTAAGTGACAAAAGTGGAGCGCAATATATCAGACTGTCATCAGGTTTAATGTCAAAGTTTTTGGTGTATGTGTTGCTCAACACCGTTTTTACTCAATTTGATCGAACAGTGACCATAACCTGCGTGGATACGCCCTTTCTGTTTGTGTTACAGGGGTTCAGCGGTCTTGAAAGAACATCACTGTGTATTTGTTTATGCAGCTAATTCATCAGTGTGATGCACTGGCCTAAGACGAGCTTGATATCACCAGAAACAGATGCAGTGGTGTTCTTTGCAGCAGAAAAGTACTTCATAACGCTGAACAATACAAAGGGCCCGAGCAGTGGCTTGTAGATCTTTATCTGATGATTTGTTTGCAAGTGGGATCAGAGGGAGTTGTATTTATTAATTGCCGAGCTCCCCTTGGAAATTTATCCGGTTTACCTGCCTTGTGTTGACGGAACGACCGAGGCCTGTGGCTGCGACGCGGCACTGCAGCGTGTAACTGTTTCACGTTTTCCCCCTGAAGGCAGCGGTTACAGCAGCCGGAGCCGCACCGGCAGGGATAAGTATGGACCTCCGGTTCGCACGGAGTATCGTCTGGTTGTGGAAAACCTATCCAGTCGCTGTAGTTGGCAAGACCTCAAGGTGAACCTGGGATCAGGACTCACGTTGGATCACACTTGACACGAGTGTTCCAGCATGCTCCCCTTGTTTCTTGAACCGCAGGACTTCATGCGTCAGGCAGGAGAAGTGACGTATGCCGACGCCCATAAGGAACGCACAAACGAGGGCGTTATTGAGTTTCGGTCGTACTCCGACATGAAGAGGGCTCTGGACAAGTTGGACGGTACGGACATCAACGGGAGGAAGATCCGGCTGGTGGAAGACCGGCCCCGCAGGGGAAGGTCTTACTCCGGCAGCCGCTCCAGGTAGGAGCTTTTCTGTGCGAGTAGGTTTTTAAAAAAAGAATCCGGGATGCGTTTGACGCTTGACTTGTCCGTAGGTCTCGCAGTCGCCGCCGTTCCCGCAGCAGAAGCCGCGGGAGTCGCAGAAGCAGGAGCTCGAGAAGCCGCTCTAGGTCCCGTTCACGGTCAGTGACCTGCACGCGCTTATCCCATCGATGCCCGCGCTCCGACTTCAAGTGGGCGCGGTGTGCTCAAACGGGAAGCGAGCTGTAAACCTCATCTTTCCTGCAGGTCTCGATCCCGGAGCAACAAAGGACGCAACCATTCCCGTTCAAGGTCTGGAAGGAAGTCTGGAGAAAGCAAGTCACAGTCCCGTAGGTCCCGCTCCGGATCCCGAAAATCCAAGTCTCGCTCGCGCTCCCAGAAGTCCCGCTCCCGTTCGGCCGAGCGCAAGTCCCGTTCGAAGAGCCGCTCCAAGAGCCGTTCGAAGAGCTGCTCGAAGGTAAAGTCGCAGCGAGATTCCCGCAGCAGATCCAAGGAGCCGGACTGCGAAAAGAAGTCCCGCAGCCGCTCGGCGTCCCCGGTACAGAACGGGGAGAAAGAATGCGCCGCCAAACCTGCCTCCCGCTCCCCGTCTCCCCAACAAGAGGAACGCCGGTCCAAGTCGAGAGAGAAGCGCTCGGCCTCCCGCTCCCCGTCTCCCCAACAAGAGGAACGCCGGTCCAAGTCGAGAGAGAAGCGCTCGGCCTCCCGCTCCCCGTCTCCCCAACAAGAGGAACGCCGGTCCAAGTCGAGAGAGAAGCGCTCGGCCTCCCGCTCCGCGTCGCCCTCGAGGTCCCGCTCCAGATCTAGATCGGCCTCTCGGGATTAGCCGTGGAATGGCGGGTGGTGTTGGGGCGAGCTCGATGTGGGTGCTGTACATATTCAGCTGTGTCATTCTGGCGTCTGCACCATGTGTGTTCTTCAGGTGTGCACTTGTCTTAAGCAGGTTTTAAATACAGTTTTATTTGAAGATGCAGTTAATTTGGACGCCATCGGAGTCATTCTCTTTTCCTAAATAATACAGAACAAAAACTATTCCTGAAAGCATTCAATAAAAAACCAGAACGATGTCGTTGCTCCAGTCTTGTCCTTTCACGAGGAGTCTGTCTGATGGCTGAAGCGGGTGCCTTGAGCCTCAGAGGCAGACGCGACCCACCAGGATGAGGGAGGGCAAAGGCTTCGTTCGTCCCGGGTTGGGGTCACCTTTGACCCCTGAACGCTCTCTCTCATCCATGTGTTTTGTGATCCCGAGTTGCCTCGCAGTTAAACGAGGCCATCACCCCCGCCTCGTCTCCGTTGTTGTGAATGCAGTTGCACTTGTCTTAGGAGGCGTGTTGACTTCCCTGACTGGCCTGTTGTGTTTAATGATCTTTAATCAGTCCTTACTTAATGGAGCTCGTGTTTCATACTGGGCGCGAGTCTCGCCACGCTTGTGGCAGCGGGAGACAAACTCACGTTTGGTAAATGCTCTTTTTGTTTTCCAACGGGAATAACCTTTTTTGTTTTTAATTGACTGCTCAATAAAGCGTCTTGATGCTCGCTGCTGTGACGTCGCCTCGTGTCCAGACCCCCGCTGCATTATCGACGTGACCCATTTCCTGCTAATTATATAACGCACGCCGGCACCGCTGCGCGCCGCGACGCGTGCGGACGGCTTGCGGTGCACTTGCCCCCCCCTCCCGCACCAGGGGTCACCTGAGCGGCCGGGATCGATCCGTCTGCGTCCCGATCGGCGTCGCGAGCGGCCGGCGTCGGTCGGTGTCCGCGGAGCCGCTGTTGTGGTGGGAGCGCAGCGCCGGCTCTGCGCATGCGCAGCGGGGGCCGCGGAGCCGCAGGAGATCAGAGCTGGTAAGACAAAATCTCACTTCGCGAACCATCCGCAACCCCGAATTAATTCAACATCATCAGATTCCCTGCCATTTGCGCAGATGTAGCCGCCGCGGAGGTCCGTAACTTGTTGTGTGTTTCTTTTGTCTTTTTGCCCCTCCAGGTAAAGCGTTTGAGCGTTTTGATTTGCGCCAGCCACAAAGCTTTGCTTTCTAATATGCTTTTCTGTATACCGACGTGCGCTTAATTTTTTTTTTTCCATCACTCTTAAATGGGTTTGGATGATAAGTGGTGCCGGTGCAGCGGAGGAAAAAGCTGACATTGTTGTGAGATGGGAATGTTGCTCATTCATTGGAGGTGCAGCTGGAATGGGTGACAGGGTTCATTTTTCACTAAATGGGATTTCGGTGGGTTTGAGACTCCGCTGTCACATTTTATGTTGGTCTCAGTGATTCAAGGATTTCACATCATCCGCCATTTTAACAATTGTACGGGTCCGTGTGTGTGTGTGTGTGTGTGTTTGGAGGCTCGAACGCAAATTTGTGGGCTTTTCATTGGCGGTAATGGATGGCTGTTTAAAAGTCATATAGGGTCAGGGCTGCTGGAGGAAAGCGTCTCTGTTCTGCAAAATGGCAGGAGCATGCTGGTTGCTTTTTCTTAGAATGACAAAAATATATATAGTTTCAACTATTTATAAAGCTTCTGAGTGTTTTCTCGGCACCGTCCATAAATATATTAATAAATTAAAATAAAAAAAGCAGCTACAGTACTTCCCCTTTGCTTTGCCATGATTCTTAAAATAAGGTAAATTAAAATAAAAAGTAAGTTGATTGTATGGGAAAGTGCAATAGGATACTTCAGCCCATTGTTATTATTTCAAGTCAATTAATTATTCCTCAATGAAAACATTCTGATCCAGTTCAACTATAAATTTCCACCTAAAAATAACGTAAATTTAATCTATAGAAATGTTTTTGCAGCTTTTTGGGAGGAGAAAGAACCACCAAAGAACCAAGAACCAAGAAAGCCAGCAAGCAGACCAAATAAAGAGAATCCTGTACACATCTTTTGTGTTCCAGCGCTCCGGAGTGAAGGACAAGGACGCTGTCATGAGTGCCAAAGTTAACATGGAGGCTCCACCCAAAGAACCAGATCCGGCCCCCTCGGACCCACCTGTGTCGTCCCCCAAGGAGGACGTCCTGGTTCCTGTGAGCGACAGCGCGGCCAAAAAGGCCCGGCCGCAGCCCCACACCACCACAGCGTTCCTCCTGCAAGGTGAGGGGGGGGGGGCAGCGCTTCACACCCTGAGTGCTCATCGGCAGGACGCTTAGTTCAGGTTAAGTTTATTTGGGATTAGATTAAATCCAACAAGGTAACCAAGTGCATTAACTCAGGTACTTTAAACACTCGTTGGTAGAAAAGGATGATTATTGGATCTAATGATTGGTTATCAGTTAACGCTTTACCCTCAGAAAACAGCACTGATGACATCACGGTGCGCTGAGCGTCTTTTTGACCTCAACGCATTCGTCAGACGGCGTTTTTAGCGCTACTGCAGCGTTTTGGGAGGAAAGTCATTTGTTGGAAGTAACAAAACAACCGCAGGAAACGTCTGAGACGAAGCAGGGGGACGCTGAGTCTGACTCCAGCTTCTCCGCTCAGCTCCCGCTCCAGGCCATCACCAAATCGAGGTGACCCCGGCGGTCGCCGTGGGCGACCCCGCCAAGGGGGGGAGGGCCAGCGAGGCGGCCCCTCCCACGCTGACGGCGCAGGTGGGTGGCCCCTGCAGCATCGTGCACGTCCTGGAGTGGAAGGAGGGCATGGCCATCCTGCCCAGCAGCAACCTGAAGGTGAGAGGGGCTCAGCCCGCCGCACGGCCGCGGCCTTTCACAGGTCTGCGCACCTCGCCCGAGCACCGGCAGCTCCATCACAACTAACAAAAAGAGTTGTCTCTACTTTTTCTGCATTAACGAATACAACAATATGTGTTATAGCGACTATGAAGTGGACCTAAACTGCTCGTCAGGGAGGAGTGAAGGCAGCAACATGTATGAGTTATAAATGTCAGTGGGTCCCGTTCACTTAGTCGAGATCGCCACAAACACTGAAAAATACAGTATATCATTAAATTACAATGTTCATCTCGACTGAACTGAAACCAGTGAGATTCACGGGAGCGCCGATGAATATTTTATATCGTTCTAGTGAATTATTAAAAGCTGATACTGGGTCTAAACCAGATAAAACTCATTTCAATGGACGGTGACGGATGCTTGACTCCGCGCGTCCGTCCTTGTGTTTCAGTTCTGCGTGAGCGACGTCGGGACGCTGAGCACGCTGATCGCCCCGGGGGCCGGCGGCGGCGGCGGCGGCGCGGCCGACCCAGCGGCCGGCACCTCTGAGAGACCGCGTGACGCGGAACCTGCCGCCGCGAGCAAGCCAGGTACGGGCCGCCGTCTAGGGGGCGCCCGACGGCGACGCCGCTCGCAGACGGCGGTGCGCCCGGAGCACGTGCGCGTCTTCGTTTTTTGGCGGGCGAGCCTCGCCGCGGCGATGATCAAAGAAGTGAAACGTCACTTTAACGGCCCTTCCTGTCTCCCTGTTCCTTTTGTGGGATGCGCGGCAGCCACAATGACTGAATAAACATCCCTGACTGTGATTATAAAACGATAAAGGAGCCGCAGCCTCTCCGCTCACACGCTTGGACACTGAAAACACAACACAGGCGTCACACGAGAAATTGCTCCTGTTGTTTCTGTTTGCTAAAACACAACGGGAAAACTAATTACGTTAATTTACAATCGGAAATTAACGCTTAATCGGAAATTAACGCTTCCGATTGTAACGACCCCCCCCAATCTGTGTTTTAATACATTTGCTGCTACTCTAGGTGCTTTCATAGTTAAGGACTATTACTTTATATAAATGCCAGTAATGTTATTTAAAGTGTTTTGCTGCAGCACGACCTTTCTTCCTTTCGCGTGTGTGTGTGTGTGTGTGTGTGTGTGTGTGTGTGTGTGTGTGTGCTTGCTTTGAGGAGAAATGTGCAATAATTACATCAGCCACAGCCTGCTCGGCTCCCCACAAGTGAAGAGGGTGCAGCTGCAGATACAGTAGATATCAGAGAGGCATCACTCCGAACAACACCCACATTAATTCAATGAAGGAGGTTTAAATCAATCAAATAAAGACAGGAGAGTGAAGCGCAGCTCTCGCTCGGCGCGGAGCACGTCTTAAACGCCGTTTTCTTTTTTGCTTTGTGCTCCAGATGTGGCGGCGCCCGTCATCTCAGTCAGGGGTGTAGCCGCCGAGTCAGAGCGGTTGGTCTCGGTCAAGCCGGAAGTTCAGGCCGCTGCGGGGCAACAGACCAGGGAACCAGGGAACCACGATCCCAGAGCTCAGAGGACTTACTTAGAGGAGCTCCGCAGAGATCCAAACACTGACAAGTAACCGCTGCCTCTCTCATCTTCTGGAAACTGTTTGTTTTTTTTTTCTTTTCCTGGTCAATAAGTCACACAGGGACATCCGGGTGGAGTCAGGTGCACTAGTAAGGTTGAAGGTAAATCCAAGGCCAGAGGGAATTAGGATGTGTTCTGCACCTCAGGAGAAGCCCTGCGGTGGAGAAGGTACCAGCAGGCGGAAGGGTCTCCTCCCTTAATCCCGACCACCTGAAACCCATGAGGAAGAGGAAGAGGAAGGAGTACCTGAGTCCGTCTGAGGAAGACTCAGACATCGAAGGCACAGTGAGGCGGCGTTTTAGTCTGTTTTTAAACGCCTTAATGTGGCCAAATAAGCTCACTCCTTCTGAATAATTCCTAAAATCTGGAATTCTGTTCCCTCCTTTCATCTGTTCTTCTAGGAAGAGAAGATGGACGAGAAGACAGAGAGCAGACACATCAGAGGTGACAGAGCTCACGATCAGCACACGTCAATCCATTCATGGACTCGTGGTGGATGTTTTTCGATAAATTCTTCTGCTCGCCCGTTTTCGTCGTTCCGGTGAAGGTGGAGACATTAAGACGGAGCAGTGGACGTGGGCCCAGTACCTGGAAGAATGCAAAGCTGTGGCTGCCCCCGACAAGCTTTTCCAAGAGGTGCGTGCGGCTTTGTCGTTCAAGCCGGGGCTACGCTGCTGTCCGCGATGGTTTCACATTT
This sequence comes from Lagocephalus sceleratus, assembly GCA_911728415.1. Taxonomy (NCBI): domain Eukaryota; kingdom Metazoa; phylum Chordata; class Actinopteri; order Tetraodontiformes; family Tetraodontidae; genus Lagocephalus; species Lagocephalus sceleratus. The sequence goes on along the minus strand of CAJVRN010000064.1, from coordinate 3,778,750 downwards.
GCGCCTGTGTCCAGTCGCAGCGAGTGCCAACGGTGAAGAACGGCTTCAAACAGGGGATGAAGCTGGAAGGCATCGACCCGCAGCACCCATCCATGTATTTCGTTCTCACCGTGGCAGAAGTGAGTCAGACGTCCATTAACACGGTCAATGGCGCTTAATGGCTGGATTATTTTGGGGCTGGAAACCACTCACACACTTCTCTGCATGCACATCGGGCCCGTGGCGGCCTCCCCCCTCTCCAGTCTGGTCCTATGTAATGTGCAGGTGTCACCCACAGAGGACAACATTCAAAAAAAAAAAAAAGGAGCTTAAAGCACAAAAGAAGTCCCTGAAACAGGAGACAACAGAACAAAAAGACGAACGGGACACTGAACACATGTGTTACAAGGCTTCCTTCTCTTTACGAGTGTAACATTTTGAAGTAGTCAAAAGAAAAGCGTGTTTAAATATGTTAAACACGCTTTTCTTTAGAGCTGATCTTAGTCAGCGTTGCATTCTGGGATTTGTTACCAGCTGCATGCATGTTGTGTACAGTCAGACCGTTATGTGATCTGACCCCTCGACTGCGACTTTGACTTTGACTTTGACTTGCGTAACCTTCATCGTCTCCGCTTCCGTCCAGGTTTGCGGCTACCGGCTGCGGCTCCATTTCGATGGCTACTCCGACTGCCACGACTTCTGGGTGAACGCCAACTCGGCGGACATTCATCCTCCGGGCTGGTGTGAAAGCACGGGACACAAGCTGCAGACCCCCAAAGGTCAGAGCCGGCGGAGCTCCGCCCAGGCCCTGCGACAGAGCAGAGCGCCAGCGAGGGCCGCGAAGGAATATCAAGCACGAACGAACGCTTCGAACGATCCCAAACAAATCCACATGGTCGTGCTTCGACTCGTGGAGTTTAATGTTCCATTTGTTCTGGATTCTCTTTAAAGTAATCTGGCTATAGCATCAGAACCTGTGCTATTCTACCTGAAGTCTAGTTTGTTTTTCTTACGCTGTTTTTCTTGCAGGCTGCAAAGAGGAGGAGTTCACCTGGACCAATTACCTGAGGATGACGAAAGCACAAGGGGCTTCCAAAGAACTCTTTGCCAGTCCTGGGAGGGTAACTGTCTCATTTATCGTATATGTTCGTCTCACCGCGTCCTCCCGAACGTTGTCGGGACGACGGTGCTCCAGACGAGCGGCTCTAATACCGAAAGTGTTCTTAACCGCGGGCCGATGAGCCAGACGTCGATTTCCTGCATTATTTTCCAGTAACGTTCATTCGCACGCTGCAAACCAGTAGCTCCGCCCACCTCGACTTCCTGTCTGCCGTCTGTGCGTAGATGGATGTGAAGTGCGGTTTTGAGATCGGGATGAAGCTGGAGGCTGTGGACCGCATGAACCCGTCGCTCATCTGCGTAGCAACCGTCACCGATGTGGTGGACGACCGCTTCCTGGTTCACTTTGACAACTGGGACGACACGTACGACTACTGGTGAGGCGGCCTGCCCAGTTTGGCCAGTTTAGAAACCGCTCACTTCCCAGTCCAGATTAGGATCCCTGGTAAATCCCCCATTTCAATCTTTCACCTCCGCCTGGAAGCGTGACGTGCCCGTTTTTATTTAAACCTCCAGCTGCTCTTAAATCCCGCCCATATGTTAAAATGCGTTTGATTATACGCCGACGAGTTCTCTTTTCTATTTAAACTGCAGGTGTGATTCCAGCAGTCCATACATTCATCCTATTGGCTGGTGCCAGGAGAGAAACCTGCCGCTAACGCCACCTCAAGGTGAACGGCGTGTTTCCAGTCGGTCGTTCTTTTATCGGTGTGATGCAGCTATTTATAGAATACCTCTGTTTCTGCGCATGCATTGAATGTGTATGTATGCTCGTTTACGTGAGAATAAGAGCAGCGCCGAGCTGAGGGCCGCTTCTCTGTGTTCACTGGAGCTGAACTGAATCTTTACTGCACCAGATTATCCTGACCCGGCCCAGTTCTCCTGGTCTTCGTACCTGGAGGAGACTGGTTCCAAAGCAGTACCTGCTGAAGCCTTTAAAGTGGTGAGAGCATCCTATTGCTGCAACACAGGAAGCCAGAGTTGGCTCACTCTGTTGGAAAATGGAAATGGCTGTTTAATAAAGTCATTTAACGACTATTATCCTTTGTCCGGGGTTACGGAGGGACTTCAGTGAGCAAAAGCGCTCTGTGCATTAAAACAAAAGGAAAGGAAAGGCCTGAAAACACCTCTTAAAAAGTGCATCTTGTGTCTTTTCATGTCGTGTCCAGCGTGAAGCGCACAGCTTCCAGCCTCAGATGAAGCTGGAGGCTGTGGACAAGAGAAGTCCAGGCCTGATCCGGGTGGCCACAGTGGAGGAGGTCGACACTCACCGCATCAAGGTCCCCCTCTTTACCCCCGTCCTCCCTCTCCCCCTTAACTGGTGTCCATGTTGACCCCAGCGGTCACTGGGACGGGTCACCAGCGCCTCCTGACGTAGATTATACCTCTGTTTCCCTTCCAGGTCCATTACGATGGTTGGAGTAACGTCTACGATGAATGGATGGACTCGGATCACCCCGACATCCACCCAGCGGGCTGGTGCGAGGCGACTGGTCACCCACTCAAAATCCCCCCACGTGACACCAAGACGCAGCAGTCGCACGGTAGCAACCCTCGTTTCACTCTGAAGGTTCGACTGGAAGCCTTCGGCTTCATTCTTTGCCTCCACTTGCGTGTGTTCGTAGTTGTGAGGGAGCCTCCTGCTACAGGCCAGTCCACGTTCCCGTCTTCTGTTCCCTGCAAACCCATAAGCAACCCCAGAACCAAGTACAGCTTCCACAACAGGTCTGGGCCTCTGCCTCGTCACTGCTTTGCTTCGGTCGGGTTCTCCTTTGGAAAAAAAAAAAAAAAAAGGACACTGGGGCTGTTTTTGAAACAGGAAGTGTCCGACTCCAGGTTGCGATGGTTCGGGTCATGTGACCGGGCGTTTCACCGCCCATCACTGCATATCCGGCTGCCCACTGGCTGAGCGGAACCAGGGCAGGCTAAAGACCGAGCTGTCAGACTCCGAGTGCAAGAGAAACCTCTTCTTTGGCCAGAGGACCAAGAAAAACCACTATCGTGGCAGGTATGTGTGTGTGTGTGTGTGTGTGTGTGTGTGTGTGTGTGTGTGTGTCCTCACATTTAAATCCTGAATACCAAAATACTCATCCTCCTATCAAAGTGAGGACATGTTGGCTGGTCCTCACAACTTCAAACGACTGTTTGAGGGTTAATCCTCGATTTGAAGCTTGAGGTTAGAACTGGGTCAGGTTAGGGTTAAGGAAAGCATGTATTTGTGTGTGCAGTGTAAGTAATTAAATAATAAAAAATAAAACAATGGTCTCATATTTTTTAAGTGCTCTTCTGATGGAAGTTCTTTCCGATGGGTGTTTTTTAAATCTCAAGATCTTAATCAGCCCCTAATCAGACCCTGCGGACCCTGTCCAGTAAGACCAGTCTGGAAAACATATTTGCCTGATTGGCTTTTATGTTGAATGTGTGTGTGTTTTTAGGATCGGTCGTCCTCCTAAATACAGGAAGAACCAGCAGAGAGACTATCAAAGTGAGTCTTCTACACTTCAGCTCTTGCTTTCACACAATTTGGAAACAGGAACATTTGATTATGTGTTCACAATAAGATGAAGAGCAGACAACTGATGGTGTGTGTGTGTGTGTGTGTGTGTGTGTGTGTGTGTGTGTGTGTGTGTGTGTGTGTGTGTGTGCGCGTGCGTGCGCGTGTGTGTGTGTGTCCAGCCATGTCCTCAGAGGGAATGTATCCGTCGCTCTTCATGTCGGCTCTGAACAGCCAGTCAGACAGGACTCTGTCTCTGTGCTGGGAGCAGCACTGTAAGCTGCTGCCGGGGGTCCAGGGCATCCACGCCAACCAGGTGGCGGCGTGGAGCGTGGACGAGGTGAGGCTGTGTGCGCTGCCGCCCCTTTATGCTCTGGATGTTCAGCCCGTTCTGAGGCCAGACGTGTTGGTGTTGCAGGTCTTCAGGTTTGTCCAGAATCTGATTGGCTGTGAAGAGCAGGCCCGTGTGTTCAAAGAGGAGGTGAGAGTGAAACACTGATCCTGCACACCAATGTTCACTCACTCACTCACTCACTCACTCACTCACTCACTCACTCATTCACAGCTCCAGTCTGTGACTCCTTTGTCCACAATCTGTATTGTGTTCTTTTTCCTTACAACTGTACTCTGAGCACCTTCTACTCCAGCCAGATCTGTGACAGAAATTATGACTCTTGTTTCTTTGGAAGATGAATTTTTGTGTATAAATTGTGGCATTTGAATCAAATCCAATATTAACAAATCCGATATTTCACTGCTGGTCATCTTTGTCTTCCAAATTCTCCTACGAGTTGTGTCACAGCCCAACAGATTGAATGCGTCACACTCTGACACGTTCTAATCAGACTGGAACATTAGGAGGACGCTCTGCCTCCATCGGTATCCACTTCTAACGAAAGGCATTCTGTGAATCGCCACAATCGAGTCGGACGTTGGCGTCCGTCACTCTTCACCCCGCTTGTGTCTGTCTGTGTCGTCAGATGATCGACGGCGAGGCCTTCCTGCTGCTCACCCAGACCGACATCGTGAAGATCATGAGCATCAAGCTGGGACCCGCCCTCAAGATCTCCAACGCCATCCTCATGTTCAAAAGCACAGACGAGGGACTGAAGTGACCCCCCCCCCGGTCTCCCCCCTTCCCCCTCCATTCACCAGGAGCCATCATCATGTGCCAAAATCATTCTGTTGCAGGGAAGGAAAAAAAAACCAACAAAAAAAAGAAAACCCTGAACCCTTTTTTTCATGTTTGGTGTCCAGTACCCATCAGAGAGGGGGGGGGGGGGGGGGGATAAAACGAAGGAATTGTGACAAAAGCGATATTTTTCTGAGGAATAGAAGAATGTCAAAAAAGGCCGGGGCCAGGTTGGTGTAGGAGCCTGACGGAGAGGTGGGAGAGCACTTGTTTTTATAGAGTTTGATGGTTTTTAAAACAGACGCTTTGATGTCCGATCGCTGGTAAAGATCTAAAAAAAAACAAAAATCACTAAGCACATGTATCCAACCACCCGCTTCATGCTTATGGGTCTTCATCGCGGATGGGAACCATGGGTTTTATAAGAGGTGGAGGTTTTCTCCCGTGTAACACAGAAATGGTGCTGAGCGACGAAACCGAGCGTCCTCCCAGTGGATTTAAGCCTTAACACCAGTGAGCTGCTATCATTTAATCTACCAGCTTGCACAGTCCTAATCAAACTATTCCGGGAGAGACGTGTGCGAGCAGCCAAACTCCACATTTGAACCATCCGCTTAAAAGCACCCGACTGAGAGCTCAGCGAGGTCAGCGAACAGGCCGCAAAGAGGCCGGGCGCGGCTGGTGAGCGAACGTGTTGGTGAGCTTTGTTCTTTTGTGCAATAAAACCGTTTAGAGGGGAGTTGTGCCACATTAGAGCCTCTTTTCGATCAGTAATCAGACGCCCTGCTTTGTTGCGACTGAGGGGGGGGTCGGGGGGGGGTCATCAGGAGTTCTTTTCTGCCATGAAATTGTGCAAACTTTACCTGCTCTGCCCCCGCACAGGTCAGGATGTGACACAACAGCACAGCGTTTCAGGTTGTTTGTTTTTTTCTTTAAATGGATGATTATTAACCGTTATAGATGCAAAAGGAGAATTTACGAACTTTTTTTTTTTTTTTTTTTTTTTTAATTTTCTTTTTAGCACAAGTGTGAGTCCTCGGCGAGGGCTGTTGCCGCTCTTGGTCACTAGAGAGTGCACAGGTCCGCGTTTCAGCGGCGCGGGCAGCAGGGTCGGCGTCTCTGGGTGTCACGTGAGGGCGAATGTTCCTTTGAGCTGTTTACATTTAAGGTCAGAGGTGGTTCAGAGTGGGCAGATGCTGTGAGATAAGGAGTTTTACCGGACCGCTTTAAGGGCTTTTGAATAACCTTTTACTGTCTCTCTGGTGGGATTTGTGGTGTGTGTGTGTGTGTGTGTATGCGTGTGCGCGTGCGTGTGTGTGTGTCAAGATAATCTGGGGTCACAAGTCTCATTCTGTCCACATAAATGAATAAATGTCCAAAGCCGTCTTGTCTGAATAAAGCCACTGCCTCTCGTCTTATCGCTGCGTTCGCGGTCCGGCTGAATATTGACTATAAACTGCCTTCCATCACTTCCCCCATCCACCATATTGTCGTCAACAGCCGACGGTGGTGGCGGCGGCGACTTTCCCACCGTCCTGCCTGCTGCTGGAAGCCCAGCTCTCCTCTGACTGACTCTTTCCACCCATCCATCCATCTATGTGCATTTTAGGCAGTTAAAACAAGTGATCCCGTCAGTATCAACATCAATATTAAATCCCGTGTTAACAGACGTGTCCTGTGCTTTCATCTGTAATCTGAGTCCTCCCCCATGTTCATGGATCCAGGAAGGAGCCTGGATTGAAAAGCTACGCCCAATGTTACAGATGACTTGTTTGATTTGAAAACTGGCCAGCAGGGCCAGCCTCCTCCCCTCCACGAACCTTTAGCTCTTCATCAATGATTCACCCCCCTCGTCCTTCCCTTCCTCCTCCTGAAATCGAAACCTCGCCGACCCGAGATCAGCTGTGTTTGCTGTTTCGGCTCTCTCCAGCACGCAGGCTGCAGGCTGAGCTGATCCCTGCAGACAGGTGAGTAAACTGGCCCGGGTTCACACTGATAAACTGGACCTACTTTAGGTGTTACCATCTTTTTAGTGCCGCTTTGCCTCCTCATCTATTGGTCCGTTTTTAAGCTTTATTGCACTTTTTATCTCACTTCATGGCAATAGTGCTGTGCAAATGTTTTTTTTCTAGCTCTGTGGTGATTAAAAGTCTTCTGAGCAGAGGTCACCTCGGGCTGTTTAACTTTGTGCTTCACTTTAAAAGGTAAATTCTGTGTTCATGATTTATGGAAACTGCATTTATAGATACATTTCATGCATTTAGATAAACTGAGATTTAATTGAGCCAGAATGAACTGAGCAGCTTCCTAGTTTGAATGGAAAATAGGAACTATGTGCAAATGTACTTATTTATTATGTTCATTGATTCATGCACACCATCAATGTATAGCCTTGAGATATATATTATATATATGTTTTGCATTTGAGATTAGTTGGAATCTGTTCTCATTCATTAAAACAAGAATTCCACGATGCAAATTGAGCCGTTGATTTTTGCTTCTTTCATACAAATATTGAGTAACAGCTAATTCTGGAATAACCTCATACATCACTGCAGGAGTTTGTTGAATTTAAGGTTCCAACACCATAGGGGTTAATATATGATTGTTTATTTTTTTTACCTACACTGATTTTTAGATCTATAAATAGTCAGACAACATGAGGAAAGAGAGACCTTTGTCATCCCCCATGTTACACCTATAATAATGACACAACAATATTTATGATGTAAACGCCAGCACGCACACGCTCACGAAATGTACACAAAACGTCCTTCATTCTGGTGTTCCAGCACCTTAAAACTAGAACTTCCTGCTCCACTGGCTCTCACACTCACACACACGCACACACACACACACACACACGTGCGCGTGCAGGGAGAGGGGCTAAAAGCTGATGCTCTCCTCTTGCAGGTCCGTCTCACACTGATGCCGCATCTCTGGAATGGATAATGGCCACAGCACATTTTAATGTGAGTGTCTCCGTCCGGGTCATCTGACGAGGTTTTGTTTTGTTTTTTTTTTCCTTTTTAATTTTAGTTTGGGGTTTTCATGTGACAGCTTAAGTTTGAATCCAACCTTCTATTGAATCCCTTCCTCGGATGTCCGCAGGCAAACTGTTAATAATGCTGCTTCTGTTATGCTGTTGTTTTTGACCCTCTTACTTTTCGTGTTGTGTTATATAATGTGCGTATCACGGGATTTTAAACAAGCAGCTGATAACCGCGGTGACCTCTGTTTCCATCAGAAGTGACTCAGATTCTTATCAGTTTGATATTACTTGTTGCCACAGCTGCAGTCGCTGCACGATAACTGAGTTGTATTTAGGTTCAGGTGATTGTTGTCTCTGCCACACTGGCGTCAATCAACCTGCTTATTCACTGGATGTGGGAGGTTTGGCCCTGGTTCCCCAGTTTTGCTGACACACACACACACACACACACACACACAGTAACAGCAGATCTGCGATGATTCATTGTGTCGGCGGACAAAAGTCTCTCGAACGGAAAGTGTTTGCTTTCCCTCACGCTGGTCTGTCCTCCAGCAGCGGTCGCAGTCTTCCTCCCACGATGACGTCAACCTGGGACCTTCGGCAAACCCACAGTCAGTCGCTCTTCTCTGCCTTTCTCTGGATTAGACCCTGCAACATAACCGCGCTAGCATCCAGTAGACATCCCAGTCAATCCCAGTCAACAGGCACATTTAGACTCAGCATGGGTAGAACAATGTGATTGATTGCTCTCTTTCCCTGTTCCAGTGCCCGGCCCACTGACTTTGACTTCTTGGCTGTCATTGGGAAAGGCACTTTTGGAAAGGTAACGCTGATCTCCTGTCTGTCTAGCTCTCCGTCGTTGCATATGTATTCCCCTTTTTGTAAGCCGTCCAGGTCACACATTGACCGGCGGTTACTAACGGACCCGCGAGGTCAGGTTAAGACTGTTGAACCCTGTATATTAATGATAGGTCATGCAGATTCTGAGGGCAGCTCTCTGCTCCGGCCGTGTGCCTTCAGTGATTTTAGAACTGAATCCAGGTTGAGGACAGGGAGAGTGTGCTGGCTGATTCTGTCTGATCCAAACGGACCGCACACAGTCACCAATCATTAACTTCTCCGTCCTCTGAGGACCCTTGAGGTTAAATCAGCTGAACTATTGCGGCTGCACAGGAGTCTTTTCACATCAATTCCACAAATGATTCCCCTTGGGTTAAAAGTCAGCTCAGCAGCTGCAGGTCCCTGATGCAAACTGTGCCCCCCCCCTCAGGGTTGTTCCCAGAGGGCTTTTTTGATGCGGTGTCCTGGCTGCGGTGCTGGTGGCGGCGCACTGTTTGTACCAAACAGACGCCTAACGAACAAACAAACCTTTATGCAGGTCCTGCTCGCCAAGCATAAAGCGGACGGCAGCTTCTACGCCGTCAAAGTGCTGCAGAAGAAAGTCATCCTGAAGAAAAAGGAGGTGGGGGGAGAAAAAAAGCAATGTGACTTTGTGTTCCAGAGAACACACACACACACTCACACTCACACACACACACACACACACACGCACACAGAGGTGGAAAATGTCTCCAGAAGGTGTCAGCGTCTGCGAGTGTTGTTAGTAAACAGGTTTTTCACACAGCAGCACCGATTTTAATCTTATCTCCTGGCTCTGTGCAAAGAACAATGTTTATGACCCTAAAATCAATGGAGCCACGTGTTCGATCCAACATTCATTTCCCTGATTCCTCTGGACTGCTGGCCTGAAAACGTCGCTTCCATCCATGCAAACATGCAGACTCTGACTTCTGGCCTCTTCCATGTGGGACCAGAATGGAGAGAAACGGACGCAGTTTGGTCCTTTGTCGTCTTTGTCTCCTTTCCCTCGTGGCCTCTTCCTTTTCTCCTTTCGTCCCTCCGCCTCACCCCCCACCTCCTTCCTCTGTTTCACCGTCTCCAGCTTCAAAACTGGAGGCTTCAAATCCCAAACTAACATGCCGTTAATGTTTGTCTTTCTTCGTGATCAGAGGGTCTGAGAAGAGTTTTATCTTCAGGGTTTGAAGCGTTGAAATGCATTTTCTAAATATTGCACATGTATCATACAGAAATGAAAAGCACACACACTTTCTGTTCCACAGCTGTGTTTGTCACTTTTGGCCTCATGTTCAAATCCTACTTTTTCTTCTCTGATTAGCAAAAGAACATCATGGCAGAGAGGAATGTGCTCCTGAAGAGCCTGAAACATCCCTTCTTGGTTCGGCTCCATTACTCTTTTCAGACTGCAGAGAAGCTTTACTTTGTCCTGGACTATGTCAATGGAGGAGAGGTCTGACCAGGAATGAATGAACGAACGAATGAATGAATCATACATACATACGTACATCAACAAGATTTGTCTCTTAACACAAATAAGCTGAAACTCAAATAGATATTTGCCACATTAGTCTTCATCAGAGCTGATTTATGTTCAGTCAGATATAACTAATAATGATGAAGTGTTTTGAGTGTATGCTTGCCACTCATCACCCCGCAGATGTTACTTTTTTGTGTAAAAACAACCACACCTAAATGCCAGTTTCCCCTATTTTTAAATGCTAGTCCTATCCAGTTTCTCTGTTCCACAGCTGTAAATACATTTGACAGTGTTTGAAGAATCCCAGTAGAAATCCAAGAACAGCACCGTCTTTCTGCTCTCTTCCTCTGCAGCTCTTCTTTCATCTGCAGAGAGAGCGATGCTTCTCTGAGCCCCGAGCGCGGTTTTACACGGCAGAGGTGGCGAGCGCCATCGGCTATCTTCACTCTCTCAACATTGTCTACAGGTCAGACGCTTCACATCCTGTCCTGACGTGTGGAAACGAGTGTCTCTGACAGCCCTTGTAATCAGCTCCTAATTCATTGACTTTTATTTACGATCCTTCGTTACAGAGATTTGAAACCAGAGAATATTCTTCTGGACTCTCAGGTACCTCAGCTGATCTGACGCTAGCTGCTCTAGGAGCCGTGGCGATTTTTACACTGTCCTTGTGCGTGTCTGGTGCGTTCAGGGCCATGTGGTGCTTACAGATTTCGGCTTGTGCAAGGAAGGTGTCGAGCCAGAGGGAACCACCTCCACATTCTGTGGGACTCCAGAGGTGAGTGGAGCGCTGCAGCCCAGAGGAACTGTTCATGCACATGATTCTCCAGTTCGTTTGATCCTTCCGCTTCCTGTCGCGCTTCCATGTCTGCAGTATTTGGCCCCGGAGGTTCTCCGGAAGGAGCCGTATGACAGGACCGTGGACTGGTGGTGTCTGGGAGCTGTGCTCTATGAGATGATCTACAGCCTCGTACGTCTGTTCTTTACTACGCTGATAAGAAGTTACAATACACTTCACATTAAACGTCTTCAGTTTGGGGGGGGGGGGTACTGCACCCTACCACCAGGGGGAGCTAAAGCTGGTAGAGGTGATGTTTCGTTTTTCCTGCTGCTGTTCCGCTGACCCCGCTTGTACCCCCCCCCGTACACCCTCACTCTCCTCCAGCCGCCTTTTTACAGCCGTGACGTTGGGGAAATGTACGACGGGATCCTCCACAAGCCGCTGCCCCTGCCGCCAGGCAAGTCTGACGCTGCCAGCTCCCTCCTGGTGGGCCTCCTGCAGAAGGACCAGCACAGGCGGCTGGGGGCCATCGCTGACTTTGTGAGTGTTTGTAAAGCTACTGAATAGAGCGTTTCCCCTCCCCAGGTGCACCTGCCTGTCAATACCTGACACGCTTCCCTTCCTTCACAGCTAGAAATAAAGAACCACGTATTTTTCTCTCCAATCAACTGGGACGACCTTTACCACAAACGAATCACTCCTCCTTACAACCCTAACGTGGTGAGTGAGGGAACACGTCTGTGTGTGTGTGTGTGCTTTAAATCTAATTAAAAGGTTCGTTTATTCCAGAGAGGTCCAGCTGACACCCAGCACATCGATCCAGAGTTCACCAGGGAAATGGTTTCCAGCTCTGTGAGCCGGACCCCCGAGTTCACGGCCGGCGCCAGCACCAGCAACGCCTTCAACGGGTTCTCCTTCGTGGCCACCGAGGACAGCTTCCTGTGAGACGGGACCGGGCCGCCGGTCGCCACACCTGTTTTGAGCTGGGAGCTCTGACGGGAGCTCATCCTGTACCGCCGCAGCCTCACCTCTTAACTGAAGGCCTCCCATCAAAGACGAGACTCCAAAAGGTCTTTAACGACTTTATGACATCATATATATATATATATAGTTTTTTTTTCTGATGAAACGATTCGGTCCAGGAACGGTCGTGAACGCAGCATACGGGACACACGTTGACGTGTGGCTCGGTGCAGAAACGCAGAAGAAGCAGGTGGAATCACACCGATTTAACAGCAGGAAGAGGTCAAATCCGGCTAAGGCTAATTCCTGTAAACCAAGACCATTGAAAAAAAAAAAAAAAAAAAAGCATTTATTTGCTGTGTTTGGGAATTCTCGTGTACATAGAATGTACAGTTTGGTCGGCTTCCAAAGAAATAATTAGTCTGACGACCAACGGCCATTTCTGTCTTTTGTATTTTAAAATGTTGTTGTTGAGTTCACGACAAAGCCGCTGCATCACAGGCCATCAGACGTCTGTGTGGTGGAGCCAAAAATCCACCTCTTTCAGAAAATCCAATGAAGGAAGAAGGAAAGGGAATGCATTCATCAAAAATCAACTCCCGGCAGCCTGGACGGTCCCTCCAGTCTGCGCTAAAAGCATCGATTTACCACGTCACCTACCTGCACAGGCCCCACAGACACTTTCTGATTCATCCATGTGATGATGCTGCACCACCACAGCGGGATGCTGATTACCTGTGCTGCAGATGTGCTGCAGATGTGCTGCAGATGTGCTTTATCTATTAAAAAGTGATGAAAAGCTGTAGATTTACCTGGCTGCTGTTGGTCCACGTTGCACCTTGTAAATACTGTAAGTGAACATGCAGCAGACGGTTGGTCATCAGGGAATCATCTGTATATTGTGTTGTTTATAGAGCTAGAAAAATGACCACTTCTCTGACAATAATGCAGCATCCTGTTCTCCTTCCTAACAGCTCTTTTGATTTAGTTTTAATTTCGCTGGATCAAATATTTTAATCTGAATCCGAGCACATGAACCACATTAGTCTGTGTTGACCTGAAACAGCAGCTCTGATTGTTCCCCCCTTGAAATGTTAAAATTACTCGTTCAACTACACCTCTGAGTGAACAGAGTCGCTGCTATCAGAACCCCAAGTGTGTGTGTGTGTGTGTGTGTGTGTGTGTGTGTGAGTGTATGTGCGTGTGAGTGTATGTGTATATAGAAAACATGCAAATCAGTTCGCACCGTTGTCAAAATATTGACATGTTCTTTGGAATGAGCCATTAAAAATGTGTGCATAACAGAAATGTTTCCTTGCTTTCATACTGTGGAGTAGCCCACCGTGACGTGTGTGTATGTGCAGTAACAACATGCTCCTCTCGTGTGTGAAGCCCCTCACGGCTGTCTGGGGCATCCCAACGAGCGAATCTAGCAGGACGAGGCTCCTGAATGTCACATCAAGTTGTTGCACGAGGCACACTTCAAGCCTCGGCAAACCCCTGCTGCTGTTGCAGACTCGTCGGGGGTCCCCTCGTGTGACCTCTGCTTTTCCCTCGCCGCCGTCGCCTTCTACTGCTCTCTCTCACGTGTTTGTTGTGAGAGACGCCGTAAAAATACAAATGAACTCGGACCCATCTGGCCTGTGTTATTGCAACTCTGCAAAGATGTCCCGATAGTTTGGAGTGTGTTGATGTGTTTTACACTCAACTACGTCCATCCCGCTGATGTGGAAACACAGTCTGACACTGAAAGAAGCTCCAAAACAAACACACTGGGAATGGCATCAGGACGTGATGGAAGATTCACATGAATACATGTGTACATGTTTGCTTGATTATATGGGTTGGACCGGGGCATAAATGACACCGGGGATGAACTGCGCTTACAATGTTTGTTTATAAAGAATCAACAGTAATTCTTTCATCCGTTGCCATTTATACTGTAAGTGTGAGCGACATTAAGTACAGTTTAATCTTAATTAGACTTGAATCAAGTCAACATCTGCAGAGACTGTTGCGTAACTTTCGGACTGCTCAAAGTCTTTTCGGCTTCAGAGTTCTTTTATTGCACAGACTTTATACTTAAGCTCTGTAAAAGGTCTGTTACTGTGATAGACGCCTGGTTTACTGTCGGCCTGGGTGTGGTAACGAGACAGGATTAATCGCGACGAGAATAATCCCTAAATAAACCCGCAGACACCCGCTGATGACGTAGCGGCCGTCTGCGGCGCCCCCTGCTGGAACGAATAAAGAAGGATGAATAAAGCAAGGATTAAAGCAATAACAGGATTTTAAAAACTGCTTTCCCGAGTGGAATCACTTCATAAAAATAAAAACGAACATACACATTTTTTAAAAAATGCAACAGAGAGGTTTCAAGGAAGGTGTCACTTGGTGACTCCTTTGCCACAACGATGTCCAGACGAGTTAAGTTTTAAGTCTGGTTTTAGTGTTTTGTTAGTTCAAATTTTGTAGATTTTGACGTTTAATGATAAGAAATAAGGTATAATGTAGGACGCAGACGTAGATGAACTATTGAGTTAGAGCGCCACCTGGTGGCTTAAAATAGTAACACAACCAGGGACGAGGGCCGTCTGTAAATTAAAAACAACGGATAAATAAACTATTTCGTAAGCTTAGTTAAAATAATATGACCACAAAAATGTCTCTTCTCAGTGGAACAACAATGTAGTTACATCCTTTTGTCCAGCTTGTAATCCTGCATATTTTTAGGACTATGGAGTTTGGAATAGCTGTTAGCTTAGCATTAGTTGGTCGCCCAACATGGTGAAAAACTGAGCTTATGTTGTATTTTGAACCAGCGTAGACTTTTATGGACACACAAGGCTCAAAGCCTTTCTATTTCGAGCAGTTTGGGGTTTTTAAACATTTAATTCCTGATTTCTCCAGGAAGGCAGCGGTTGCTGGGAGACGTGTGTGTATCCCTCCGCCCTCGCCCGCGTATCACGGCGCTTCCTGCCGTTTGTTATGGACCGACGTCTTGATCTGCGTGTGTCTTTTAATACACCTGGGGGTTGGCGCTGGCTGCCGTCGGTGTTCAAACGCGACAACGCGACTCCGCTCGCCGGCTAAAAGATTAAATTTGGGTTTAATCGCGTGTTTATGGAGCTTTCCCACCTCCCTGTAAAAATAGTCCCTCTGAGCTAACAATTAGCCGCAAGAGCTCCGGACACCACAGAAGAAGAAGGTGGCGCGGGTAAGTGGGAGCCAGTAAGGCTCCACGCCGGTGCTCCATCCCGACTTAAACTGGGTGTTTGCGTCGTAACCGGGAGCAACTGTGCCACACGGCAACACATTTGAACTTACTTCACTGCAAAACAAGTAGTTGTGCTGCACGGGGGGGGGTCAGAAAGTCAGTCCACAGACTTTGCTCCGTCTCCTCATAGCTCAAACTCGACCCGCGTCCGGGTCAGGCAGCCTGGTTTGTGCATAGTTTTGTTTTTCTGTAGCGTCGTGGCGCGCTGGCGAGCGTAACCAGCACTTAAAAACCCCGAAACGAGCGCACGCACGCACGGAGAGAGGCTGCAGCTGCGCCGGTGCGCCGCCAGGGGGCGCGTCGGCGCTCACGGGAACAGCTAACAAAGTTAAGGGCTGAAGTTTGACTGGTTTCACTGGAATTTAATTGATGAGAACCAGGAATTTGTGCAGGGCCAGACTCAGAGGTGAGCGCATCTACACAGGAAGTCGTTTTTTTTATTGATATCGGGTTATTAGGTTTGTCACAGGTGACTTTAGCCACTTAGCCGCAGCCTGGTTGTCTGTGGGCTCACATGTTCATCACATCTGTGCTCCATCTGATCTGGGATCAGCCAGGCACGACGCATGCAGTTTTACTTTGCGCCAAGCGAAAAGGGTTTAAAACCTTGTTTAACACACACCTGTTTGTGTGTTTTGGTTGCTGGAAGTTACTCGACGTGTGGCGACTTCGTTCCTGTTGGTGTGAACCAGCGCAAGAATATTTGGTCTTTTAAAAACACACGCAGGCGTCGATCTCATGAATAGTCTTTTTATTCACTCCCCTGAATTTGAATAGTAAAAATGATGAACAATAAAAACCCGAGGGGAGAAGACCTCAGTTTCAAATTCTGGTTGGGATGAAGGCTGGGGTCTATCTGTGTGGAGTTTGCATGTTCACTTTCCTCCTACAGTCCAAAGACATGCACAGTTGGGCAATATGTTAATTGTTTATTATAACTTGCCCATAGGTGTGACTGAATGGTTGTCTGTCTATATGTACCATGTATGTGTGTGTATGTGTACCCTGCCTTCACCCAATGGCAGCTGGGATAGGCTCCACCCCCCCAACCCCCTGTGTAGGACTAAATGGTAGAAAATGGATGGATAATAAATCAGTTTTAAGTTCCCCTTCAATCACACCATACAATAATGCATGATCCCTTTCATATAAACTTAAAATTATTTTAAAGACTGTCTTTCTGTTCATAGTATGGAAGAAAAGAAAGGTATTATGGGCACAAAATCTGACTTGGAAAAAGGAGAGAGGAAAGATGGAAAAAGTTGTGAAATTAAATGGACTCAGGAAGAGGTGAGTAAAAGATTCCATACCACTGTCCCCTCGTGAAGAAACATGCTGTACTGTTGGTCTATACATGAGCACACAAAACAGTCATATCAGTGTAATTTCATATAGTCACTTATTTTAGAGTCCCTGAACCTCTGGATGGACAAATGCACACAAATTTACATTCTGAATCCATTCAAAATTCCAAGTAATTTATGACATTACTGAGAAAATAACTGTCCCTAAATGGAAAAACTAGGCCCAGCAGCAATGGGAGCTCTGAGGAAATCATAACAAAAGTTTCTAGATGATCTGTGGTTCGCTACTGGCAAAATCAGCAGTTTCACTCTAACCAGCAGCTGATTGCTCTGGAAGTCCTGCTGTTGATCTAAAGCATTGTTTTTGTGTGCAGGATGATAACCTTAAAATCCTTACGACCAACTTTGGGAAATCTGATTGGAAAACCATTGCTGGTTTTTTACCTGTAAGTATGTGTAATGCTAACTAGATTGCATAAAGGTTTCAAGGTTAATTCTTTAAGGTCTAAATCTGTTGTCTGTTGAACTGACAGGGGCGGACAGAATTGCAGTGTATGCAACGATGGAATATGTACCTGGATCCCACTGTTTCTAAAACCTACTGGACCAAAGAAGAAGATGAAAAGGTGGGAAAAATGCCGTTGGGAATCTGATAAGAATGTGTCTTACGCAACATTTACTAATCCGCTTGTTCTGACAGATGATAGAGCTGGTGAAAAAGTTTGGCTCAGTGAACTGGCCTCTGATCGCCAAGCACATGATCAACCGTACAGTCAAGCAGTGTCGTGACCGCTGGCAGAATCACCTGGATCCACAGATTAAAAAGAGCGCCTGGACCACGGAAGAGGAGCTCATCGTCTACAAAGCCCACTTAGTTCTGGGAAACAAGTGGACTGAGATTGCAAAGTTGATTCCAGGAAGGTCGGCTGATAAGCTTTGAGTGGATACACTCCAGCACGTTAGTTGATGTGACTGAGCAATGCGGAGAGAGAAAACCACCATTCTCTGTTTTTATTCCTCTAGATCTGACGTGTCTGTTAAAAATCACTGGAATGCCATCAGGAAAAAAGCACAGATGGGATTTTACCGGGATGAAGCTGACAGCATTTCTCTTGATATTCAACAATTTGTGAAAGGAGAGGTAGGGTATCTTTTCATCGAATGCATGACGTGTTTCAGCCTCCACACCCACTAATGTTGTGTGTTGTCATGCTCTTTTTGTTGTGTCGTTTTCCTTCCTTTAATTTCTGTTGCCAACAGTTTACATTATTTGTCGTGTTGCAGGTAGACTTCAAGTGTGATGTTCTATTAGACACTGGACCAGTAACGCCTAAAGTGGTACGTTTGCTCACATTTAAAATTCTATCTCAAGAGTTCCGTTATTTAAATGATGCATTAAAGAACATTGGAGTATTTTTTTATTTGGTTGGCCTCTGCTGCGTCCCGCTGGAATTTAACCTGGTTTCACTTTAATGTTGCAGATCAAGTCGGGGCATAAAAAGAAGCAGGGGCACCAAAAGGTTAAGCAGGAAAAGGCCTTTCATGCACCACAGTGTGCAGCCTCCAGGGGAGAAATCTCCTCTCCCAGTCCCCCATTGTCCTCCAGCTGGTGTTCCAGTCCCAACTCCAGCTCAGGGGCTGCCCCAGTCGCTGCCCCGGTTGACCAGAAGAAGTTTGCGGAAGCAGCGTTGAAGATGATCGCTGAAGACATGCTGCCGCTAAGGTTGGAGTGCTTTTAGCTGCCGTCACACCTTCGTCGGGGATCCCTGAATACAGTTTCTCTCTCGTTTCCCACAGTTTCGTCGAAGGAGCAGGCTTCAGGTCGTTCGTGAACACCATCAGCCCAGAATACAGCAAGCTCTCCCAGCACGCCCTGGGCCTGCAGCTCTATGACGAGGTGGAGAGGACCATCAAGCCTCGGCTCATCAGGGACCTCAAGGCCTGCCTCGCCAAAGACGGAGAGAGCGCCCTTCACGTCACCTTAGACCTCTGGGCGGGGAACCACTCTACTCCGGTGGAGGATCCCATCCTCGTCGTGCGCCTCCACTTTGTCAACGAGTCCTGGCAGGTGCGCCGCCCCACCGTGGCCTTCCGGCATCTGGGTCGGGAAAACCTCAGCGCAGCTGTGTCCAGAGAGCTGGAGGCCGTGCTCCTGAGCTACGGCATCTTCCCGAACAACATCGGCGTGGTCCTCACCAACCAGGCCAAAGAAACTCTGGCCCAGAACAGCTTGTTCTGCAACTACAAGCTCATGGGTTCGACCAACAGAGGGGACCCGGATGCCGAGGAGATCGTGGCGTTTGTCTCCGACCAGACGTCAGAGGCAGATTCCCTCTTTTCTGAAGTGCAGATTGGGACTAAGAGCACCTGTGTGGCCAGCACGTTACAGCTGGTGATTAAAGAGGCGCTGAAGAACTCCAGGGTCGTGGAAAACTTGCTCATGCAGGTCCACAATGTGGTGGCTTTCTTCAGGAGCAGCGCCTACTGGAGCGAGGTAAAAGAATGAAATCTGGGTTGTTTTCTCTCAACACGTCCTTCTCCAGCAGTTTTCACTGGAGCATTTTTGGTGTGTGTGTGTCTGTGTGTGCGCGTGTGTGTGTGTGGTTTTCATTAGGTGTTGTTCAGGGAGAGCAACGTGTCCCTGTGCCCCTCCTCCAGCGGTCATCGCTGGAACTCCATGATGATTTCCCTACGCCGCATGGTGCAGGAGACTGCTTGGAGTAAAGTCATGAGCGTTCTGGCCCAGGCTCGTATCGAAGCCACGGACGCAGCCAGCGCCCCCCCTCTGATCATGGTCAAGAGGGAGCAAGTGCTCGACATTCTGGCTCACCTTGAGCCTTTTGGTGAAGCTATGCAGGTGAGAGAGGAGGGGCCTTCCACAAACGTCCTCGAGTACGTAAAGGGTTAAGTGACGGTCGCGTCAGCAGCTCTGGTGTCTCGCTTTAGGTCCTACAGGGAAACGGTGTGACCGTCTCTTTCATCATCCCATCCCTCGTCGGGCTCGACAAGACGTTGGAGATTCTCGATACGAACTACACCCACTTCAACAGGGCGCTGCGGACGGGCCTCTGCTCACATTTTCAGGAGCTGGTTCATCAAAACGATATGATCATCGCCACCGTTCTTGATCCCAGGATCAAACTGCAGGTACTGGAAAGCTTCAGGAGCAAGACTGTTGGCTTGGGCCACTTCCTGTACTTTATTAAACTTTTGAGTTATCTAGAAGCAACGTGGTGTTCCACTCATGCCTCCTCTCTCACTTGTGCCTTTCTTCAGCCGTTTTCCGATGTCAAGCTGGAAGAGCAGACCGAGTTCTTGACGCCTCCAGCAAAGTGTGAGGTCCGCACGATTGTTGAGGCCAGATTAGGATCCCCGGTGGCCTCGGCAGCTCCTCCAGAAGCAGGTCCAGACCAGGCAGCTGGAGAGTTGAAAGAGGAACAAGATATAGACGAGGAAAACCACGGCGACGGACTGACGGAGGCGTCCGGCGATGGCTGGGACGAGTCGGCCGAGGGCGACAATCTCAAGCGCAAGTCGATCTTTAACTTCCTGCAGCCGCCGGCGAAGGCGGCGAAGATGTCTGAGCTGGACGTGTATCTGTCGGAACCTCTGGATTACAACTCCAGTCTGTCCTACTGGAAGTCTGCCACTCGCTTCCCTCAGCTCCAAAGACTCTCCAAGAAGCTCCTGGCCGTGCCCGCCACTTCCGGGGGCTTCGACCGGCTCTACCCGATGGCAGCATGTGTGGTGAGAGCCAAAAGGAACCGCCTCTCTCCTCACACCACAGAGAGACTACTTCTATACAAAAGCTCTTTCAGGACAAAAGTGGTTAGAAAGTCCAACGGAGTCACTAAACACTGACGTCTGTAATGGCAGTCGAGTCAGACGTCGCTCCTTTTTATACGTCTTCTTTGATTACGCAACAGGATTCATAGAGTTGTTCGTGTTTTAACTTAACTTTATATTAAGAGTAATCACTTCTCAGGTGTTGACTGCAGTTTACTGCGACTCTCCCTCTTCGTGCAGTATCAGTCAGGACGCCTTCACAGACCTCACGTGACTTTTACACCTTGAGGTGGGGGACAAGGACGGGTCGTCGGGGCAACGGGCAGCGTCTGCTGCTGAGGCTGTGGAGCCCAGCTGTATCGTGAAGCCCCTGTGGGAATGAATGTTTTGGGGGGGGTTTTTGTTGTTTTTTTTGGCAATAAAAATATTCTGAACCGTCAAAGAAGATGCAGTTGGGTGAAATAGTTTAGTTGTTTTGTCTCTTCGCTCTTCTAAACGAGTAACAGGTTTTTCTGGTCCGTAGACACCAAGGTTTGAACGACACTTCTAACATTTAACTAACATTGCTCTTCGTTTCTCACAATAACTTTCAGTCTGTTTTCAGCAGATTTACGGTGCCTTTTGTAAGACGTGATAATTGACATAATGATGAGGGGGTCGTAGACCACGTTCAGGTGGAATGGGCCTGGTTGTCTTATAGTTTGGTCATTTCTACAATAAAAGTGACGCTAGCGTTTGTCTAACAGAACCCGCCTTTTGTGTCCAGGGCGCTCAGAGTCCTGTCAGCCGAGTCAAGGTGGGTCCAGCCCCCCCAGGGGTGGTGGTGTTCCGGCCCCAGATGTGTTCACATCTGGACTGCCTTTGGTTCCGTCTGTCCCCGCCCCCTCTCCCTCCAGCTCCTCTCTGATTGGCCGAACGCGCTCCCTACGTCACACAAAAACAAGCGGCTTCCGGATCCGGGGTCTGGTTCTTCGCCATGTGGAAGATTTAACTCGAGATCGCTTCTGCAAGAGGAAGACGAGGCCTGAAGGGGGGGTTCTGTGGCAGGTGAGGCCAGCATGGCGCTCTACACGAAGGCTGCGGAGATCCTGGAGAAGGCGCAGCGGAGGCAGGCGGCTCTGAAGACGCTGGTGTACGACAGCAAACACGCGAACATCAAGCAGCTCTTCGCCCTGGTGTGCGAGACCCACAGGTTCTCCCCCGTCCTGGAGGAGATCATCGAGTCCACCAAGCTCGTCCGGCAGACCAAGCTGAAGATGCCCCTGGCCAAGGTGCTGGTCTACGACCTCCTGCTGGGCCGGGGCCTGAAGTGCGGCGGGTCCTGGAAGGCCCTGATGATGAAGCACCGCGGCCGGCTGGAGTCGGCGCTGGCCCGCATGAAGGTGAGGCGCAAGGTCAGCAAGAACGAGGACCTGCTCCCCGGGAAGGCCGAGCGGCTGGACGCCGAGCGGCTGCCCAGGTACGTGCGCGTCAACACCGTCAAGACCAGCGTGGAGGACGTGGTGGACCACCTGAAGAGGGACGGGCTGTCCTACCTGGGCCAGGCCTGCAGGATGGACGACCTCGAACTGAAGGACAGGGAGTTCCTGAGGGACATGCACCTCCCCGAGCTGCTCGTCTTCTCTCCCAAAACCGACTTCCACGACCACTTCCTGTACAAGGCGGGCCACATCATCCTGCAGGACAAGGCCAGCTGCCTCCCGGCGCACCTCCTCCGTCCCCCCCCGGGCAGCCACGTCCTGGACGCCTGCGCCGCCCCCGGCAACAAGACCAGCCACCTCGCGGCGCTCATGGAGAACCGGGGCCGGCTGTTCGCCTTCGACCTGGACGCCAAGCGGCTGGCCACCATGTCCACGCTGCTGCTCCGGGCCGGGGTCACCTGCCAGCAGCTGGAGCACCAGGACTTCCTGAAGGTGGACCCCGGAGACCCGCTGTACGGGGACGTGGAGTACGTGCTCCTGGATCCGTCCTGCAGCGGCTCGGGTGAGTTGGGCTCCGGGCCGGGGGCCAGGGGCCGGGGGCCGCGTCCGCGGAGGTGTGACCCGTGCTGTCGCTCTTCCCCTCAGGCATGGTGTGCCTCCAACACGACGACCCCTCTGAGGACCGGGAGAAGGTCGAGGCCCGCCTGGCCTCCCTGGCCTCCTTCCAGCTGAGGTGTCTGAACCACGGGCTCAGCTTCCCCCGGCTCAAGCGCCTGGTCTACTCCACCTGCTCCGTTCACAGCCAGGAAAACGAGGAGGTCGTCGCCGCCGGTCTGAAGCAGAACCCGGGCTTCAGGTACGAACGGCTGGTTTTTCCGATCCGCGGGCGGTGGCGTTCCCGACGTTTAAAAGCGGCGCGGCGTGATGGACCCGTCTACGCCACCTCCCCCCAGGTTGGTGTCTTTGCTCCCCCGGTGGCCAGAACGCGGCCTGGACCCTCTCGCTCAGTGTCTGCGCGCCAGCCCCCAGAAAACCAGGACGCACGGGTTCTTTGTGGCTTTGTTTGAGAGAGACAACAATGCTGGAGGGAAGGATCAGACTGGCGAGTCAGACAAGGTAACACAGCCAGTCCTGTCTGGAGGCGACTTTAAGTGGTTTTGGGAACTGTGTGTGTGAAGGTCCTCAGGCCTCCAGGCCATGGTGGTTCTGGTAGAGCAGGGGTCTCCAACCTCTCCCCCAAAGGGCCGTGTGGCTGCAGGTTCTGGTCCAACCCAGCAGCAGCACACCAGACTGGACTCACTTCATCAACTCACCTGAGTCTTCAGACAGATGACTGGTCAAACTGGGTGTGCTGGACTGGTGGAACAAGAATCTGCAGCCACACGGCCCTTTGTGGAAGAGTTTGGACACCCCTGTGTTAGTTGAATCACAGCAACTGGACTGGTTGAGTTTCACGAAGACGTTTCGCCTCTCATCCAGGAGGCTCCATCGGTTCTAACAGACCGTTGGGAGTTCCAGATACTCGTGTTCTCCAGGAGTCGTTCACACTTCTGGAGTTTTGGAGTGAACAACTCCTGGAGAACACGAGTATCTGGAACTCCCAACGGTCTGTTAGAACTGATGGAGCCTCCTGGATGAGAGGCGAAACGTCTTCGTGAAACTCACCCAGTCCAGTTGCTGTGATTGAACTACCAGAGTTTTGGAAGCTAGTTCCAAGGTTTGACCTTTGCCCTCTCCTCCGTCGCAGCAGCGTGGAGGCGGCGCCGCACAGCCCAGCCTCCAGATGTGAGAAGAGACCCGCCGCCTCGGAAGAGTCTGAAGCTTCAGAGGCCGAACAGACGGCGACGGCCGCTGCGGGAGAGGCTGGGAGCACGCCCGCAAAGAAGAAGAAGAGAAAGAGGAAGAGGAAGAAGAATAATAAGATGAAGGCGGCAGCTGCAGAGTGACGGCGAGTCCTTCGGTGAATGTAACTGTCAAGTAAAGATCGATTTTTCCTTTCACCTCATCTCTGTGCCTCATTGTTGCCTGATGCTTCAGCTTTTATATATTTATGACTCTCACCTGGTGACCTCACCTGGTGAGTTTGATGGAGGACTGTCGTTTGGAGGAGAATTGATCGTTTGGAGGAGAATTGATCGTTTGGAGGAATTGATGGGGAATGACATCAGCTCCCCCGTCTGTAATGGAGAGAACAAACAATAAGTGCATAATCTCGGAGAGTAAGGTTGAGCAAGAAATGAGTGAAGGTCAAAGAGCTTTGGAGGAACTACATTCTTAAAGTTAGACTCTTGTCTTTCCCGAGCAGTTCCGCCTCTGTCCACTAGGGGGCGGCACGGCGCCACGTCGGCGGTGGGTTCGTTTCCGGTTAAAAATCGAAGCACTTTGTTGATAAACTTTGGTAACAGGACACATGTTGAGTAACAGGACAGATGTTTGAGTGAGGCTGTCTGACAGACTTTATAACGTGAGTTTATTACCGCTTAAGGTTGTTTTCATGTGTGCTTGGCATCGTATGTTCGAGCGCAGACATTCTGTCGTAATCGTGAGAGAAACAGCGAGTGTTTAAAGATAAGAGCGTTTGTTTTCTGGCTCGGTTGAGAGGAAACGTCCTCAGAAGTTCAAGGTTAAAATAAGGATATTTGAGCGAAGACGTACGACTACAATCTCGGATAAGTCTGGCGCGTTACTTCAGAAAAATGGTTCATTTAGACCAGAGATGTCCAACCTCCTCCCCAAAGGGCCGTGTGGCTGCAGGTTCTGGTTCAACCCAGCAGCAGCACACCAGACTGGACTCACTTCATCAACTCATCTGAGTCTTCAGACAGATGACTGGTCAAACTGGGTGTGCTGGACTGGGGGAACAAGAACCTGCAGCCACACCGGCCCTTTGTGGAACAGTTTGGACATCCCTGGATTAAGACATTCTCTGAAATGCAAAAGAAGGTAAAACTGTGAGACTGTCCAACGCTCATGACCGATGACACTAGATTAGAAACCAGCCCTGAAAAGAACATCAACATTTCACTCTAAAAGCTAAGATGAAAAGGGAGCAGGCTTAAGATTTGTTGTCGTCAAAACAGGGATTTAAAAAAAATTAGCTGTGATAGCAGAAATGAGCTATAACAAGAGTTCTCAAACATGATTTAAATAAATAAATGGCCGCTTTCCTCCCTGGTTCTGTAGCTACGATGTCTCCGGTGCCCAAAGTCAGACTGTCCGGAGGTCTGGAGGTCTGCCGGATCCTGAATGGGATGTGGCAGGTGTCTGGGAATCACGGAAAGGTGGATAAAAGTGCTGCAGGTAAACATGGACATGTGGAGAGACAAAGCATTAGCTGCAGTTTCTTGCTTTAATCACATTTTTATGAAGGATGACCGTGTAATAAAGACTGTTAACGATCTACATTTAAAGCAGATGCTTATTTTAAATCGTGATTACTGTGGTTTACAGCGTTTAATAAAACTACTCACTCTTGTCCCTCCAGTTGCAGAGATGCAGACTTATGTAGATGCAGGTCTGACCACCTTTGACATGGCAGACATTTACGGGCCTGCAGAGGAAATATTCGGACTATTCAATAGTCAGGTACAAACACACACACACACACATACGCACACGGGACACAAAAATCTAATTGATAACAATAATTTGGGAAAGAAATGTGAACAAAACCTGGTTGGCCTCATGTGACCCTCATTCCACATCTGATGTAATCAGGATGTCGGTAAATTCAGGAACAGCTGGACTTAATTAATCATTCCGATTAACAACAGGCGCACTGAGTAGTAATTAACATGAATTTCCCTTTCCAGTTATCCTCCGTCATCTTCTACTGGGTTTTACATCAGCTTCCATTTCACAATAATGATGGAAGGTGATGACACGCAACAAAATATCCCATGAAATGCAGTAGGATGCAGAGTATTAAGCTTAAGAACATTACCAATATGTTCTTCACATGAGTATTTATAAAGTAATCGGTAATACCAGCAGGGCATAGTTGCCATGCGGTATTTAAATCCTGTCTGGTTATTGATTTTCTGTCCAGCTGTTACCATTTGTGATCCCTACTGACAAACACACACACGCAAACACACACACTCACTCACCCACCCACGCACTCTCACACAGAGTGCTTCAGATCTGAGTATTTGTGACTGATGTGTTTTGACAGTCTAATGGTATTGACTGCTCTCTTCACCTGGAATAACGCGCTCAGAGACGCGGAGAGCTTTTCGCCTCCAACAAGCTTTTCTTGTTCTGTCTTTCTCCTCGCTGCAAACATTGAGTCGCCACACTCTCCTCAATCCATTAAAACATTTGTGTCGCAGAATTCATGGCGCTCCGCTGGTGTGATGATATAAGATTTCATGCAATATGCTCATTTGTTTGTACTCTGTGATTCAAGCTCAAACTTTCTGGGGGGGACGTCCCAGCTCTGCAGGCTCTGACCAAATTTGTGCCACGTCCAGGGCCAATGGATCGCAAGGTGAGGGACACCAGCTGACACTCTCGCCTGCTCAAGAGGTTTCATCCAACAGAGAGCTGCATGTGTGTCTTTCAGTGGACCTGAAATAGTTAATGTTCAGAGACCTTTAAAGTTGTGTTGGGAGGTATTCACTGAATTGAAGCATTAGGGTTCTGATTTCTGCACATCTGTACAGGACGGTCCTGAAAACAGTTTACATAAAGAGGGATGTAATGCAGAGTTCAGCCTACAGGGGCTCGGCTGGGTTGTGTTTCATGACTTTACTGTGAGTCTTGATGTCGGGCTGAGGTCACCTGCTCATCGTGGGCTGATGATGGTGTGTGTGCAGGGGGTGGAGGCGGCGCTGCGGCGCTCCATGACTCGTATGCAGGTAGACAGCCTGGACTGTGTTCAGTTCCACTGGTGGGATTACACAGACAAGAGGTACCTGGACGCGCTGGGGCACCTGGCTGACCTGCAGCAGGAGGGGCTCATACGTACGTCAACACCAGCGGTGGAATACCATCGGGTTCTTTTTTTTTTTTTTTTTTTTTTTGAGGCTTCAGCGTTCTGTTTTCTCTCCACAGGGGAGCTGTCCCTCACTAACTTTGACACCCAGCGGATGGAGGAGATCACCAACAGAGGCATCCGCATCTCGAGCAACCAGGTAACGCCTCCGCCTCCACCAGACGCTCGCGCTGCTCCGTTTTCACCTGCGTTTGGTGTGTGTCCTGCAGGTTCAGTACTCTGTGATTGATCAGCGCCCTGCTGTGAAGATGGAGCAGTTCTGCCTGGCCAACAACATTAAGCTTCTCACTTACGGCACCCTGGGTAAGATCCAGCACTTTGTGTCCTCTTCTGCCTGAGTTGCATACGTAGGCCAAAGTCCGGCTTAGCTTCAGGTTTATTGACGTAATCAGCACATTTTTAATCCTGCTGTGTACAGATGTGAAATGGTGGGTTTCTAAGATGGAGTCGGTCCGTGTGACGACACATCATGTCTCCTGCGTCCTCCTCTTTCACCCCGTCTAACTCCCTCCTCTGCCTCCATCTTCCATGTCTGCCCTCGCGTAGCTGGTGGTCTCCTGACGGAGCGTTATCTGGGGAAGGTGGAGCCCAGTCAGAGGGCGGGGCTTAACACCGCCTCACTCTCAAAGTACAAGAACATGATCGACAGCTGGGGAGGCTGGAACCTGTTTCAGGAGCTTCTTGTCGCCTTGGAGACCGTTGCTAAGAGGCACGACTGCTCGGTGGCCAACGTGGCAACGCGCTATGTGCTGGATCGCCCCGCAGTGGGCGGGGTCATCGTGGGCTGCCGGCTCGGCATCTCGGGGGCGGGGCGGTACGTCGGCGAGAGTCTGCGTAGCTGCAGCCCCGACCTGCAGCTGCAGGCGGAGGATCACGCCACCGTCGAGGCAGTGACGCGGCGCTCGAGGGACCTCATGGCGTCCATTGGGGACTGTGGAGATGAGTACAGGAGCTGAAGTGACAGATGGGGCGGACGAATGACAGGATGTGACAGGCAGGGCGAGGAGGCGGAGTAAAGGGAGACAGCGGGAACACGCAGGGGGGCAAAAAGCAGCAGCTACATCTGTGAAATTCCACATTTTACTTTTTTCTCCATAATTGAGAAAGGTCGAAACTGACCAATTACACTCCTGAATATTTTTATTAAATGGACTGAACATGTCGTCTATGCTTTTATAGTGTGTTTGAATGCAGAAGAAATACAGATAAACCAAATTCTCAGAAGAAAGAAACCTTCACTCTATTGTCCCAGTCAAACTGCGGTCCCCGACGTCTCTGCTGAGGAGATACATTCCTCTTTCGATATATGCTTTGATATTCTTTTGTGTCTGAGAATTTGGACATGGATTGTTCCTGCATTTGGGGGGGGTGGGGGAGCAGTGAGGTGGAAGAACCCTCCAGGACTGTCTGTCTGCCGGGGGCCTACAAAAATGTGCTTTGGCGTGAAAGAACCTACACGACAGATACACACACAATGAGACAGTAATCAAATCAGAATATGCTTTCGAGTACATGCACACACACACACACACACACTGCGCACGCACGCACAGCTGGCACAGTGTCCACCCCAAACAATAGACTCCTGCTGCGTTACGGCTAACCGGCTGGAGTCCTGGCCTTTAATAACAGCCTGATGTACGGAAAGATGCTGTGACAGACTCTCCATATGGCCGCTCCAAATTAATCCACATAATACTTTAAAAATGTCTGCGATTGCAAAATCAGAGCAAGTAGACCGCGCCCCCCCCCCCAAAGTGTCACCGGGGGTTATATAGACACTACAAATATGATTTAAAAATATAGAATTTTAGGTCAAGTGTAACAGAAACAATCAAATAATAATATAATAACTCTGAGGTTCCAAACACACGGTTGTTCCCAAATATGTTTAAATGTTTAAATACCACCTCCACTATGTGCAGTCCGTGTGAATCTTTCAAAAGGTTTTTTAAATAATTAACACACATTAAAATTGCACACCACATGGTGGATGTAGGCCAAAGCACTCAACCTGTGTATGGCGGGTCTGGGTCTATGTACAGAGCCACATGTACGTTAGACACTAAAGAACATGCACAAAACTGCTGATTTAATTTAGGTTTTTGTCAAAGCTTCTCAAGAATTATTAATAGATGATTATATATATATAGAATTATTATTGATTGTGAATCATTTTTTAAATTAATACAATCATTTAATCAGTAAATGGTGGTGGTGTGTGAGGATGACGGGCAGCGACACTGCCACAGCGAGCATTTTGTTACAGCAGGCTGTCGTCCTACTTGCTGACAAGAGAAATTTGACCATGTGAAAACATCCGGTTAAGTCACGCTTTATTATTAATTTTGGCACGTGAGGTAGAAACGTATATCACATTTACAGGACATGCCCTAAAAACATCCAGCAACAGAAAGCTCAGACAAAGATGTCGTGAAGAGACCATCCTTTTATTGGTGTAAAGAGTTTGATCCAAGTCAGACAGTCCAACCAGGCAAAAAAAAAAAAAAAAAAAAAAAAAAACAGTCAGTGCTCCAGCCCAACTCCCTCCCCAGCCCAATGGGATGGAAATGTACAATTCTGGGTGCGGAGGTACAAACTGCCGTGTCGAAGGAGTGAGGAGGGTTCCACAGAAATGATAGAAAAGACTTGACTTGCGGCCACATTCACTGCTACTGAAACACTACAGCAGAACCAGAACTAGCTCTGGGAGGTAGAGGTTGGGGGGGGTGCAAAGGTGAGGGGTGTGTTTACTGCACTCACATACATGAGGTAAAAACCTGGAGGTACAAATCACACAGAAGACAGTTAAAGAGAAACTTTTTTTTTTTCCCCGAACTAATGATTTTTTTTCTGCACCTAAAGGAGAGCGTGGGCAGGCTGGAGGCGCCCCACCCCTGGTTTTTTTTTTTTTTTTTTTTTCTTCGGTTGTGTTTGTTTCGCGCGTGTCGTCACCAGTCCAACCATGGAGTCCTTCACCTGCTCCGTCCCGAGCTCTCACTTGGCGTTGGCGGAGCTGCTGAGCACTTTGTGCACCGCCTGGACGATGGCGTCGCGGTCGATGCCAAAGACCCGGAGCAGCTCGTGCGGCTTTCCGCTGCGAGGGACCTGGGTGACCGCCAGGCGGTGCACGGTGAAACCGGTCTCGTTCACCACGGCGGAGCACACGGCCTCTCCCAGTCCCCCTGAGGGAAGCGCATCAACGTTAGGCTTGTCACAACAGGCGCATGTTCCTGCGCTCTAAACGTCTAAAAGGTCTCAGCTATAGCGTTGCCTTTATTTTCTGTTAACGTGGGAACGGCCACGAGACGACGTCATCGTAATGGTGGGCTCCGCCTTAACCCCGACGACCGAGGCCGCTCGAGCAGCAGCGGCAGGTATGATTAATGTGATGTGGCATTAAAGGGCGCGTGAAAAGGGCTTCGGCTGCAGAAATACGCACGAGTGGGAACAACCGGAGATTAAAAAAAAAACACAACCCAAAAAAACCCTGGTTGTGGCCTCGCTGATGCTCCGATACTGAATGTAGGTCAATGACGGCCCAAAGCTGCTGCTGAAATTAAGAAGCTCTGACAGACCTCTCTGCTCTCCGCCCCCTCCGTTTGCTGTTTCCCTTCCTATTTCCTATAGTCCCCACCCCCCCCTCCTCTTCTCTAGAGCTTCTCTGGGTGCTTTGATTCATGAGTTGATAACATGCAGCATAAACGTACAATCAGATGCAAAATAATCCTGAATAATCTCCGCTAAAGGCTTCCTGATAATGTTATAGGCCACACAGATGTGATAACAGATTTTTATTTTTTTTATGTTTAATCTAATCAGTTGGAGTGTTTATGATCAGATAAAAGAGGAACAAAAGTGGATGGCCAGATATTGTCTATTTTGTTTAACCGAGTCATTTTAATTTAAATGTAGTATTTTCCGTAAATGCATTACTATCAGTAAGAGTAATATCTGTATAGCGTAATATTCTCTCTCTACTCTCTAAAGCAAGATTTGCATAAGGAATAACCTACTCATGAAGTTGGCAGGAAACAGGGAGCCCTAAAGTTAATAAATATATTCAAGCTAAGTGTCCAAACATAATAAACAAGAGTTTAGGCAATAGCCCTATTTGTGCATGTTTATTCCCCTCACCTTCGTAGTAGTGGTCCTCCACTGTGATGATGCGACCTCTGGTGACCCTGGCGTTGTCGATGATGGTTTTATGATCCAGGGGTTTGATGGTGAACGGATCGATCACGCGGATGTTTATTCTCTCTGAAGAGATGAGGGGAAGGGCCACCTGAGTTCCACGGGTAGCTCACACAGTAGCGCGTGTTATCTACATTCTTAATGCGTATATGTGTCTCCTCGCCACGTCCACAAACCTTTCTTCAGCTGCTCGGCAGCAGCGAGGGCCTCGTGGAGAGTCACTCCTGCTCCAACCACAGTCACGTGGTCGTCGTTGGTCTTGTACACAACCTGAGAGGGAACGACCCGTTAGGTGGATATTAATTGTTCCACATACAATGACTCCTCTATTAGCAATTATCTTTATCAGGGGAGGGCTCTGAGGGACCACTGGGGCCACGCTGCCAGCATTGGTGTGTGTATGTGTGTGTTAGGGTGTTTCAAAACACTCTGGTCTGAGATGAAGGGCCGAGAGAGTGTGAAAAAGACGGCAGCGAAGAACAAAAGCAAGGACCAGTGCACCCAGACACCTGCTGACAGGGAGAGTGGTGAGTATGTGAGAGTATGTGACACAGTCAAGATCCCAAAAGAGGCTTCGTTCTCTCCACAGCAGAGAGAGGCTGAACGTGTGAGGTGTGGTGGAGCACATTCAATAAAACACCTTAGAACATCTGTTTTGGTGTACCACAGGGCGCCCCTACAGGACCCCTGCTAATCTCCCGACTGGTCAGAACTCATATTCGAGGTCCCAGAACCTCCCAAAAGAGCGATTTTGATTGCAGGAGCTCGTCTCGGGTGTTGTGAAGGCGACACTGCTGACCTTAGCTTGGCCAACATGGAAGTCCTCGTTGCAGTTGTAGATGATGTTGCTCTCTGGTCGGCTTGTCCGAATGAAACACAAACCCTGAAATAAACCACAAACATCCCCCCCATGAGCTTAGAAAATAATAATCCCTCTGTGACTCAAAGCTTTAGCGCTTCAAAAGTGAACAGGGTGGGCACCTTAGTGTTGGCAGCGAGCTCCACAGCTTTCTCAGTGGACACACCATCACTGGGGTAGAAGACAGTCGCAGTGGGTATGGCCCTGAACAAGGCTAGATCTTCCAGACCCATCTGAGAGGGCCCGTCCTCACCTAAATACGCATCCAAAGAAGCTACGATCAGAGACAAGCGAGGCTGCGGGAGCTTCAGACTGGGCCAGATAACAAAACCAGAACGGAAAAGTGAACAAGTGGACATGCAATCTACCTGGAGTGGTGGTGGAGGAGGAGGAGAAGAAAGGGGAGGAGGTAGTAAAAGACAATCAGGGCGCTCTGTCATCATCTCCATGACACACAGAGACAGGGAGGGGGAGGAGGAGTGCTGACAACCAGGAGTGAAGGTGACCAACAGAATAACGGAGGAGGAGGAGGAGGAGGTGACAAGATGAGGGAGAAAAGATTTCAGGTTCAGGAAATTTATATCCACGCTGAGGCGAGCTTCACCCCACGGGAGGGAGAAACGGAGGCTACGGTTAACGCCGGGGGGGGGAAGGGTCACGGCTCGGATTCTGGAGGCCGTAAGGCGGGAGCTGACCGATAGAGACGCCGCAGTGGGACCCGCACAGGTTGATGTTGCTCTCGGAGATGGCCGCCATGCGGAGCTGGTCGTAGGCCCGGCTGAAGAAGGTGGCGAACGTGCTGGCGAAGACCACATTGCGGTCCCGCACGGCGCAACCGACGGCCACGCTCACCTGCGGAGAGAGGGGGGCGGTATGAAGGAGGGGGTTGGAGTACCGCGTCTGAGCGCTGGCCAGGCTTGCCTCACCATGTTCTGCTCGGCGATGTAGCACTCCACGTAGCGGTTGGGGTGCTCGTTCTTGAAGAGCTCGGAGTAGGTGGAGTTCTTGGTGTCCCCGTCCAAAACCACCATGCGCTCGTTGTAGCGTCCCAGCTTGGCCAGCGCCATCCCGTACGCCTTCCTCGTGGCGACCTGGACACACCGGAAAAACGATGGGACCACAAGGTCAGCGGGGACAGTCGCCCGGCGCGCGCCCCCCCGGTCACACCTTCTCTCCAGGTTTGTAGCTGGGCGCGCTGGGCATGCGGAAGTTGCGGAGGCTGACGGGCGACGTGTCCTCCTTGGGGTGGGAGGGGTAGACGCGCTTGTTGCAGCTCATGACGCGGCTCTGCAGCTCCTTGACCACGCTGTCGGCCATGTCTCTGGGCAGGGCTTTCCCGTGCCAGCCCATCTTGTCCTCGGCCGCTGAAAGACGAAGCGCGAAACCGCTGGTGAGGCCAGAAAAAAAAAAAAGAAAAAAAAATCGCCCGCGTGTCGCTCTGAAAACATAAAACACCCCCGGGACACCCGCGCTGCCTTTCTCCTTCAGTCTTTTTGACGGACGCAGAACTGCAGATTCATGCGTGTTCTGTTGTAAAAGCGTCCCTTTTTTTACCTTCTTGTGTCTCTATTACCAACACACATGATCACAGGCGTAGCCCCTTATTGCTATGACAACACAAGCACAATAGGAGGCTGCTGTGAGTGTGTTTTACACATTCTGGGGGATTACCTGTCTGCGGTAGCTAATATGCTGCTGGGATTACAGAACGATCGGGCCCCTCCGTTGGCGTTGGAGGGGCCCGGACCCGCTTCCACCGGCTAAGGGTGGGGATTACGAAACGGGCCCGACGGCGGTACCTGGGATGCCCTTGCCCTTGATGGTCCTGGCGATGATGGCGAGCGGCTGGTGGCGGGGCTGACTCAGCACCTTGCACAGCTCCTCCACGCTGTGGCCGTCCACGATGATGGCGTGCCAGCTGCCAAAACAAGAGGAGGCGAGACTTTAAAGGAGAACGCCGGGCCTCCGCAACAATGCCACTCTGGAAGTGCTATTCGGCGGAAGTAATCCTCCTGGAATTCCCTAAAGTCAACACCGCTGTCACCCTGCTCGTAGCTGCGCACATGCTGAAGTGATGCGTGGAGGAAGTACAAATTTTAAGGTCTACATGAGGTTTACTGTCACTAAATATACAAGATCGTTTTTTATTACGGGAGAAGATAAGACAAGTACTCAGACAATAACTATATAAAGTCTATATAATTAATAGAAAATGAGAAATACTAATTATTGCACAAGATGGTATGTTTAAAGGTTTATGCAGGTATTAGTAGAAAGGATGGAAATAAATACAATTATTACAGCTACTCTTCAATGATTTTTTAAAAACAATATTGATTCAAATCAGAGCTCTGTTTACTGTGTCTCACCCAAAGGCCTCACAGCGTCGCTGGTATTTCTCCACATGGTGCTGGAGGGGAGCGGGCTCACTCTGGCCCAGCCGGTTGATGTCCATGATGGCCACCAGGTTGTCGAGCTGGTAGTAGGAGGCGAACGCCATGGCCTCCCACACCGAGCCCTCAGACAGCTCCCCGTCCCCCAGCAGGCAGAAGACCCGGTAACTGCGCACAGACAGTCGGCTAAATTCAACATCGGATCGTCTTTCTCTCCTCTCACACCCCCCTTCCCTCCGGTGGCGTGAGAACAGAAGATCGCGCCTAAAACGCGCACGGACGGGACGCACAGGCGCGCGATCGCCGTCGATCATCGACGCTGAAACCGCTCCTGACAGCTTTCCAGTCAAATACACACGTTTATTAAAGCTGGAAGATCGGCTGAGACGTGACATTTCACCACACATTCCAGTCACACGCACACACACACACACACACACACACACACACACACACACAACCGGTAATTAAGGTGATTTCATACAGGTAAAAGAGAACGATAAATTAAAGTTGATGTAACATTACATGCGTTTATGCAAGAAAAAAGTCCAATCAATAAAAATTAAACCTAAATTCCACATAATCACTACAATGGTGAATAATAAAGGTTAAATGTTGTTCACGTTGGCTGTAAGACATCAAAGCTGCCACCGCGGCGTCAGACTCCAAAGTGCGGAGTCGTGAGCCACGATCACGTACATGTGAAGACATAAGCGCTCGTTTGGTTTCTGGTTGATGTGTCTGGATGTGACGGGTTCAGCCGCGTGTCTCACTTTAATAAATATCGCTTGCACGATCGCTTCTCTCCGCCCTGGGACGGGTTTCACACAGCAGGTTTACGCGTAAACGGCGAGCGGACGCGCACGCTGCAAGGCCCCGCGTCTTTGTCGGAGGAGAGGACGAGGCAGAGACATGGAGAGGAGGAAGGCCGGGCGGGGGTGGCGATGGCGGTGGGGGTGGGGTGTGTGTGTGTGTGATTATTAGAGCAGAAACAATGAACTGCACACAGAATTCAAAGACGCATATCTAGGGAGCGGCACTTAGATGAAGAGTACAGTGGTCCACGGCTGCCTGATTCCCCACATAGACACCAAAAAAATGACCTCTGAGACCTCAGAGGACCCCCCCCACACACACACACTCAGATATGCTCCAGAAATACAGCTGGGTATTTTGACGCACACATCCGTGACACAGTGAACCTCCTTTTCTTCATTCAGATCTGAAGGTGCAGATCGCAGGTCGGCTCATCTGGGTCTTGACGTGGCCGCTTACATGTCACCCTCGACCCCCCCTCACACACACACACACACACACACACACACACACACACACACACACACACACACACCACCCTCAGGTGCGCTCGGATGCGAACCCGCGGGCCGCAGTAGCGCATGCTCGTCGCAGCGCACGTCAGGTCATGCATAATTTGGAAGCGTCTATCCTGGCGTGTGCTCAACGCTTCGCCATGGCAACTGGAGGGATGCATGTTTTTTTTTCTACTTTCCAAGTCTATTTTTCTGTGCGTGTGTGTGTGTGTGTGTGTGTGTGTGTGTGTGTGTGTGTGTGTGTGTGTGTGTGTTACCTGGCTTTATCAAAGTATTTTCCCGTGTAGGCCATCCCACAGGCGGCCCCCAGTCCCTGGCCCAGAGATCCAGTGGCCACATCCACAAACTGCTGCTTCTGTGAACGCACACACACACACACACACACACACACACACACACACACACACACACACACACACACACACACACACACACACACACACACACACACAAAGCACATCTTTGTTATGTTTAACGCGCATGACAGGAGGCTGCAGCGACAGTGTGTCTCATCATCCGGGACAGAAAGCTCTCCAGAAGCATCACTCCGACAGAGCGCCGCGGAGGTGAACCTGAAGGGCGTGAGGACGCAGTCGTACCGGCACGGGGTGTCCCTCCAGGATGGAGTCAACCTTGCGCAGGTTGAGGAGCTCGTTCTCCTTCAGGTAGCCAGTCTCCGCCCAGACGGCGTACAGCACGGGAGCCGCATGGCCCTGAGGACGCACACAGATGGTTGTGTGTTCACACACCAGCCCAAACTCCCGGATACTGGGATGACGTCATGGTCTTACTTTGGAGAGGATGAAGCGGTCGTTGCTAGAGTGACGGGGGTCCTCAGGTCGGTATTTCATGGTATGGAAGAAGAGCACGGACATGATCTCGGCCACGCTGCAGCATGATGTGGGATGACTGCCACAAAAAAAGGCGAGACAGAAATTAGTTCCCTGCAAATAAGCTCATAAAAAAGAAACCAGGAGGCAACTGATGCCGTTTATGGAGGAGTGTTCAAACTCAAAAAGTGCTGCATGAACCGGTCCAGCCTGTGCGGTTAAGGTGCTCTTACGTCGTATCACCAGCAGGGGGCAACACATTAATGTAGCAATAAATAAATGAGTCCCTCCACCGCTTTGTCTCAGCAGGGCTGCAAACAGAGAACAACCCGGAGAGAGCACACGTGTGTGTGTCTGTGTGTGTGTGTGTCTGTGTGGGGGGGCTATGAACCAAGATCCTTCTTGTTGTGAGGCCCCAGTGCACTGCACATTAAATAAACGAAAATCAACAAATAAGTAAATAAGATATTCAGTGGATGGAGGCAAA
Organism: Lagocephalus sceleratus; assembly: GCA_911728415.1. NCBI lineage: Eukaryota > Metazoa > Chordata > Actinopteri > Tetraodontiformes > Tetraodontidae > Lagocephalus > Lagocephalus sceleratus. The sequence goes on along the minus strand of CAJVRN010000064.1, from coordinate 3,742,077 downwards.
ATAAGAAAAATAAAACAAAATGAATTTGCTTTGAATTTGTAAATCTAAAAAAAATCTAAAAAAAACCCCATAAAAAAATAAAATAAAATTATATATATATATAATATAAATAATGCGGATTATATATATATATATATATATATATATATATATATATATATATATATATATATATATATATATATATAATTTTTTTTATGTTTTTTTAGATTTTTTTATAAAGAAAGAAAACCCACTGTACATGTAGACTGTATTATAAATGTAGCTTATTAGAAATGTGTGTAAAATCTTAGAAATCGAATAATGAGCGGCAGACCCCGTGAAAAATTCCATGTAAAAAATTACCCCAAAAGAAAAAAACAAAAACAAAAATCGATGTTTATCACTTTATTTTAATGATGATTATGGAAATAATTTGGGAATATTCTTAAACATTTCTAAATGACCTAAATGTAATAAATATAGATGTAGTTAAAGCTTTAGGAAACTAAAAATACGGTTTTTGGAGTTAATTTCGACCCAACATAGGCCTATTTTAGGCCCTCCTTCTTTCTCTCTGTCACACCGGATTCCATTTTCACCCAACCTGACTTTTACAGGACCTGCTCTGCGTGCACACGCACGTCTAAGCGCGTCCGTTTGTTCCATCCTCACCGAGCCGCCGCCGCCACCGCGGGACGAGCGGGTCTGCGCCGCGGTTACATAAGCGGCCGCAGAGTGCGCACAAGGCTGGAGAGCTCTGCAGAACTTCAATATCCACCAACATTTAGTCACTGAATCATTTATTGGCTGAAGAGGTTCTCCGGTGCGCCAGATTCCAGTGTCGCTGCCAGACACTTTCATCTCGAACACGATTACGCACGACGCGCGTTGGAACAGAGCGTCCAAATAGAAATGTCAAGCAAGAATCTGCTTTAACAAAATTCATATTTAATAAAATATTTTCTGCGCCGTGGTACGCGTTTGTAGTCTAATAATGCTTTTCCATACGTTGTGGAATTCTAAATAAATTCAGGCTCCGTCTTTAAGCGCGCACAGCTCCCCAGAGCCGTGCCGTCCCGGCTCCTACCCTCTTCTCTCTTACCCGCTGCCCGCTGCGGTTGTCGCCTTGATGGAGTTGATCCGGAGCCGGGTGGCGATGTTCTTGAGCGCCTGCAGAGTCTGCTGGTCCGGTTTGTGGTAGTCCTCCATCTGGCCGATGCACGGAAAGAGAGCAACACACGCGCGCACACACAAGTCTGATAAGCGGGAGGAGGTGAAGAGTTAAAGTCGACGGTGCTGCAGCGGTTAAAGAAGAGCCGGAGCGGTGGAACCTGATGGGCAGACGGAGGGAGGAGGGAGGGAGGGAGGGAGGGGCGGCCCGGCAAACCAATGAATATGGCTAATCCCCCGCTACGGGGAGTCCACGGCCACTCCAACCCATCACGCACGACGGCAGCCAATGGCAGCAAGGCTCCAGGCTCCAGACCAAGGCCACACGCATGGGCGCACGCACGCACAGAAGGAGCACGATCACGGACAACGTTAATGTCGAAAGATTTGGGATAAATCCATATGGGGTGTTTAATGCTTCTATTTTCTACAAATTCTACAATTAAATGCGATGACAGATTCATAAATTGCATTTATTTTCATTTTACTGTATTTATTGTGTTATTGGAATAAATACTGACGAACAATGCATGAATTATAAGAGACATTGAATTGAAAAAAACAATAGAGTTGCACGATAAAAGCTATTCAAATGTATAGAAAATCGAATTATTTCCTTTGAACCAGGAATTTTTAGTCCCGAGGATTATTCCACGACGAACACTCGAGAAGAGAAACGCTGAGCTTTCACCCAATTTCCATGAATAAAAACTACTTTTATTTCAGAATATTTGCGGTTGTATTCACGTGTAATTTGACGAGTCTCTGATGTGATAATACACCCTCCTTTCTTCACACTAAAGCGAGTCGGTATAATCCAACATGCAAGAGGAGGGTCACAGATTACGGCAAGATTACCTTAATGGCATTTCCTGCCGAGGCTTTTCTGAATTCTGATTAGCTGCAGCACAAAGCGGCACCTGGACCATGCGTACTAGTCACACTTTTACTGCTCTTATTTCACTTGTTTCTGTTACCGCTTTAATTTCCATCTATTTTTAGGAAGGGCTTGAAGGGGCGCTCCTCCCAGCAGATGGCGCCCTAGACAACAGCCAGGGGCGTCTTATTTTGCTTTGTTACATTCATTTGCGGGCTAACCGTGGAGGAGAAATGCGGGGCATGACAGTGTGTCTTTGTTCAATCCCACTCTGGCCCCTCGCAGGGGTCCAAGACCTCCACACCTGAGCGGCTCCGGGGAGAGCGATGCTGCAGCGACACCTGTCGGCCGGACGGGTGAACTGCACCCCCCCCGAAACGGGTCAATTGGGAGGTAGTTATTAAATAAAATACACAGAGCTCTCAACCAGAGCAGACAATAAACGTGGCGAGGAGGTTTAAAAATTCAGAAAATATCACTTAAGTATAATTTCAATGTTCCTGAATGAGCACAGCAGATCGTGAGCACAAACATTTATTTTAAGCTTTAATATCACAAAATATCCATAATAAACCAAATTACGCACAGTGAAAATAATTTTACAAAATGATCATTAAATCGAAAACGCATTATCAAAAATCAGATCTCTGGCCAATCAGAATGAACGCAAACCATAAAATAATCTTTAAAACATTAAATAAGGGACCAGGATTAAAAAGTCTACACTTGAGTCTTCCTGTGCGTTTATTCAAATGACGCCCGGAAGGGAACGCTTGCAAGGTCACCTTGACGTAATATTGGGGCGGCGGACAGCGCGATGTCAATGTCTACAGCCGCAGATTTGGATTTTGGCAACAAGAAAGAGGGGAAGGCAAATGTGCTTTACAGCTGGCACCGAAAGGGTGTGGATTAACGTCGACAAGCGGGTCGCAGAGGAAACACGTCTGGAAATCAACAGCTAATGCTAAAACATCAACAGTGATGTCAGAAGAAATGAGAAAAGAAATACCACAAAAGGTCTGATTTTTGTGAAACCATAGCGTAGACATTTATTCTGGTCAGGTGACAACACTACTCTGATATAAAATCCCCAAATTTCCAGGTTTTGTAACATTGGGAGCTTTTGCAACAGCCCCCTGTGCTGAAACGACACCAGTAACTTGAAGTTGGAACACGTCACATTCTATCTTGCTTCTGTGTATACTCTGAAGATCTGTTAGGTTGGACTCTATGTTTAGGAAAAGCGTGCTGTTTTATAGCTCTGAGCTGCAGTAATATCTTACTGCAAAATTTATTTTGAATAAACTTTGAGACCCTTTTGTTTGTAATTGATGACCTGGAAGGGTAAAGTCTGTAATAGAGGTAGTTAATACTTTTCATAAACCTATAAAAAGCCTGTCTGGTTCAGATATCAATTCTAAATGAGAGGAATGTAAACTGATCCTAAAAATGATGTTGATATTTTACCCCCAAAAGTGAATTATCGGTTGCAAACCGGAACTTGAGATAGTAAGTCCGCCTAACACTGGTTCCCTAAAGGCATCTCACCATCTATTGCACATTCCAAAACCACCGAGTGCCGTGACCTCAGCTGGTGGAGACACGAACGGCAGACGAGCGGAGAGACGGGGGAGCGAGGAGCGAAGGAAAAAGAAGCTGGTTTATCTGTGTCTTCACACACACACACATCGATCGCTTTAAGAGAACAGCAAAGACAAAGTGATGCTCGATCCGTAAGCTGCAAGTGCTTCTCCATCAACATAAATCCCAAACATCTCCTTACTGAAGACCTGTCATGGCTCTTTGATGTCTCTGCGACTTGGAGGGAAAAGGCTGAAGAAGGAAGAGGAGCAGTGGACAGCTCGTCTTCTGGACCTTGAGCCCAGCGGCCGTTCCTCTACCGACGACGGTAGCGGACGTGTGAGGTCGCTGTTCCCGCGTCCTTCCACTGTTGGGATCTCCAAGAGATGAGACGCGTGGGAACGTCTGTCTGTGATTCCCGTAACGTTCCAGTCAAGTTAAAAAAAACAAAACAAAACAAAAACGATCAGGGGGCAGAGGTTTCTCTGTCCTCCTGAAAACAAGCAGATCTTTGCCATTAGATTTATGATACAACGCAGAGTCGCTCCGAGAGTCATCTCCCACTGTTCCGTGTTTGGACTGACACAAAGCGGAGCTCATAGGCGCCAAGGCCAGTCAGAACGCCAGCGATGGCGCGAGTCTAAAGGTTGTGAGGGAGGAGCAGGGCTGTAAATGATGATGGCTGGGTGAGCCACATCCAGGAGAACGCAGACTTGATTCAAAACTATTTGCATGTTTGTCCATAAAAAAAAGAAAACCTCCCAGTGACCTCTGGCTTCCTGCCAGGTCCTGAAGTGGAATTCCCAGCAGCCGGGCTGGAGGACTATAGCTTCATGTTGCTCAAGTCCTTGGACAGACTCTGCAGGTAAGCTTCGTGGATGGCGCCCAGAAAGTCCGGATCGTTCTACAGGGGGAGGACACAAAAGAGGTTTGGCCATCAAGCCAGAGGACGCCACTTTAAATAACGCGCGTGTAAACCTGGTCCAACACTCTACCTTAATCAGGTGTATCAGGGTCTCCTGCAGCTGGGTTTTGCTGCACGGCGCTCTTGCGGGATCCGTTACCCCCGCAGCGGAGGACGAGGACTCGGGGGGCGCAGTGGGGACCGCCGGGGGTGGGGATTTACCCAGAGACTGCTGGAAGGCGCTGGGCGAGAGAAGCACAGAATCCTCCGGTCGAGGAACGGCGAGACCCGGACCCTGAGGGACAGCCTGGAGTAAAGAAGGACGACGCTGGATTAAAGTCTGCTTCGTTGTTCAAAGCCTCGTTTAATCTAGTGGGTGTATGGACTGCTCTCATCTCGGACCCCCCGCCGAGCACCTCCCAAGAATTAAGTGCGGTGGGAGGGACCGCGGACCAGAGCAGACTCTTCACCAGAAGACTTCATCTCCGGGGCTTGCTTGACCGACTTCATTTCACATTGTGTCCTAACTTTTAGAGTTTTGACCAAGCTGATACAAAAGAATACCTCATGCTCTTATTACTCGCTCTTAGTGTGGTTTCTGATTCTTTGCACACGTGATGTGTCGTCGTGTGTGTTTGCTAACCAAACACTTTCTCATGAAATCTCAAGCGCTTGGCTGTTAACATAAGCAATGAATGCTGCCCCTCTCCGCTCTGTTTGGATCTGGACTCAGGGAAGTCTCAGACTGAACATGACAACAGTGGCGTATCAGCGTGGGAGAGGGAGTAGCAGTGTAGCGGTCACCAGTGAACAGTCCCTGTGTACTCACAGATAAAGGTTTGATCATGTTTGAAGGCTGAGGGAAAACATCCAGCTCCTTGCTGTGCTGCAGCAGCGCATTCCCGCCCATGGGATCCTGGAAACTGTGGGGCGGGAACAGTGTGCTCGGCAGGAAGTTGGGCGCCAGGACCGGCTTGTGCATGTCAGAACCGACAGCTGGCGCGGCTGGCTTGAGGGTGCCGAGTATGTCCTGTCCCAGGTAGGCCGTGGGGGGGGCGGCGGCGGGGGCTGAAGTCGCGGGGGCGGCGCGGTGCTCTGAGCCAGCAGGAGGCACCATCAGAGGAGAGCTCAGGAGCTGGGGGTCTGACCTCAGGAGCTGGGGGTCTGACCTCGGAACCACCGCCTGGAAGACGGGACTCGGGTGGAGCACAAAGGGGGCGGGGAGGAGGCCGGGGGCTTGGTGGCGCTGGTTGGTGGCGGGGTCTTGGGCGGCCAGGAGGGGAGGGAGGAGTGCACTTTGGTGGGCTGGAGGGGGAAAGGGCTGGGTCTGTATAAATGCTGTAGAGGGGTCACTGGGAGGAGCGGCTGTGTTCTGTGTGGGCATCGTGGGTAGAGAGGGGTCCTTGGGGAGCGACGAGCCGAAGAGTTCCTCAACTGTGATCTGCTTCACCATCGTGTGAGAGCTCTGGAGGGCAGAATGGACTGGTGAATGGGCTGGAGGAGCATTTCACACAACCTCCCACCTTTTACAAACATATATTCCCTGAACTAATGATTGACAAAAAAAAACCAAAAACACACATCTGGACAGTCATGAAACTGTACCAGACTGAACCTTCAGTTAAATGTGATTAATCATCATTTCAGCTCAAGCAGAACCAGTTTAAAGTTCATTTGTCATTTGTCTGTGCAAGACACTGGTAATTTCAGCCTAAACCCATTCTAGTCTGGTTTATACATTTCTTTATTGTGTAATAAAGATGATTATCTTCTTCAGGCAACCAAATGACGATGGGACCTCCTTGCATCAGTGTTTGTGTATGAATGGCTTCCGCCCCTATCCGCTCTCATCCTACAATGACCGTCTACCGAGCAGGCGGTTGTTTGTTCTTTCTTCCCGATTGGGGCAGAGGCACAGCTACTGTGTACTTTGTATTCCAACGGGGCCCGAAGCATCCGTTGTCAACCATAATCACTCGGATGAGGGGACTAATTAGAAAACAACAGCCCGACCGTCTAATGGAGGGGTTGTGTTGATGCAGAGAGCAGGTTTCTGTACCTTATCTGGTCGAGGTTTGGTGTGTGTGTGCTCGGCTGTGGTGATGGGTGCTTGCATGTTCACCTCTGCTCTCACGTCCGTTTCACCTGCCTGGGCCTGGGCCACAAAAATAAAAACACACAGGCACATGACGGGTTTTTTTCAGCCTCTGCTGGGGCTGCTGAAGTAAAGGCCTGAAGGACATGTACAGGTCTCTAAATTGATCTAACTCTTCACACTGTGTCTGGACGCGTGTGTTTCTCCTCACCCTCTGGTATTCCTCCTTGGCTTTGCTGAGGAGTTCCAGGATGTCGACAGGCCTCGGCTCTGCGAGCCCATTGGTCCTGTGGTGTTCTGCCCTGTCTGGCGACTCTCTCTGGATCTGGCCCGCTTCTTGTTTCACAATTCTGCAGCACGGTAAAAGTGAGACAAAGTGTTAAGAATATCAGAGTCGAGCATCTTTAAATCTGCACAGACAGACCGACAGACAGCACGTGTGTATTTACTTGACCATCAGCTGGGCGATGCGTTGACAATCCCTCTTGTCATAGAACCAAATACTGTAGATCCCCACTATAAAACAGACAGACAGACATTGTTGGTGACAAACAATAAACACCAATTCTATGAAAGCCACAACTGTGTGTACTAGTCAGATGTGCTTTCTTATCATTGAGTGTGAACAGTTAACATTTAGGTCAAATGTTTTGGGGAAAAAAATCAGTACTGACAAAAAAAAAACAAACATAAAATACAACCAGTATGTCTGACATGAGGAACAATAATGGCTCATTGCTTGTGTTTCATTTGTGTATCCATGTGTGATAAAACACTGGCATATTCAGAGTCCCTCAAGAGGCTGAGGTAACCTAGCAACCTCTGAGTGTTAGTCTCCCTGCAGAATCTCCCGATACCGTGGGGAATTATGCAGAGCCGTAAACAGGTGTGTCTCTGTGCTCGAGCACACTGGTATCACTGAACTTCCCACTTGAAGTCTTGAGGACACTAGTCAGCCTCAGGCAGCGAGTTCACCGACACTCATGGAGGATTAGATCAAGATGCAAGTAACAAGTCGTCATCATCAAGAACTCATCATCTCTGCGTTGGACCTTTGGCTTCAATATTTTTTCTTGTTCAAGGCTTCTCTTATATTTTTTTTTATAACCAACAGGCTTGGAAGAATCTGAAACCACCTCGAATCTACAGTGAAATAAAATACAAGATCATCAGTGGAGCACACTCACGGAAAATACGAAAGCCAAAAGGACCCTTAACTGATAAATGGGATTACTGAGGAGCACCAGGGGACTCTAAATCCATCACAGATCTACGCAAGCCCACGGCATAAACGCTAGAGGACAACACCACAGAACTGCAATCAGGCCACCAGAGAGAACCGTCTACCACGACCAGAACATCCTGATAATGAAATAAAGCTCAACTACCCTGAAGACCAACAAGACAATACATCATGCCTTCCATACCAGCCAGACTGAGCCGCAAACCAAGTCCAAAGGGGGAGCAGTCGACTCTGACGTTAACAATTGCCATGCTGTTTTTTCTCATTAGCAAACAATTGGGAAAACAGTCCCACTCCTTATTTGTTGCTGTGATGAAACTCCTCTTCAGACTTCTAATAGACTACCTTGGCGGCAGCGCTGTTAGTTACTTTCTGAAGATCTAACAAAGCTTCTTTCTTTGGGCTGGAGAGGTTTTCCTGCAGCACTGGCATGCTACTGCGAAAAGCCATTATCAACATTGAACTAAAGCAAATGTCAAAAACACTGAGATTCATAATCAAAGGTGTAGATCGTTTTGGCCACAGTCCCACCGCAGGCTGCTATAAACTGTTAGGTCATGAGTGGAGAAAGCTCTTCGCAGGATTTGCTTTTGCAAAATGAGACTCCAAGATGCCAAAACGACATCCCGCCAACAGGAAAAGAGACGCTCCAGGAGAAGTTAGGAAGGTGTTTGTTCAGCATTTTCAGAGGTAACATTATGCTCTACTCCATTTAATGCACCTAAACTTAATAATGAATGTAATTCCAAACCCCTGCAGCTGTCTCCCTGTGCCAAGTGTGCACAGTTGTTGCACAGCTGTCTTTTCTCGTGAAGACAGAAGGTTGTAAAAAGAGATAACGAGCGGTTTTCTAAATCATCTGGGCCCTTGCTTGTTGGCATAGCGTTGCGCCCCTGCACGGCACGGCCTACGTAACACTCACAGTTGCCTTTCCGATAGAGCAAAAAGGGGTCTTGCAGCTGGAACTCCAGGTCTCTGTTGATCGGCTCCACCAGGTTCTCTGTGCTCAGTCGGTTCATAATAGTGAAGCCATGGTGAGGCGAGGCAGACCTACAATCATAATGGATCACCCGATGAGACTTTTAGAACAATGGATCGTTTTGTTTCGACTATGTTTATGGCAGAATGTGGGTGTTTTGGGGGTAAATAAACCCGCTGATGTCAGCAGCAGAGCAGGTGCGTGTGTGTGTTTGTTTACGGAGGCTGCGGCCTGCTCACGTCACACACAGTCAACAAACAACAGCTGAGGCTGCGACGGAATCTTTTTTTAAGGCTTACCTTGCGTACACAAACAGAGTCCCCTCAATCTCGGTCTTCTCCTGAAACAAGGAGGGCAGTTCAGCGACAGAAACAACACACGATCGAGGCGGAACCACGTTAGCTGCGCTGGCTAACCCGAGGGTTTATTACCGGGTGGGATCACACCAGAGGCCAACCGAGAGACTACCCAAACCCAGAGTTAGGTCCGGACTTACGCGACGTGGTCGGGGGGTATAGTTAAAACAGCTCGCGGCGTTTGAAATGTTTAAACTTGGCGGCGCTAGCGTTAGCGTGCTAGCACTCGGCGTGCCGCAATAATCGCTGCACACGAAGCAGCCCGGCGCGCGCCGGAGGCCTCACCCATTCGTTGGCTTTGGAGTTGAAGTTGTAGAGAGCCACCTGCCCGGTCACGTCGAGCAGCTTGTTTATGTAGGGGTCCTGCCGCTGCAGAGCCGCTAAGCTCATCAAGTGTCCGGCGCTCACCGTCTCCATCTTGGACGCGACTGCTGTTCCCGCACGGACACATTTCAGGGGACACAACAGCGACTTCCGGCGCAGCGCCCCTAAAACTTTACGTTCTCTTAATATTTGCTGTCAAAATAAAGAAAACCTTTACCAACGCGCCTTCAGGCGACGTGGCAACCAAAATGGACAAATAAACCGCACCTCACTTTGGATCACCTTGAACGATTTAATTCGATCAGCTTAATTAATTGCTTACATTAGTGTAATTAAACCAATAAAACGTCTCAAGAGCTAAAGGTCTTACAGATAAACGACAGTGAGACGATGATTTCGCAAGACTACCGCAAGAAACTGTTAGACTAGTCTATAATTTAATGCCGCAGAGTCGGTGCTGCGTAAATTCCGCAGGGCTGCGCTGCTCCGCCTGGTTTGGGGCCAAATGGAGGATGTGACTTTTTTAACCTGACAGCCGCCAGAATAACACCCGTCACGTGTTGCGAGTGGGTTTCAGCCCGAGCCCTTCGTAGTTTTGGTTTAATTGAGTGACACCGGGAGAGAGAGTGCAAAGTAGAAAACGGTGAACCGGGACAAAGCGTTGGCCGGAGGAGAACACCGAGATTCACCAGTGATCAATATCACATCCGAAACCAGTCAGTTCTGCAAAATGAGGAGGCAGAACCTCCTGCCCCGTAGTTGAAATGCGGCTGCCTGCCTCATGCACCTGCCTCACGATGAGGGAACATTGGGACGGAGATTATAATCGCGGGATTACGCGCTCCCATGAAACTGTTATCCTCCATACAGGCACAGGTAATCCAATCACTGGTAACCTTCCAGCACAGCTCCGGCGACTCATTTCCTGTCGAATCGCCGCGGAGTGAGGACAGAAAACGTCGCGATGAGGCCCCAGAGGAGATCTAGGTGACAGAATGCCGTTCATTATCAGGGGAAGACCCCTGAGGGGTAAGTCCAAGGGCCCTGGTCCTGTTTCAGAGGCTCGGCTGGCTGCGTGGGGACGGACGCTCGCTCTTTATCCCGCTATTTTTTTCTTTATCCGCTCTGCAGAAGCGATCCCGAGGCAGTTCAGAATTTAGACAGACAACTTCTTCCTCCCGGCGGGTTTCAGGGGCGTCTTTTTGTGTTGTTGTTGCAGGCAATAAGACACGGGCTGACAATGTGTGGAGACGCAATATCAGATTCCAAATGGGCGCAAACGTCGTGTTTTAATTTGCTGAACATGTTCGTAATAGACGATAAAGTGCATCAATGGCACAGGGGGGCGTGCGTCATTGCGCTCCTGTCGCACGCCTCCTAATTGACGGTCCGGTGACGTTGTTAATGCAATTTAGGCACTCGGATGCAATCAGCGACCCTGACTCACTGCCGCTGTCAAAGACAACATAATCTCGACATCTGCGAGATCAGTTCCTGCCTCTGTTGACGTACCCTTTAATTGAGTCCCGGTAAAGATTTTGGCGGCTTATTTCGATCGAGTCACGGAAAAAAAAACAAACAAAAAAAAAACAAACTCCGAGCGAGTCCGAGCCGAAGGCGGGGTGTTCGTTACGCGCTCCTGGGAGGAGGTCCGACGTGGTCAACAGGTGCGCTTCCGCACGCCGAGATCCACCGACGGCTCCGTGACCAGCCCCCAGCGACCGCGGCGAGGATCGACGGCGGCGGGAGGACCGCTGGCCATCGGCGCGTCCGCCGCGAATCCGCAGGCGCACACCCGGATGTGGCGAAAATGTTTGGTTCTGCGCTCGGAGTCTGCGCTCGGAAAACCTTTGATAATTCAGGTTAACGGCGCGGCGGGCGGCTCGGCACCCCGACGGATGTCTCCTCCAACAGCGAGTTGGATCTAAAACGAATGGTTTCGATGTGGATTCGAGGATGCAAGAGGCAGATGAACAGACTGAAGGTAAAAAAAAGAGAGAAAGAGAGAAAGAAAAGCGCGGCGGAGCGCAGGAGGAGAGTTGGAGCGCGGAGAGGGGGCGAGAGCGCTCGGTTTATGGCTGATGCTGGGCAAGTGTTAGCAGCGAAGAGTCGGTTTAGGCGAGCTTTTGGGATTTGAAACTACTTATTTTTTTTTTTTTTTGTCTGGCAGCTCTTGTTTTTGGGCTGCGTGACCGTGAGACAAATCCCTCCGAGAAACGAGTTCGCCGACTGTTTGGTTTAGTATTAAGGTCAAGCGGTGGACGCGGATCGTGAGCCGCCGCAACTTTTCGAATGCACCTCTGTTTTCGGCCCAAGCACTTACGAACATGGCTGTTTGTGAGTAAAGTCGCGTCGGGGGCAGACAGCCGGCAACTGTGCGTGTGTGCGTGTGTGCGTCCTGCAGGACCGAGCGGATCCTTCCAGCACATCTAAAGCGCCGCGATTCAATGTAGTGCCACAGTCATGTTGAGCGGTGTAAATATCTCTTGAATTCGATGACCCAGGGTACATTTACAGCACAGGAGGCGCGTCGAGAACCCTTCACAGCCGTTTAAAAGGACGCTACAGTCGCGCGTCCCTGCCGAGAGCTTCTGTTTTGCCCCCCCTGGGTCGGTGTTGCTCTTCTGTGAAGAAGTGTGTTCCGAATCTCTGGCACGATTCTGCTGCAGAAGGCCAGAAACAGCTCGGTTATGACTACCATTCATCTTTCATTTAGACGTGAACAATAATAAATTGATTTGCACATCTGGAAAGTGGTTGTCTCAGCAACGGAATCAAAAATGAAATTGAATCTAATCCACATTTAGTAGAACTTGGTAGGGCAACGCGGATTATTCGTGGGGTAGCCACAAAATATCCCCACGCGTGTCTTGCAGCTTACGTCTGCAACACGTAACGGAGCGGTTTGTCTTTGTCACATTTGTGTTGTCAAAATCGGCCCCTCCGAGCAGATCCTCTGACAGAGACGGGGGACGTGTTGTTCCTGAACTGGGGGAAAAGGTTGTTTTGGGGCAAATACGACAGGAGAGGTTTAGTTTAGATGCAGAGGAAAAAGTCCCAGTGTGGCGTCGGCGGAGCGATGTCCACAAAGCGTTGATTCACGTAGGGGTCAGGCAGGTCAAGGGAGGCAAAGCGTGCGCCAGCGAGCGCCTTCACGCTCGTTTTCACCTCCGGGAGCTTGACCTGTGGCCCCTCCCTCCCTCTCCCTCCCTCCAGGGGCTCAGTATGCCAGCAGCAGAAGCACCACTGTCTCCACCAAGGCCTCGTCTCTCTGGGCAGAAAACCAAACCCGCTTGCACCAGCTCCGTCCGTCGGAGCGCCCGGAGGCCCCGTCCAGCACCGGCAAGCCCGCGGGCCCCTACCCGGGCCTCCTCGGGACCGGCGGCGGCGGCGGCGTTCAGGCCCACGGAGGCGCCGGCTCGGGCGTCAACCCCGTCCTCACCTGGCACGCCGCCATCAGCGCCGCGCGGCAGGCGCAAGGCGACGGCGCCAAGCAGGACGTGAGCGCGCCGCCGACCGTGTGCACCACCGGGCCGCCCCCCGCGGGCTCCCTGGCGCAGAAGAAGAGGCAGCAGTACGCCAAAAGCAAAAAGCAGGGAGGCTCCACCAACAGCAGGCCGCCGAGGGCCCTGTTCTGCCTCACCCTCAACAACCCCATCCGCAGGGCCTGCATCAGCCTGGTGGAGTGGAAGTATCCTTTCGCCCCAGCGGCTGTGGCGCAACGGAAGGACGTCACGTGGTCGGGGTCGGGGGGGGGGGGGGTCTGAATTGATTGCATTTGTGTAGGGGTAGGTTGTTTCATAGATTATTGGCTGGGTGTCGGGCAGAGCGAAATGAATTCGCCGCTAATGAAGCTCAAATGGGTCGCATTTAAAATCTATGGATAATATCGCCCTGCGGAGGATGTTCCAGGTTAAGTGACGCTTCTGTTCAAACGCGTCTTCTCTTGGTGATGATCTGTTCTCCTTAACAGCCTGTTTCTTTCCAGGCCGTTTGATATCTTTATACTACTGTCTATTTTTGCCAACTGTGTGGCCTTAGCCATTTACATCCCCTTCCCCGGAGATGACTCCAACTCCACCAACCAGGAACTGGTGAGTGACGCCGATCGGGCCCCCCCGGACCCCCGGACAAGTCAAGCGCTCGGCGAACTGTCCTAAATCCGACCGCTCAAACACCCCAAGACTGCGGTTGACCCACGAGTGCGACGTGGGGGGGTTCAGTATCTAAGATTAAGGCGAGACGTTCACACCCCAGGGGCCAAACCAGTGACCTTTGTAGCTCCAGAGGGACGTGAACATTGTTCAGGCAGCTGATGCTGATCGGTTCCCCGTTTTAGGCGATGTTGGTGCCGCGGCTGAGCCTGTTGATCACGACTAGTCGATGCTGTCGGTGTATCTGGGTGTAGCCGTTGAGCATGGTGTCTGACAAGGGCCGCCCTGTTTTATTCATTTATTTGGACAAACGCGGCCTCGTTTCACTGCTACGATACGCAGATCCAGTCGTCATAGCACGTGGACCGTGTGCGGCTGACGCACGTGAAAGTTGAGCTTCTGACAGTCCTAGAGTCAGACTTTTACCAAGGGTCTAAGAGCGCCTGATGAATTTTAGATTTAAGGATGCATCAATGACCTTAAGGCACCAAAAGAGCGAAATAAAACAAACAAACTCGTGGAAGCGCAACTTTGTGTGCTGGCCCTTCCTTCATTGGCCCTGCATTTATGTGATTTGTTTGACTTCCTGGCCGCTGCAGATGTTTGCTCACTGTGTCTGTGCGGCCCGGGCCAAGTGAGTGTCACACATGCACCCCTCCGCTGGCCGCCCGTGCCTCGGTTTGTCATCGGCTAGATTACACACAAAGAGCGCTCATCAAACCGTTCCGTGAGCGGGATCGCTCGGACTCGGCTTGCGTCAGAGGGCTTTCCCGGCAATATTTGAAGAGATGTGTCACGTTTCATTGTTTTGCTGACGTACAGACAAACAGACAGGAGGCAGTTCCGTGTGTTTTCAGAGATAACGCAGCGAAAAAAAAGAAAAAAAAAGAGGGGTAGAGAGAGAGAGAGAGAGAGAGACAGGCGGTGAAAAATGGAAACATTTGTTCCTCCGCTCTGAGCGGGTGTGGCTGTCTCAGAGGACAGGCGAGACGGGAATTAAATCCATCGCTTTTGCCTACGAGGAGGAGCGACGTCAGATCGCCTCTCGTTGCTTTTCATCAAAAGTCGGGCTGTTTGCGACGCGGGCCCGTCGTCCGGGTAACTGTTTGTTGTTCACTCCAGATGAAAATGACAATGGAGGCAGGTCAGCCCAGAGCAGAAGGCAGGATGAGGCATCATTATGGAGCTGAATGTCATTGAGTGACATTTCACATCTGCTCAGTCAGACTGGAACAGACTGCGGGACCGGGTTCTGGAGCTCGGACTCTGGAAATTGCGTTCTGTACACCCTGGGCTCTTCACATTTAAATGTCACCATGCTAATACAGATCTGCAGAAATGACGTGTGAATGTAAAGGAAAGTTACCTCTGAACGCAGCACCGTACTGAGAGTATCGGGCGGCGTGCTCTCTCTCTCTGCTCTGGAGGATTGGAGCGTTTGAGGCCTGAATATTGGTTGTTCAGTTTCCTCCTCAGTTGACTTCAGTAGTTTTTCTTGCAAAAAGAGCAGTTTACTGTATTTATTTGTTTATTTTCCTGAGTGGTAGTTTAATCCTGCATGTCCCCAGAGGACTTGCCTAATGCAACGCTCGCATTGGTTTCCTCTGGAAGTCTGGCGGGGGACAGTTTTACTTTTCCCGGGGATTGTGTGTCTAAATGTGTAGGTTTGCATGTGTGTTTGTGGAGCGAGGGAGCCAGAGATGGACACAGAGAAACGTACCATGTTCCCTTAACAGATGGGGATTATTCACGCCGGCCAAGTCTACGCTCATCATTCAGTGCACGGGCACTACTCTGTGAGTGAGCGAGAGAGAACAAACTGATGATTATTTTATTGCATATTTATTATTCACATCATATATGGGATGCTTTGTAGCTGCTTATAACCACATGGTGCAGTCATCTATGATGTGGCCTGGTTTGACTTCCCCGAGCATCCTGTACATACTTCAACACTGCCTCTCATGTGATATCGCTTAATTGATCATAATCAATCAAACATCCAAGGGAACTGTGTGATATTATATAAGCAACCATGCACGCAAATGATAGATGTCATGGTATGAGAGCGCGCTAGGGCAGCATGGACGTGTGAGTCGGTCAGAATGTTTTAGAGGCCCATCAATAAAATCTCTAGTTAAAACTAGACATTTATAAATCAAGTTACTTTAATTATCAGTCACATTTGTAGTGCTTGATGGCGATGACTTCAGTGCAGGATAAAGGATTGTTCTAATCATGCATTAGAATGCCCCATAAATGCTCCCATAAGACACATTTTATGTCCTCAGCATCCTTTCCAGTCCCTCCTGAAGCAATAAGATTAAAAAAATTGCGTTTATATTCCAGAGAATATAGGTCCTGAATTTCATCAGTGTAGTAGTTCCAGAATTATTGCTTCTTTTTAAAGGAGTATGTAGGTGTTTTATTGGCTCCATATCCAAACGATGGCCAAAAGGAAAAGAAAGAGTGATCCAAGAAGAGGAAAACTAAAATAAGTCCATGTGTGAACAACTGCCATGAAGAAGAGTGTGATTGAGTGATTTTCTTGACTGTTGGGGTTTTTCCAAAATGCGTTTAATGAATTAAGGAAAAAAATCCACACAGTTACATTAAACACAACGTAGTTAAAACCGCATCTGTCTGACATGTGTGATACAGCACATAGACACACCACAGAGCTGCTTTCAAACTGGTATTCCACATGTCTGTAACTGTGTTTTATATTGAATACACTGTGTGTAAGTAGTAGAGGCTGTGTGTGTTTGTTTGTGTGTGTGTGTGTGAGAGAGAGAGAGATTAAGATGGCCAGAGGATTAGTCGTCCTTAAGTGAGACAAGTGAAAGTGGGGATAGAAGGACTGGTGAATGGTAGAGAGATGTAGAGTAGAAGCTTACAAGTGTAAAGGCCCATTGTCTGTTTCTATCTATCTATCCATCTATCCATCTATCCATCCATCCATCCATCCATCCATCCATCCATCCATCTGAGGACTCTGGATAATGGTTCATATCTCATTAAGGTGGTTAGTGATTTAGTGGATTTATAACGGCCCCTTTTGACCACAACTCAACTAACATATGCTGCTGACCAGCTCATAATCCCATAAGTATTCCCATAAATATCCTATATGAATCTCTTATGGGAAGAATAAGAGGTTTTGTGTGTGTGTTTATAAAACCAAATCATAATGGGTGAACATGCTAATATGATCAGGATGGCAGCATTTTCATTTATATATGATGTTTTAATGGCTTTTTGTTACAGTCATAGAAATATTGTCAAAGTAAAGTCAAGAGCATTGATTAGACGTCACAAAGTGAAGACACTACTGACATTAAGACACAAGAACCCACAGACAACCCAAATGTTCTCTTATTATCTCTTATTTGAGACAGAAGGTGGTGCTTTTGCCAGTTTGTTAGAGAAGAGTTCAGAGTGATGCTCTGATCCACAAATACATCACAGGTGACTCATGACTATGTTTATTTCATGAATCAGGAGCTGGAACATGTCTGAACCCCCACAAAACTGGAGATCACGTGAGATTGCGGACAGGCATTGTCCATCCTTCTCCTGAGCTGCCTGAGTGATCAGCCATACTGGCCCTTCATACTGGCCCTTCATACTGGCCCCACAGACATAGCCCAACTTCACCCCGCCATCTGTTCACAAAGTTGATGTGGTCACATTCTGACTTCCTTTCCTTAACTTGTGTCTATAAACCATCTGAGAAGGTTAACATTATAACGAGAGCCTTAATGGTGCGCGTGAGATGAGACTGTATGCTGGACTGTCTAAGAGATGGTGCCTTCAGGAACAGAAAAATCTGACCCTCAGCAAACAGCATAAAAGAGCTGCAAATTGAATAATGCAAGCTGGTGAATGTGTAATATTCAACTAAAAGCCTAAAAGACATTGTGAAGGTTGTTGTTATTATGGTTGATTTTGTATTATAACTAGTACTGAGATCACACATTTAATGGTACTAGGACAGAATATTTGTTTTGGGGATTCTGGCTTGTTTGGGGTCAGTATATAGATTCAAAAATCTTAACATTCAGCAAATAAACATTTCTGAATATGATATAAAACACAAAGTCGTACGTGAGTCATAAAAGATGTTTGGTTCGGTTGCGTAACAGCCATCATTGGACCTGAATGCTGTAAGGTGGGCAGGTTAATACAAAGCAGGACAGGAGTGGGTTTATCTCGTTAATGTGTGTGTGTGTGTGTGAGCGCGTGCATGCGTGTGTGTGTGTGTGATCTTTCTTTTTTTTCCTAATCTTTCATAAAACATGAGAGTCATCCATCTTTCCTGGGTACAGCAGTCCACTATGTTTTCTGCTTTTTAATAAACTTGAACACGTGTGTGTGTGTGCGCAAGTGTGTGTGTGTGTGTGTCTGTTCATCTTGATCTTACGATGACGCACGGTTCATAGTGTGTCTCTGTTTGCCTCCGTGTGTGTGTGTGAGATTCTGAGAACAGAATGTCAGGTTACGTCATTTTTTTCTCTCACTCGGGGATTAAAGGTTTACAGAGAAACGGAAATGAGAGTCAGTAAAGCGGCTCCGTGCAGCACGTGAAACTGCTCGTCTTTTAAATTTTTTTTTGACATTTCGTATTTTAGATGCATCCATTTTCCACCACTCTGCTGCTCACAGGGTTGTGGCATTTCACAATTTGTAAACAGGAAAAAAAACCCACACAGATGGACCAGATTTTAGACATTAAACAGTAGTTTCTTGTGATCCTGGGTCCTAATGTGATATAAATCCAAATTGCGATCAGCTTGTTGTCAGGTTGTTAACATGCATGGCCTGTTTGTGAAACTAGAATTTAATTAAATGTAATTCAACACGAGATCTTTTGTTTGGTGATGATATTCGTTTTCTCTCTGCTGGCGGAGAGGCTCTGGTCACGGCTGAAATGACCTGTGCAGTGTAGATGAGCGTATGTTGAATAGGTGGACGGAGAGAGAAGACATTTGTCAGCCCACATTCAGTCACGGCTAGGCTTTGTGTGCATGGTGGAGATGTTCACAAGTTTGTTTTAATCAATTATAGTCAATAGCTTACATCAAAAGCTTCAGATTCCAACATTAACAAGAACGTCTGTGTTTGTAGATGTTCTGCAGGTCTGTGGTTGTCATTGGTTTGAGCTGCTCAACACACCTTTGAGGGCATTTCCCAACCTATACATATCACATAGGAAGTCAGCAATACAAGTTTGTACAATAAACACCTTTTTTTAAAAAAAATAAAGCAACATGTAAGCATGTACACATGCAAGAATTAAGTAAACCCACACCCATAAAGTACAATTAAATTGCTAATTTCACTTCTGCTATTTTCCTTCACATCAGGATTTGTGTCTTTTTGTGGAAGTTGTGGTGGTGGAATTAAGTTTTTACTTAAGTGGATTGAAGATCACCAAATCCTGATGATCTGGGAGGATGAATGTAGGGACGGAGAGATGAAGGGATACAGAATGGTGAGGGACAGTGTGAAGACCAAGCTGAATGTTCTCAAAGCTGCAGCCTGTTGCTTCCTCTGAGTCAGCTACTTCACGTTTGGTTATCTGGTTTTGGTGCTTATTTCGTTGAGGTTCATACTTGATTTTTCCAGCGACACCATCACCGTTACGGCGCTCTTTGATGATGATATTTCTGAAAGCATACTACGACAACCGTCTTCTTACAGTGAAACTTAATAAGTTTCACTGTAAGTTAAGTTGTCCATCTGTATCGGTTCCTCGAAGCGAAAGGATTTCTCTTTAGAAATGTGTTCTGATAGTTGCCTCTTGCCCTCCCTGCTGTGTTGTCTCTCCTGTGAGTCAGACGTGCTGGAATAGAAGTGTCAGAAATAACTGTGTGGAATTAGCCAACCTTACTCAAATTCCAGTGATTCGGTTAAACAAGGTGGGTCAGAATCACCTCCAGCGTACTCACAAGATTGTTCAGAAAATCACAGCTCACAGCTCACCATGCAACTTGTTTTAAAAAGGAGACAACCAAGCGATGCTGGATAAAGATATTAAAATAGTTTGCGGGACATAACTCGATTCAATTCCTTAGGATTCCTCTTTGATATGCTCACGTCAACATTCACAGAAGATTTAATGAGATATGCTCTTCACCTCTTAAATAAATGTAAGGTTAAGCTAACAATCTAACCTACAATCTCTTTAAATCAAATGCTATTAATATTTCCATATACTAGGCCTGTACATCTGCTGAATTTATAGTTTTACTAAAGGCATCACATCATGTCCAGTATCGTTGAGGAGCTATATTGATTTTTTTTCCCCCTCCTATAGCATTTTAATCATATCATCCCTCCCATAAATCTTTCCCACGGTGCACATTTCCAAAGCTTTTCATTTAATCTTTCCTAGTAGGAAAAAAAAACAGATCTGCACTCAGTTATCCTACCTGCTGGTGTGTTTTTGCATAAGCCAGCATGTACAGTCCTGATGCAGATGTTACTGAGGTTATTGATTATGGAGATTTCACCTCCAGCATATTACATCTTAAATTTATACCAAAACAATCTTCTTCTTTAAATAGGAATTCCAATCTGTCCTGTACTGTATCTGTGTGTGTGTGTGTGTGTGTGTGTGTGTGTGTGTGTGTGTGTGTGTGTGTGTGGGAGAGAGAGGAGAGGAGAAGAGAAGAGAGAAAGTCTCAGGTTATCCTTATACCATAAGGTTCTATTAATGTGTCGTCCAATCTTTGTGAGTCACTTCCTTCCAACTGTGCTCACAAATATAAAATATCACAAATCCAAACTAGGTTTTATTTTTGTAGAATAATCACTTTGGTTGTTTTCTGAAAGTTTTCAAACAGCAATGATAAAATAACATTCACCAGCCAGTCAAATGGCCTTCTGTGAAGCAATAACAGTCGTGAATCAAGTTTAGAGACAACAGGTGGAACGAAGAGGCACATGGGGGCCACAGACCAGTGCTGGCTGAATCTCGGCGAGTTTTGCCATATTTCCAGAGCCCTCTCCACTACGTCGTGACATCCACAGACAGATCTTCGAGCCAGGTCCCCAGACCACCACCTGGATGAGGTCCTCAGTAGAACCACAGCCTGGACCTGCTGCCCCTCTCACACTCCCGTTCTGCTCTGTGTGGGACACACATGTCATGCTCCTCCTCAGAGGCTTCACAAGTGTCTCCAGCATCTGCGCGGTATCCAAACCAAACAGCCTCAAGTGAATATTGATGGTGAGGGTAGATTGAATTGACCAGGAAATGTGATGAGGAGATTATCTCATGATGCAGCTTAGCGGGTTTCTGGATCGCGGTATGAACGAGAACATAAATCCCTTTGTGTCATACACTGTTTTTCTACTGCGTGGTGTTTGGCAGCACTATAATCTCGTTCAATGGCGGGCTTTAGGGACGCCAGCTGCTAAATAGCTTCATTGACTCAGCACAAGTTTCAGATTTTTTTTTTTGTTTTGTTTTCAGTCAGTCTTGTGTTTATTTTGGTCTTTTTTTTTTCTCTTGGAGGAAAACGCAGGATGGCACCCAGCTCTCTCTTTGTATCCTCATGCTGTATTCCCAGTACCAGTTCACCAGTTAGTCGGGGGCCTCCCGCTCCTCCGCAGCCCCTGACTGACCCGGTGACCTCTGACCTTCCTGATACATTTCCAGTAATCAGTAAGCTTCAGATGACTACATAAGTAACCCCCCCCCCTCATCAGTACTGCTGTACCCCAACACATATTCACTCAAGACCCCTGACAACGCTGCTGCCTCTGAGGAAGAATCATTCTCAGGCGAATGCAGATCGTCCTGTTCTGATCGTTGGAGCTGTGAAGATGGAAATATTTTAGGAGTTGCTATTCATGTATGTATTTTTTAATGAGTTTGATATATTCATTGTGTTGCCCCTTCCCCTTAATTTACATACAGCCCATCAGCTGTCTTGAGCTGTGGCCATGGAGACAAGTGGAGCATCTGAAGGGAAGGCTGTTAGGAACAGTCAGGTAAGACGGAGCGTGGAGATGAGATGCAGAGTGAGAGGGATGGAAATTTGAGAGCAGGAGGGGTGGACAAGAGGGTGCACGAGGAGGAGGAAGTGAGGGGGGGTAATTAGAGGAAGCAAACCTGAAGATCGTAGATGAGGAACCATTGAGCTAATGAAAATGAGGTGGGAGGTGAGATGACAGCGTGGGAGAAGAAGAATGAAGCTTGATCCTGCTTTCTCTCTTATTAAAGAGGTTCCCTGTTTGAGGCCAGTGGGAGCAGTTACAGTTCTCTCTTGGGGCCCAGGTTAACACACTGCCTGTAACCTCGGTCACAGCCCACAGACCTGCTGCTCCGCTGGCAAAGAAAGAAATCACGTCATTAAGCTGCGTTTTCTGTGTAATTAAGAAGCGTTTCCTCCAAATTTGGCTTCAGCAGCCTGGATTATCTGACCGACGGGTTGGTGTCAGCTGGGCTCCTGCTCGTAAATAAAACACTTTGGCAGTTTCTAATTTGTAATCTGTCCACTGTCAGGGACCCCAACTGGGCTTGGGGCCCCATCAGGTACCTGATCGGTGCAGACGCACCACAATGCACACATTTAGGGCGATGATGATGAAGGATCAGCATTTAAAGTGAGAGATTTTAAGGTACACGTGGTTCAAACACAGCCGGCAGCAGAAACACACTGAGATTTATTCTGAATGAGACCTGTTGCTAACATATTTAATCCAGGTGGGTTAAGCCCTCTGTAGCTTTGAATGGAGGCTGTAATGTGTGTCATGTCGGGCATTTTAAACGCACATTAGTGCCCAAACGCTGCGTCAAGCATGCACTCTGTTATTGTTAGAACCGGTTTTGGATGTTACCTCGCCTGTTTGTATTAATGCCAACGCTAGATTAGTGGATCGCTTCGGGGGGGTCAGCCAGTATATTGTGGCTGCAGGTTATGACTGCTGGTCACTACGCATGCTGTTTTGGCTTCAGGATCAAGGCTAAAAATAGACAGAGTGGGTTTAACCCGAGAGGACAGAGAGATGCAGACAAAATACGTGTGTGCGTCACACCCAGGCATCAATGAAAGAGTTCTGCTGGGTCACAGTTCCGAGAACTGCAGAGTGCTGAGAGACATTTCCGAATGCTGCAACTCTAAAATGAATTTTTATAGGAAGATCTACTTCTCCTCTTGGTTGCAGACTTAATTCGTCCATATCGCACGGGGCTCGTCAGTTCATTAATTAGACCGTATCCGTTCCATTGTTCCTCGGCGTTCATATCTAATCTAGAACAAATACGATATCTCAGGAGGGACCTGTGTCCGGAGATGAGAAAGATGTGAAGATAGAGGCGCGGCAGAACGCAGGCAGGGAAGAGTGGAGGGCAAGATAGAGGAACAGGGGCTCCAAAATTCGGAGACATGAAGGAACCTGACACTCAGTAGAAAAGAGGCGGGAAGCTGACAGCACGGATCACGTCTCTACGCTTCTCTCATATCCTCTTTGCTCTGAAGGGAACCTTGGGTCAGAGTCATACGTTTGTTCAAAAAGTGCAGAAAGCAGACAGGGAGACCGTCCCGCTGGATCATTAACGAGGCTCTCAGGACGCGCAGAGGCCTGGGAGCCACAGAGATGAGCCCAGGGCCTGCTCAGCTCACGTGACCGGACAGAATCACAAATAATTTTCAAAGCTCTCAACAAATGACGACTCTTGAGGAGGTTTTGACATCAGAGAACGTGAGCGGCCTGCGTTCGTCCATCACCGATGGTGTTGAAGGCCTTGTTATTCCTCCCGTGGTTGTGCTGTGGAGCACACAGACCTCTCTGGCCCTCATTAATCTTATTAAAACCAGTGGGAACACAGGCTAATAGGAGGTGATTAGTCTGCTTCTGGCTGCCTGGTTAATTCATGTACATGCAGCCTTTCAACCAGAAGCTTAGACAGAAATGCTGTGATGCATTCTCACCGTCACACACTCTCGTGTGCGCACAAAGTTGCCCCACATATATAGTTTCATCACAGGTGATGCATGTTAGATACTGAAATCAACCGTAGCTCACAGCAACACTGATGCTGATCCACATGCTTTCCTTAAAATTAGAAATGGATAATATTATATGCCTGCTATTTATATATAATACATATTTATAAGAAAATAGTTATTATTTAAATGTAGGATTAAAAACAGCTTTGAAAGGGTTTAGGTGAATGACTTCCTGTTTATGTCATGTGACATCATGATGACATCTTCACAGACAGCTTCAAGATGTTATATTAATTTGACAGTCAGGGTTCATCTCTCTCTGACTCTTTCTTTCTCTTTCTCTCTCTCTCTCTCTCTCTCACACACACACACACGCACACGGATATAGGTTCACATGATGTCACTACCCTGTGATGATAACACTAGCTGACACAACGCTCAATGCGATGCGGCTCAGGCCGGCGTGCGTGGGCGTGGGCGTGCGTGTGCGTGCACGTGTGGAGTGTGTATTTGCGTGCATTGTGCCCAGCTGATTGAGGGTGGTCAGGCATTATGCATGATGGTGGTTTTGGCCAGTCTGTGATCAATGTAATCACACACACACACACACACACACACACACACACACACACACACACACACACGCACGCACACACAGTACTCTGACTCACAGGGACTGAATTACATAAGCACAGTATGACATCAACTTATCCCCCTGCTGTTAACAACTGGTCTTTTCTCTGATTATCAATGTAATATTTTATTTTAAAGTTTATTTGTTTTACTTTATAATTCATTTTCTGACCTGTGAGAGTGTAAGGTCCAACTTTTTCAGTAGTAGCTGTGAAGGGTTTATTACTGGTAAAGCATTTCAATCACAGGAATTCTGAGTTTCAGCACCTTTCTGTTATTTGCATTTATGTTTTAAATCTTTAGATATTAGACGCTGTAGATGGAAGTGGTCCAAATGACAATAATCACATGGAGATTATGAACGAGTTGGTCGAGTGTGGTGGGACAGTTGCAGAAAAAAAATAACTTGTTAGTATAACTGCAAAGATTCACACAGCATAATGTGGGACTTGGAGGGTACAGCGAGTGTCCCTTCTGCTACCAGTTTATTTTACTGGAGTAATACATTCAATTCTTCCCATTTCACACAAAAGAAAAAGAAAAACATGATAATAAATATGAAAAAATAATATCAAAATAAGTCTATACCATGGCAATAAAGATCCTTAAAATGATTATTTATTTAATTGTCATATAACAGACTACTATGATTAAGGCTATCAAGCATTTATTTGCTTTTATTTTTTATCGGCATGTTTACGGTTGGGTTCATCTATAGTTCATCGATAAAGTCAAACGTACACTGTGTGTGCAAGTCACACTCTAACGTTGCTAATGGGATCTCCTGGTGCAGCAGGACAAGAGTTCAGCAGCTACTGCAGGTTAATGATGTAATGACTGAACTCCCGAACCTGAAGTTTACCTCCACAAAACAAGACCAGGTAATTATTAACTATGGGCTGTTCATTAGAACTGGGCTGTTAATGAGATGCTCCGTTTCTGGGGGATTAAAGGCTGACAAAGACTTTAATCCCGTCTGACTAACAGGACAAATATCTAAATTGCTTGCCCTCTCCAAACAACTATTGATTCTCCTCGCTAAGACAGGACCACGTTTGTTAGGTGCCTGAAAACATTTAATTTGCAAGCAGGCTCTTCTGCCATCTGCAGCTAACATCTCTTGTCCAGCTCCCAAACCGGGGGATTTGGAAGCTTACAGGATGCACTGGTCCTCCTTAAATCAATTAAGCTGCTTCGTGTAGTTTCTGCGGTTAGTGGAGGGGCTGGGAAGTCCTGTGAGGTGAAGGTTTAAAGGAAAGGAGGGCAAATATAACTAATCCTCCCTCCTCAACAGTCAGAAGCGATTTAGTGTCGCTCAAATCGCGCATGCAGTTCATGAAGATTCTCCTCTGGGTTTATTGCGGCGGTGCAGCAGTTCATCGGTGAAAAGAGAGAAATCTGTTTGAGGAGGTACGCCACCGCGCGGTGTCCCAAACCTCGAGTTTTCATCTCTGCCCACACGTAAAACAGGCCCGGATCGCCATGGCAACCTTATCCACGTTATCACAGCTGTTCTGCAAGTGTGCAGGGAGATTACCGCGAGGCACTCATGCCCCCCCCCCCCCCCAAAAAATAATACATATTTATTTTGTTGTTGGAATGTTGAAGTCATGTGACAACTGAGTGTTCTGACCGGGGCTGAGATTAAAAATCAGACATTTAGTTTTTTTTATTGTGCACTTCATATTTAAAGTGTTCATAAAAAAAGCGTTAAAGTGCAAGAAAATATGCACGACAACCTCATCACGATGTCATGTGTAACAGCGTGTACGTATGCGGAAGTGTGCTAGATTCTCTAAGTTTTGTTGAGCTTCTTGTTTGGATCAGCTGTGTATGACTCAAATCAGACATGTGTGCCTTGTTATTCAGAGATGACGGGTGTTTAGAGAATATTACATTAGTACTATTATCATTTTCATTCCAATTATTTTCCTCTTTCCTTAGCCTCCTCTCACTTCAGCAGCTTGAATACATTTTTAATAAAGGAAATGTATTCTTATTAGAGTGTCAGAATGATTATTTAAAATAACAGCCCTCACGTTCTATTGTACTGTTATTTATATTATGTGTAGTAATTATATGTGAGACACTGCACTGTAGCAGGACTTTATACTATAATTCAGTTTTTCTGTGATGTATTTCCGTATTAATGTTTATGTTTTTTCAGTTTAAAAGATTTTCTGTTGTTTGTTGTCTGTATGTTTGGAGTAATCTCAATTCTGTAGATTATTCCCCTCACTCCTGGGTTAAGATCAATATACACACATCCTCAGATTTCTATCTTTGTGGGGACTTTCATAGACATAATAAATCGTCCAGCTCCAACATGTAACCCGTCTCTTTAGACTGATACAGGCCTATGAAGTTGTGGCCCATTTCACAGTCAGGGCCCCAGGATTGTGCTACTCAATATGTAATAAATGTGAGGACACACACACACACACACACGCACACACACACACACACACACACACACACACACACACACACACACACACACACCCCCAGCTGTTCACTCAGTAGCAGAGTTGACATTCTGGACTTATGCAAACAAAGATTAGAATGGAACAAGAATGTTAAATGGTCTTGTGGCAGGTGTTTGTTCATGTGTGCCTTATCGCTGTGGACCAGTAGTACCTCCTGTTGACCCTCACAGGTCATCGCTGTAGTGACGGTGGCTGGCTGTTTACGGCCCTCCATTAGGAGACAGAGACAAAGGCACGTCTTTGCCACACGAGCTGTTCTGAGAGAGGGCTCATTCGGTACAAATCACCATGTTTTTCAAGAACCAGGAATATGCTGCCCACTTGTCCGCCGAGCTGCTCTCTTCTCAGGCATGCTAATATCAGCATGAACAGAATCAAAGTGCTTTCAGATGTTGAGATCTTACGAGAGTGTGTCGGGTAAACACGCTGTGAGTCTGAAAAGTGATCTTTCAGCAGCAAACATTCAGATTTTTTTCCTGCAGGGCCTTTTTGTGCACAAACTGTGCCTCAATCAACTTTCCCGTGAGCTCTTTTAATCCCAGCGTTCGATGTCTGTCCCGTTGTCTTGCACCTCGACTCTCTTTGCCTGCACGCGTGGGCGTGTGTGTTAATGGCATGTTTTGGTGCACATGGATGTGCCTCTGTGTATCCGTCCGTGCGTTTGTCCTCGCTAATCGACACAGGCTTAATGGGGCTTACAACCTGCTGAATCTCTAACCTTTCCCAGTTGTGGGGGGGGCAGACAGAGGGACGGAGAGAGCTCGCCGAAAGTAGGCGCGTGTGGGACCAACACAGAGGCCACTGAAAGATGTTCCTCTGAGTGAAAAAGAAAGCGAGGGTTAGAAAATGAAATAATGTCCGAGTCAAATACATAGATTTTGTGTGGACTTGCAGGGACGCGTATTCATCACCAGATACTGCGTTACCATGGAAACACGCTGATGATACAGCAGGACATGCGGTGGCTCAACTACATCCCTTTTTATTCTGTTCTGAAAAAAAAAGTCTCTGTAATTCTATAAAAATGTCAAGTTTTGGAAGAGTAAATTTTTGCTGCATTACACTGTGGCCAACACAATGACGTGAATCCCGAGAACAGATTTTCTCAGTGTGTATTTTGTGATATTGTGAATTGTGTTTTTATATCATAGTGTGTGAGGCTTAAATGGTAGATTTGATTTGATACATTAAATCATTAAAAACCCAATATTATGTACTATTGACTCAAGGCTAATGTAATTTATTTGATGGCATCAAACAGAATCAACGACATCACTTCCTGTGCTGTTTCACAGCACATATGAGTTGCACATATGAAGGGTGTAATAATAGACATGCACACAAAGATTACAAACGTATCCATCTGCAAGACCAAGTTTATGCGTTTTCCTGGTTTTACAGTTGTCCCCTGCTGGCCATCATCTCTGAGAGGAGTTTTATTCATGCGTGACACAAACGCAACCAAAGATGAACTGATTAGATTCCGCTGGTCAGAGGTCAAAGTTCATTGTGACCTATTAAACACAGAGCTGATTGTGTAGATCTTCTGAGCTGCTGACATGAAGAGTCCTTACAGAAGCTACTGGGTCGTGTATTACTAGTATGGACAGAAATGACACATGTAGTAAATGCTGAATGGTGTGTGTGTGTGTGTGTGTGTGTGTGTGTGTGTGTGTGTGTGTGTGTGTGTGTGTGTGTGTGTGTGTGTGTGTATGTGTGTGTATGTGTGTGGGGGGGGTCATACAGCTGTCGGGCTGTAGAATTAAGATTTCAATGAACATTTATGTAGAGTTGGTAGAGGCTTATCAGATCAGCTGTCAATGCGAAATCTGGATTTCATCAGATTTTCCACATTTAAATGAATATTGGAACTGCATGTCTTCTTCCACATAGTCGTATATTAATTGAAGACCATTTTAATGTCTTAAGTATTAACGGACCGTTTTCTCATTGTCCCGCTCTTTAATGTCAACTTGACATGAACTTGACTTCTTTTCCTCCCCTTCCAACCTGACTCTTGCTGTTCTTCCTCTATTCTCCCCCTTGCAGGAAACAGTGGAATATGCCTTCCTGATCATTTTCACTATAGAGACATTTCTGAAGATTATTGCCTATGGTCTGGTCATGCACCAAAACTCTTATGTGCGAAACGGCTGGAACTTGCTGGATTTTGTCATCGTCATCGTTGGGTGAGTTCAGGGAGCTGGTTGCCGCGGTGGCCTTTACGCACAGGCAACACCTTGATGTGGCCCCAAGTAGGACTGATGTGCAAACGCTTGATGTGGAAAAACAAAAGTGAATATACACACACGGGAACCATGCACAGAGTGCACATATCGTACACACACACACACACACACGCACGCTGCCATAAGCTTCTTCTAAGAGAACACATGCCTTTGTTCTGCTTTTATTCTGCACCTCTGCCCTCTTCTCTCTTTCCTCACTTGGTTACATCTCCTCTCCCTTTCCTCCCACTCCATCGTCCCCAGGTTGTTCAGTGTAGCTCTGGAGATGATCACCAAAGACGCTGACTCCAGCGGACAGTCTGGAGGCAAACCCGGCGGGTTCGATGTCAAGGCCCTCCGAGCCTTTCGTGTCCTTCGTCCCCTTCGCCTTGTCTCTGGAGTTCCCAGTGAGCGGACGTGGCAAAACAAGAGGCTTTGGAAAAAAAAAACCTCCCGTCACATCTTCCTCGTGTTTGCAGGTTTACAGGTGGTTTTGAACTCCATCATTAAAGCCATGGTTCCCCTGCTTCACATCGCCCTGCTGGTACTCTTCGTCATCATCATCTACGCCGTCATCGGCCTGGAGCTCTTCATTGGCAAAATGCACGCCACGTGCTATGTGATAGAAACAGGTACGGTGGACGTGAGTGGCTTTCTGACCGAATCAACGGCCTTTTTTCCTACTTTTGGGTGACTTTTGCCCCATTTCTAAATGAGGAGATTTTTAAAACGCAGAACATCCTTCATCAGATAATGAATGAACACATAGCGTATACCTTACATGTGCATGGTGATAAGCTGATGAAAAGAGGACAGAACAGCAGATGGTGGATTAAATCCAGCGATTAAATGACTAATATCTGACTCTTATGTAAACAGGCTCGAACTTTACTTCAGCATAGCTTCTGACATGGATACAAGGGTAGCCATCAGTCATGACCTTCATGAGTCCATTTTAAGCAGGATTTATGATTTACAGCACGAGACACACAGTACATAAAATACGACCATTAGATGGCTTCCTGGCCCAGGAACTCCAGCTACTTAACAA
Source organism: Lagocephalus sceleratus (assembly GCA_911728415.1). Classification (NCBI taxonomy): domain Eukaryota; kingdom Metazoa; phylum Chordata; class Actinopteri; order Tetraodontiformes; family Tetraodontidae; genus Lagocephalus; species Lagocephalus sceleratus. Next base: position 3,712,052 of record CAJVRN010000064.1, on the reverse strand, counting down.
CCTATATTTTGTAATGTGCGATATTTTATTCTGGACAGTGTGAGGGCCTTTTTTTTTTTTTTTTTTTTGCACGGTCTCACACGCCGTCTTGTGTGTTGTTGCAGACCCTAGCCTCTTTTGATATCGCTCTGAGTGCCTGTTCCTGTGCAGCAGTGACTAGTCCCCCCCTGAGCTGTCTTTTAATCCAGCCTTTTCAAGCCTGGTGTTCAATCAGAGCCTCCCCCTGAGTCTGTGTGCGGGGCCGTCATGTAGGGGCTCACGCCTTCACACTCAAATGTAGTCTCAGGGTGCTGCTGCTGATGGCCGGGGACCGACTGACCAGAGAGCTGCAGCCACGTGAGACTTTACGTCGATGACGCGCTTCTTCGCCTCGACTGGGGCGCACATCTGTGACTGGATTTCAGCCGTTCCCTTCGACTGAAACTCGCCGTAAACCGGTGAAAACGGGTTTTTTTGGTAGGGTTTCCTTTCATCTCGCTCTCTGCTCTCCAGGTAACTTTGCAGAAGAGGAGCCCACACCGTGCGCTGTGTCGGGGCATGGCCGCCACTGCCTGCTCAACGGTACGGTTTGCAGAGAGGGCTGGCAAGGTCCCAACAACGGCATCACCAACTTCGACAATTTCCTGTTCGCCATGCTCACGGTCTTCCAGTGCATCACTATGGAGGGCTGGACCGACGTCCTGTACTGGGTAATTTGTGTCTCTGTTTCAGGAATACACAAAATGTGAAGCCAAAGCCCGCAGTCTCGCAGGAGAGCGTGTTTTCAGAGTAAACTCCCAAAGCCAGCAGCTCAGAGGCCCCCTCTGCTGACACCCGGCATCTGATTGACACATGAAACGCTCCGAATCGATGCTCGTTTCAGAGAGTTTCCGTCACAACCGCAACCGTTCACCGAGGCAGCTCCTCATCACAAAATAAGAAATTCTCTTCCACCGTCCGCTGTCTCTCTCTCCCTCTTCCCTTCTCCTCTGCATGTGCGTGTTTCCATGGCAATCCCATGCTAATACTGCCCTTAAAGTGGCGAATGGAGGCAACTTGATGACTGCAGGAGAAGACGAGACAATAAATAGATGCCTTTTGACTACCAGTTGATGAGATGTGGCTGCAGGCGAGCCGAGCGTGTTGTGCAGATGCCACATTGGGCCATCTTAAAGAGATTTTTTTCAAAGTAATGTTGTGAGTGTGTTGTGAGGACAACAGCTCTGCTGAGAGCGACCAGGGCTTTTGTTACCGTGTCGCCATGCAACACTTTTTCTCAAGTTCACTTCCTCTTTTTTTTATTTCCCTGTGAACGATTGGCCTTGAGGGGCGGCACGGTGGTGTTTGAATCCCTTTTGGGATGGAGGCTGGGGGACTTTCTGTGTGGAGTTTGCATGTTCTCCCTGTGCCTGTGCGTCCAGGTACTCCGGCTTCCTCTCACAGTCCAAAGACATGAACTGGGGATCAGGTCAATTGAAAACTCAAAATTGCCCATAGGTGTGAGAGTGAGAGAGAATGGTTGTTTGTCTATATGTGTGGCCCTGTGATTGACTGGCATCCAGTCCAGGGTGTACCCCGCCTTCGCCCAATGAGCTGGGATAGGCTCCAGTCCCCCCTCGACCCTCAGTGAAGGAACAAGCGGTAGAAAGGGAGGGAGCGAGCAAGCGATTGGCCTTGTAACGGCCTATTGACACGTGACCAACGATTAAATATCCGTCAACGTTACTTTCTTCATCTTGTGTTTCTCCTCAGATGAACGACGCGATGGGCTTTGAGTTGCCGTGGGTCTACTTTGTCAGCCTGGTCATCTTTGGATCCTTCTTTGTGCTCAACCTGGTTTTGGGTGTGCTCAGCGGGTAGGTGTTCACTGTCTGAAAGCACAGGGCCAAACGTAGACCACCAAGGTCTCGCACAGTGGATATGGTTCATATGATGAGGTGGTCAAACACATGTTAGTAATCAACATTGAGGGATGTCGCGGTCTCTTTCAGAGAGTTTTCCAAAGAGCGTGAGAAGGCCAAAGCTCGGGGAGACTTCCAGAAGCTGCGTGAGAAGCAGCAGCTAGAGGAGGACCTGAAGGGTTACCTGGACTGGATCACCCAGGCGGAGGACATCGACCCCGAGAATGAGGAGGAGGGAGAGGAAGAGGGCAAACGCAACCGTAAGTCATCTCATTTTATGTGATGATGCTCCACGGCGGAGATGCTCCAGACTGGAGCCTCATCTTCAAATGACTGAGCCTGTATTTGTCTAGAGAATGATGGCAAGGCCAATTTTTTGTGGGGGCGCTAATATGCTCCTCTGTGACCTCAAGCTGAGGTCAGTGTGACTGGCATTGGTCGGCTCTTTTTGATGAATTCCCTTCCCCACATTTTTGTTTCTTTTGTTGCTAAAAAAATTAGAGGAAAGAAATTGTGACTAATGTCGATGGTTCATCCCTGAAGGGTTGCTAGGGTGTAGACCTCTGCTGCTCTCCCTTTTCACTAGTGGCTCAATGGTGCAGCGTGTGTGTGTGTGTGTGTGTGTGTGTGTGTGAGTGTGTGTTTGATCATCCAATTATCAAAACATGAGTGACTGATTTGCTGTTTTCTTTTATTGTATAATTTATTATTACAGTGTTATGGAGGAACTTCTTCCCTCCCTACTTTCTTGTGCATGGCTGTCCTCGTCCTCTGAATCACAGTGTTTTTATATGTTACCAAAAAAGTAGTAAAATGTCTTTAAAATATCACAAACATGGTGATTGAGGTGGTAACTGTGGCTTCTGCCTATATGCCAAAAAGATGGTATGTGTTTTTTCCTGTGGTCTGGCCTTGCTTGCATCACCATGACAACCCAGAGATATGTGTCGACGTTTGTTTGTTGCATATGTGTGTATGAGAGTGTTTATCTTATCCTTCTCTGGATGAGCTTTGTTGTTTCCCACTGTGATCAACAAAATCCCAAAAGTGAATTCAGTCTAGTTGTTTTCAAAAGTGCCTCCCATCCTTGCATGGTTTTGACTTCATTTATATACATTAGAGAGTGATTAAATACTGTTGTTGTGATGATTTGACTTTAAAGTTTTTAAATTTGTGGAGCTTAAATGTTTGACTCCTTAAGCTTTGCTGGGAGCCTAATTCACCCAAATCTCTGACCCACTTCTCAGCAGTCCAGCCTCATTGTGGGAGATGAAAGCATCACTTAGTTTATCACATGACTCAAACAACATATTACATAAATCTAAAATAGCGAATGAGGCCAGATTCAGAATGTGTGCTGCACGTCCCCTTGTTATGAGTTACGACTCTGTTGTCGCGGTTTTGTAAAGCAAGCTGCACAAAGCTTGATGATCAGGAGAAGGAAGGTCCTTCACACACTCCTGCCTCAAAGTCTCCCCACTCCTCCTGCATCCTTGCCAGATATTCCCTCTTCCTTGTGAAAAGCAGCTTGGTTTGGGATGTTTTAGTGGAGACCACTGTGATTAGTGTCTCAACTCAGAAACCTTCTTCCAGAGATGATGAAGATCCTGGCTGTTAATGAGTTGACCTCAGGTGTAGACTACTTGAAGTTTATTCGCCTTTTTATATATATATATATATATATATATATATATATATATATATATATATATATAAATATATGTGTGTGTGTGTGTGTGTCTCATATACCCTATTAGACATAGTTCTACCTTTAAAGCATTCACGTTTACATTAATACATTTGTTTTATATGCAAATGTGTCCCTTTATTTACCTTTCATAGACCATAATGTAGCTTTATTTCAATGCAGTATATCCATCAGTGTTGAGTGTACAGGCACATTCACAAGCATGTTTTTAATAGTATTTAATAGTAATAAATAGAGATTAAATAAATAAATAAATATGATACGTCTGCTGCCATCTACTGGAATTAGACTAGAATATCTCACCCAGAATGCCAAGTTGAAATATCTGTAGTGGAAATTGTTGTAGTTTGTTTTATTTGTTGTTTTTAAAATATCATTTCATATCCTGATGTCAAGGCTGCTCATAAACCGGGTGGGTGGTGGCGTGGTCTTTCTTCTGCCTGTCTGAGCTCAGATGAGACATATTGTTTAACCAGGTGAAGCAGCTCTTGTCTGCTGAAGCGTTTGACCTTCAGACTTACATGTTGGCATCAAAACCTCCAGCTGCAGCTTCACTCAGTCTCTTGACATTCTCTGGGTTATTACCATGGTTACACAGACCGACCGCACGAGAACTTGACATAGAGTAGAGAATATGTTCAAAGAAAAAAGGAATGTGATGTTTCTATTCCACAGCACAGGTGTAATAGAATCTCGAATTAGGTGATGTTTGTGTTGTGGACCTTAAACTGCTGCATTTCTAGTGTTTGTATGTTTTTAAATGGCCACAGTTGGTCTTACGCTCCAAACCCTCTAACTTTCTCCCCTCGATGCCTCCAGTGTTTGTGTGCCTTGTATAAAAACTGTTGTAGATGTACCTTGACTTTATTCCATCTGCCTCTGCTTTTATCACACCTTCTCTCGACACTCATTTGATCCCTTTAACTTTAAATTTAAATCAGAATGATACCAGACCTTTGACCTTATTTTAATCAACCTAGTATTTTTTGGGTAAAAATGTGAAACGGCTCCAGACGCAGACATGATCTCACTCTCACAAAGATGCAAACTGCTATTTTTCTATGATATATCTTTTGTAAAATGTTCTTTTCTGCTTTGACTACACTTTTTACTCTCTTTCCTTGCCAATGCTTTTGATGCTAGATTACTGGATTATGCGAGGAAAACATAATCCAGGCTCGGGTTTAGCAGAGGATTTTTTTTTTTGGATGCTTTCCTGGGTGCAGTAGTTGTGTTCGTACTGTAGTTCGTACTGCAGCTTTCTCTTGCTGTACTTTCCTCTCCCCCCCCCCCCCCCCTCTCTGCTTTGTACTGACTCACTGCTGCCTCTGCTGTCTGGCTGTGTGAACTGCATGTTGGTAACGTCAAGGGGTCACTCTGGCTGACCTCACTGAGAAGAAGAAAGGAAAGTTTGGCTGGTTCACCCAGTCCACAGAGACACAGGGTAAACATGCGCACGCGTGCACGTGTGTGTGTGTGGGGCCCTCGTGTCAGCACATGTTCACATGTGCGGCCATGGCGGTTGCTTTATGCTTCCATGTGCTTTCCTTTGTGAGCCCTTGTGTGTGCATGCCCATCACCCTGTTCTTCACACACCACGCACGTATTCGCTCATTATTTAGCATTGCATTGCTCCTTGAAAGACTCTGGAGGCTTTGAACGTTCAAGCAGCTCAAAAGCGGGTGGAAGTAGCAACAACGCTAATGTCAGGAAATAATAATAAATAGAATAAATAGTAATAAAGAAAAATGTAAAGATATTCAAAGACCAGTCTTGTAAAAGTACCTTAAAATCATTGTTGGTTAAAGTTACTTTTGTTCACGTTGGTGAAATTCTTGTCTTAATCAATCATAAGATCTGTAAAATATAACATGTTTAGAAATAATGATAATAATTTGAATTCAATGAGGAAGAAATCCATTTAAATTTTAATAATGATTTTGAAAATACATTTGATAGTTTACCTTATTTACTGTACAGCACATTTGACTCATACTATATGTGAATGGGTTGAATAGGTTTAAATAAATGCAATGTACAGTACAATACTGGTCTCCAAATGTAGTAAATGAAAAAACAAAAGTGTGTAGACTTGCTGATTATTCCAATATCAAAGCTCTAACTTAAATTTATTATTACATTGCACTGTAAGAATGTGCACGTTTTGAAATAGAGATTTTATATGCACTGTAATTTGTTTAGATGTAGAGTTTAAGCCATAACATGTAATGTATAATGTGTGCAGAACTATTAATTCCGATCAGGTTCCTCATCATTCATACTCATTTTTAGCTCATTATTCATGTGTAAAGACAGTTTTACATGCGTACAGTATACATGATTGCCAGTATACTGTATGTGTAACTGTCTCTACAGTGTGGGGCTAATTATTTTTTAACTTACAGACCTAGATCAAAAATACATTGACCAAATTCCAATTTTAAAGCCATTTAATATAAACAAATGTAAAAAAGAAAACCCAACTTGTTTGTTATGATTCTTAGAATCTTTAAAAAGGTGTATTATAAAGTCCATTTTGACTCAGGTCTGGCAGCATGAACTCACTCTGAACTCATTGTTTTTTTGTTGTTTTTTTTTTTGTTGCAGAAATTCATCATTTTGTTGTGTTCAGGAGAGATTCAACCCCAAGCAAAATGTTCTGTTTTGAAGGACAAAACCCGATCACTTGCAGAGGGAATCCCTCCAGCACTTCAATCTACTCCTGTGTTCTCTTGTGTTTGTGTTCACGAGGTTTGGCTTGGCTCGTTTCAAGCCCTCCAGAAACGATCAGGGACCCCTCAACCAAAAAGGGGTAGTGTCCCAGTCCAACCAGTTCAAGAGCGGGGCCTGTCACGAGTCAAACCAAACCAGACACGAGTGGGTGTGAACCGGGAAAACCACGCGATTTATCCCCCGGTTTGTGTCAGGAGACGCTTCAGGCGCCTTTGTCTTTATGTTGTGTGACACAGCGAGCATGCCCAGTGAGACCGAGTCGGTGAACACGGACAACCACGCTGGAGCGGATGACAAGTCGCCCTGCTGTGGCCCCCTGTGGTGAGTTCTTTGATTTGTTTCTTAAAGCGTTATAAAAAAGTGAAAATTTCAGCTATTGTCCTTTACTTAAAGACTCTTAATGTTTCATTTCCCCCAGTCAAAAAATAACTAAGTCAAAATTCAGGTTAGTAAAGTGAGTCTGTGTACTACCTCATGGTGGATGTGCTCCTGATTCATGTATCCGATCCAGCCCATCCTGCATGGCTCCTTCTCCTGCTCGCATCTGTCATGATTCCAGGTTTCTCCTGATCGTGTTTTTTTTCCCCCCTCGTTTAATTAAATCAAGCCTGAAGCCTCTGTAAACGCTCCCATCGGTACTGACGCTATCATTTCACCTGTCACGCACCTGAGGACGATAACAGCAGAACCCGCCTCCCCCGCTGAAGTTCTGCTTTTTCTCCCAGCCGCCAGTGGAGGCGCTGGAACCGCTTCTGCCGCAGGAAGTGCCGCGCCGCTGTCAAGTCGGTGGTGTTTTACTGGCTGGTCATCATCCTGGTGTTCCTCAACACTCTGACCATTGCCTCGGAGCACTACAACCAGCCCGAATGGCTGACTGAGGTCCAGGGTGGGTCCGCGGTCCGACCCGTCCGCTCGTGGACTGGCGCCCGGGTCCGACCCGCGCGGTTGAGGTTGTGCCGCTCTTCTCCTCCGCAGACGTGGCCAACAAGGTCCTGCTGGCGATGTTCACCCTGGAGATGCTGGTGAAGGTGTACAGCCTGGGGCTGCAGGCCTACTTCGTGTCCCTGTTCAACCGCTTCGACTGCTTCGTGGTGTGCGGCGGCATCGTGGAGACCATCCTGGTGGAGCTCGCCATCATGTCTCCGCTCGGCATCTCTGTCTTCCGCTGCGTGCGGCTCCTGCGGATCTTCAAGGTCACGCGGTGAGCGACAGTGCCGCTTCCTTCAGAGTTCCCACAGAGAGGGTTCAAGTTCCTCTCGGCGGCGTCGCTCACGCTTCCCGTTTCTCCGTCTGCAGACACTGGGCGTCTCTCAGCAACCTGGTGGCCTCCCTGCTCAACTCCATGAAGTCCATCGCCTCTCTGTTGCTGCTGCTCTTCCTCTTCATCATCATCTTTTCCCTGCTGGGCATGCAGCTTTTTGGGGGAAAGTTCAACTTTGACGAGACTGTGACCAAAAGAAGCACTTTTGACAACTTCCCCCAGGCTCTGCTCACCGTGTTCCAGGTGACTTTGCCAGAGCCGTGTGTCATTTGTAAGGAACGCTGTTAGGAATGCTGTTAGGAATGCTGTAAGGAAAACGCTGCAATGATGTCAGGGCAATACCCACTTTTCCAAGGAATTTAGATTTGCAAAGCAACACTGAAGTAAATGAATGTGTGACAGAAACGTTCAATGTGTGTTTGCAGAATATTTCTGTTTCTTATTCTGCATGTTTCATCTGGCAGATCCTGACAGGAGAAGACTGGAATACTGTCATGTATGATGGCATCATGGCGTACGGCGGGCCGGCCTCCTCCGGAATGCTGGTCTCCATTTACTTCATCATCCTCTTCATCTGCGGAAACTGTATCCTACTCACACACACACACACGCGCACGCACACACACACACACACACACACACACACACGCACACACACACACAGAATAAACATGAATATGAGCTTTGAGGACTGTTTGGCGAGGGTTTTCTCCTTAAGTCACATGACCAGACATCCTGCTAAATGTCTTCTTGGCTATTGCTGTTGACAACCTGGCAGATGCAGAGAGCCTCAACACGGCACAGAAGGAGGAAGAAGAGGCGAAGAAGAGGAGGAACAGTGCCAAGTACAGCTTGAAATAAGACATTTTTACTTTTACTTTTTCCAAGCCCTTTCTGTTGTGAGATTAGTCAAACCTTTTGGATGTATTCTTTGTTTCCAACAGGGAGGAGAATAGAATTGAACTCATAGAAGGCAATGAGACCAAGGTAAAATATAACAATGTGATTTATGTTATTAAATCAAACATTGGTCATCAAGTTGGGATATTTGCCTGTTTTACTGTGAACCCTGATCACTGTGTTGCTTCCTTCACAGGTTTTATTAATGGAGGACAAAGAGGCTTACCCTGCAGTCGACTCACCAGGTAAACATGTCTTCATGAGGAGGAAACAAGAAGCTGATACTAGAACATTAAATCCTCCCCTGTTTTATTATTACGTAAAAATCTACTCCATCATTAACATTATTCCCAAAAGAGCATAAATGGAAATGGTGTGTTTACTTGCTCTTACTTACTTCAAAGTGTCTGAGGATGATGAGGAGGAGGAGGAGGAGGAAGAGGAGGAGGAGGAGGAGAATTATGAAGACCTCCCAGAAGTCCCACCAGGGCCTCGGCCTCAAAGGTTGTCTGAACTCACCATCAAGGAGAAGATCCCACCCATCCCAGCGGGAAGCGCCTTCTTCGTCTTCAGCAGCACCAACCCGTGAGTCGCCCGAGCACGGGAGAGCGCTTACAGATGCGCCGCCGCAGCGGCTCACCGACTCTTTTGCCGGCACTTTTTCAGTTTCCGTGTCTTCTGCCACAAGCTGATCAACCACCAGATCTTCACCAACCTCATCTTGGTCTTCATCATGCTCAGCTCCGTGTCCCTGGCTGCCGAGGACCCCATACGCAACTTCTCGGCCCGCAACATCGTACGTAAACCCTCTGTGTGTTTGCGCCCGCTGTAGGATTGGGGGAAAGGCGTTTGGCTCTCGCTGTCTGATGATGCTAATATCCTGGAATTACTTGATGACTTGAACTTGTGCATTGCCTCTTGCAGATACTTGGTTATTTTGACTATGCTTTCACCGCAATCTTTACTGTTGAGATCCTGTTGAAGGTAAATGACCTGTGTGCTGTGCTGTGCTTTCATGGGTAGAGCTTCAGTAACCCCGCGTGCTTGTGTCACTCTGATTGCCTCCTCAGATCCTAGGCTATGCAGACTATGTCTTCACTAGTATGTTTACATTTGAGATCCTTATTAAGGTAAACATTAAAAAACAAAAAGGAAAGCGTTACCTTTGCAACAACCAAACCACGTCCGAGCTTGCTGCACACGTCCACCCCCCACCCCCCCTCCATTATTTTTCTGTATCCGTACTTTTTGGTCAAGAAGGTCGCTTTGGTTGTTTTGTTGTCATGGCACCAATCTGTCACTGTCAAGATGACATGTTTCGTCTGATAATATTTTTTGTCTGTAAGTCTAATCCAGCTCACCCTTCCGCTTTATCCCCAGCTAGCCTGATGAAAAGTTGCTAAATCACTAACCTTAATTAAAAAAAAACAAACTAACGCAATTCGTTTAATATAAAATAGCTGAAGTGCATTTAAATACCACATCCATTCAAAGAAACCACAAGATGATTGACGTTACTGACTGCAACATTGTTTCAGAATTAAACCCTCCACCTTATCTCTGTGCTCGCTGTATGACACCAGGTAAATCTCGCAGATTAAGTCTGAAAAATTTGAAGAGAAGAGGATTAAAGGCCCCATTTTTTTTTATTTATTTATTTTTTTTTATGAAGCATTTCACTTATCTGCACTGGAAATGAGTGTGGCAGCTTGTGGATAATGTCCCTAATCTTTCATCTGAACTTATATCACTGTTTGTGTGCGTTTTGTGTGTGGGTGTGTGCGTCTCTGCATGCACATGTCCGCTATGCAACTGACCAAGAGCCTCATCTTTGCAGCTTTCCCTTTAATAGTCCAACATCTTAGAAATAGTAGCTGAAGCCTTTGTCGCTTGAGATGTTACATTTGTTTAATGAAAAAGCCATTATGGAAAAGAGGAGCGGTTCGTCTGTGTTTACTGCGGAGGCGTGGGCTCACCATGGACTGAATGGGCTCTCTCCCCTGTTCAGATGACGGCATTCGGAGCGTTTCTCCATAAAGGGGCATTCTGTCGGAACTACTTCAACTTGCTGGACCTGCTGGTGGTCGGGGTGTCTCTGGTCTCCTTCGGCATTCAGTGAGTGCCGCTCAGTCCTTGGAGTGGTTAGAGGAGTGACGTAACGTTCTTGATCCTTCTTAAAGCTGCCCAAGTTTCAGGCAAATCACACGAGAGAGAATAAAATGGACGTGACTGACCAGGAAACCGAGTCAAATGGAGGAAGTTCACAGGAGATCTTAGGCTGTGCTGCCGTCAGCTATCAGGATTTTCAATATATTTTATTTTAATTGCAGGTCCTCTGCTATCTCTGTTGTGAAGATCCTTCGTGTTTTAAGAGTCCTTCGCCCGCTCAGGGCCATCAACAGAGCCAAAGGCCTCAAGGTGAGAGCAGCAGGAATACGACACAACGCTAATTTCCATGATGAATGTCCATTGACCCCCCCCCCCCCCTCTCTCTCTCTCTCTCTGCGGCACCGCCTGTGTTACAGCACGTGGTCCAGTGTGTCTTCGTGGCCATCAGGACCATCGGGAACATCATGATCGTCACCACGCTGCTGCAGTTCATGTTCGCCTGTATCGGGGTGCAGCTCTTTAAGGTACGGGGGAGAATGAAATGCAGCCGTGTGCCCAAAGGTCAGCTTTGAGTCTCTCCGCTCTGTTTTTTTTGAATAAAGGGAAAATTTTCCCGCTGCACCGATGATGCAAAGTCCAGTCCAGAGGAGTGCAAGTGAGTTTGTTTCATGTCTAGCTGGAGACATTGGGCACTTGCAGGTGTGTGTGCGTGCGGCTGACATTGGTCTGTAAATGGCAGAGGCACCTACATTCTGTACAACAACGGAGACGCAGCCCTGCCCATGGTGAAGGAGAGGATCTGGTACAACAGCGAATTCAACTTCGACAATGTCCTCATGGCCATGATGGCTCTCTTCACCGTCTCCACCTTTGAGGGGTGGCCCACGTGAGTGCGCTGCTGAGGCGAAGGTCTTCGTGTTCAGGACCGTTATCGCCATAGCTCTCTCTGTGGTTTGTGTCCTCTCGGCAGGCTGCTGTACAAGGCCATCGACTCCAACAAAGAGAACATGGGCCCCATCTACAACTACCGCATCGAGATCTCCATCTTCTTCATCATCTACATCATCATCATCGCCTTCTTCATGATGAACATCTTTGTCGGTTTTGTTATTGTCACCTTTCAGGAGCAGGGCGAGAAAGAATACAAAAACTGTGAACTGGACAAGAACCAGGTAGGATCACAGCGTGTCACTTTTGTTTGAAAATGATTCCAGAAAGATTTCTGATTCCTCGAATCCAGTGAAAGCAGCTGAATACGTGTCTGTCTGTGCGTCCCCGCAGCGTCAGTGTGTGGAGTACGCCCTTAAAGCTCGCCCTCTGCGGCGATACATCCCCAAAAACCCGTACCAGTACAAGTTCTGGTACGTGGTCAACTCCACTGGCTTTGAGTACGTCATGTTCATACTCATCATCCTCAACACCTTGTGTCTGGCTATCCAGGTAAGTTCAAAACAGGGGAGCATGTTTGGCAGCTACAGATCCCCTTACATTTCACCAGAACTCCCAAATCTCGTTTTCCAGCACCACGGTCAGTCTCATTTGTTCAACTATGCCATGGACATCCTGAACATGGTTTTCACTGGCGTTTTCACTGTGGAGATGATCCTCAAGCTCATTGCCTTCAAACCCAGAGTGAGTCTCTCTCTCTCCGCTCCTCCTTCTCTCCTCTCCTCTCCTCTAAATATTGTAATTCATTTGGAGTGTGAGGAATTACAGCAACATGCCAACAATTATAGATATATATATAGATTATAGGTGCTATTACCGATCACCCCTCTCTGTGGGCTGTTGTGACTCCTCTTCCAGTTAGTCCTCATCAGCGCCCTTCCGTGCTCCTCACTCCTCTGTTCCTCTCCTCTTCCCCGCTCCCCTCCCCTCCCCAACCCTCCCCTTCCCTTCTCCTCCCCTCTCCTCCCACTGGCTGTGCATGCTGCCCTATTCAGGGCTATGTCGGGGACCCCTGGAACGTCTTCGACGCTCTGGTGGTGGTCGGCAGTGTAGTCGACATCATACTCAGCCAGGTAGAACAACGTTGTGTACGTACGGCTCTGGCGTTTCCCTCGTCCTGTTCTGTCACCTCTTCTCCTCCGCTCTGCTCCTTTCCTGCTTTTGTGCTTTTGCTTTGCTGTTTTGGTTGTGTCTTTTTTGTTTTTTTTAAAAAACATCAACCACCACCAGGATGAGTCTTTTAATGAGTACCATAGACTTTATAGGTGGTGACATATGTATACATATAACGATACAATATACAATAACATAATATATATTCAATCAGTGAACAGTCATAGATTCAGATGATTTAAAGTTCTAAAATGATTAGTGTTTGTTAAACTGGGTGGCCATTTTTGTCCAGTCATTCTGCCACTGGAAATAACCCAGTGAGCACAGTCACACAATCATAGTTTCGGGGAGTTTAGTTTGTAATCACTCCCTCTTAATTGTGACCTTCAGCTTCAGTCTCTTATATCAAATCATAGCTTTTGATGTTGTCATCTTTTTTGCCATTCATGCTCTTTTTCTTCCTTGCTCTGTTTTCTCTGTTTCTCTTTTCTTGTGTGTGTTTGTTTGTCGCGTGTGCTCGCAGAACTATTTTGCTGATGCATGGAACACATTTGATGCCTTAATTGTTGTGGGTAGCGTGGTTGATATTGCCATCACTGAGATCAATGTAAGTAGTCACTTTGGCACACGTACATGTCTGCCTCATTTTGACACCTCACAACAGGGGGCCTTGTTGTACGCTCGCAGTTAAAGTTGCATTTTATCGATTTCAAAAATCCGTTAAACATTCCTAATCTGATGACTTTGTTCCATATTTGCTTTAGCTGTTTGCTGCTACTTCAAGGCCTCCCTGGTTTGCAGTTCTGCAAAACTCTAACCCCCGCCCCTGAAAGTTTGGTTATATAACAATAAGTGAATATTTGACAGGTTCAAACCTGCAGATGTAGATCACTGATCAATCACTGGGAAAATGCCTTAAACTGTCTTTGACTTTAAGCCTAAAAATGTGTTGTGATGTCAGTGTTCATTTCCAAGTTTGGTGATGATATCAACCCCCTCAATTCTGCTGATTTACTTGTGCACGAGGCTTTGAGAGTCACTCTGCTCTCAGTCTCACATGGAGATAAACAATCATAGGTGGGTGCTGTTGGCAAACCAGAGCACGGATGTGGGAACCTAAATCCTTGTAGAGAGGCGATGATGTGTGTGTGATGATGTGCACTCGACAAACTGTTGAGAATAAGTATACTTTCATAGCAGTTGTGTTGTTCAGGTAAAGGCAGGTCATCTCTCCTCTTAGAGGCCTGATTTGAAACCAGGTTCTCCAGCTTCATCTTGGTTTTCCCAAAGGGTCCACTGGACTGGAGCACCTCTAAGGAGACGACGACCGACATGTCTCAGGGCAGAGAGAGTCACCTAGGGGACTAGGTCACCGACCATTAATCGGGTCACTATTTAATGAAGAGGGTCATTTACAAGGGATAAACCAGGAATAGTCCAGGGCCAAGGAAGGATACCTCGAAGAGCACAGTCAACATCCTTTTCCAGGTCCACAGGTCAAGTGTAGTTTGGATTGGCCAACTCCCATGTCCCACCCCTGTGCCACTACAAGGGGTCACTCTGAAATACCTCTCTGTTCCTTGGTCGTAACAGGAATTACAATGTTCCTCGAAGGTTTGACCGCAGATACGCTCTCTAGCAAGCTGGACAGACCTTTCTATAGAGGCCTGTAATCCTGTTTTGGAGAAATTGAGATAATTGGAAAATCCCTCCCACTACCTGATTATAGTTTAATGATACATTGCAGGTTGAAAGAAAGTCTTTAACTCCATTTATCCATTTTACCAGTTAATTTAGGGTAATGGAGTGAAGAATTGATAATTACCTTGTCATAAATAAAGATGAACCCCTGCAACTCCTGTCTGCTGTGGGGATGAATATGTGCTGAAGCTGTTGCATGACTCAGTGAGAACAGTCTTGTTTAAACATGTGGGTTAAATCAGTTAAATCAAAGGTCATGATATCTGAGTGTCTGGTGCTGTGCAGCTGTTTTCTCTAACTCGGATTAACATTAGGCTTCTGATTTCAAGTCGGCAGCCATTCCTGTCGTCAAGGTGATAGTGGATCCAGGGGTAAGAACCCCCCCCCCCCTTTGTTTGAATTAAAGCCCACTCATTCTGCTGTCATCATCCCAAAGTCAAAGCATCGAGATATTACTGTCATCGCTTTGTCGTTTTAAGTATCAAAAGAAAACCTAACAATGTCACTGAACTCACTGTTTTTCATGTGAATTCACGTTTGTCGCAAATATTTCATGGTTCATTCGATACTTTTCAAAGATCTTGGCTTGTCTGTGTGCATGAGATGGGACAGACAAACAGGACTTGGTGGATTTTCTCTCAATTTCAACACGGCTGCAAAATAAATAGTCATCTGTTTTGCATAAGAAAAAACAAATCTGCATGACAAACTCAGAAACCATGCTGATGTTTGTTTTCATTTCTTGAAGGTAGATTTGCAGTGGTCTGGTGGTTTGACTCCAGAATGTTGCTGATTTGAACTCAGAGTGTAAATGTGTTATGTGTGTCAGCTCTTTGTGGCATGGTCCGCATGCGTGTCACAGTGTGTCGCTCCAAAGCAGTGCAGGCGTCCTCAATGGGAGGATAAATTCAGACCAGTGCTGATGCATTTAATCGTTGTATTCCACGACTCACCGAATGCATGTGTCACTGACTGCATGAATAATAGATGAATATGTCACAGAGCTTCATCGTCTGCGTTTGCTTGGAAGCTGCATTGTCAGGTTTTTCTTCCTCTCGTCACTTTTTGCCTTCCTTCCCTCAGAACACGGAGGACAGCGCTCGCATCTCAATCACCTTCTTCCGCTTATTCAGAGTGATGAGGCTGGTCAAGCTCCTGAGCAGGGGGGAGGGGATCAGGACTCTTCTGTGGACCTTCATTAAATCCTTCCAGGTGAGGCTCCGGCAGCTGTCAGACACCGTTTGATTAATTAACGACTGAAAATAGCAGTTAAACCACGATATTATTAAATTCTGATTCGAAGATAAATCACCTTAGATTTGCTATTTTAGTACAGTTATTACTAACAGTTATTATTAATACAAAATTACTCCTTACCTGGGATAGTGAGCACACGGATGGATGGATGGGTGGATAGAAATACAGTTCATAATATTTCCAACGTATTTCTCTTTTTTTTCCCCAACAAGGCTCTTCCCTATGTTGCACTCCTGATAGCCATGCTCTTCTTCATCTATGCTGTCATTGGAATGCAGGTGATTGTCAGAACCGCTGCTGCCTTCAGGGACACAAGTCACGCGGGAAAGATTCATCAGCACCGGTTGACATCTCTTTGTGTTTTCAGGTGTTTGGTAAAATAGCCATGGTGGACGGAACGCAGATCAACCGCAACAACAACTTTCAAACCTTCCCTCAAGCTGTCCTGATGCTCTTCAGGTTTGGTCACGCGGCGACACACAGCTGGCAAAGGAAACCGTGTTTTTCCTCTCACTCGCTGGTCTCCTTCCTCGTGCCGTGATAGGTGCGCCACAGGCGAGGCCTGGCAGGAGATCATGCTGGCCTGCCTGCCAGGGAAGCTCTGCGACTCGGAGTCAGACTACAACCCCGGCGAGGAGCGAACCTGCGGCAGCGGCTTCGCCATTTTCTACTTCATCAGCTTTTACATGCTCTGCGCTTTCCTGGTAACTCCTAATCACAACATCCGCCGCGTTCCCGCACACCACCACCTTCAACAAAAGCACGTTTCACGTCTTCGTTTCAGATTATCAACCTGTTTGTAGCCGTCATCATGGATAACTTTGACTACCTGACGCGTGATTGGTCAATCCTTGGACCGCATCATCTCGATGAGTTTAAAAGGATTTGGTCTGAATACGACCCTGAAGCCAAGTGAGTGTCTGAGAAACTGTTTCCGCCTTCATAATTGCACTTTTCACTCAGGACGCGTGACTTAGCTGGCTTTATTTGAATGTGTGCGGTCGTCAGGGGTCGGATAAAGCACCTCGACGTGGTGACCCTTCTGAGGAGGATCCAGCCCCCACTGGGCTTCGGCAAGCTTTGTCCTCACAGAGTGGCCTGTAAGGTGGGTTTCCGCAACGTGACAACGCGTGCGCGGCTCCCTGGACGTGAGGGAAACCTGCCCACGGCGGGGAGCGTTGAGACCTTTAACGCGCCTCTGTCCGCATCCCGTTGCAGCGTCTGGTGGCGATGAACATGCCTCTCAACAGTGACGGGACAGTCATGTTTAATGCCACCTTGTTCGCTCTGGTCCGCACCGCTCTAAAGATCAAAACCGAGGGTGAGTCTGTACCATTTATCTGTCACATTCAAGGTTCTGCAAGTCAGTGTTCTGGTTCGATGTGCATTTATGAGCAGAAATGGAGATTTCGAGCATGGTGGACTTCAAACTGCGGGATAACAGGACTTCGGCTCTGTCCACCTGAGGGGGCCTGAAGCCTAATAAATGACAGATATTGATTACTCAGTCAGGATAGAGAGTGTGAAGTGAAATATCTTCCTTTCAGCTTTACAACATGACTACCAGTGTTTCATTTATAACTGTATATATGATACTTGGGGCATGTTTATCTATTTTTAAATCTTCAAGTAAACAGTGGACTCATTCATCATAATCTCCACCCGTTCTCAGGAAACTTGGATCAAGCCAACGAGGAGCTCAGGGCCGTGATCAAGAAGATCTGGAAGAGGACCAGCATGAAGCTGCTGGACCAAGTTGTGCCCCCTGCAGGCGGTCAGTAGTCACTACACAGATCCAGCGTGTAGTGTCCAGCAGCAATTGTTCAATAACAAAAATGATTGTCCTATAGTGCCTAAATCAGATTTATGTGGAGTGCCTACGATATAAATAAGAAGCGTCTTGTTCCTAATTGAGCGTGTTTCAATGTTTTCTAGTTGTGTCCTTGTATTTGCTAGTTTATGATTTCATTGCATGTCTCTTAGTTTGCTGCACCCTGTTCTTCCTTTCCTTTACCTCTTTTCTGTCGAGCTTTTCTCTTCCACAGCTGCTTTCGTTGTCTGTAGAGCGCTTGATCGCCAGCCTTCTTGTTTCCTCTTTCTGCCGTCCTGAGCTCTCTGGGGCAGTTCTGTTTTAGACTGGTGGCATAAAACAATGGATACTTCAATAAAAAGAAAATAAGACTTTGCCCAGAAAAACAACCTGCTCTCTGTACTCAGAATAAACTGCACATTCATTCACTAGTCCCAGATTCTTTATAAAGACATATATTATTACTTCAACTTTAAACTCAGAATTTAACTAAACTGCCCAACTGGGTTAAACATCTGATAAACCCATGAATATCTATAAAAAATATACGCATTCACACAGAATAAATAAGTTTGTTTTTCTGTGCAAAGTGTTTATGTTCACTCACAAGGCTGCATCATGTGGTGTAGTGAAATATGGATTAGAGGTGGAAAACGTGCCTTCTTTACTTCACACATCTCAAGTTAAAAGAGGTGAAGTAAACATGCCAAAGAAATACTGATTTCCTGCCCACATTGATCCAGCCTCCTTTGTGCTTTAGTCTCTCCCTAGTTTGCTTAAGCAGCCACTTCACTGAGTGAATCAGACCTGTGCTTGGTCGCGCTCCCTGCACGGCTCTGACAGCAGATCGACCTTCTTTTGCTTCGTATCGGCGCTTTTTAACACCGCTCCTTTCTTGCATGCGCTTCTTGCTACAGAATGTGCTGAGAGGTGTCTGTGTGTCTTTCTTCGACCACTCTGATGGCTGTTAAATGTAGTAGACTTAAATCTGCAGTCGCAATATTGTCGACTAAAACCTGATTTAGTGTAGCTGTTAAAGTGTACTTAAAGTGTCTGTGTGTACGTGTGTGTCTGTAAAATGAGAACAATCCGAAATTGTCCTCATGTTGTCAAAGGGCTGTTTGAGGGTTAGGACTTGGTTTTAAGGTTAAGGTCAGACTTGGGTTAAGGTTAGGGTTAGGGATTTCTGGCTGATGGTTAGGGCAGCCATATGGAACACACATATCTATGACGGTCTTGACAAGGGTAGATATACAATCGTGTGTTTGTTTCTTAGATCTGTTTCACGTCTCAGTCAGGGGCTTTACTGTTTTTGTGTCATTTTGCTGTTGCGTTTGTTGCCTTTCTTACGCGATTCATAGTTGGTTGGGTTTTTCAACGTAGCGGTGACCAGCTCTTTTGGCTAAACATAGCGGGTTAGACGCTCTGAAGTTTCACTGCTTGGTGTTCATCCCAGAGGCCTCGGTGTGTCTGGTCTGTTCACTCAGATGACGAGGTCACTGTGGGGAAGTTCTATGCCACCTTCCTGATACAGGACTACTTCAGGAAATTCAAGCGGCGCAAAGAGCAAGGTCTTGTGGGTAAGCGCTCGTGGGAGAGGCTCAACGCCACCATGGCTTTACAGGTGAGTCAAGCGCTCATAACCGTGGAGGTTCTCCTCAGTACCGTGTGACTGTTAGCTCGTGAGCTGTTTCGCTCCTCGTACTGCAACGCGCCTGTGATCACTTATTCTCCTGCTCCAGACTTGATTCTTTTTTATTATTTTTTTAAAATGAGAAATAGAAAAGCTGTCCAGGTGGTGGTTTCTAGAAGTGCTGTCGTTGCAGGCCGGCCTCCGCACCCTGCACGACATTGGACCGGAGATCCGCAGGGCCATATCATGTGACCTGCAGCAGGAGGGGCTGGTTGATGGGAATGATGACGAGGAAGAAGAGCAAATCTACAGGGTAGCCGTAATCAGCCATTATCCAGCCATTATATAACAAACATAATCAGACGCATCACCCTGTAATGCGTCTGATTATGTTTGTGGATAATCTGTGAGACTACAGAGTACAAAAATCTACTTCAATTCTCGTGTTTTCAAGCAGACCGGACGTTTAAAAAACGTTTTTGTTTCTCACTGGAGTCTCGCGTCTCTTGGCAGCGCAACGGCGGCCTGTTTGGGAACTACATCAACCACGTCAGTGCGGATAAACAAGGCTACTCCCATCTGACCACCGTCACCCAGCGGCCCCTGCAGATCCTGCCCCTCTCCTGCGGCCCTGCCGTCGAGCCCGCGGCCACCAACAGGAGAGCCAGCGGGGGGGAGAGGCAGATGACCTCGCCCGTCCACAACCATTATCACCACCCTCACCCCTACAGCCACCCCGCCTGCCACCAGTCGCCCATCCCCTCCAACGCCAACCTCAACAACGCCAACGTGCCCGCCCTTCTGGCCATGAACACCGGGAGGCAGCATAGGTGCTTGCTGAGGCGGGACCGCCCCTCCTCCGCTAAGAACGGCTCATCGGCGTGCACCTACAGCAAAGGAGTCCACGACAAGTCTTGGAAGTCACACCCAACCAGGTCAGTGGGTGGAGCTCTGAAAACACGCTTATTATCCATGATGAACTGGAAAGTGCTGCTGTGATCAGTCACTGGAGTAATCAATCGAGACAAACGTGGATATGGATATAAATGATATAAATGCATATAAATGATATAAATATATGGATATAAATGATATAAATATATGGATATAAATGGATATAAACTGGTACAACAAATTAGTATAACTAGTATTGGTTATTAGTTATATACCATAGACCATTTAGAAGAGCAACAGTCAACAAAACAGATGTTCTGTCTAATGTTTGCATTTCTTCTTTTTTTTATTATTATCATCATATTTTCACTTTTCACCCCTCCTGCTGGTGCAAACCCGTCTCAATGACACTTCCCAGTCCACGGAGCAGGACCCGCTGCTACGAGTCCCACGTCAGGTACGGGTCCCTCTGAAGGGTCTTATCAGCCGAGTCCTGTCTCGTGGTCACGCTCAGCTCACATCAAGGTTGAATCACCCCCCCCCAGGTCAGAAAGTAGCAGCAGCCCCCCCGCCTGCCGGGAAGATGCGAGGAGCGGGGACAGCGAGGAGGAGAGAGGCTCGGGGGAGTACTACAGCGGGGAGGAGTTCCACGAAGACGACATCATGCTTGCGAGGGACAGGTGCCGAAAATGTCCGCCGATCTCCATCCGAGCGGGACAGGAACAAAAGAATGAAAGATCTTTCTCGGTTGTTGAAGCGAGGTTCAACTGGACCCTTCTGGTCTTTCGCAGGTTAGCGAAGGCTGAACATGACGACGAGGACGATGCTGCCCTGGAGGGCTCCTCCGATGACCACCTCGACGCTTTCTACGACGATGACCAGCAGCCGATATACCAAACTGACAGGCAGTCGCCACGGAGATGGTTCCTCCCTTCACCTCAAGGTGTGTATTTTTTTTTTCCTTTCCTCGACTTCCTGTAGTCCAGAAACTGATGAATGGATTAATTGTACTGATTCCTCGCCCCCACGTTGACCTCCCGCCGGTCGTTTCAGCCTCCAAAAGGCCGTCGTTCAACTTTGAGTGTCTTCGAAAAAGAAGCAGTGAGGAGGAGGCCGCCCCTCCCCCCTCGCCGTCCTGCACAGCCCTCCCGCTGCATCTGCTGCAGCAGCAGGTAAACCCGCCGGCCTCGGCCGCCGCCGCGTTCCGGGCGTTCTGACCCACCTTTCCCCGCCCCCCCCCCATCCCCCCGTCAGGTGATGGCGGTAGCCGGCCTCGACCCCGGCAGACTCCGCCACCTGTCTCCGGCGCGCTCGCTGTGCTCCTGGTCCACGCCCCCCGCCTCGCCCGTCCACCGCGACGGCTCCCCCAACTACACGCCGCTGATACAGGTGCGCCTCACGACCCCCCCTTTTCCAGCACCGTGAAGCCACCCTCACCGGAGCGCGTGTGTGCTCACGGCAGGTGGACTGGCACAGGTCGGACAGCGTGGGCAGCCTCCCTGCATCGGTGAAGAGGAGTCGGTGGTACAGCGACGCCCCTCCCAGCCGCAGCCCCTCCCCGGCGCACCTGCAGCTGCCTGGCGACGCCCTCCCGCGCTTCCTGCAGAAGAGGGGGAGCGCCAACAGCCTGGTGGAGGCGGTGGGTAGAAGAAAAAAAAAAAAAGTAGTCCCTCCGCAGGCGAAGCGCCGCTCACCATCGGGCGGGCTCCTCGCTCTCCTCAGGTGCTGATCTCGGAGGGCCTGGGGAAATACGCCAGGGACCCCAAGTTCGTGTCGGCGACCAAGCACGAGATCGCCGACGCCTGCGAGATCACCATCGACGAGATGGACAGCGCCGCCAGCAACCTCCTGAACGGCCGGATGGACAACGGCGGCAGCGGGAGGAGCAGCCGCGGCGGCTCGGAGACGCAGGAGGCGGGGCACCAGAGCGACCGCGGCGCCCGCGACTACAGCGACGAGGAGCCGTGCGCCGCCGCCAGGCGCGAGGAGGACCTGACGGACGAGATGATATGCATCACCTCGCTATAGCGGCGCCTCACGCCCACAGGCGCTTGAGGGTTTTTTTGGGTGTTTTTTTGGGTGTTTTTTTTTTTTTTAAATCAAAAAAACTAAATTTTGCGCTGCCCTTCCAGGAGCGGGGTCTCGGCTCGAGAGCGTCCCGCCACAGACAGAAGGCAGACGGACAAGAGAACAAAGTGCCTTGTTTTCTCTTTCGGCGGTGTGGAGGGGGGACGGTTACCTTCTGCAAGCGCTGAGAGCAGAATGAGTCAGGGTTGCTCTCACTCAGCAGGAATTCCGGAGGCATCCTAGAGGGAGGTGTTTTTTTTTTTTTTTTTTTTTTTCTTTTTCTTTTTCTCGTCACGATTCACTTGACAGCCTCATAAAAACCAGTTAAAGCTCATCCAGTCAGGTTTCCACACAACTTCCACAGATCGGCAGCCCAGAGAAGAGACGTCCAGTCAGGTTCGGGACGATGTTTGTGATGTCGTACTGGGTGAGGAGCCCGTGGGCTCCAACTTCTCCGCAGTTTCAGGCCCAGTCAACTTTCCTGGTTGTTATTTATTTATTTATTTTTTGCATAGTTTGGGCAGAGTCTGATGTTGCCTCATAGATGCAGTCAAACGTTCACAAATATGCAACTCAATGAAATAAGATTTGAGGATTAGGATTGTTATTCTGTCCATCCCATAAGCAGTGCTTGCTTGCTTTCGCTCTGCCCTTTAGCATATCCTGCTGCATCAGTAGCTCTACACCCGGAATAGAGAACGTCGGTCTGATTAGTTCAGTTTTCAAGGTTATTAAAGTCCGACCCTATAAGCCGCGCACCTGTAGAACAGCTCCAGCGCTGCTCGGCCAGGATCAGGAGCCAATCAGATGTGAGCTGCGTGCTCACACACGCTGTCAAGAACCACCCTGTTGTCTGGATTAAACCCTCTGTCATCTGAAGACGGCTTTTCTCTCTGTTGGCTAAAAATTCCAATGTTATTTTAATGTACATAAAATAAGGTGTGATTATTTTTAAACAACCTAATATATATTTTTAACTGCTGCTGGGGATTGTACACATTACACCTCCGGTAACACGATTCAAAATTGGGTACCAAATTCACGCTGCTCCAAACCTCGCCGAACTTCGAACCCGGGTCGACTCTTCAGGGTTAAACTTTGCTCGTCTCAGTACTCAACGTCAAACACATATCAGTGACACGCGTTCCTCAGGCATATCCTTTTGTTCCACACGCACACGGACACACTCTGCGAGTCTCTGTTGTGAGACACCGCACACACAACATTCATGCTCCTCGCACTAAATTTTAATTTTCCACCAGAACTTCTCTTGGGCTCATGTCTAATTAACTTCAAAGGGAAACTTTACTTTTATGATATATATAAATTCAATATTTTATTCCTAAATGTATGTAATGTGGTTTTCAAGATATTGGTGTTACGTTTAATTTAATGTGTGATATTTATTTTTTATGTTCCCACAACAGTTTTAAAGGACTCCGATTACAAAATAGCTGCTAATTGTGGAGAAAACCCCGCCCACACTCCACGCGTCCAACTGCTACTGGGTGTTTTGGTGTAACACTGCCGTAAACAAGCTTTCAGGTCGATGAACCAAAACCTGCTCTGTTGCAGTCTAAGGTCTTCTTTTCTGAACTCTTTTGGTCTCTGCAAACAGAAGGGCTCCTTCACAACCAAAACCAACTGTTATGAGTCACAGGATACATGGACAGTCACAGTCACATGGACACATCCATGTTCAAATATTATTCCTGTTGTTTTCTTAGCCAGAGATTTAGATATGTACAGAATATGAGCCAGGTATGAGCCATATTTTGATACATGCATGAACAAGGAAAAAGGAAAAGCCTCTCACTCCTGTGTGGTCAAATATATTGACATAATTTGTATGTGGGTTACATCCTCTGGTCAGGAATATGGCATCGTGTTGCTGCAGAATCAGGGCAAATGTCCTGTAAAACAAACATATTTGCTGCTTATCTCAGATCTCTGAACAGGTGACCTGTCCGTGAAGCTCTCTGTAATATAGAGGTTTATATGTTTATGTCCCTACTGTTTATAGCTATTTCAAAAGAAAGAGAACATTTCTTCAACCGCTTCTTTCTCAACAAAACCCAAGATTAAAATGAAAACAATGTCATTTATGCTCTTATCTGTTGTCATGGTTGCGCTGCACTGTTGTCTTCACAACAACAGCGACTTCACCCGAACCTCCACTGGTGTAGTTGTAGTGTTATTTTGGATGAACTCTCCCTTCATTATTTCCTGTAGGCCAGAACGGTTCTGCTTACCTGGGCCCAGATTTGATTAGGATCAAACATAGACAAAAAGGAAAACCTACACAAAGCTTTTTTTTGTGCAACTGACAGCTTTATTTTTGTACCACTTTGCTGCTTCACAGGTGAAACGATATAAAATCTGTACAGTGTTTGTAAAAATGTAAGTGATGAACTTGAATATTTCTGCTTTCTACCATTTTCTTGTTTGGTAATTTAAAGACAACATAGCTCCAGATACTTTGTAGCATAAGTGGTAGTACCGTCTAGAGTTTTGTACCGATGGAAAACAAAACCTCTGTTTTGTACATTTGAATTCCTGCCTGAAAAAACAAAAAAAAACACACCTGAGGAGGATTTTTGTAAGTCATGATAATAAAGTAACAAGGACAAATGTTGGTCTCAAATGTCTGTCTACAGCAATGATAAGATGATACAAGGCGAAGTGCAAGAATTATCGTTTCCGTAGAGCAGAAAGTTGGACACCAGAACATGACAACGTGTGACATTCGCGCTGCAGCCCCTTTTCTCACAAAGTTCTATTTAAATTAAAAGTGAAAGAGATAATGTTGCAATTTGAAGTGCATTGAAGGCCTATATCTTGACTGGGGAATCCTCTGTTGACTTTCCATTGCTCCAAAAAAATCAGAGAAATAAAGATCCGTCACCTGCTTCCAAATTCAATTGGCAATGTTAATGTGTCTGCTAGTGCCTTTACTAGTAATGATATTACTCTTGGTTTCACTAGCGACTGGTCATAATACTTTTTTTTTGCTATTTATTCACACAAACAGCTTCACATTTACATTTTCTTCTGGGGAAGTAAGAAGTGAGCTCTGGCCACATGGGGTCATTTATCAGCTCAGATTAACACAGCTAAACTGTTTCAAGTTAAATTAAACCAGTATGTACAATACCAGTGTTACTGTGTCAAATATACAGCACCAACAAAGTCTTTGACAAGTTAACGCAAATATCTAAAGGACGATGTCGACCGTAGAGCCAACAATATAGAATGTGATAAAGTATCTATATTGTCTGATGAGGAAACAAGAGCATTGTGGGTAAAGAGGGATTTTAAAAGACCGTGTAGATGGTAAAAATAAATGGAGATAATTCCTCATTTGAAATGTAAGGGATTAAAAAGATCATCTTGAATTAATAAATACATATGTTGAAAAAATACACTCCAGCTCTAAGCTGATGAAGCTGCTGTCTGACAACAGCTCGGTACCCTGAGGGTGTTCTGAGCCCCCCCCCCCCCCCCCCACTCTGTCTCCCCCACCCTCCCCCGCTCGTTCACCTCTGCGTCTCCAGGGTCGGCGGCTGGTACACGGACACCCCCGAGTCCACGAGAGGGGGGCGACCTCTGATGATGTCGGCCGCCTTCTCCGCCATCATGATGGTGGGAGCGTTCAAGTTCCCGCTGACGATGCTGGGCATGATGGAGGCGTCCACCACACGCAGCCGCTCCAGCCCCAGGACGCGCGTCTGCGGGTCCACCACCGCCGCCGGGTCGGACGGCGAGCCCATCTTGCAGGTGCAGGAGGGGTGGTAGGCGCTGTCGGCTCGCTTGCGGATAAAGGCGTCGATGTCGGCGTCGGATTGGACGTCGGGTCCGGGTTGAACTTCGGCACCGCGGAACGGGTCAAAGGCCTTCTGAGCGAATATCTCTCTGGACAGTTTGACGCACTGCCTGAACTCCCACACGTCGATGTCTGGGAGACAAGATGGACACGAGAGACTGAAGACGTGATGGTTGGGGCCTTCGACGGCTCTGGACTTCCACAGTGGAGTGGAGTCGTACCAGTGGAGAGGTAGTTGGGCTGCACAACCGGGTGGTCCAGGGGGTCGGCGCTCTTCAGCTTCAACCAGCCAAAACTCGTGCTCCTCATCGGCCCGACGTGCACCTGTAGCCCCCACACACCCCCCCGCGCACAGAGACGCTTGTGTTGAATACTTCCAGGGCGCTCGTTTTCCTGGTTCTCAAACGAGTGCGGCAGTCAGCGACCCCACCTGATAGGCCTCCATCTTGGAGGCCACCCGTCCGTGGTCGATGACCTGCGACGGCAGGAAGTGGAACTGGATGTCGGGGTGTGCGACGTGGGGCCGACTGCGGATGAACCCTCCGCTCTCCAGGTGGGCTGTGGCCCCGTAACCTGCGGGCAGATCGTCACGGTGAGCTCACGCGCCCTATGTGTTCTTAAACAAACGGGGGGGCGACGTCGTAAAAAACGATTTTTCGTATCGGGACGTACGAAAGCTGTGAACAAGGTCGACTGCGCTCGAGTGAATCAGGTCAGGAAAGGAGAACTGCTGACTGGGCCCAGTATGAGCGCACCGTGGGGAGACAGCTGGTCAGACTTAGATTTCCTCCAGTGGGGAGGGGTCCATCATTCAGAGGGTAGCCGAGGGGGGCTCACGTGTCACCACGATCTACAGCTACTGCTATCGCAGTTTGTTACGGTGACAACACCCCAAAAATAAAGTGAGCACACCTGCTGCTGAGGGCGATCTGCTGAAAGTGTGTGGGGGGGGCAGCGTTAGATAGTGGAATAAAACGTGCGGAAGACGCCTGTTGCAAGGCTCGTGGAAGGTTTTGTGCTGAAATATTGTGAGAGCAGGACCCTGAGAGAGATCTCTGAAGACACAGTCAGCGAAACGAAAAACAAAAAAAGGTGTGTTCATGTGTCCGTGTGCCCCGTGTCCATGTACCAGTGAAGAGGGTGAGCCACTCCAGGCCGATTTTGACCATGTGGAACGGTTTCTGGGCTTTGTAGAGGGTGATGGGCTGAGTGCACTCTTGCTGGATGTACACCTCCAGATGGTCCTGCAGGTTACCGCCAACGCCTGAAACACACCGGTGAGAAAACGGGCGCAGACGCTGGTTTAGGAGCCGCCGTCCCTGAGCGTGAGCGAGCCGTACCGGGCAGGTGCTGGACCACGGGGATGTCCAGCTGCTTCAGGTCATCGGCGTTTCCCACCCCTGAGAGCAGGAGGAGCTGAGGGGAGTTGATGGCTCCGCCGCTCAGTATCACCTCTTTTTCTGCAAACACCTGGATATAGAAAAAAATAGATGAGTGACGGGCCTCTGCAAGTGGGAGACCAGCCCAGCTCTGAGACAAAACCTCTCAAATGGAAAAGGAGGAAGTTGAACTGGGACACCCTGAAGTGTGGATGGGTCGTGCTCTCAGTGAGCACCTACCTGGCGTACAGCCATGTCCCAGGCTGGGCCTCGGGGGTAAGATTCAAATAAAGTGTACATCAAAACCATCACTGTCTGTTCAAATGGTGACAACGCGTGGGTCTTACTCTTTTCTTTTGGCCCTTCTGTACGTACTCCACGCCGACGGCGCGGTTCCCCTCAAACAGAATCCTGCTGGTCAGGCAGCGCACCTCCGTCGTCAGGTTGGTCCGGCCCAGCGCGGGCCTCAGGTAGGCGCTGGCCGTGCTCCACCTCTTCCCTGCACGCATAACATCACGACTTACGAACAGTAAAGCGGTGCCCGGCGTGCCGTAAATGTCATTTCTTAACCTTTATGAACGGTCATATCCATCCAGCCCAGCCCCTCCTGCTGGTACCCGTTCATGTCATCGGTGAAGGGGTACCCCGCCTGCCGCCCCGCCTCAATAAAAGCATTGTGAAGAGGGTGATTGGTCTTCCCTCTGGTCACGTGAAGAGGTCCGCTACCCCCCCGGTACCTGCAGTCCCAAACAGCCGCATCAGAGGCCTCACGGTGGAGTTCCGTCATCAGTGTCGACAAAATAAGAGCCTGGTTTAACGAACACAACCGACTCTTCACCTGTCTTCTCCCAGCTCGTGACTCTGGGCTTTCCTGAAATAAGGCAGGCAGTGCTCGTAGTCCCAGCCGTCGGCCCCCTCTCTCTGCCACCGGTTGTAGTCTTCAGCGTGCCCGCGGATGTACACCATGGCGTTGAGCGAGGACGAGCCGCCCCAGACGCGGCCCCGCGGCCAGTACAGCACCCGGTTGTCCATGTTGTCCTGGGGCAAAGTGTGGTAGTACCAGTTATACCTGCAATCCAAAGAGAGGCAGCAGGAGAGCGCTTTAAAGGCAACCACCGACCATCTGTTGACAGTGAAAGGTAAGTTTACTCCAAATGAGGACTGAGTGACTGAGATGGTTTGACCGTACTTGTCGTCACAGAGGTTGTAGGTCAGCGCGGCGGGCATGTGCGTCTTCCACGACAGTCGCAGGCTGCCCAGCACGATGTCCTTTGGGCCCCGCCTCCAGCAGCAGCACGGATTCATGGGCGTCTTCGCTGAGGCGATTGGCGAGAACACAACCCGCCGACCCCGCGCCCACTATGACATAACTGTACGAGGGCGTCTGCTGGTCCCGTTTGGCGTCCGTGGAGCCGAACATTCGGCACTGGTCGCCGGGTGAGCGGCGGGGAGAAGGGCGCCCCTGGAGCTTGGCTCCGGGGTCACGCTTACATGGTGACAGGAGGCTGAAAGGGGCCCGGCCCTCTCGCAGAAATCTCCCTCCTGCCACAACGCTCCGAGGTCCAGCGTGGATGAAGAGAGCCAGAGGGAACATCTCGGTCCTTCTTCATTCACTGAGAAGCACAAACACACTCATTAAGGTCATGTCTCCACACCAAGGAGTCAACACCCACTTCCTGGGTGATTTTGTTGTGTATGATTGAGTTTTCTATTGTTCTCTCGTCCATTCCCGAGCCACTTGCCTCTCATTTCAGACGTCTCCATTTATCAGCAGGTAAATGAACAACCACAAATGTCTGATACTCACTGACCTGTGTGGTTTTTCAGGGTCGACTCGCTGCAACTCTGGAACTGTATGTTCCTCCTGTTGGCATCAAATGGTCCACTTCTGTTTGGGCTTATAGACAATTAGCTTTTGTGCTCTATTATTAGTTTAGAATCCAGTCCGATCCCAACATCAACATTTGTTTGTGTTGGAGAGTGAATGGGGGCCGAGCAGAAACTGTAGTAAAATGTTTCCTCTGTGAAAAGAAGACACATTAAAAGGCTATTGTACTCAGCATTGATTAAAGGCTGCTGCACAACACCACACAAAACCACACAACACTACACAACCCTATCTAACTAGGTCACGGCTGTCCAGTCATAAATCCACAGGATATAAAAGGTTAAAAATCAGTTTACACTCAACAAACAGTCAACCGTGCAAGCAATAAAGCGGAGCTGCCCCACAAACCCAGAAGCGCACCTTCAAATTAAAGTTTCTAAACACTGACCCTGCACATTTGCTGCAATGCATTCCTCATTACCACATTTCAGATATGTGGAATGATTGGAAAGAATTAGACTGAAGCTGACAGCAACTCCTGTTCATGCGTCAAGTGTTTCTGACGCGCCCGCAGAGTTCCGTTATCCAAACTGAACATGGGGAAAAGTTGCACCTTATTCCCACTCGACCAGATCAGTTTACTGGAAATTAAAAATAGAAGTGCAAAACTATCATCGATATCTAATCTAGCATCTAAATCTATAGGGCAAAAGATCGAAAAGGGAGCATACCATTAATAGAAACTCGACGCTCGACTGTCGCGCTGCCGCAGATCTGGGTGTTAAGGAGAAAGGCAAAGGGACTTTCACTTCCAGAGCTGATCAGCATTCCAAGTGGGAGTTCCCTCACTTTTATTCTTAAAAGCTGAATGGAAATTTGCGTCGGTGGGCGGAGATTCAGGTTTTCAAGGTTGTCACATATATATTTAACTACATTGCCCATAGTGGAATATAATTGTTATTTTTATTATTACTACAACTATTACTGCTGGCGCTATTATACCATTATTAACAGTATCGGTAGCAGCACCGGCAGTAGTGGTAGTAATAGTATAATCGCAGTAAATATACAGTATATAGTTATTTTAGGTATCTTCCTCCTCCTGACCTGCAGGTGGCGCTCATCACCACATCAGGGACCAGAGGACCGACGACCACGTGACCCAAACAAGGACGCGTACTGCGGCTCGCAAGAAACTTCATTCAAAGGGACCAGCTTTTAGGTCTCCTCGTTCCTCATTCCTATGTCAGAGGACACTCGCGGCGACTACCGAGGTTATTGCTTTTCCTTAACTTAGAGCCATGACTCAGGCCGATAAGGATCAGGACAACGGGAAGGAGAAGGAGCGGGAGAAGGAGAAGGAGCAGCAGCGCGGCGTGAAGAGGCCGATCGCTCCTGCGACCATCCCGGAGCCCCTCCAGGAGGTGAGGGGGGGGGGCACAGGGGAGCCCTCACCCGGGGGGGCCCTCCAGGAGGTGAGGGGGGGCCCTCCAGGAGGTGAAGGGGGGCCCTCCAGGAGGTGAAGGGGGGCCCTCCAGGAGGTGAGGGGGGCACCGGCACAGGGTGGCCCTCACAGAGGATCTCTCCCCAGAGACTCTCCGGGAGGGGAGGGAGCCCTCACCCAGGGGCCCCCACAGCTCAGCCACTTCATGTCCACCCGTTTCAGATGGGATGAAAGGAAATTGGTTCGTGAGGGAAACCTCAGACTTTATGGATCCAGGTTAAAGGGACCCACTTTTCCTTCTCTTCCGAGAAGCTGAAAAAAAACAAACAAATGTGTATGTGCACATTTTTAACCCCTTCAGTTTCAGTTTTAACTGACACATCACAACGTCAGTGTTGTGTGACGTTTGTGTCCACTGTCTTGAGCATTGTAAAGAGTTTCCTGATAACCCGTCTCCCTGTGTTTGTTTCCAACAGCAGATACAGAGTAACTTCATCGTGGTGATCCATCCTGGATCACGGACCCTCCGCATTGGCCGGGCGACAGACACCCTTCCAGTAACTATCCCGCACGTGATCGCGAGGAGACACAAGCAAGGCGGGCAGGCCAGACACGAAGACGCCTGGTTGTTGAGAGAAGGCCTGAATGTACGTCCCTCTTCACCAGACATACTCGCCTTTTACTTTCTGCTTCACTCTGCTAACGTCTCCATATCTTCGGACTCGTTGCTGCTTCTTTCCTATGTGACAGAAAGCGGAGAGCAATGAGCAGAGACAGAACGGACTTAAAATGGTTGACCAGGCCATCTGGTCCAAGAAGATGTCAAACGGGATGCGTAGGACACCAGTTTCAGCTGAGCAGGTGTGTGTCATGAAGGGGACACCACGCAGGTCGCAGTATTTGAAAAAGCTGTGTGATGAATTCCTCTAAAACTGTTGAATGCTGATGAGCGTCTGTTGATGAGTGAGTACCTTTCCTGTGTCTGTCTGTGAAGGCCAGAGCGTATAACTGTCAGATCCGTCCCGCGGTGTTGGACTCCAGCTCCAGGGTCAAGTGGACGAACACAAGCCACCAGCCGCCCTTTTTGGTGGGAGAAGAGGTCAGAGGTCATTGAATATAAAAGACCTTGTCCGTATGGCGACAGTTATACTTGATTTGTTCCCTTTTATCTTCCAGGCTATTCATGTGAACCCTTCAGATTGTTACAACATCCACTGGCCTATAGTCAGAGGCCAGCTCAACGTGCACGCTGGTCCCGGAGGCTCGGTCACTGCCGCCCTGGCTGACCTGGAGACCATCTGGAGTCACGTCATTCAAAAGCAGCTGGATATTCCGCTTAAAGATTTAAAGGTGGGAGGAAGCATCATTTGCGGCCACTGTCTTCCGTAGGGCGCACCGAAGGGTCAAAGACGAAAGTAATGTACACATTTAAGAAAAATGAAACATTCTGAATTAGTGTTTTACACTATGATGCCTTGCTTATCTTCCAGTATTACAGGTGCATCCTGTTGGTGCCTGACATCTACAACAGGCAGCACATTAAAGAGGTTGTCAACATGCTCCTGCTCAACATGGGCTTCTCAGGTATTGTTTTGCAAGTATTTCAGATGTCCACGTCCCTCTTAGTGTTGTGGTTGTTACATGTTAAATGTCCTCACATTTCTTTTTGTGTGTGTGTGTGTGTAGCTATCATCGTGCACCAGGAGTCAGTGTGTGCAACGTTTGGCAGCGGCCTGAGCAGCGCTTGTGTTGTGGATGTGGGGGACCAGAAGACCAGCCTGAGCTGTGTGGAGGACGGCGTGTCCCACCGGAACTCAAGGTTGAACTGAGTCGTTTCTGACTGAGTGATTTTTCTACTTGCAGATTCAAATGTGGAGCACATTTAGAGATGTCACGTGTGTGTTTTTGTCCCCAGAGTATGTCTGGCGTACGGCGGCTCGGACGTGACCCGTACTTTCTTCTGGCTCCTGCAGAGGGCGGGCTTTCCCTACAGAGAGTGTCAGCTGGCCAACAGGTTGGACTGTCAGCTGCTGCAGCACCTGAAGGAGACCCTCTGCCATCTGGAACAAGTGTGTGCTGGTCGGGGGAAGGGTCTGAGTGGGGAATCAGGAGTTTTATTTTCCAACCTCTTTCCCCACCCAATTAACCAAATCAGATGTCTCATGAGGTCAATGCTATTCCCGCAGGACATATCAGGACTACAGGATCACGAATTCCAGACACGTTTTCCAGAAGCACCAGCACTTCTCTACCAGGTCCGGCTGGGAGATGAGAAGTTACAGGTACCAAGTTCAGAAGATTTGGTCTGCTTGGTAGAATTGTGTTCATTACTGATGGATCTATTCTATAAGCTCTGATCCACACGTGTAATGTTTTTACACGCTTTAGGCACCAATGGGTCTTTTCTACCCGACCACATTTGGCATCGTAGGTCAGAAGATGACCTTTCTTCAGTACCGTTCCCAAGGTGACTGCGAGGACCCTTACGATGAACACTATCTGCTTGCCACACAGAGCAAACAAGACCAGGTAGCACACAGATACATTCACAAACTCTATTAAATCTTTTTTTTTAAAGAAGGAAATCATCTTATCTGTTTCTTTTTTCTTTAGTCCTCTAAATCAGCTGCAGAGAGGAAGGCTGTTTCCAGACCAGGAGGAGGTCTGGAAGGAGAGATGAGCAGCCAGGGAGGAGCCGGAGAGCTCTCTGGGGGTAGCGCTGCTCCAGCAGGGATGAAAAGCGGCGAAATGGAGGTTGGTTCTGCCCAGGGGGAGAGTCTGATGGGAGCTGGAGGAGAGGGGGAAGAGGCCCTGTCTGCTCACTTCTCCAGGAAGAGTGCCATTATGAACCAGTTTGAGAGCAAAGCTCTGGGCCTGGACAAGGCCATCCTGCACAGCATCGACTGCTGTGGTAAGAGAGAGAAGCGGGATGACACGATATCAAGAGGTTTTATTTCTAAGACAACGCGGCCTCTTTCATTCTGACTTTTCTCTTGACAGCGTCGGATGAAACCAAGCGAAAGATGTACAGCTCCATCTTGGTGGTGGGAGGAGGACTCCTGTTTCACGGTGCGCAGGAGTTTCTGCTTCATCGCATCATCAACAAGATGCCCCCCTCTTTCAGGAGGCT
Organism: Lagocephalus sceleratus; assembly: GCA_911728415.1. Lineage (NCBI taxonomy): Eukaryota > Metazoa > Chordata > Actinopteri > Tetraodontiformes > Tetraodontidae > Lagocephalus > Lagocephalus sceleratus. Next base: position 3,678,434 of record CAJVRN010000064.1, on the reverse strand, counting down.
GGTGGACAACGTGGAAATTATCACCAGGCCAAAGGTAACGCAACACACACACGTGCCAATATGTTTTAACAGAGTCAGGCAGCGTGAGCTGAGTGGAATTAAGCCGTGGGCTCGCGCACCCCCGCTGTAAACATTGCAGGACATGGACCCACGGCTCATATCATGGAAGGGGGGCGCGGTGCTTGCATGTTTGGACACCACCCAAGAGATGTGGATCCACCAACGGGAGTGGCAGCGCTTCGGCGCCCGAATGCTTCGCGAGAGAGCAGCGTTTGTTTGGTGAAAACCCAACAGACTCCACCCAAGAGTCAAGACCCATGAAGCTCAGAACGTGGCTTCGTGTTTGTCATCTGGTCCAGAAATGGGGAAGTGAAGACATGACTGGAGACACGGCCCGTTGGATTACATTTAATATCATTACTACCACAATTTCAAAACGAGGCCCTTGCTGTCCAGCTTTAGCTTGTAAATAATATCTTTTCTATGGAAGGATGAGCTGTTTAAATAAAATGTTTTATATTTGGATCCACAAGTAAGTGTTTAATTGGGGAAAATCCAATTTTGCTCATTTTGCTTCATGAAGGCAAGTTGTGGTTTGTTTTCATAGAGATTTGGAGACAGAAGGCAGACCTAATTCAGTAGTAACAAGTTTAACATACAGGTTTATTTAAGTCTAACAAAGATTCAATAAGCTCAAAGAACACTAAATCAAGACAAAGTCATAATCAACTGTAATAACAATGACATCAGCTCGGTTGTAGCAGAAAGTGATGTAGATAGCTGCGGCATCAGCCAGACTGGCCCCTACGTGTAGGAATTCCCAGACGGGCTTCAAGAAGCTGCTGAAGGCAGCTGCAGCTAGTGAGAGGGGGCTTCAGCACTGTGACGTTTCTACAGAGAAGTCAGCGCCAGGCCCCACGCCTACACATCCAGTGTAGGCGTTTACCTGCAGAGAAGTAAAAGTCACAATGAATGTTGTCCTCACACATATCCATAATTGTGTCTGTGCCATTTTAAATGACTCATGAAATAAAAGCACTCACCTTCCTCATCCCCCCATTGGTGGGGCATTAGGCCCTCCCCCATGGTTTATTCTTCCCATCCTCCTCCTACCACCGGGGGGACCAGGAGGACTGAACACAAGATAGAAACATGAGTTGAACTTAACTTTAATGGAGTACAACCTCAGCTCAGCATCTTTCACCTTAAGTGAATGTCTGCGGTCCGGTAACCTACCCTCTGCCATCACTGAAGTTCGATGGATTCCTTCCATCCTTTGTCAAGTCTGGATCAATTATTGTCCTAAAACTGAAAAGAATAACACTGTTATGAGAAGATAAACGGGAATGTCTATATAAGAGGCCTCGTGTAAAAGTCTGAGCACGTTGTTGGTTGAGTCACTGAAAATGGAGAGCTCTTGAGAAGAATCTCTCCAGCTCTAACTGGGATGGTTTTAGGGCAGGAGGAGGTGAAGGCATGCTCACAAGAGGCCGATGAAGTCCACAGCCCTCCAGAAGAGGTCGACCAGGTTGAAGAGTCGCCATGGAGACTGACTCCGGCTGTCCAGGACCTGACCTGAGGGCACAAACACACCATGAAGCAGCATGGACGAGGTACACCGGCACACGGGGCCGTCTTAGAAGAGTCTAAAGAGCCTCAATAACCTCGTTAAGACACATTTATCGTGTCCACCTACTGTCACCCAAAGGTGCTAGCGGACGAGCTAAGGCCGCGTCACCGTCAAATATTCACTGAGTCAACGATATTTTTTTTCCCCCGAGTGTGTGTAACTGAAAGAAAGGAACTTATTCACGAAAAAGAGCAATGTGTTTAGTGTCTCCAGTGAGGGCTGTGAGAGTTTAACTCACCGTTGGACACGTAAACCATCCTGGTGTTTACTACTGACGCACCACTTCCTGGTGTCGTCGCCTCACACTTCCGGGACGATGAACTACTACTTCCGGTCGTTTCAAAATAATATCCTCTAGACCGCTTAAACTTAAACACAAACATTATTGTTATTGTTATTGTTATTGTTATTATTATTATTATTATTATTATTATTATTATTATTATTATTATTATGTTCTAACTTCTTGAGTGTAGGGATATATGTATATTTTATTTACTTATATCGGTTGCCTTTATACTCTGCTTTGTAATTCATTCTTACTCTTGACCCTTTCAGGGACAGTGGTTTAAAAGTTGTTTTCTCCTGTATGAATAAATCTTAGCGTCACAGTGGGGCATCAGTCGCTACAGTGGCCACTAGTGTTTTCACTAGTCTTTTCATTGTTATGGTTGGAGTTATTCAGACTATCTGTGCTTCAGAAAGGTTCACTTTTCTTTGGTTAAATCTTTTAGCACTTTTGGAATGTGTTAGAAATATCTGAACACAATGCTAAAGAGCAAACAAAAACACGTTTTATAGTTTTTATAATAGTTTTTGTTATTAATTGTTTTCTTACAAACATATTTGATCTGTTGTTCAAATGCACGTTGCCCACCCTAGTGGACATGTGACCAACTCCTTGAAAAATGAATGTTTAAAAAAATGAAGGTGATTATTTTTTCATGCCTAAAGAGTACTAAAAACACTTGGGGGGAGGGGAGAAATCCTGAAGTAGGTTATCATAAGTTTAAAGGGTTAAATTAAAAGTGATGTAAAACCCGTTTCTGCATTTTAACAACAAAATCAAAGGCTATTAAAAGAAAAAAGTAAATAGAATATTATAATTTAAAAAATGTACCAGAAAAAGTTAGAAACTCAAATACCATTCATTTAGAGGCGCCAGAGGGCAGCAGAGATGGTGAAATGAAAACATCGTTTTCCAACAGATAATATGTTGTTCCTCGTTGACCTTTCTCCTCCCCAGGAGGAACTTTAGGTTCCAAGGGCTCCCTTTGGGAAAGCCTAATGAATTAAAAAGAAACAGGTCTACAGCTTACAAGGCTATTTGAAGTGGCTTGTAATCACAGCAGTGCACCTCTGCTGCAGCTTCTGATGGCCATGACCCTAGACTTGAGGTCAAAGGTCAAATGTTTAGACAAAACAGAGTTGTACTTCTGAGGCACGACCCATGCAGGCTGGTCAAAGCTGATACACAACACTCAGCTTTCAGAATCCCAGGTTCCACATGGTCACATGAAAGGAGCACAAGATGATGAGGAGTATCCATATAGTGTATTTTTTCTGATTAATATGTGTATTTGTATCCCTTTGTTAGTATTTTCCATTCTACTTGGCATTATTTCCTCCAGCTGGATAAATAACTTCAGCTTCTGCCCTTTTTCTATATTCAGGACTTTAGTTTTCTCCAAATTGTGTGTCTGAATCTGTATCAACCTTATTTATTTTTCTTCCAGATTATTTCTAGTGGACATTCCTCAGAATGACAGGCACGCAGAGTAAAGCCTGATGAATAGTGTCTAGGCTAATTTGATTTTGCCTAATTTAATTGAAGATCCACAGAAAAACAAGCCACTTGTTTGGACGGCTTGTCTGAATTCTCTAAATTTCCATCATTAATTTTGTTTCGTTTGAGTTCTGTTAAATGGTAAAACACTGGTTTATTAGCGTTTCCTTGTTTGGAGAAATATTGTTTGTCTTCAAATGAATTAAAGGAAGCAATATGTGATATTTTGAAAATAAACAAAAGAAAGTCTTGATAAAGCACATTTTCCAGCAGTTTACCTCTGGCATACATTTTGGTTTGCTATTTTTCTCATAGCAGATTAATTATTTATTTAAAGTTTTAGATCTGAAATTCAGTGCATTTCTTACAGTGAGACAGTAATGTCAATTATAGCTCTATTCATCAGATGTGAGGATGTGTACATTTTACAAAAAGTGTAAAACAGATTAAACAGATAAAAAGATTTTTTTTCAGTCTTTTTTTGCATGTGTGTGTTTTTATACATACTGTATAGTGAGGTCCAAAATTCACATTTTACTGGTAGAATCAGGACATTTTGGTGCAAGGGTTTCGGTTAAGGGACAGAGGAAATGTACCCACAAAGATATAGTTGTGTGTGTACATGTATGTATGTATGTATGTGCGTGTGCATGTGCGTTTGCATGAGTGCGTGTGTGCGTGTGCCCAGGTGTGTATGAGAGGTGTGTATGAGTGCCTGAACCTTTCCAGTCAAAGAATCTAACCTCTGACCCCAGAGGAAAGTGTTTTTCATTCATCAGTGAGCAACAGGACGCACACTCAATATGAGTGAATGCACGCTGACATGAGGAAGAGCTTATAAGAATACACACACACACACACACACACACACACACACACACACACACACTAAGGTATAAGCTGCCCGTAGATATTTATAAGCTTCTCTATAGGACCGATCATTTCCCTGAAGACCAGAACATGAACTTTGACCCCTGTGGTGGCAGCCACAGTTCAGCTCCTGCCATGCACCTCACTCTGTCCCATCTTTCACCCCTCACCTTCGCCTCCCCTTTACATTTTGCCTTCTAAAATATCCCTGTGACATTTCCTTCACAACAGCGGACAGAGCGGAGAGACCGTGACTTCATATCCAACATTTACGCTTTTATTATGGGATGTCTTTGGGTCAGTAAAGTAAGGATGCCAATATATAACAGACTAAAGCAGGAATTATATTTAGCAGAGTGTTATTTGGTACTTTATAACTGCACATTATAAAGTCTAAAGCTGTACTAATGTTATGTGACAGATTTACCTCCCTGTCATTATATATTGATCATGTTTGGGAAGACGACTGTATCATCCAGCGTATTATCATTGACAGTGCGTCTGTCTCTGCTGATGAAAGGGTTTTATATTGTAACATGTTGCAGCTGTTGCTGACATTTAGATGTCGACATTTTCTTCAAAAAACACGTCAGTTAAGTTGGGTTACATCACGTAATCTCATTTTTCCGGGGAAAGAAACAACGCTGCATCACATTTGTCTGTCCCCTTTTGGCCCTGGGGTTTGGCCCCCGCCCATTAAATCCTCTTTTCATGTTTCAGTAGACCAAAAAGAAACACTCAACAAATCAAGACAAATCAAATAATCTCATCCATCCATAATAAAAGTCAGTCACATGAGCCTTTGCCCACACAAAAATGTGTTCTGTGTCTGGACATGTGATTAGATGTTAATGCCTTGCCTTTAACAAAGAATTTGTTTTTAAGAAGTCGAGACGTTCTCGTGTTTAAACTGTTGCGTTTTACAGTTCATTTAAACAGCTCGTGTTCTGAAATGTGAACTGTTCTGAACTTATAAACTCCAGTTACACAGACCTCGTGAGGTTTGATGGCCTTTTACCTGAGATTTATGAAAGGATGAGATGAAGGAGTGGGAGAAAAGAACATGTAAAGTGGACTTAACGTGATGATGAATTCTCTCATTATTGTTTAACAAGCGGCAGGACGGAAAATAGTTTCCCCCACTCCTCAAATGTAATGGGAAGAAAACTGTTTAAGTGGTCTAAGTGCTAAGTGGAGCACTTTGTGTGTGTGTGTGTGTTTGTGTGTGTGTGTATGTGTGTGTGGGGGTGTGGGTGTACGCATGCATGTGTGTGTATGCGTGTGTGTCAAAATGATGAATGAGTATTTGCATCTACACCTGTGTGTATGTTGAGGAAGTTTGCTACAACACAGCATCTACGCACACACACACACACACACACACACACACACACACACACACACACACACACATAGAAGAAGAGAAGGAGGGGAGGGAAGGGGTTAAGATTAGAGCCGTCAAACCCGGCGCTCAACTGAACATCACTGTGGAGTAAATCCAGAGTTCCAGTGTTTCAGCCAAACAAGAAGAGACATAATCAGCTGAGAGCAGCAGCAAGCTCCAAAAGCACAAACAGATTGTTTAAGATCATTGAAATCACTCTCCAAATGTATTTCTAATTTAATGTTACGTATTATTATCACGTATGTATTAATGTATAATGCAATGTAATTGCATTCTCACCCCCCCGGCCCCACTGACCCGCTCTGTTTAAAGACTTTGCCCTCAGAATAACCAAGCATGACAAATGTATTAGCGTGTGTGATGTATGTGTCTGTTCCTCTTCCCCTTCTGTCCTTCACCCCTGCCCCATCTCTCCTTCTCCTCTTCCTCTACCCAGCCAACCATCAGCAGCAGGGGCCTCCCATACGAGCCTGGTCCTGCTCACGGTTTCTCCCTGTTAAAGGGGAGTTGTTTTTTTTCCCCCCACCACTGTTACTTGTTTGAGGGTCCTGGTTTCAGTAAAGCCCACAAGGACAATGTTTGATTGTAACAGAGACTTTATAAATAAAGCTGAATTGAATACAAGCACAGGGCCACGGGGCTCCAGGATCTCCCCATCGGCCCAAACTCAAACATTTATTTGAGCTACTTTATCTCCTCCACACACTTGATTTCCTACACCGTTAAATACAAACACGGCATAATTGTTTGCCCCCAGAGGTGTTAATTTAAGTAGTTGCTGATGGAAGTTTTGCTGAATTATTCGGCAGCTGATTTCTGCTCAGTTCTGTTTTTCTCAGAAAGACAAATGACTCGACAGTCGCCCATTTTAAGAATTAAAGCAGGATTCGAGGAAGATTCTTGGAAGTGATTTGAATAAAATAAGGTTAATAAGGTTGAAGGATAAAAGCGTAAAGAGCATTTGCGTGCTCCACATGATGACACAGCTCACCGAGATACCGCGTCTTATTAACAAAGCCAAGAATCCCGCCCCGGACGGTTACGGAGGAGGGACCTGCCTGGGACCATAACAGCCGAACAGGGATGAGACGCCTTGGCTGTCGTTTTCTAAAAAGCCAAATCTCCAGAGCGGAGCGTCTGACTACGGCTCTTTAACGTGTCAGTACATATATACAACGTTGCTCACGGATCCCTCCAGGGCTTTAAAAAGCAAAGCTCACATATGCGAAATATAGCCTTTTTCCAGGATTAAATGTCACTTCTTTTCTCTTTCCGTGCCTTTTCCTTCGAGTTCTCTGCAGGACAGTGTAATAGTGCCAAATGCTAACACTGCTGATACCGCTCCGAACATGCGTGCAGAAGACGAGCGAATTCCAGCGAAGGTCCTTCAGGACCGAATTCATAGGTGATCCTCCCTCCTCTCCACATATCTTAATAAAAAAACCACGGAAAACTCTTTATCTGCAACTATAAGATAGATTCTAATGATGAATACTAACCCAGAGTTTTAAAGATGTTCTAATGGTCTAACTAGTCTGGAGCCAAACTGCAGAGCAGCTGTAGGGTGATGTGATGTGCAGATGTTGCACCGTACTCAGGTCCGTTGATGTTTCCACACTAACCCATCAGTCTCTGTGGAACATCTCACACCGGAGGCCTTGAATGCTGAAGGAAATTCATAACAACCATGTATGCACACACACACACACACACACACACACACACACACACACACACACACACACACACACACACACAGACACACACAGTAACAACACGACAAACACTGTGATGGTTGCCAGGGTATCTGTCACTGATGGAGGCAGGAGGGTGTCGCTAAATGCTGCTGAAAGGCGGCTCGAAGGGAAAAACAGTGGGAATCACAGCCAACGCAGAGAAATTCATGAATGTACATTAAAAAACATGCTGTGTGTTTTGCCTGTAGTTTAATTCCCATCCCTTTCTTCACCTCTTCCACCCGTCAACTACATTTTTTTCATCCACTGCATCAGCCTGTAGCAATCAAGTCAACAAACTTTCATCAAACTTCTGTATTTCTCCCTTCCAGAGAGTTCCAGTTTGGCCTGAGCAGGTCCTTCTTCTGTGTTGTCCAAGCTGCACACACTCAGAGGGATACGTAATATCCTCATAGCGGGTTTCATGAGTGTTCCGACTGACTCTCACCTAATGCATTTATGCTCTTGCGCACATTCTCTGAATGTTGCATTCCCCAGGATCACCCATCGTGTCTCTGGTGTCCACAGACAGGATGTTTCACAGAGCACAGGCTCGTTTTTATGCCTCAGGATCTACAGTTTAAAAGCAACAGAAACAAGTCAAACTAAAGTTGGAACTTCATCTACTTAATCCCCGCTCATTTGTCACTCTTAATCCATTTAAAATCCTCTCTCACTTGATATTTATCACACACGCACACACACACACACACACACACACACACACACACACACACACACACACACACACACACACACACACACACACACATTACCCAGCTGTTAGACACAGTAACACTGTACTTTGAGTTGGACTCACAAAGATAAAGATTGACTATAAATAAAATCCACTAAATTAATTTTACCAACACACTTGAAATAAACCCACTTTCAATCATGTGACTTGTGTTTGTTCTGCTCGTTAGAGAAAGTTATTAATGTGTTGCATTTGTAATTCTACAGTAAATGATTTAAAGCCTTTGATTTATCACACAACATACATTTAAGCATGTAAAGAGAACCTACACATTTCACTACATCCTTTACTTCACATGTATTTATATTTACATGCACATGACCTGCAGTTTACTCATTTTACGTAATTATATTCTACTTCCTCACTCCCTATTTTAGTTTTACATATCTTTCACTGTCTTTTTTGTAGTACTTGCGGATATGAAAGATAAAGTCTTAAATGTCTTTGACCCAGGAGAAGTTCCATCAGCAATCTGAGCCTGAGCTTATAAATGTTTATTACACCCTTTTCTGCCATCCCACATAAACAAACCGACTCATTTTCCTCCGTGAGGCTGCTGTTTTCTTTCAAGATAATTTATAATTCTGTTCAAAAGCGTGGCGCTTCATTCCCGTCCAGAGCTCAGCGAGTGCTGGCCCCAGTTCCTGGAGTTGGAGACGGAGGATTTGGCAGTGGTGTGCGTGTTTGTGTTTCATCCTCAGCTGGTAGTCACATCAATATGTATGCATGTTCTGTGTGCCTTTATGTTGCCACCCCCCGCCCCCTACTAACAGGAAGGAAGGCTTGATAAAAGGATAAAGAAAATAAAAAGCAGAAGGGAGAGTCAGGAGTCCGACTTTGAGGAGGGGGAGGAGCCGGTGTGATAATAGACGAGGGAGATTATCACAACATGTGATTTCACACATGCCGATGTTTGTGAAATCACAGCCGAGGCCACAGAAATCTAATTTCACACCAACAAGCCTCTGTTTGAAAAGCCCAGGGGGGGAGCAAAAATCAAAACAAAAACCCCACCATTTGTCTCAGGTTAGATGTCACAACCTTGAGGGTGCCAAAGCTTAAAGGTTGTCTGTTATATATGTATAATACTCTCACTTAGAGGAGATTTTTGCTCGCCAACATCCATAAAAGCTCTGAAAGTGTTGTGAACCTACCTGCTTGAACAAAGTGTTCCAACCAATCAGAGGGCAGGACTGGGATTCTCCACCAGCTACAATCCGACTGTGGGAGGAAGCTGGAGGACCCAGGTAGACATGGGAGAACATGGAAAAGCCCCTGACCCCCACGGAGATCCAAACCCGGGACGTTCTTAGTGTGAGAACGATCCTGCCTCGTTGCTTTAATGCAACTGTCTGAGACAGATGTGGTAGAACCGCGATGATGTCATCGGCAGGCTGTGAAGATTGAGCTCAGTGAAGACTGAGGTGAAAGTGAACCGCTCTGCTGGGTCTTCCTGTTCATTTACAACTAAACTGACTGATCAAAATCAAAATGACAGCTCCTTAAATTTCACCTTATCACTGAGATTGGGATGCTTTGCGCAACATTTCCATGGAGACAATGAGTGGCCCTCTCCATGTTCTGGCGCTTTGTCTGCTGCTTCCCAGTTGACGGAGGCGAATCACACGAAGGCTGAGGACAGCTGGGGGATAGTGCGGCTTCAGCGGGCTGCACGGGCCATAAAGAGACTTGGAGGCCAACAGTGAACAGGTGCTGACCATGTGTCCAGCACGAAGGCTGTGAAATCACAGAACACGGACCAGGGCTGCCGGGTCATGTCTGTGTATCTGTCAGTTTGCGTGTTTTCCTTGCGTGTGTGTGTGTGTGTGTGTGGTGTGTGCGTGCAGACCCGACGGCCGACGACGCGTGACAGAGTGAGATTGAAGAGCTTTGAAATTCCTGCATTTCTGCGGGGAATCTTGTCAGTTATTTACTTTTGTGGGGCTCTCGGGGTCTGCACATCACATTACGGGTGCGGGCTAAACGCTGGTTCTTCTCACAGACTCTGAGAGTGTGATTGACGGACTGAGGCATGACATTTTTGTTAGAAAGAAAAGCTCATTCTCTGTTATCTATCTCCATTCTGCCTTCAGACGTCTGTATGAGGGTGTTACGTGCACCCATCTTCACGTTTACCTTTTTTTCTTGAAGCAACAAAACTTCTTAACCACACGTGGTTTTCATAGGTCACATCTGCAGTGCACACATTTCCTGCCATGTACTGAGGGAGAATCCCGGACCAAGTTGAATTTGATTTTAAGCCTCATTATTTAAAAGAAATTAAAACTAGCCTTCTAAAACTAGGTTCCAGGGTTGTTGAATTCTTCGTAATAGTGATGTAATGACGGCTCATCTGGTTGCATCGCCTGCACAGCTGCATCCTGGGACTGGTCATGCAACACTGACAGTATCCGTAGCCACCTACATACACTTGTGTGTAAAAATAGATGCATCCATCCATGTAGTTATATTATTGGACAGAAAAAAGAGAAAATGAAAATAGCTTTTAATAAACACATTAGGATCTACAATGTCTGTTTCCAGACAGAATATGATGAATAAAACATAAGAACACATTAAAAATTACCATTTGAATGTGAACGGGGGGTGAATGGAAAAGAGTGTTTATTAAATTAATCTAAACAGGGATTTTTGTGGTTGGTGACTGTAGCTGGGCTTGATTTTGCAGAAGTCTTTGTTGAGGAGTTTAAATCCTGAATAGTGTGCGTAGTTGATCTGCTAATGTGGCCTTTGCGTGCATTGGAAACCTGTGATTTTACAGCCCCTAATGTTCTCAATTGTTTTTGCTGTGTGTTTGGAACATGGTCTTCTTTGATATAAATGACTTGATCGTGTTTCTCGCGTCAGATTTTTCTTTGGTGGAAACAAATCTAAAGGTCGCGGAGCTGCTGGTCGCTCCATCTGCCCACACCCTTTGACTTCATTAAATATTTGAACATATTTACAACCTTTTAGTCTGCAAAGCCCTGTTGCGTGCTCAGAAAAAGAGCTTTGGTGAACAGCAACCCTTTGTCTTTCTTGTTGTTGTTGTAAAAGTCAACTAGCAAACTGTTCCCAATCAACTCTTTTGTTGATTAAAATGCCTCAGTAAATTAAATCAGTTCAGCAAAGGTTCAAACCTTCAATGTTTATTCCTAAAAAAAGAAGCGCAAGTGTCTAAAAGACTTGCGGGAAATGTACAAAAGCAAGATTGAATTATTAATAATCATAAATAAGATGTTTTTTGAATGAGTGTCAGCACACACTAAAGTAAACACACAAAAAAAACAGCACATCTGGCACGTTAATGTCATTTTCCAACAATGCAGAGTTCGAAAAGCTGCTCAGTCAACACAGTTTACCACCATTTGTAAATAAGAAATGATGAAGGGGGTCTGCTGCTACCCTTGTTTGTTCCTGTTCCCCCTTTATGTAAATATTCAACTCTGGTTTAAATCAAAACTCAGAAACAGGCTCAGTTTTGTTTTCTAATGTAATGCCAAACTCATCAGCAGGTGAGATTAGATCCATCTCTTTTATTTCCCAATAATTAAGTCAGGTTAAAAACAGACAATTAAAAAAACACTCTTGATGTTTTAAGCGTCTACGTACTCTACGACATCAATCAGTGAGCAGAGACTTAAGACAATGGCTCTCGCTGGAATCATTTAGTCATAAATGAGGAGGAAGCTTAATAAATCTATATTTTAAAGGGTAAACTAACCTCCCAGTTGGTGGCAGTGAGACATCCATTGTGCCAAGAAAACTAGAAGACGGTGGAAGAGGAGAAGGAAGAAGAAGTCTGCAAACGTCTATGACAGTCAGAAGACTGCTGCTGTTGAACATCAACAACATGAAGACACCCAGACAAGGTCAGCAAGGCCGCAGTCTGTCTCCGGGGGGGGCGGGGGCCACGGCGGTCTACAGCTCAAGCCTGGTGTGTACCATAAGGGTTCTAGCTGAATCTGTGTCCTTTCTAATGCAGCCTGGCAGACATTTTAGTCCCTTCTCACTTGTTATTAAACCCTGTTAAAATTACTCAGAATACCTGAAATATCAGTGGCTGGACACCAAGTAAGATGGCTAAAGAACATGATGACAGCATGGTGAATGAGGAATCAACTCAGGAATGAGGAATCCAGCAGTTCAATTCAGGCTTTAAATATTTATTGTTCAAATCAAAACCTCCCGGTGAGCTGATGGCCCACAGTAACAGTAACTAAAGCAGCAGCACAGATGTGTGCACGCTGCAGTTTAAAAAAGATACTTCATCATGACCACTGATTCTGATTCTGATTCTTCTCTTCACATTAGTGGCACTGACAGTATTTAGTTTTCTCAACTTTAATTATTGTTATTGTTTTAATTAAGAACTCGGTTGTAACAGCTGGATCGGGTGTGATGAACACGTTTAATGATTCTGATGAAACAGCCTCATCTGGATTACTCTGGGGGGTCAAACGGCTCATTTTCATTTGTTCTTTTATTGTGGATTCAACCAAAGAGCAAGAACACATGGCTGCTTTTATGGCTCTTGTCATATTTGACACAGCTGTGAGCGTCTGAAGTCCATTCTGTGTCAGTAATCTACGCGATTTCTTAAAAAATGAGAGGAAATCTGGGTGTTTACGAGCGCTCTGTCACGCATTGACTTAAAATTACAACTTTAAGGCAAAAACAAGCGCGTTCCTCATCATGTAGATGAAATCAGCTCCTTCCCCAGAAAGCCAGAGATGAGGCACAAACGCCCGGAGAGACTCCTTTGAGAATCCGAGTGATTTTTTGGAATCCAATGATTTTATTTCAAATAGAGTTCTTCCACATGTCTCTCGTGAGAGGATTCTTTCACATTTTTGTGCTTTTTTTTCTTTTTGTTCCCAGACAGCAGCGCTCAGTAACGACTGCGTGAGAGACCCCAGCGGCACCTGCTGAGTTCAGCGGTGATGAAGAGGAACACTTCTGACTCTTTCCTGGGATTAGACTTCCAGTGTGACAGACACAGGAATGGGACAGAAGTTTAGATCGACACGGAACGCTATCGCCAAGTGTCTGACGGAGAAAAGCCGTCCTCATAAATATCTGCAAGAGAAAGAGGACGCTAGACGAGATCTGTAAGGGACAATTTCATGTGTTTCTACCGTATAACAGTAAATAAGTCGTGAAAGAGTACATCGGGCAGCGAGCCCATGAGCACGCCGAAGGTCCTTACGCCTCGTTGATGGGACTCCGAGGGTGGAAAATGTCAAAGTGAACCTTTAGTTCTGGGTCTACATCAGAGGCCTCGTAAAAACAACAGACCTGTTCACTCCATTCAGGCGATTTCCTGTTTCGGCTTCTTTGAGCGCACGGATCCTCAGCCGCTAATTGACAACACATTCCGAACGGCCCACATTCTCCTCTGTTGCGCTCTGCCCGTCTCTGGAGACCTGTTTTGATTAAAGAGCTGCCCGTGCACGCCTTCACTTGGATGGATGAATGAGTATGTGTTTATGGGGCTTTCTGGAGCAGAGACAAAGGACCGTGTGTGTCCGTGTGTGTGCGTGTGTGTTTCCCCGTGTGTGTGGGTGTATTCTCGTACATGCAACAAAGTGAGAACCAGAATAAGCATTTCAGTAGCAAAATAAGGACATTTTGTCTCGTTCTCCCAACTTCAAAGGGTTGTTTGAGGGTTTAGATTTGGTTTTGAAGTAGAAGACTTTTTTTAACGTCACAGAGGGGAGCTGTTAAAGACGAGGTGTCAGAGTGCCCAAGCTGCCAGTGAAAGGAATTCTGTGCTTTTGAGGGTTCAACACTTTGCTCAAGGGCACCTTGGCATCGCTCTGAATATATCCTGGGAGACTTGGTTTTAGATTATGTCAGAATAAGTGTTAGGATTTCTGTTGTGATGGTTAGGGCCAGTGCTGGAGAAGGCATTCTATCAATGTGAGTCCTCACAATGATAGAATTTTTCATTTCGTAGAAGTACAAACGTTTGTGCATGTGATATAGAAACTGTCCTGCTGACCTTTCTCCATTTACCTGTTTCACTTTGAACAAAATATTTCAACATTTACATGTCTTTGGAACTGTTCAAAAGCACCAGTGCAGTACACCTTCGTAAAGTGGGATCAGCTCAAGTATTCAAAATATTTAATCTATTATCGTGCGTGAATAAGAGCTGTCAGCACCTTTGACTTTCAACATCCTAGACTTCTGCCCCCAAGCCTCCACACAGTGAATCACACATAAATGCAGCCTCATGTTGTTGTCCATATTTGTGTGTGTGCGTGCGTGCACGTGTGTGTGCGTGCGCGCGTGTGTCATTCAATCCATCCATCCTCAGTTTCCTCTGCTCCCACCCTGCCGTCCACTTTGCTGCTCACAGACCAATCACATTTCACATTCCTCCACCTTCCCAGGATCCCAGGGACCCAGGGTGCATGGGTTGGGGCGTTACCATGGCGCTTGGGGTGACGAGGTCACTCCCCACTTTCGTAATTCAGTGATTAGATGAGAGCTGCCCGACTGAAACAGGAAGGGTTAAAGAGACAGACAGAAGTAGGAAGACTATTAATAAAGTCTGTGCATGTGTTGAATGTGAAGCCCACACACATTCACACACACACACACACACACACACACACACACACACACACACACACACACACACACACACACACACTCAACTTTACTTTTTTGCTAATTTTGTACCTAAGTCTTTTGTACCTAATTTTGAAATATTTGCAGTCTAAGTCTACAACAGTCCCAAGGCCCACAAAGCCTGATGTCTGTCCAGGTTTTCTTGCTCAAACATTTGTGAATTTTTCTGATTTTTTTTTATGTACATTTGTCAAACACAGCAAACCATCTTTGAAAGCTTGCTTTTACCGGGCAGACCCTGCATGCTATTATGAACTGAGCACAGACAGCTTTTAACAGAGGCTTGGGACGGCACTGATGTTCTCCTCCCTGTCATTTAAATTTGTCATTTTCGATTATGATGGTTAAAAACACATTAACCATGAAGGAAATCCTGTTACAGATGGCCACCGCTGTTGTTCCTGTGTTTTTGAGCAGAGGATACCGCCAGTGAAAAATATCCTAGGTGGGGCTGTGAATTCAGCACACGAGGTCAGGATTAATAACCCAGAACAACTGGACACAAATGACTGGATAGCAGTGTTATGTGAAATAACAATTATTTGAATGGTATGACATATTAATATAGTCACAATTCAAAAGTCACATTTCAAAACATTAAAGGCATATTGGTCAACTGACGTTACAACGGGTCGTTATGTCAGTTGGTGGAAATTCAGTTGGTCATTTGGTGGTTTATATAATTCATATTACATGTAAACATGCACTTTAATACTGAATTTGTTAAAAAATATACATTCTTCCCCCTATGGGCTGGGCGCCACTGGTTACAGGGGTCTTATCATGGCCTTGAAGGATGTCGTCTCAACAAGGGAGAGTGTTTGGTTGGTGTCAAAACTGGATCTATTAGATTTCCCTTCTTCATGGATGCTTCTGAAGAACAGGAGGATTGTCCAGCCATGGCCACTCGTTCCATGTCCGTAGAGGTCTAATAGCGGCCGAGCGTGATGTGCAGCTGGAAGAAAGTGTCAAAGTTGTCTGTGCCTGGGCGGGGCTTCCTGTGGGTGTGAGTCCACGTAGACCTTGCAGGTGTTCGCCTTTCAGTAGGCGGAGCAACTGGCGTGCGTGCACCCATGGGATATCCCGGAGCCCTTTTCCTGGCCTCTTGTGTCTCCTTCGCCACCTTATGCTTGCCCTTGCTTTGCTTGGCCTGTGCGAGCTGCAACGTGTACTCAACCAGCTTCTTATTTCTCGCAGCCCTTGTCTCCTTTTCTTGTTTCCTTCGGGCGTCCTCGGCGACCGTCCTAACAGTCTCAGCCCTGATGCGCATCTGTTCCTCGCGCAGAGCTCGCTGGAGCACCTGCCCTATGTTCACCTCCATCAGGGGCTCGTACACCACCGCCTGCCTGGTTAAATGTTCGCCATGCGTCCTCCTCTGTTTCATCTCGTTGAACTTGTCGATCCTTTCTTTGAGTTGTTTCTCCTGCAGTTTGTCCAAATCTCTTAACAGGTTTTTTTCTTCAATTTGCCTTTCCCAGAATTTCATACAGGCCACGCTCTCTTGTCTTTTCCTTATTTTGCCTTCCTGTTCTTGCCTCTCATCTTTCATTCGGGGCTGATAGGAGTCCCTAACCTTCCTTTCTAATTCATACTGTTCTCTCCCTTTGTACTTCTGTTGAGTTCCACTGAGCTCCCCGTGATGTATCTCTATGTGTGTAACTACTATTCTCTTATCCATGGAGTTTCTCCTATCCACGGAGCTTCTCGTATCCATGGAGCTTCTCGTATCCATGGAGCTTCTCCTATCCACGGAGCTTCTCGTATCCATGGAGCTTGTCGTATCCATGGAGCTTCTCCTATCCATGGAGCTTCTACGAGCATGCATGCTGAGTTGAAAGAACGACAATTGTACACATTTTGTACACTGACACTATAACCGCAGGATGACTTTTATATTGTGGCTTTGATTTTCCTTTAATGTCACTGCTTTGAGCTTGATTACGTTCAAAGTTAAATAGCACACATTTATACAGTGTATAGTACGTTTATTGATTATATTCTATACTTTAATACATTTCACATTACATGTTACATGTCCCACACCTCTCTTTCATAAAAATATTTGATTGGCTTATTTGCATGGTGTGGGTAGTTTCTGCATGATGAGAAAAAGGAAATAAACCAGTATGCAGATCAAATCAGAAAAACACTGCTAATGATTCGACTTTTCTCACAATATATAGTGACCCTGACCCTAAACCCGATTCTAACCTCAGCCTTCAATCCAGCTTAATGCTCAAACAGTCCTTTGAAGTTGGGAGGACTAGTTGAAACATCCTCACTTCCCAATCATGTCACTTTGATAGTAGAATGAAAATTTTGCTAGTCAATATATAGCAAGTGCAAGAACACACACACACACACGCACGTCGGGCGCATGCACACATGCACGCACCCACACCCACCCACACACACACACACACACACACACACACACACACACACACACACACACCCATCCACCTACCCACACACACTGCAGCAGTCTGGAATCTATTACCTACATGGAGACTGCAGGTGACCCTCATCCCACACACTGTGTTTGGACACGGATGATCAGAAATTCTGTGTGTGTGTGTGTGTGTTGTGTGTGTGTGTGAATATTTGTTTTTCTAACTCTGGTGATAGACTTGTTTAAATTGAATATTAAATGTGTCTATATGCCCACACTGGCCTTTTTAAAGACTTGCTTGTAGCCCAGAAGATCACTCGTGGTGGGCATGGTTGCTATGGCATCTGGCTCCTCAGACATGAGACTGGATGACCTTGAAAAGCTATGAGCATAATGCTCCACAGCAAGGGAAAGCCAAACATGCAAACCCACCTCTGATGCCAGTGAATGGGATTGGGAGGCCATTCATACTAGTGTGTTTGTGTGTGTATTTGCTGATTAAATAGAAAGTTACAGTAACTCAAATAGCTTTTCTTTTGGCTGGTAAACCCACCGTCATGTTTGCTCAGTTACCTCAGAAATACTTTTATAACCAACAATTCTTCATCTTTGATGTGTTTGACGCCCGGGACACATCTGCTGGTGGCCCTGAACAGATGTGTCCCAGGTGCTTTCTGGATGATTTTATATCACAGACACACACAATTAATTGCTCCTTTTCCTGCAACGCTCCCAATCTGCTCCTTTCTGCAGAGGCTTACAGTTAAAGTCCAAACTCGTCACGTCAGGAATTATGTTTGTATGTTTGACTTGATCCAGACTCAAACTGACCTTTGATCCTCCTCCTAAACTGTGACCCTTGGGCCTGTGGACACACACACACACACACACACATACACACAGACACACACACACACACACACACACACACACACACAGACACACACACACACAGACACACAGACACAGACACACACACATACAGACACACACACCCCCCCACACACACACACACACACACACACACACACACACACAAGTGCACACACACACGTCAAAACAACATTTATCACCTCAGAGATGGCTCTTCCTCCCGGAGAAAATCCTCTTTCCTTTCGTATCCTGACTCCAGATTAAAATCCATTGACATACGAATGTAAGAGGAAGACTTTTATTTCTCATTTCTCCTCTTCACCTGTCACCATCTTTTTAACTCTTTCCCCCATTCTCTAATACTCCTTTCTGGTTTGTTTTGGGGTCTATTAACCCCTTCCTTTCCCACTTTTCTCCTGCTGAAAGACGGGATTAAGGTGATAAATCAAACGTGGATGGAGGAGCAGGCGTTGCAGATCGGACCTGTGTGAACTCTCCTTTCTTTTTAATCCCACTGGGCCCTCCAGAGGCAGTAAAGCATCAACGGTGCTCCATGTGTCTTGCGCTGTTAATCTTGCAGCCATTTTCATCTGTTTCTACTCTTCAGTTGTATTTTATATTGAAAAGGTTAATGGTTAGATTATCCACCTGGTGGGGGGGGGGCTTCGCTCAGGGTCCGTTCATTTTAGTAAACTGTTGACAACCGGCAGAGTGCAACTAAAAATGTACATCAGCTCATGGAAAATACTGATTTTAAGAGCATCTACAATCAGTATTTTAAAATACTGATTGTAAATGGAAGCCACTGATGATCATTAATGCATTTCTAGAATCATGGGAGCTGTGTTATGTGCTGGATTCCAGAATTATGCCGGTTGACCATTCTTAAACCACCCATTGATATCCTGTTTTCTGTTGCAGGATTTAGCCTTTTCTGACAAAGCTGCATTTACTTCTTGTGTTAATTAAATAAAGGTACAATACCTCTAAAATAAAACATAGATGCATTTTGACCGATTGATAGTTTCAAGATAGCTCTCCCACGGGGAAACGATGCAAAAACTTAGGAAAAAAATAAAAAGAATAAAAAACCCCTTTAGATAAGCCAGTTCACTACACTGTGGGAGTATAACATTGCACACATGGAGAACCCACCCTGACGTGATACAAAGTATGACAGTAAATTTAAATCTGTAACTATGAGCAGAAACATGAACAAGAAATGAGAAAAATCATTAAACCAGTAGATCCTGGCTGTGCACACTAACACCCACCCAAAAGTTATAATGTCCCTGATGTCCAAAAATTTCAAATAAATAATGGTGATAGGAAATTTGTTGTGCTCATAAACGTAAAGTTGCTGGAATGTTATAAAGTAGAAAAAAACAGCCAATAAATATGTGGAAAGAAATTTACAGCGTATCACAAAATACAGGTTGCGGATGTTTGCAGAGGCGTAAATCAAAGCTGACCAGCATAACAACCCCTGGAAACGCAAGAATTATGCAGCGGTAGCAGGTTTATACAGTCCAGCACATTTTTGTGTCTCCAGGGATCTAAGTCAGGTAAACGAACCGTTTCTGTATGCAGGACTAAAATCCCTCACAATGTTTTTCGAGGACAGGCGAGCGTAGCCGCAGAATGATGATCGTGCTTCTGCATGAGCGATTAATCTGTGGAACACAATAGAATGCTGCTGCCGTCTGGCATCAAACAGCTCAGCGTCTGTCCGTGCACATGCTGTATGCGCAGGAATGACTAAAGCCAGAGAAAACAGAGATCAGACGCATTCTGAGCCGCAGAAGGTTCAAAACCTGGCCCTCTTTTGCAGTTGGCTGTGAGATCGTCCCATGTCTCTAAAACACAAATAAATCCCTCCGTCTTCCCTGTTTGGTGTACATACAGAAAAAGCCGGTGAGGTCTTACAGTCAAATTCCAGCTAGAAACACTCACACCGGCTTTGAAATTTGTCATTCCTGTGGTTTTGGAATGGCTCTTTGTTGTCCAGCCTTGCCCATGATTGTTGCTTTATTAGGAAGAAGTGGAGCTTCTCGGCTGAGGATTCCTGATGTTCCTGCTGGAGATGGTGGGTTCCCGGGTGAAGGGAAAGATCTGGTGGCATTCCCATCCTGAATTTTCACACAATACCCAGCAAACCAGACTGCCTGACAGGCTTGGGTTAAATAAAATGCTCTAGGTATTTACAGTATTGTTCAGGCTGCTTGTGCCTCTGCTTGAAGGTATGAGAAGTGGTTTGATTCAGACTGCAGCCCTGGGAAACCTCGCTCTGACAGCAGTGCCCCTGCTGAGCGGAGCGAATCGGAGAGCCCCGATCCAACTATAGAACTTTCTGTGTGTTAACACTACAGCATGTGTGTGTGTGTGTGTGTGTGTGTGTGTGTGTATGTGTGTTCCCTTTTAAACATGCATTCCTTTTGGGATTTGTGCATCTGTTGCAGCTTCATAAGAGAATTCAGAATAAGAACTACTGTGATATTCAATCTACGCAAACATGCAGCGGGCCCGTGCCTCTGAGCGGACGTGAGTGATTGTACCTTTGGCAGGTGATTTGTCACTCAGCAGGGGGATGATCTGGTAAAGACATTGTCTGTAAGCTCACGGGAAATCTTCACTCGCACACAAATCATTCCTACATGAAGTGACACACAAGGCAACAACCGAGTGTGTAGCGGCGGTAGCGTGCGTTGTCCCAGAGGCTTCAGTATGTAACGCGATGCTAGAACAAATCAGTGGTCCCCTCATAGGATGGTTCTGGGCCTTCCTGCTCAGAGTTCAGACATTCTGTCATGTTTGCTTTTCTCACAGTACAAAAACACGAACATGATGTTGAACGGAGGATGTAGGTGTAACCCCCCCCCGCTACCCCTGGAATGAACAGTGGTTAATTCTATCATTTTGGTTTTGTATTATTCATTCTTGGATCCCTCCTTAACATCACTAATTCTTAATCAGGGTCGCAGGGGTGACGGTGGGACCCCCCCCCCCACACACATACCCACACTGTGTTCACACACACTGTTCACACATGCTCCAAGGTTCCATATGATGACAGATAATTTATTGAACAGCGTGCTGCCTTTTACCCATGTGTAATCTTGTTTAATAGAGCTGTACACATCTCTGAATGTTTCATTAATAGAAGCTATTAATGGGATTATTAAAGTAAAAATAATTATTTAGTAATATTTCAGCATGGATGATAAAAGAAAGACATCTTGTGAAATTTACATTGTTATAGTGCAACATTTCTGTAAGAGCAAACTTTTTTGGCACCAGTGTGTTAGTGTAGCTGCTCTTGTAGTGATGCGCCTGATTATCCCTTCTTTTAAAGTGGGGATTACCCCTGCTGACCCCACAGTGAAGTCACATTCATTATCAACAACACACACAAACACACACGACATAAAGTGTCTTTATTAAAAACATTTTTTTGCCCCTTTAAAGGATCCAGTTTTCCTCTAGATTCACAGTAGACGTGTAAATGTAGAGGAAGAAAAGTATTCTTAATCTTAAGTGACATGTTTTCGATGTTGAAATATGTTTTTGTTTCAAAATTAACTTAAATCATGTGCAAATATGTAATATTTTCCAGACTAAAATAAATGAATTGCACAGCTGAGATGTTGTTTTGTGCCGCCTTGAGGCACAATCACCATTAAAGCCAATTTATGTCACAAATGATCTTTTTAATCCTGACATTCCAGACAAAAGGGAGTCGAAAGGTGAATCTGTGAACACTGAGAAACTTTTTCCTCTAATCTCTCCTACAAGAAATCAAAACTGTTTTTGTCATGTAAATGGAGTTGGGATGTCACGTTTGTCATTTGAGATAAAGGCAGGAGGGACTTTAAAGGACAGAGGATGAGAGATGGAGAAGCCTCCAATTATCCCAAGAGACTTGCAAACGCTTGATATTCTCTTATCATCTTAATCTTTGCTCACTTTAGTTAGATCTTTAAACTCTTCTTCTAACTAATTTCAATGAGTCATCTCTCATGAAAAACATTTCAGTGTCTCAGTGTCAGTGTCTGTGTCAATTTAAACGACCCTCAGCCCCGGGCAGTTCTGAGGGCGCCTCATGTATTATCTTATTTTGAGCTTAAACATTCTGTTTTTGTGAGTTTAAGGCAGAGTGTGGTGTTAAACATGCTTTAGAACGGCGCTTATCTACACTAGTAAAGTGCTTCTGGGTCTGAATCACCAGCAGCACTCCACGTTATTACTCCTTGACATTTAGGTCAAATCTTGGGTCAAATATTTTCACTTACGCAATATCAATCGTTTCCGCTCCTCTCTCTCCCCCCACGCCACTGCCATCCTAGTCCACAGCCTCGTCACCTCCCGTATTGACTATTGCAATGCACTCCTTTTCGGGGTCCCCCACAAATCCCTTCAGAAACCCCAATTGGTCCAAAACTCTGCTGCTCGCATCATCACCAGAACCCCCTCCACTCATCACATTACCCCTGTTCTCCAGCAGCTTCACTGGCTCCCGGTGCATCTCCGTGTTACCTTTAAGATTCTTCTATATTCTTTCAAAGCCATCCACAACCTTGCCCCCCCCATCTGACTGACCTTCTCCTCGTCTCCACCCCCTCTCAGTCCCTCAGGTCTTCTTCCTCCCTTCACCTCTCCATGCCATCTTCACGTCTCAGCACCATGGGGGGCAGAGCTTTCAGCCGCTCTGCCCCTAAACTTTGGAACTCTCTCCCACCAGACATACGTAACATCGCCTCTCCACCCCAGTTCAAATCCAGTCTCAAAACCCACCTGTTCAAATCTGCATTCTCCCTTTGATTTTATTGTTGTCGTTTAATTGTCTGCTGTTTTTATTTATTTTTAGTGTGTTATTTATTCTTTGTTGTAAAGTGACCTTGGGTGTTCTGGAAGGCGTTGTTAAATAAAATGTATTATTATTGTTATAAAAATGTATTATAAATCCCACAACTGGGATTCAGAGAGCTGATGATGTATTCCACCTGAGCTTTTATCAAACTATTAAACTCACATGAGAGTACGATCTATCGTTCTCGAGTGTATTCCATATATCACTCACTCACTCCCACCTCAGTGTGCGAGGGCTTGTGTGTGTGGTAAAGCTGAGACTCACGATGGCACCGTCCAGGATTAGGTTTATTGTTCCGTCTCTGCAGACCACCATCACAACACTGACAGGGTGGGATCTAATAATAACCCTTTTGCAAAAATACAGATTCCTGTTGGTCAACTACTGGCCAGCGACTAGAGTTTGTGTCCGTTTTTCATTCATAAGGTTAATCCTTCAGAATTGGAGGAGTATCCCTTTCTTTCTCTAGGGGCTAAAACCAATAATCCTTTAAAAATGGACAAGATCTTGTTCTCTTACTCTTCATCTTCCCTCCTTAAGAAGAATGCTTAATCCGCTTTTAGTTTGACTAGTCCCCCAAAAGGTTTCTGGACACCTTGAGACAGCTTGAGATGATGGATCAGGAGCAGAACCTGACAAACAAAATACATACATAAGTATTTGTGTATATAAATAAATCAACACAAGTTATAAAGAGAAAGATGACAGTAAATGTTTTAGTACAAAAAAAAAAGAAAAACTAATTTCCTGAACCAACATATGAACCACACAGGATATTGAGTTGGTGGTCAGTAGAAGGAGAGTGATTGTGTGCTAAGGTGGCCAAACACACACACACACACACACACACACACACACACACACACACACACACACACACACACACACACTCACATACGCACAAACACAGGCCTTGCGAAACTAAATCTCCCAGTAGAAGCCACTGTGGTTTTAACCTGTGACCCTTGACCTTGTCTTGGTTATGCACGGTTAGCTTAGCCGCTGAGAAAATCTGATGTTTTGGTAAAGTTTCACCGGGCTGGTGATTGTTGTTGTTTTCTAACCGACCAGTTAGAGTCCAGTTCACATAAAACGCCCTGGATCAAATCTGTACATATATGTTTCAGGCTTGTGAAAGAGAATGGTGGTTCAGCAGAGCAGTCCAGTCTCGTTTTGTGCTTTTCACTCATCTGTGTGTTAACAACCAAATCCTCCCTCAGCGCTGAAGCGCTAGACGACTGTCAAAACTAAATACAGGTTTCAATGAGGTGCTGAATATCAGTACAGATAATCTTTCAACATTAATTTTCAGGTGGGCAAATAAAAGTCTTCCAGGAGACGTCATATTCCCCACTATGGCATTTTGTAGATGTTTCAAGGCTGAATATGTGGATCACTGATTCCTAACCAGTCAAAACCTTCCTCACATTTCTTTAGATGGTGGTCAGGTTAAAGGTAGAGGGGCTTCACTCACTCTGGGAACACAACCCCCTCACCTTCAGCTCTCAGGTTCCATCTCTCAAGTCTTCTGTGTAGGTGTGTGTGTGTGTGTGTGTGTGTGTGTGTGTGTGTGTGTGTGTGTGTGTGTGTGTGTGTGTGTCCTACGAAGACCTCCCTCACCCTTCAGTGACTTGTTGAAATGAGACTGCATGTGCCCAACACAAGGTATGAATCTGGATTACTGTGTGTGTGTGTGTGTGTGCAAGAGAAGGGATTAGTGGTTGTTGCCCAGACTAATCTGTAACTCCCCAGGGAGTCTGCAAGCCCACCTCTGGGCTACATTTGGTGGATAAATTGCAGGACTGTAGTATGAGCGTATTATAAACTCCACATTTCTGAGTGTGTAACATAACCTGTAGTAGTTAGAAATACAACTGTCTTGATCTTTGCTGTAGTTGTGACTCTACTGTTGGAGAGGTTGCTGATCAGGAGAGAGGTGTTTATGGGGCCCCTACAAGGAGGCCATCTAGCTTAGAAATGATGTCAACCGCTGTCGTTGTTGTTATGCTGCTGCCACAGACATATGCTGTCAGTTTATGGCTGACATTAAATGAACAAAAACCAGACAAATAATCAACACATATCAATGCTGACCCCAGTAGTTCACCTCCGTCCCGTTGTTCCAGTTCTATTGATGATGTCATGACACCCCTGACCACTGGGGGGGGGCAGAAAGATGGTGTTGGGTCATATCAGCTCAGTGACTTTATGAGGTTTGGCTACTGCTCTGACTCAGACATTTGTTAACTGATTTATGCAGCAGGTGAGGAGAGGACACATTTAGTCCTTCAGGGTGGGCTGCTGATGTGTTTTTCACACATCCATCTTTATCCTTGGAATACGTAGAGACGGATGGCTGGGAGTTGTGATATTACTGAGTAAGGAAAGAAAATACACTCTGTACTGCTCAAACACAGGGATCTGTGTATAGAGCTACCTCAGGGATGCTGGTGGGAAGGTTGCGGTCTTTTTCGGCATGTTTGTGTGTGTAAGAGTCTGTTTATGTGAGTACGGTTTAGTCATTTCAGTAGAGTCGAACCAAAGATTAGGTCAAGTCACCACATGGAAGTAGGAAATTAGCCTGAAGGCTCAAGAGGTCAGCAAATACACGTCCAGGTCCGAGAATATATAATTCACAAACCATAATCTATGGTGTCTTAAAAAAAAGTAATCGCTTTGCCGTGTCTCCACTTTACCTTCAGACAGTATTCGTAATTCACCTCACTCGGGTTTACCTAGGGGCCTCCAGACCTCTGACACTGGCCATGTTTGTGTAGCCTCCTGGGTTACCGCCAGTCCTGCAACCAAACCGAACTGGCAGTTTTACAGCGGGAACGTAATTTATCTGAGGGTTATTTCAGTGTCTTACATGAGGCGGCACGTTTCCAACCGAGCTTCTTCGGTGGAGGACTTCCTCTTTTGTCATGAATATATTTTTGTATGAGTTATAATTACTTAATGTAAAGCAGCTATTTCCATGTATATATGTGGGTGTTATAATGAGGTACGTAACTTTTTTGTCATGTATTTATACCATGTGTAATTATACTGCACAATACCATTGTAAACATACTTTATATTCAATATTGTAAGATAAACTGTCACTTACATTTGGCAGTCAGTCATTGACTTTCATCATTTATGTGGCCATCTTAACCAATGTTGGAGTTTGCTGCACATGGAGACAACAGGATCTGACAGTATCACTTCTAGAGAGAGCATATCTGCAGCAGAGCTTTGGCTGCGGTTCAGCTGGAGAGTGGTTTGGGTCTATAGTCATGACTGATCTAGGTGTTTGAGTATGTGTGACTTTTAGCCCTTGGTGCTTCAACAGGACGGGTAAGACCAGAAAAGTCCATCGTGATCACAGAATAAACAACCCCATGTGCAAAACCATCCAAACACACTTATGTTTATCCAGACTAAGCTGCTTATTAGACCGTGGATGGGATGTTTGGATGGGTAAAACCGTAATTCTTAAATACAACAGTGAAGCTTATTCTTTTAAAATTCCCATTAAATTACTTTTATTCTGTTTATCAGGTTTTAAAAGCACCAATTGGATTTTAAGAGCCATTTCTCTTCTAATTCCTGCCATCAAAAGCTTTTTGTCGCAGTTGTTTTTCTTTGACTTTGTGTTCCTGTTATCAGAATTTAAGGTAATGCAACATTTAATAGCATTTTGCATTTTGGCAAATTGATATATAGACTACTTGTGTCTGCAAGTGTCAGTTACTGCAGATAGAATCTCATTCCTTTGCCTCCCGTTTTGAAAGGAAACGCTTTATTTGGTGCTGTTCATCCGTCCTCTCCCTCTTAATCACCACTTATTAATAATCAGTGTGCTTGCCACTGCACATTAGAGCTGCTCCAGATCCATTCACGATAAAGACAAATTAGAACTTCAAGCCTGATTTCCAAACCAATAATTTTGTTTAAAGCTCCGTTTTCACTTCTGCGGTATAATTTTACATATTCAAGACCCTTACTTGTGCTAATAACTATGATAATTTATCTGCTTTCCGGCCACTTTTCTGGTGATTATATTCCTGCCCCTCTTACGTTTCAAGTCCCTTCTTCGCCTTTTACTCCCTTCTCGCTCCCTCACCATTCCTCTAACTGCCCGTTTTTAACTCAAGCCATAAAACTTGTTACTGAGCCCCTCAGGTGTACTGACAGCAACAGTAAAGTTAATGGTATGGGAGATGTAATTGAACTGGACACTGGTTGTAAATCACTGAAGGCTTAAATTCTCATAATGGGATTCGATCCTTTAAAAAAAAAAATGTCTAAGAGGTTGGATCTGTGGAATACATGAGCATAGATCCGATTTAGGATAATAGGTCAGAAGGTGAGAGAGAAAGATTAGAGACAAAGAAAAAAAAAACCAACTTATGTCAGTATAGGTGCAAGTTAACATATAGTGATATGAGGTGAGTGTAAGTTCATAAAGAATTGTTTTTTTAAAGGACTTTAATGGCACATTTTCTTTCAGTTTTGATATTTCATGTTGATTTCACTTTTTTTGTGCAAGTTATGAGCTGATTGATTACAACAGAAATACAGAATACCAGAGGAAAGATGAAAATCAGACCCAGCAGCTACATTATCATCTATCTTAAGCATTTAAAGAGCGTACAAAGACTGAGCCCTGTGGGATGCCTTCTGTGACTTCAACAAATTCAGATGTAGCATTTTCCTTTGATGAATAGAACCAGCAGAACCCATGGAAGCGATGGTAGGACTATCAAAGCCGTGCGTAAGAGTGTGTTGCAGACTGTGTGTATGTCTGTGTGTGTGTTGAGTTCTTTACGGCCAGACTTGGAGACATATCTGGTTGGTGTAAGCTGGTGCATGAGGAACACACTGAGACAGACTCATCAGAGCAGAACAGAAAAACGGCGGGATGAAAGGAAGGAAAAGGCGGAAGGAATTAGCAAAAATATCCGTGACTTGTGATGAGAGGAAAGAGGGAAGTGACAGACGAGCGGGGTCACGGAGGGGTAAATAGCAACATGAAAAGCAAGACTGCCACGGAGAAATAATGGAAAGTAGATCAGATACACAGATGGATAAACAATAAAATGCAACACGAGAAGCCAAACGCACGCGCTTGCATCAGCATCATTCAGCATATTTACATGCACGGTTAAATGCAGGTCTAGGTTTACTGGGCCATTTAACTGGACTACTGTCCCAGCAAACAGGCCTGTTTGACCTGATATATCGCTGCCTGATGTTGTACTTGTGTGTTGTGCTGTGTGGTTAACCTCCACATACCTCTGCCAAAACGCATGCATGTTTCCTCCTGCGTGCTTCCATTTCCTACTACCCGCGGACAGTCTGCTTATAGTTAAGGAAATTCTATCACTATTTTATTAATATTATGACATATTTTTTCACACAATAATGCAGCAATCAGTTAAGTAAAGAAATACTTAATATATACAGGAAAATGAGTCATATCTCAGGAGACACAGGTGCTCTAATATGATCACTAAGAAGCGAAGAATATCTGGGTCAGATTTACCTGCTGACTCGAGTTATTGGTGATCTTCGTTAGGGGGTGTCACAGTGGGCGTCCTGGTTCTGCCACAGCGCCTTTCTCCGCTACGAGGAAATGTATTTTAGTATCAACTGACAATTCTGTCATAGCATAAACACGTGTCAGATGAGGGTGCCCTGGGATTACCGCCCGCCCTCCTCACTGGAAACGGGAACACAGACTGAAGTTTGAGAATCAGGCTACGTTTCTGGGGGGCTGTGATCGTTCTCCTCCAAGCACC
Organism: Lagocephalus sceleratus; assembly: GCA_911728415.1. Lineage (NCBI taxonomy): Eukaryota > Metazoa > Chordata > Actinopteri > Tetraodontiformes > Tetraodontidae > Lagocephalus > Lagocephalus sceleratus. The sequence goes on along the minus strand of CAJVRN010000064.1, from coordinate 3,649,693 downwards.
TTTTATCTTGCTGCTCTCTTGACAGCGGCGGCGTTGAAGAGGAGCGCTCGAGCTTCGGCGCAGACGAGCGCGGAATTTCATTTCAGGGAAGTGAGAAGGGTGTTTGAATATGGATAAGGTGTCCTCCTTAGATCCATCCTATCCTCCGGTGGTCTGCGGAACACAATCTGCTCCATCTGAAGGTCATTCCACATCTGCTCATTCAAAACCATGTAAAACAATCCTCGGATAATTTGGGTTTTATTGCTTTGGAACAGATTTCGAAACTCAAGTGTTTTAAAACTTTTTACTTTAACAGACGTGTTTTCCTCACTTTTTCCGTGTTGCTGCATCAATGTGTAGGAGAATTGTTCTACAGTTACATCAGCCTCAGCTCTGGCCTCCAGCAGTGTTATAACAATCCTGTGACCCAAAATATTTGGCCCACCACACGCTTGCCAAAAGACCCCATTCTGGGCCTGGACCAGGGCCTGGGCAAGACACACTGGCAATTGAATCTGTACATTCTGGTCACATGTTCCCATGTTTATAGAGCAGTCCAGACAGACAAGCAGACTTAAATATCAAACTTTTGTATTTGTTAACAGTTAAATCTCTTTTGTGAAGCTTTTAAAACTATATTTCAGGTTCTAAATGCAAAAGCAGTCCACTGCTTTTAGTATCTAGATGGCCATCCTAGGTTCTCCCAGTCCCTCCCAGTAGATGGAGTGGGTGGGCGAGAGATTGCTGGATGCTGCTCAACCCTTAACCAGAAGTTGAGAAATGAGATGCATTTGTCTTGTTAATTCAGACTCGCCTGTGCAAAAATGACGGAACGCGGAATGAGCTGCTTACTTTTCCCCTCTCTCAAACAAGGTGGTGAAATTCCCGTCAGCAGCACAGAGAAAAGTGAGATGGATCTGCTGTAAATGTATCAAAATATACTTGTGCACAGCGTGCACACCGGTTCACAGATAAGGCTTAATGATGACGGATTGGCCGCGATTTCATGGCAAGACATTTTAATGTCTCATTAATTTGAAGGCGGCACGTTGTTTATCCACGTTTCGGACCTTTGAAAACCACTGATGCATGCTGGGTAATGGGACATTAAACAGCCCACCTTCAAAGGCCAGAGCGGGTCCTCAGCAGCAGCAGCAGCGCTGGTGTTTATCATCCACAGGAAAACAGTCTTAATGCTGGAAAAAAAAAAGGTTGATGAAGCCTTTAATCCAAAGTGAAAAGTTTGTCCCAAACCGGATGTTTTCATTTGTCCTTCAACAAGTTGGATATAGTGATCCTCTGGTAGGGCCGTCGCGTCTGTGGCGTGAGCGTGTTTGCCTCTAAATTATGAGAAATAACATGTGCAACCCAGAAAAAATAATGTTGTTACATGCAATTGAGTGTAGCCGTTAGTTTTAAAAAGTTGGTTCTCAGACAAGCTGCAAATAAAACAATGGCTCATTAGCTACAGAGCCAACAGTAATACAGGCTTTCTGAAAACGTGCATGTAAACCCGCCAGACGCGAGGTGACACATGAAACAGGGTCCCAGGACAAACTGCTGCGGACAGATCGAGACCCAAACACAGTCAGACACAGACACCCACCCACCCACGCACACGCCGCCCCTCCCTGACAGCTATGATGGATGTCCCCAACAAGGGAAGGAACCAACAAATAAACATCTGACACGCTCATCCAAGGGTCAGAAGGTCACGTGCCGCCTCCCCGTGCGCGGTTGCGTGAGCGCGAGAGACGCCATCGTACTAATCACACATTAAGGGATCAGAGCCTTTCGCTGCGGGTCGTGACCCCTGCCTGCTGCAGGAATCACACAACAGTCATCACTCTGTCCTCCTGAAGTGGACGCGCAGGGCCAGACTATTGGTTAGGCCTCAGCACAATGGGATCAGCCGCGAGCGACTTATTCTGAGGAGAGAGGAGAGCTCTATGGGCAGACTTTATTACTTTTTCAAAATCATTCACTCGGCTATTGCAAACATTTTCTCTTAAAGATAATATTTAATGCCATCAAACCTTGACATTTCTCGCTGCGTTGCTTTTCTCTGCTCTAAATCCAGCAGCAGCAGCCCGTTTGATGACAGAGTTTCTCATCTTAATCTCGACTAGATGGACAGAGCAATCACTCAGGTGTTCTCTTCTACAGACTATCTGATCCTGCAGAGATGCTTGTCTTGATTCTTCGGTATTTTGGACGTTCTTACTGTCCACTGTAATCACTTTCATATGTTTCTCTCTGTCACTTTAATCAGCAACTTTAATTGAGAACAAATGCCTTTAAATCCACTTTAGATTAGAAAAATATGTTGGTATCGGACCTGGCATCTTGAGAAAAGTGTAGGCTTTTACCAGCGATTTACAGTCGCTGGAGGTTTTTCTTCTGTCGATTTATGTTGCTGCCTTCATGCTAAAGAAAAAAAAAGACGTCAACAATCCACTGCACTGATGGAGCTGACATTCTCAGGGCCACAGTCAAAGTAATCCTTCTAATATGCTCATTTTTAATGGAACAAATGCATTTAGAGACACCTTTGTTCCCCTGTAAACCAGATCTGAGGTCAGATGACCAGTTCATGTATGTCTGTTAGACGTGGTTACCACAGGACCGTCACCACGCTGAACCTGTTCATCTTTAATCCGGAACTGCTCTTATGAAGTCCAGATCCATGCAAACGCTTTGTTCCTGTTGATAATGAAGTCATGGCCATTTTTCTCCCAACAGGCTGTTTTTTAATGTTTGACTGGAGACCCACTGAGCGCTCCATGTGGGGGAGAGCTGGGAGTGCTGGATGATTTAGACGAGGGAGAGGAAGGTTAAGACAGGAGAGGTTGCTCAACTTACATTTAAACCGTACGTGGACACAGTGTGCACGTGCTGATTCTTTTCTCACCAGTTCCATTTCTGGGCAAACCTCATCTCCAAATTGAAATATCAAACAAAACCTCTGAAATGCATGTAAAAAAAAGTCTTAGTAGTTTAAATAAAGAACGACCAAAAACGGGTGAATGTCACACTATTGATGCTTCAGTGTGTGAAAAGAATAGCAATAAAACAGTCAATAAGAAAGGCAGAGTTATTGGTAAATGCATGAGAAAGTAGTGAGAAAGAGCTGAAAAAAAGAGGAAGGGTGGAAAAAAGAGGGATAATGGCATCAATAGGAGGGAGGAATTCGCCATTCATCAAACGTTACAGTAAGCCTCAAACTGTAGCAATTTGGTGTAATTACTGGGGCATTGAAACGAGATTAAATAGGTTAAAAAACAATTTATCAAAAGGTTATGTTTTACATTTCAACTTTTAACAACTTCAATATATAAACTAAGTTTGTCATTACAACCATGTGATTTACATATTTAAAGAAATGACTAAACACTGTACAACACCTACACACACACACACACACACACACACACACACACACACAACACACACACACACACACACAACAATAACAAATTGCTTTTCAATGGATGTTAATTTCAAACAGTTAACTTGCTCCATTTTAGGTCATAATAGGAAACTTTAGAGTCGCGCTGTGGTGAACTGAAATTGCTCCCAATTTGAACAGAACTGGGAATTTTAAATGACTTCCTCATGCACGAGCAGCGATACTGCACAATGAAAGTCTCCAGTGTGTCAGCCGGGTTTTATTCTGCTCTGGGAGTGTTTAGCGTCCAGTGGTCATTGGCATGGGGGGGGGGTCACCGCTTAATCAGGACAGGCAGGAGTGGCCTGTGCAGGCCCGCGGGGTCACCACTGAGGTCAGGCTCTAATCAGTCTAAAGCGAGTCCCGGGGCGCATAAAGGGGCTGCATGGTGTCCCCGTGTCCTCCTGCTCCCAGACCACATTAAAACCCACCTTTTTAATTGCACAGGCCATGATCCGTTATTGTCCAGAGGAAAATTTCATAACCTCCCTAACTAGCTCCGAGCGTAAATCTGTCTACATTATTCCAATTTGTCAAAGCATGAGTCACTTTCTTTCCCCCTCAACATTTCCTCCAAACATTCAGAACAAAGTTAAACCAGCTTGAGTTAATTTTATCTCACTTTCCTATGGGGCAAAGTTTGCGTTTTTCACAAGATTTCCAGAAATCACTCATTTTCCTGGACGTGTAATTGCCCGTCTCTGGATGTCTTCAGCCTCCTCCACGCTTCAGTTTTTTTTTTTAAAACCTCCATTATTGAACTACTTTTTCATCAATGTCGATCCAAGTTTAGAGGCCTGCATTAGATTTGAAAACGAAACAGTCATTAAAAGGCAGCAACTGAAAAGGACTGACAGCCTTCTGTGCAGACTGTGCAGATGGCTATTTAGCCGTTCAGATTATTTTTGGTAAAGAGAACCGTGTCGAAGCTGTTGGGAACTTCTGAAGTTGGAACTTGAGTAATGGACCCGTGACCCATCCAGGGTGTATCCCTGCCTCCTGCTGACCGCTGGGAAAGGCCCCAGCAGCCTCCCCGTGACCCTGACGTTAACAGAAAATGGATTGATAGGGCTCCTTTTATCTTTTTTTTTTTTAAGCTTCTCTCTGCGTTTGGCTGCAGTCATAAATACTATCATAGAAATGTACACACCAGCTATGACAGAACTATACGGGGGAATTCACGTCCTCCAGGTCTTTCAGGCCTTCCAGGAAAGCTCTGCTGCAAGTTCTCACCTCTTGTTTGAGTTCCTAAACTTGGAAGCTGAAGGTGGATTACGACATGCGCATGACTGCCGGCATTACCTCACATTTGATGATGAGCCCAAAGAGCGTAAAAAATTAAGTTTCAGTTACAAAACAGATGCTTTGATGTCAACATAAACAGGACTGAAGGGATTGATGCTGGCTCAGTTAATAAAGTTGTTCTCTGCATGGGATCACGAATAAAAAGGCTTTAAAAGAACGATCACCAATAAATAATCGATATGAAGAGCGCACTCTCTGTCTGACAGCCAGAGATCTTCACGCGTGAAGATGGAACTGGGTCAGCGTTCCCCAGCTCACCGAGGCGGCAGCCGCTCCACTCACACTCTGGATTGATTTATTTTTCTCCTTCAAATCAACGGAGACAGCGTTGTGTTGAATATTCACTCCTGCCGAAGTGCCCTTTAGCAGAGGCTTGTACGCTGCAGCCGGCGCCTGACCGCAGGAACCACGACGGAGCGGAGCGCCGCCTCTGATGGTGGAAGCGACAGCTGTGGGCTCAGCAGGACCGGGCGCCTGCGCTCGCTGTGCCCATTCACTGATGGATCTCGTGGTCGTTCTGATCATTGAGTCTGATCTCGTTCCTGGTTGGTGCGGTATGTGTGTGTGTGTGTGTGTGTGTGTGTGTGTGTGTGTGTGTGTGTGTGTGTTTCGTGTAGACTGTTTTCTGCCTGGCATCCCACGGGTGATTGCTTGGGCTTGTGCACCCGTCTCTTCCACTGTTGACTCTATTTCCTAGTCGCTAAACAGAAGCAGCTTCTGCCAATGCTGCTCTGGACGTTCTCTTCTTGTATTCAAGAGTTTCTTAGAATCCAGAGGACTAATGTTTTAAACATAACACACTTCCATTCCCACGTTATTTACACATAGTTGACACATGTGTAAAACGCTGTTTTCTTGTCATTCTTGTCGTGTTTCAATTAAAAGGCTTTCTGGTTCAGTTACTGGTTCATGATGTGTAAATGTGGAACAACAGGCAGGCTTCCACACTGGGCTTGATCATTCACTTAATGCTGAATTTGTGATGTTGACTTTCATTGCTTCAACACCTGAGAGTCATTAGTAAACGGCCTAACCATTAACCATTACCTCGTAGATGGATAAATGTGGTTGATCATTCTTCTACAAATGACCAAGTAACAGATCTCCTGGTCTCCCGCTCAGCCCCGTCTGTGTGGCCCCCGTCAGCTCCATCATCTGGGCTGATGCCTTCACTTTATACAACAGATTTATGAACCTTTATGAAACGCCGGCTGTCTGCGCGCATATATTTCTGCCCTTCCTCCTGGCCTGTGATTTTTGCGACCTTCTGCTCCGACGTTCCAAATCGCCGCTCAGCCTGCCGATTGGCCAGAGTGATGCAATGTCAAGACGCTGGTGAGCGCTCTTACGTTTCATCTCTGCTGACAGCCTGAAGAGCATAATTCAGCCTCCCGGGAGGCGCAAAGAAGGTCCTTCACCCAGAAGCCACGATCCAATCAGACAGTTGAGCAGCCAATCCCGAGGAGAGCTGCGCTGCCTTCAGGTTGAATTACATTGTTCCAGAGTTTGGACGGCGATGCGGAGACATGAAACCGTCCTCTGTGGTGCTGTTAAGAGCGAGCGTCATGTTTGGAACCCGAGACAGCGCTGGCTGTGATTGATAACGACAGTGAGGAATCTGGTGAGGAGGGAACGACTTCCATCGCCAGTGTGTTTCCCTGAAACTACGGTTTTAAAGAGGCGCTTCTCCACGCCACATCCACTGGGAACACTTTTTCCCAGTAAAGGTGAAGCTGCTGGTGTTCTCACAGATGAATCCGTTCAGCTCTTGAACACTGATTATGGCCTCTTCTGCTTCTTTCCCATGTCTATTAGTCCTTGGAGGAGACCTTGTATTCACACAAGTGTCGTCCAATCACGGGCCGAGGGCTCTTCACCGGGACAAAAACACTGGCCAGGCGGCGTCGGGGGCCGCCAGGCTCTCATTGGTTAAATGACGATGCACATTGTTTCATTTCAGTTTAAAAGACACACCCTATAACCTTTGTCACACATACTATTTACAGAACAAATCTAATATAAACGCTTCGGAAACTTTCTTCAGAATTGAAAATTGCTACTCGGAGCTTCTGACCCCATTCTGGTTTATAAACCACTGAAACATTCTGGCAGATATTCCAACTGGAAAGCTGCGGTGGTTTATAGATGATCTATTCAAAAAAAGACCAAAATTTTCTGGATTCACAAACAGTGACATCGCTCATGCTGCTCTTTTATTAGGTTACGCAGCGTGTTCTCTTCCTTTGTTGCTTCAAAAAACACTATAAACCTGGAGCAAAATCAAAGTACAGCCCTGTGTTGCTGACAATGGAACAAGACGTGAAATATCAGAATAATGATAATAATATACCGTCCATGTAAAGAGAAAACAGGCATTTTAAATTACACATCTGGAGCTGCCAAAGGATGTGCTTTCTACTTTATAAATCAGATATTTGAAATCATCCTTTTTGAAAAACCAGAACTTATTCATGGTTGATAGATGCCAGGGAATGATTAAATATCCCATGTTTAATGAAGCGGGTGGACTCCACATATCTGTGGTACGGATGCTCTGATCAGCTCTGTAGTCCAGCGATACTGTGGATGTCACTTTTGATGTAATGCTGAGCACAAGACTGTAATGCAGTGATTGATTCTTACTCTGTTTTGAAGTTAGTCATGTAAGTTTTTCTCCGCCTCACTTTCCCGTGGGGTCATGGTGGAAAATCAAAGCAGCGTTGCTATGAGCGAAAAAGCTGTCATCAAGGCTACTTTCTCATAACATCAAGGTCATCAAGGTCATCGTACCACCTGAACATTAGCACCATCCGTGAAATAATCGGCCTCTCATGACAGAAACAGACCCCTCCCAAATCCCCAACATGTTTGTCTCTCTCCTGCCCCCACACCACATGAAAGGTGTACCAGAGCCTCCTTTTCTGGTACAAACAATGTTCCCAAAGCATGCTAGTTTGCACGAACCCTGAAAACCTGAAAGGGTCTCACTCACGCTGATGTGACCCTGTGGTCACGAGTAGGCTTTGTGAACAGTGTTGAGAACGCAGCCCTCGACTTAATTACACACTCGAATGGTGCTGAAAAACAGTGAAAAAGTACAGAAGTAGCAGGGATATATGAAGGGACATATATATTTATATATAATAATCTTTTCTGCAGCCCGTCTTGAATTTATCATCTGTCGTAATAAGTTTGACTGTTTCTGTATGTTTCAGATTTTCTTTTGGAATGGCATAAAGTTCAGTAGATTTGGCGACAATGATAAAAAAAATCCCCCACCAGTTAATAAATGTAGAACATACGGCCTTTTGGGGATATTATGGAATGTCCTGCCACCGCGGATCCATTGTTTCAGCAGCACGGGACCAGGAGAGATAGCATCTCCGACAATCATCTGGATCACATTAGTTTTTCAGCTCTCTGATATCACAGTTGGACACCAGGCATTTGTGTTTTGGGCCATATCTCTGCTGATGAGGTCAGTCTGCAGAAAAATGACAAGTCATCAAGTGATCGTGACGTTTTGACGATCCAATCTTCTGCCAAAGATAATTTGCATCAATACAAAAGCTCTATCTTCTACACAGAAGACAGACTCTCATATATAGTTATGTATGTTATATATAGCAAAAACTAATAAATCTGATTTTGGGAATATGTGCAGGAAGGGGGAGGAGTCTATTAGACACAGGTGGTAGGAGGAGGAGCCAGTCAGACAGGTAGAAGAAAAGATCATCAGACACAAGTACATATTCAGGCAGAAAATAACAATCCGAAGGAAACAGGGATTGGGCGCGCACGCACACGCACGCACGCACGCACATACACACGCACATACATACGCACACAGAGGACCACTTAACTAAACATGGAACTAGAACTAAAGAGGTAGACCAAGAATAACTTAAACAATAATTTGAAGACAATAAATAACCACTAACAGAGAGCAGACAAGCACAAACACTGCCAGTGTTTATGCCAAGGCATATTATATGGTGTTGTTATAGTTTACAAAAACAGTTTGTGTAGACATTAATAAGCACATACGGCGTGGCAGCTCTTCTCCACACAGTTTTAAAGCAACAACGTTTACGAGGTCAAGGTTGTTTTGACTGGTCTGGGGTCTTTATAGGTGGTATAGTATGTGTTTATATGTTGCTTGTATCATAAAGTACAAAAAAAGAGTCCGCGCGTCAGACTCCACGTTGTGCGCAACGGAGCTGCAGCGCTCTGTCCTGTGTGAGGCGTGGTCTCTCTCTCTCTCTCTCTCTCTCTCTCTCTCTCTCTCTCTCTCTCTCTCTCTCTCTCTCTCTCTCTCTCTCTCTCTCTCCCTCTCCCTCTCTCTCCTGTGAAACAGCAGGGCGCTGTGGAAGTGAACCGGACCAGTTTTGGAGTCTGGGTCCGTGTCATCACTGCGCACAGCTTCTTCGCGGAGGAGGCACCCGGCCAGGCGCAGTTTTACGCACGGGGTAGTCACCCGAAAAGATAAATGCAGGCATTGTGAGGAGACCGGGACCCTGCAGGACCTTTCTATTAAATTCAGACAGAATATTGAGGAGCCCATCTTCACAGTAGAATGAAGGGATTTACTCATTTCCTCGTTGTTGCGGTCTTTGCCATCGTGTCAGGGCACAAGTCAAATATTCCAAGACTGAGACTGACCTACAAAGGTAATCTTTGTATCTATCATTTTGTCTGTCTGTCTGTCTAACTATCTATCTATCTATCTATATATCTATCTTTATGCATCTGCCTGCCTGCCTGTCTGACTGCCTGTCTATCACCTGTCTGGCAGGTGGTATTAATTTGTCTGGGTTTTTCAGTTTTCCCTCGGAGATTTTTGTTTTACGCAATCATTTATTTCATTTATCCTCTTTCCTACTACGCGGTGGTCCATGTTTTAGTCCACGGTTCAGGGACTTGGCTACTGTTTGGTGCTTCTCGTGGTTTTGTGGGGTAATTTGTAGGTTTCCAGGTTGAAACAGGCAGGGTGTCCAGCCAGAGGAGCCTCTGGCTCAGCCTCATCGCTCTGCGGTGAGAAACACCCAGGTGAGACCGTCTCATTAAGTTTATTAGAGGCGGCAGCAGCAAGTAAACACTGAGGGAAGTCGGGAACCTTGGTAATTATAACACTTTTTTTGAGCGTCACCCAGATAATAGTCTAGCTATTACATCTAAAGTGTGATATACGCAAAGTTTAGTCAGTAGTATCAGAGAGGAAACATGGGATTAGGTCGTTGCATACTGAAACAGGCGGATTGCTGTATCATGATTCATTCAAGTTTAACGGCGATAGGGATTCTGTGCGTGTGCGCGCACACTCATTGTTTAGTTTGACCCAGACTGGAGAGGTCTGCAGACCTTATCAAAGGTAGATATCACACAGGATTTCCTCCTGTTCGGTCAGTGTGTGCACGAGAACCAGCTGACTTCACTGGACTTCCTTAACTGGAAATGCTGCAGAGAGAGAGAGACAGACGGACGGACAGACAGACAGGGAGAGAGACAGAGAGAGAGACAGAGAGAGAGACAGGCAGAGAGAGACGGACAGACAGAAAGACAGACAGAGAGAGACAGAGAGAGACCGGCAGAGAGAGAGACGGACAGACAGAAAGACAGACAGAGAGAGACAGAGAGAGACAGGTAGAGAGAGAGACGGACAGACAGAAAGACAGACAGAGAGAGACAGGCAGAGAGAGAGAGAGACGGACAGACAGAAAGACAGACAGAGAGAGGCGGACAGAGAGATAGAGACAGAGGGAGAGACAGACAGACAGACAAAGAGACAGACAGGCAGAGAGAGAGAGAGACAGACAGAAAGACAGAGACAGAAAGAGAGAGGCGGACAGAGAGAGAGACAGACGGACACAGAGGAACACACACACACACACACACACACAGTTCTCACTTAAAGATGCATTTTTGCTGGCCTCTTACTGCAGATTAAATCTTAAATATGCTTCTTTTCCACTCGCCAGGGTTTAAAAGTCTGTTTGTCATCGCCACTCTAAGACCTCTATTAAAAGTATGTTTGTGTGGCAGCGGCGGGTGAAGCTCTGAGCGAACAGTGGCTGGTTCTCTGGTCACATCAGGCCAAAAATTCCATCCTCCCCAGGAGGATGAACACTTTCCTTATACCGCTGCCCCCACCCCTGCAGGCTCACCTTCAAGCTGGATTTTATCAGCGGAAGGTGGTTCTGCACATCATGCGCCACTAAAAGCCGATAGCAGGACTCTGTGTGTGTGTGTGTTGTGTGTGTGTGTGTGTGTGTGTGTGTGTGTGCGTGAGTTTGAGAGAGATTTACAGACACTCTTTGTGTGATGTCATGTCGTGATTGAAAGAGCGGCCATTGGCACTAAGACTTTATTTGAACACATCGATGTAATATAGTTACTTTACAGTGCAGTATAGTTTTGATAGCTTTTTCACAACTTTTAATGTTATGTTAGACAGGAACGCTGCAACATGGAGCCTTTAACAAGCCCCCAAAGACCCAAGCCTTCAGGCTGTCATCATGTTTATGTAATTGTCTTCAGCTCTCTCTGTAAAACAGACTGTGCATCTCATCTTCACCCTTTAAAACCCCCCCCACACCCCCACACCCCATCCCACTGTCTTCCTTCTCTATTTTCTTCCCCATCTGTCTCTTCCTCCGTCGCCTGCCCCCTCACCGTTCCCTCTGTCTCATTACTCGGAGAAGGCCAGAGGGTGTTTGTATCCTCAGGAGAACACTGAAGTAATTTAGCAACAGGAAAAGCTGCCATTATCTCATTTCAATCAATTAGTGGGTAAGTTCAAGCGGAGAGGAGGGCATTTTTGACTCTGCTCACCGGTAAGGGCCTGAACCCCGCTGCTCTGCTGCTCAGGCTGACTTCAGTCCTGCTCATTAACTACAGATGTGAATCATGGATAGGAAAATGCACGTAAACCTGTAATAACTGATATTAATTGAGTTGTGAATCTCTCATCACGACTGGAGGAGTCTTAATACGTTTGTGATTAACATAACTGACAAAGTTGTTTCTCAGACTGGATGCCCTAAAGATAAATCATCACATTTTCATTGTGATCAAACCTGGAATCACACATGGAATTTCGCTCAAGAATCCATTTTTCCAACATAACATCATTTTCTTCAGTAAAATAGGTTTAATCACAAATAGCTCATTCCTTTGAAAAAACAAACCTGCATGAAATTGTACGTGTGAACAAGGTGGTGGTCTCTAAATGAGACTGGACACTCTAAATGGCCTCTAGCTGTGTGTGTGTGTGTGTGTGTGTGTGTGTGGTTGACCTGACCTGACCAGAGTGGGCTATTGCAAGAGCTCATCTGGCACTTAATTGGATGAATAAATACAAACATTCCCTTCTTATTTTTTTATTTGCAGTATTCATCTTTATAGCTCATTAAGTATACATTGTAAATGGACGTTTTTGCTCAAGTGACTGTTGGCCATGTCATCGCCTAGAAGCTCAATATTAAACTCTACAGACATCAAACCTATAAAAATATTGTGCACTTGTGTATTTCCCCGTGTTTCTCTGCAAGAGGCCGATAATGAAGTTGTTGAATAACCACTGTAAAATGAAACTGTACAGTTTTTCATACTTGTGGCTGTAAATACACAATAAATCTTACAACGTAAAGCCTTAATCAGAGGGGGGTCGCTACGCTCCTTGTGTGGCGGGGGCGTGGCGGGCCCTTGGTTCAGGATTCACACCAAATTCCCATCACGCATCTGTGTCTGTCTTTGTTTTCTTCTTTTCCCTTTAGTCTGTATAATTTATTCGTTGTAAATCCCTGTGTTTACTTTGGACACACACACACAGACACACACACACAAGCGCACACACTTTGTGTACACATGAGTTTTGATCAGATTGCAGTAGTTCTCAGACTGGAGGGTTTATTTGTGCTTAAACATCCTTTGAATTAATGAGTTTGTTTTCTCACCGTTGCCTAGACGCACACACACACACACACCCTTACATACACACACACACTACCGGGTGTTCGCTACACAGTAATCTGGCACCTGGGGTCAGCGCTGAGACTCTGGACCTGTCCAAATGTACTCTTCCATCCTTTCATCCTCTTTCCTCTCCTTTTTCTTTCCCCTTCCCTTCCCCCAAAATGCCGTTTTTTTTTTTTTTCCTGGCTGCCAATTTTCCAAAGGTTCGTTTTCGCCTGCATCTTCGGCGTAAGGACAGAGACGCAGGACTCGGTGGCGACGGTGTTGAACGTCGAACCAAATCGTCGCGCTCTTCCACGGACGTCTAGAACTTCTTTTCCCAGAAATAAAGGCCTGCGCTGGGGTTTAGAGGTTTTCATGTTTTCACATGGTGGACGTCTGTTTGACATTCAGATGTTTGTATAAGTTCTTATCGTATATTCAGGCGGGTCTTGGCCCAGGGGCTGAATTTACCCTAAAGAAAGAGAATGCCTTTTGGAATGAGATATTATAATAATATTAGGTCTCTATCCATGTGGAAGCTCTAATCCTTTATACAATTCAGCTGCGCTTACTTGTCAAAGGCGTGCATTTAAAAAGAAAGCTGAACCTTTATGTTTCTGAGGTGTTTGTTATTTACATTAAATAAGGGATAATACAAGACAGGCTGTACGACACGGGGGCCTCCGAAACAGCACGAAATGAACCTCTGTGCCCTGTGCTTTTCTGCAGATAAGTGTGAAATAACACCCAGCGGACCTTTTTCTTTCCTCTTTAGAGCTTCACAGTTGGACGTTTGAAGCTTATGTCTCCTGATAATCCTGACTGAAAGGTAAACAGGAGAGGTCCAGTACCGGCTGGCTCTGTCCCTGAACTGTCTGGTCAGGAAAGTTTTGTGAAAGACAATAAAACCACTCAAAACTACTCGGACACGTCCACAGTACCTGCGCTTTAATGCTAATAATCACCATAGAGACAGATTATGCAACATGCTCTTTTTTTTTTTTTTTTTTTTTTTGTGAAGAGCTGTCTGGAGAAAAGCACGCGACAGCTTCATGTCGGGGTGTTTATCCTCCGCTCAGTCTGGCCGTTAAATCATGATTTGCTAACGTGGAGCTGGACAAGAGGTCCAGTGTGTGTCTACATCACAACACTGGGAGCAAAAATCAAACTCAACTTCAAGGAGAAAAACATGCGCCTGCGTAATGTGCATGACAGCATGAGAAGAAAGAAGGGATTTCCCGTGAAGTGATGTGTCTGATTATGACAGGGCGCATGTTTGATACCGGAGCGGGGGCGTGCTCCATCACGGCGGGCGTGCCTGGTCTGGGAAGCGCGATGGCTGCGATTGTTGCCCAAGGGTGGAGGGGCACGCGTGGCTGACCGGGAAGGGGTGTTCCTCCTGACGTTTGTTCGGGGTCGTTAAATAATATTAGCGATTATTCGTGAAAACAGAAACGCTGCTTGACTCACGAGGGAACCAGAGCGCACAAGCTTGTGTAAACTCTGCTGGTGACTGTTGGCAGGGCTTCAACCACAACATCGCACCGAGTCAACCGCAGCCCGGACTGTCACCGCCGATTCTGCCGTTTAAACGTGTGTTCAAAAGACAGATTAAGGTTGTGGTTAACTTTGAGGAAGTCACGTCAATAAAATTTAAAGGTCAGTGCACTCCTGGGCTCGGTCCAACAAGCTGGCACGAATAAGCGGGCTGTAAGATGAATGGAAACGAGCGATTGTGCACGAAAGGGTGGAAACAGCAATGCGCTTGAAAGAGGAGGGTGAAGAGAGGGAGGTAAAGAACGGGCAGTCTTTGAATTTTGGGGGGAACCAAGTGACGGAGCCACGACGGAGTTGGAAAATACCAACACGGGCCATTATGAAAACAGGGTCAGGGTATCACGGCGACGAGAGATAAATGGATAAAGAGGGGCCGGGGGAATGAAAGGGAAGAAGAGAAAATAGGCGGGGGAATGACAGATAGATGGATAAAAAGACAAGCGGGGCTAACCTGACGTCTGGGGGACAGTGGTCCCTTTGAGAAGCGGAGGTTGAGGGTTCAAGTCCCAACAATGTGGCTTTGACCATGTGTCATGCAGATTTCTCCAGTTGGACACAGGAGCCCTAGCTGATGCCCGTCTCTGGGCCTGTGGGACCCACAGCGGGACTGTTTTACATCCCCTCCCCTGAGAAATCTATAATGCTTATAGACCAACATGTGAGACTGTGTGTGTGTGTGTGTGTGTGTACGAGACAAGTATGCAGCAGCGATGAGACTGGTCACGCTCACAGTATCAGGGTCTTACTGCATCTCTAAGTGTGATTCATCACACGTCTGCTGGATTATGTTTGTGAATGGTTTGGATTTTGCTGGGAGGCTGCAGTTACGTCAGGAAGCGCTACGTCCGCGTCGACCTTCTGTCCCGCCTGGTTTTAGTCGCCTGCTCCATCTCACCTGCGCCCTGCTCTCCGGGGCTCTCAGCTGTGCTCCACGTCCACCCCGGGGTCACGGAGGAGGGATCTCGGCGCGGTGGGTTGGAGTCCTAAAGCAGTATTTATCTGAACTTTCTGCGCTCCGCCACACCCTGAGGAACGGGCCCATCAGCAGCTTCCCTCCCTCCAGCGTAGCCCCTGCTCTGCTGCTGACCTGATCCATTGTTATCTGTTCTGCTCCGGCCCGTCTCTGCTCATTTCCTGTGATTTCCATTACATCGCAGCAAAAAAAAAAAAAAAAAGAAAGAAAAAAAGTGATTCTAGGGAATCGTGTGATTTCCCAGAAGGCATTCTTGTTGTTCTTTTGGTTTTAATTAACTGCGTGAATCGTCGTTAGTCTCATTATCGACTCAGAACACGTTTACCTTTAAATATTCAAGATTCCCTGTTTTTCTGTCCGTAAATTAAGATTTTGGCTGAAAATCCCGAACGTTCCCAAACTTCATTTTTGCTCTGTGCTCCGTGCTAGTATTTACTTCCACCTCCTGAAAAAGAAATTAATTCTAATTCTTTCTTTACGTGATGTGCCCAGAATAATACGAATATCTTCCAAGCCGCAAATACAAACTTCAAAATGACTCTAATTTCAGCAGCTGTTCACCTGTTTGGGAAATTTTAGAAGCAGGTCCTGCTTTTGTCCAGAGATCATAAATCACTGAGTAGAATGGTTGACATCAGCCAGGAGTGCGGGAACGTTTTTCTACACTCCAGTTTTGCAGGAATCGGTGAAAACAGCGATGCTTTTGTACAGTAATCTGCGAGGCCCGGCCACCCACACGCCACAGCTGTGCCTTCTGACGTGAAATATGAGCCAAGCCCTTTGGTGGGACCGGAGATTTATGTCACGTTATTATTTGAAATTTGTTGTACGGGAAATAAAAAAAAACTCCGAAGCTTTTGTTACCTTGCCATTCTTTAGTAATTGATTGCTCCGCGCGGCAGAGGCTCACCACCAAGCGGCGCGGAAAAACAAGAAAGTTCTTGTCTCCTCGCGTCGGTTCAGGGTCCTAACATTTGGCACTTTGGCGGCGGGCCAATGCAAAGTGATGGAGAATCGGGCCAGAGGTGATGGGAACCGTCTTTAACAGGGAACAGGAGACGATTCGTGTCACACAGCCGGAGATGCTGCGAAACAGAAGCAGACACATGCAGGCCCTCTTCCACAAATCAATTAGTTCCAGCGAAGCTGCAGACCAGAGGAGGCGCGCACAAGGGCCGCTGCTGTGGACTGATGTTTCTATTAGGGCAGCGCTGACATGCGCAAACACACAAAAACACCACGACCTAAATATCGCCTAGCGCAGCAGCTGCTTTATTCAACCGCGTATGAACGTTGATAAGCTGCATTTGAGTCCGCCTCAATTAAAATCTCTAAAATCTGGTCATGGTGGAATCCGTCTTTGATAAGACACAGATGCTCCTAGACTCTTTTCCAGTATTTCATAAGAGCTGGAAAAGTTATTTTACATGCCCGTAACTGAATGCGTGATTAACTCCAGGCTCGTACCTGGAGAAGATAAATATCTATTGTTTGGACAAATATTAGGTTTAATGTTCTGCAGAGCTGCACGTGCGGCTGTTAAATTTAATTAGTAAAGTGTGTGAGGCCGTGAGGGGCAGCCAAGGAAGTAATTTGCCGCGCTGGAGTGCGTAGATGAGGTGGAGCTGGAGTGAGGAGATGAACGGCTTTCATCAGAGGGAAGCGGGTTTAAGGTCGGCCCGGGCTGATGTGGCGAGGCAGAGCAGATGAAGAGAAGGCGATGATGGAGGGCAGACGAAAGTGAACAGTTTACTTTGGATGGAAAAAGGGGGAGAAGGTGAGTAATGAGGTAACGACGGATTAAAAATGGGCGGAAAAAGGATGAAAGCTCAGGGAAAAGAAAGACGGATATATGCAGCGAAAGCAACTGGGAGCAGGGATGATAAGCAGAGGGGGGGGGGCATGATGAAATGAGATGCAATGAAGGAGGAGAGGGGAGACAGAGGTGGGTGAGGGCTGATGAGAATCAATGGTGATGAGGTAACACCCTGCGATGTGTTTTGATTGGCTCAGCGGGGAAGATCGGATAACAGGAACTCAGCTAGGCATCTGAAAGAATGAGAGGGGGAAAAAAAGATTCCAGTGTGTCAGCTCAGTGTGTGTGTGTCTGTGTCTGTGTGTGTGTGTGTGTGTGTGTGTGTGTGCGCGCATTCTAGTTTCCGTGTGTTTATCAGCTGGTGTTGAAGTGTCTTAAAAAGTGATCTGGGGGGTTAATCTGCAGTGAGGAGCAGTAACAGGTTGTCAGGAAATCCCGGGATTTAGCCGCTCATGGGTTCTCTGGTCTGCATTTAAAAAAGGCCCAGAGAGCCGACGCTATAAAAACACAGATGCCTGACAATCTAAGAGCTGAGCTTAACAATGAAGCCCGATAACGACTCACACCAAAGCTAAACACAAACCATTACAACTTTGCTGTTCTTGCGCAATGATGACATAATGGAGAATCTTACTTAATTTAATTTAAACATCTTACTGGGTTGTATTCAAGAAAACTTGTTTGTTTTTTTGCCCAGATTTTGTTTCGAAATTTCCATCTTAGATCAGGGTTTTAGTTGCCATGGAGATTTAGGCTGAAAAGCCTCGCCAACGTTATGTCAGGTTCATCAAACCCCCGCACATCAAATGTCCGACTGTGAAATTGACTTTTCGATGGTGGTTTAAGAGCCCGGGTGACGAGGTCCTCAAAGTGTTGTAGGGTCAGTCCTGTGGGGAGCGACGTTTCCGGACCAGCGACGGTCCCGCGGCTGTCAAGTCGTTTTCTCCCATGCCAAAACATGTCTGGAAACGTCAGCTTACCACTTAAGATGCCATCATCTGGAAACCCGGCGTAGTCAGATTTAAGCCAAATCAGTCAACAAACAAGGCGCCGTTTCAGGAAAATCTGAACCAGCTGGGAGAGCAGCCTTCAGCCCAGTTTGATCCATTAACTCCCAGATTGTTGGGGTTGATCATTAATTATTGTATATTACAGCCAGTGGATGTGTTTCTGTTGTGGGAATTCCAGGAAAATAGTCACAGCCCATGTTTAATTATTTATCCATCTTTAGAAAACTGCAGCGTGCTTCAAATCAAGGTCATGGGAATGCTGGAGTCTATCCCAGTGCTCACTGGGCCAGAGGCATGAATACACCCTGGACAGTTCAGCGCTCTATCAGAGGGACATACACACTGTTCACAAATACACACACACACACACGCACACGCACACACACACACACACACACACACACACACACACACACACACACTCATACCTGAGGGCAATTACCATCTCCAGTCATCCTAATGTCCGTGATCTCGGAC
The DNA here is from genome assembly GCA_911728415.1 of Lagocephalus sceleratus. Lineage (NCBI taxonomy): Eukaryota > Metazoa > Chordata > Actinopteri > Tetraodontiformes > Tetraodontidae > Lagocephalus > Lagocephalus sceleratus. The sequence goes on along the minus strand of CAJVRN010000064.1, from coordinate 3,631,169 downwards.
TGTGAGAGGAAACCGGAGGACCTGGAGAAAGCCCAGCAGAAGGCCCAGGGCCAGAATCAATCCTGGATCATCCTGGAACCGACCCCGCCCCTCTTATTTTCCAATAATGCGCATTTTTGCAGCTGAGGAACCTCTGGGAGCGTACCCGTTTCAATTTCAGGTTTGGAGGTTTCGTTGGAGCGGCTCGCGCGGTCACCGTGATTCCGATCGCGGCTTCAGCTCAGGTCGCACAGGCGCTACCGATTAGGAAAAGATAATTGTTTGCTTCGGGAGGCAAAAAAATGAAATGAAACGGCAGACCTGGCTGTGGACGGTGGGGGGAGGAGGGGGGGTGGAAACACTTTGATGGGATTTTGTGTGTGCAGCAGATTCCAGAAATACTTGGCACATTCGGAACAACTTACAGTGCAGCTGAGGGCTAATGATCATCTGCAGCCTGTCAGCGGTGTGATGAGTCCCATTGGCATGTGTGTGTGTGTGTGTGTGCGTGCGTGCGCGCATTGTTATTCTGCATTACCTGGATTTCCCCACATGCTGCCACTTAGCAAGGCTCCTCTCGTAGACGGGCTGCGACCCTGCTTCAAGCGCGTCGGCGGCGCCTCGCACGGCATCCTGGGACGTGTGCGCCTGCCACACGTGTACGCTGCGGCGCGGGCGCCCTCGTACCGCTGACCCGGCCATAAATCCGGGAATGACGGCGCTCAGATGAACACGTCCCGCTTTACAAGTCTGGATCTGAAAGCCTTTTCGCTGTCAGGTCTGTTTAGAGCGGCGCACGGCTCCATTTAAGGAATTTAAAGCATCTTCGGCAGGATTAGCACCCATTTATCTACAAACAAAAAGGTTAAACAACCTTTCTGAATTTCATTGTGGAGGCACAATAAAACCTTTCCTTTTGTGTCAGTCCATCCATCCTTAGGTCCATCCATCTTCTGTTAACCAGTGCTCACTCCTGGGAGGGGGGGGGTTATTCTGTAGCCCAGGGGGTCTAATAGGCCTCAGATGTTGTGTCTCTCCCCTCAGAGCCAGCAGTAACATTGAAGCCATGTGTGTACGCGCACGGGCGTGTGTGTACATGTGCGACTGCGGCGCGTTCCTCTAATTTGTACATTAGAGATGTCAGCATGGGAATCACGGCTTTTCTTCTTCTTCGGTCTCTCTGTTTTCCAGACATGTCGGCTCAAATCAAATTTCCCAGCCACTTTGTTGATCGTCCGCTCCGTCGCCAGCGCGTGCCCGCCGCTGTCTCGCGGCGCCAGATTCTGATCAGGGCTCTGATCAGGTTCCAGCGGGCCCGAGGCGACAGCCGCGGCACCAAATGTCCCTGATTGAACCCAAATAATCAAATGGGTGGATGGTTTAGTGCCACATCAGCCCCCCCCCACACACACACACACACACCCTCGCACATCTGCCACCATTCCCAAAGCAAGATTTGGGGGCTTAATGAATCCCGCTTTCAGTCGGGACTCAGACAGAGTCTACTGATTTTAATTAGAAAGCTATATAAAGTTGGCATAAATCAGTTGGTGTTAACATTATGGTAGGAGTTTAATTAATGAAGAACATTATGATGAGTGAAGTCTTTAGCTTAGTGTTTATTTTAGATCAACGTTAACACTTTTGTTGTCTTTCCTGATTTTTTTTCTTGCTGACGACTTTATAATCAGGACCATCATTTGTGACATCGTGTCCCTCGCTATACTCTCACGTGGGTATGGGGGAGTGGGGATCGGTAGTTCTGCCACCTGATCCATAAAGAACGGGACTCTGTGACCCCCCCAATGATGGATGACGGACTCCGGTCCTCTTTCAGACCCGGTCTGCTCCCCTCCGCGCCCCCCCCCCTCATCATGCCCTGATACTACTTGTGTTAATACACACTCATCGTGACCACCAACAACAAACGAACACAGCGGGTGGGGGGGGGGGGGGTCTTCAGTGGTGTTTGATGCGTACAGTGAAACCAGATGCTCTTTGGTGTGTCCCCTCAGTTTGGTGCGGCTGCTGTTCGCTGACGCAGCGCTGAGTGAAAGCCTTGGTGGAAATGGAGCACATTGGAGACAGATGCGGAGGTCTCCCCGGGGGGGATGTGGCGAGAGTCTCGCCCACGCAAAGATAAGAAGAGGCAGGGAGACGGAGGGACGAGAGACTTTCCGTGGAGTTAAATATTACATGAGCGCTGGTTGTAGATGGAGATGTGGGAAACAAGGTGTGATGGAGTGGAGAGCGAGAGAGAGAAAGAGAGAGGGAGAGAGAGCTGGGGTGGGGGGAGAGAGGGAGGCTGGTGTGAGGTGAGACTGGTGTGGTTTTACTGGGAGGTGATGAGCTGCTGGAGTGATAACAAGCTACAGATGGAAGCGCTAAGCTCACCATTAGAGTGTGTGTGTAATGTTTTACACAGTGTTTTTGAGGGGGAGTGTAATTTTAAATGATTTACGTTTAATAACTTAAAAAAAAGGCTTTTTTTGTGTTTAATGCCACAACTTTAAAAGTTCAACCTTCTGCAACATAACTGGAAGAAATGGTCACGGCGGTCCAACCAGTGGACGTCACCCAGCACCCACATCATATCAAAATATAGTTCTCCCTGGAAATTCATCTTAATGTGCAACATGACAGTATCCAACCTTTTCCAATCTGTCCTGTCAAAACAGAGAGGCGTTCGGTCAATGGGGGATTTAACCATATCTGTTTCGGTGGCGCCTCAACGCGCCGCGCGTCACTCTTCATCGCTCCCTGTGTAGCCTGGGGGGTCACCTCCGGGCTCAGAGCTACATGGAAAATCTTGAACCTGAGGCGACGGAGGGCTGACAGAGACGCACATCCCGCAAATAAACAGGCCCGATAAAGCAGCACGAGACTAAACCTTCGACTGGAAACCGCCGCCCTCCAGGCTGCATCGGCATCAGCCCGCTGAGGTTTGTTGTTTCACCGCTCTGTGTGTGGAACTGGCTGGATTCTTGTTCGGATCAAGTCAATACTACACAGCGAAGCTGCACATGCAGCGTCCTGCTGGCTCCTCCTGATATTGTTCCCTCTTGCCTTGTCAGTGTCAATAAATGCAGCACACATCTACACACTCCGCCTGACTTGCGGTTTTTCTCTGCTTGTCTCTCTTCTCGTTCTTTATGTTCCGACTTTTACCAGCTGCTAAAAGCCACAATTCCCACTTCCCCATGCAGCTTTCTCTCTGTGATTTCCTCCAAGTTCCTCTCCCCGGACCACATCCATAAACTCTCTCCCCCTTGTGCGTCTGCCTGCTAAGATCTTGCTGGCTGATTTAACACACCCAGGCAGTCATTTATTTTGCGGGGTTCGGATGGTTACCCGTAGCAGAGGGGCGTTTTTCAGCAAAGTCGCCATTTCACCGCGGGTCTGATTTGGTAAAGAGAAAAGATATGGAAGCAAAGAGATAAAGTCAAAAGTTCACATCGTGGGCGAGGCTCTGCAGGAAGGCAAAGCTTCTCTTATTACACTTACCTGACAGGTAATAACTCAGGGGTTTTATTTGTGAGCTCTTTGGCTTTGAGTCCTCCAATCAGCATCGGTCCCGTGTTTTCTCGCAAACATTTAGGAATTAATAAAAAAACAAAGCACGTCACCTTAGGGCTCCTTTGTGCTTGATGGACAAGGTACCGCTGGCACGGGAGGGGGGCTGGGCTGGGTGGTGAGTGACACAGCCTACTTTCTCATCCTGTGTGTACAGTGTGTCCTGGTTTGTGCATGTATGTGTGTGTATGTGTGTTTGACCCGGTGAAGAATAAAGAATGTCATGCAAGCGATGAGAGGTGAGCGGAAAGTGGATTTAAAAGACTCCACTGACAGTATGGCATACTGAAAACATCTTCTCACACATACATATTTCTCTCCCTGTGTCCTTCAAGAGTGTGTGAGACAGAGAGTGCGTGTGTGTGTGTGTGTGTGTGTGTGTGTGTGTGTGTGTGTGTGTGTTTAACAGGAAGAAGAGGGGAACATTTCAAAACTGTGGGAAACTGAAAGGTTGAAAAGCAGCAATGCAAAGGAAGTTTGTTTTTTCTGTCGGAGTTTGTGTGCAAATCTCTTTGTTTGTGTGTCTGTGTGTCTGTGTGTGGTGGCATGGATACGTGTGTGTGCACGCATGTGTGTGTGTCGGACACCCCCATGCTGAACTCATGCTGCTGGTTCAGAAATGACAGCCAGCTGCTGGTCGGCGTGCACAGAAAGACTCCGACCGTTCTTCACGTATTTATTTTTTTAATGGCACACATGGGAGTTTCTTAAACCGGAGTGTGTGTTGAATGTTTGTGTGCCTGTGTGTGCGTGCACATGGATACAGGCGGCGCATGCTAAAACATGCAGGAGACAAAAAAACCCCAAAAAACCTTAAGCATTCTTAAATCTCTCTGCACATCACGTTTCCAGAGCAGCTCGGGCCTTGATCCAGATCACCTTCTTCTTGTTGGTTGACCCATTGTGTCGTGTTTCTGTGCGTGTGTGAAGATGTTGACACGTTATACCTGCAAGGGCGGCTCCAGCCCACTGCTGGGTGACTGCAGTAATGCACCTAGCCAGCGCTATCTCCTCGGACCCCAAAACCGAGCGTCCCAATGGCCAGAGTTAGTCTAAGAACAACCAGGAGGGCCCCATCCGAGGGTCTCAGGCCAGGGGGGCTGGATCACAGGGTCGATGGTCTCTCGGGTAACTGGGAGCCGGACCCAAGTGATCATACATCCGCTTTTTTCGCTGACTGTTATCCTGGATTTGAAAATCTCTCTTCATAAACTCTGCAGATGCTTTTGTTTGTGTACCTTTTTTTGGGGTTCCTCCCCATATTGCTGTCACTCTCCACCGTTTTATCTTTTATCGGCGCCACAGCTCATCCTTCTCTCCTCCCTCTCGCAGATCTGCTCGCAACCAACCGCTCATCCGTCTTCAGCGGCCATCACGGCCAGCTCGCCGTGACCGCCGTCTACCTGGACGAGTACCGCGACCGCCTCTTCCTGGGGGGCAAAGATGTGCTGTACTCTCTCCTGCTGGGACCCACCAGCAGCGAGTCCAAAGAGGTGAGTCGGGTTTATCCCCTGATCATTTCAATTTGAGGCACTTTACATTTGTTGATGTACAGGTTCATCTTTTTAGCTTGATTTAAGTGCACCGACCTGATATATTTACGGATTTGAGAGGGGCTCGGGAGATTTCTCTTTGTAGACTTTCTCTTCTGCAAAACTCGAGAACATCTGTTTAAGCTCTCACTGCCATACATCATCGGTAAAAACGGGGACTCCAACCTGAGCAGTCGTTTTATACGACTGCTCCTGCCTCGACCGTGGAACCGTCATATCCATCTGTGATGTTTAAATAAGCGGTTCATGTGTTTTCCAGCACTAATACCTGCCGTTTCTGACAGATCGTTGCCGCACGCTCTGCTTATTAAGGAACACGTTTACAATTCAGGGCAAATTTAATCCGACAGACCAAAATTAGAGAAATGAGACAAGAACACTTCACCCCGTAGTTCTGCTTCCAGTTTAGTCCAAAAAGGACATCATGAAAATAAAGTCTGTCATCTCTGTCTTTTTTCCTTTGGCACTAAATTAACGAGCCATTAAACTGGTCTCCAGTCGGCGCTGGCAGCTGCTGCAGATCTTTACCAGCCTTTGATGCCTCTTTATCCCTCTGCCTTCCCTCCTCCTGCTGTCTTGGCCGACGGTCACACTCGAAGATCGGGGACCCCCCCCCCACACACACACACACACAAACACACAGGGACCCGCCTTTGTAAAAGCCGGGTTGATGCCAGTACCATTAAACAATGGTTTCCAAGGCTGCAGCTGCCAAACACTCAGTAAAGCAGATCTGACAAGTGGGAGTGGAGAAAAAAGGAATAAATTCAAACTTTACTTAAAGAAAAATGTGTTATTACTCAAAGGAAAAGTATGGATGCTACATCAAGGCTGACATGGCTGCACATGCATACAACAAGTTCCAGATGGCGGATTATACCTATAGCTCCCTGGATCAGGGACCTCTGTTGTCTCCCAGAGTTAATACTTGTTTATTCAGTCCTTCAAATGAACATTTGGTTGATAGTTCAGGCTCTGCTTCCACGTACCTGGCTGCAGTGGTGAAGCCTGAGGAATGGCTCCAGTCAGGGCCGGTTAGATTAGCCTCTCTTTATTTCCCTTTAGACCACCGTAATGCGCTGATGTGAGTTTGATTACGTACTCGGGGACGGAGAGGTGATGTGTTTAAATCTCTCACGGCTCCTTCCTAATTTCATTTTATTGACAGGGATCACTTACTCCTCAGTGAATGTGTGTGTGGGGGGGTGGAGTACCCCCCTCACCATCAGAGTGATGATGTAAGGGGCATTTTCCACTTGAGAGGTGCTCCTAAGGCAAATCCAGACCTGCGGGCAGTGAATTAAAAGCATCAATGAGGATCAAAATCAGATTGTTGTATGTGCACACCCACTAGACCTAAAGAAGTTATCCAGGATGTAAGTTTGTGGCCAGAGCTCATTCTGCAATCACGTTCAGTACTGTAGAGCTCCCTACCCCCAGAGTAGAGGCTGCAGGTTAAGATACGTTATACAACTGTAGAGAACATTTGAAATGAATGTCTGGTGACACATCAGCGCTATTTTATGGTCACTTTAACTACATTTAGGTCCTTAAAATATGGCTGATACAAACAAACAATCTTTTCTGAAGAGAGTTTCAGAAGGACCCTCCCATCCTTTCACCTGATATAAGCTCATCAATTGTTCTGTTCGTTTTTTTTCTGAGAATTATTATTTATTGGGGAACTTTCCCAATAAATTCTCCTCAGTCTGATGCGATTTGAACCATTGGAAAAATAAAAAAAATCCATTTTCATGTCTGAATCATCTATCAAATTCTTATTTCTGTTTTTAGATCAATCTTGTCTGTTGTTGGGCTGTGCAGTCTGTGCTTCTTTTGGCCCAGGATGTACATTGTAATTTCATTCTAGAGGAATGTCTGGTCGGAGGAGAACCCGCAGTAATGTGTTGATAAAAGCAAAGGCTGCGCTGAAATCGAATCCTTCCCTTCAGACTTTTCTTATTCTAAATGTTTAATTTTGGAACTAAATAGTCCAAAGTTCCTAACAATGTTTAGTTCAGTTTGCACATTTAAGTTAAAAAAAAGCCGTCTGTTTAAAGTTTCGGTGTTCCAGTGGTCACTTTCCTCAGACGTTTTGTGTCAGCAGAGGATTTTTTTTATCTCACTGTTTAGGACCTGGCACAAGAACAGAGACATTACTAGATCATATCGTTCCTGTCTGTGTTTACTGACTTGTTTGAGGCGAGTTTACAGGTTAAAGAAGGCCAGTCCGTCTGCAGATTTACAACTTTCCTGCTTGTTTCCACCTCTGAAGGTTGCTCTGTTTCCTTATCGCTGCAAAAATAAACGCGAATGATGTTTGAGGGCGGATTGAAAAGAAAAAAAGGGACGGTCGCGTTGACGAGGTAACAAAGGATTAAACAAAGGGAGGAACACGGGTGGCTGCTGCAAGTCTGGCACAACAGGCAGCGCGCCTTGATGACTGATGTCTGCAGCAGACTGACTCACCGCCGGGGTCCAGGGCGGGGCCCCGCTTCACGGGGCGCCGAGTGACGGTCGATCACCGAGACGGCTGGCAGCGAGCGAACAAGGCCATCCTGCAGGCGCGCACTTGCAGCGCTCCAACAAAAGGCGGTCCCCATCAAGCCATTCCGATTCGACTTCCTGTTGCGGGTGTGATCCGCCGCCTCAGTGGAAACAGCCAGCTTTAAGACGTAAACGGGCTACAGTCGGTTAAATGTGTTCTGGAAGTGAGGATCAGCCGAGTCCTTGAATTTAAACACAAGAGACTCCATAAATGATATCATGTGTTTGTAAAGGCAGCGACTAAGGGGGAGAAGATGGTGACAGCGTTTTGATGGAATCCTGAGCTGTCACGTCGGTGATGTCATGGTTGTATCAAAGATCAGAGAGAAGGCGGCAGCGTGTGACCGGAATGTTAAAATCCAGACACGCTCACAGATGGAACACCTCTGATTGCTGCACCTTCTGCTCTGGGTTGTGATCTGCGAATAGAAATGCAGTGTTTGAAAATACAGTAACATGAAATGCAAATTCTCTGCTTTGGACAGGGAAAGGCATTTTTTTTTTTTTTTTAATGGCTTTCATCCGCTCGCCACAGTTGGGGTCAGGAGGACGGCTCTTCTGGGCGAGGAGCCTTCCCTCTTCACACCCTTGGGTTGGATACAGAAATACCTGAGTACTAATTCAGATCTTCGCAGTGATGAGAACCAACAAAGTCGCTGGTTCACAGAGTCGTTCGTGTTCCTCCAGCTCAGTTTTCCACGCGACACACAGTCCAGCGTGTTCTTCACGACAGATAATCCACAAATAGCATCGGGATATTTCTGGGATTATCTCTGTGCTTTGATTGTGATTTGTTAAGTCATATAAAGCCTGAATAATGTTGAATAATGTGTGTGGGCTCAGGTCAATTCCCCTTTTTTTTCCCTTCTTCCTGACGTTTTCCATGTTTTTCCTGTTTTCTTCCTCTGTAGATCTATTGGCCCCCACTTCCTGGCAGCAGGGAGCACTGCATCGAAACGGGAAAGGAACCACAGGTAAGTGATGTCATGAGAAATTCACTGTCCTTGCTGCTCCTCAGGTAGTTTCGGCTTTTAAAATGCCAAACAAATCAGGTTTAGACCAAGTTCTTCATATCGTCAGTGTCTACTCAGATCCCATTGACTTTGTTTTACCTTTATTTCAATGCAAAGCTTTTTTTTGGGCTCTTTTCTTTGTCTGCTACAGAGGTAAAGATATACTACCTCCTTCACTGAGACTTATTTTATTCCACCAGCTCAGCCCTCCAGTCAGATGGTCATGTCTGTTTCTAGTTACACAAACTCCGAAGCGAACAGCCGATGTGTCGGGGTCTATCAAATGAAGCCTTTGAAACCAGCGTTTGGGCTCTCAGAGGGGTTTTTTTTTATTGTTTCAGTTTAATCCTTTTTACGTCTGCCTTGTAGCTTCAGCATCTTGCCCAGCTCTAATGTATTAAGACATTTAAACCCATATTCAGAATCTTTCTGCACCAAGGAACTAAAGTCGATTAGAAAGTGTGTTCCTTTGGTGCTGTGTTGTGCTGACAGTTGAATTTTGTACTTTACAGCAACTTTTGCAGCAGCGATGTGAAGCTGCACTAAATTGATGCGGACTGGGCGAGAGCTAGATGAAATAATGTTGGATGAAATAATGTCTTTCCCAAGTTCAAAGGCCCATCCTGGAGGAAGAGGGAGGTGGAGAAGTGGAGAGGAAGGAGGAAAATGAAATCACATATCTTCTAATCTGCGGAGAGGAAAAACGAACTGCCTCAAATTTCCGCTGAAAGCAATTTGGCTTCCATGCCGCGACAATGCGAGCTAACGATCCGCTCTGCCCAGTGTTTGTGTTCACGCTGGCAGCTCTTCAACCCCCTGAAACACCATCCCAGAAATGGGCTCACCAGAAATACCTGCCAAGCTGCATTATGATGCTGGACAGTTCTCAAAATAAAACTTTTTTATAAATGGTAAACACCATAAAGATGCCCATGATGTAGAACAAATCATTATAGGACGACAAAAATCAAGGAAGACCAATCAAAGAATTATCAAATGGGTAAAAAATATAAAAAAAATGCAAAAGAAGTCCAGGAAACAACCGCAGCCGAGCTCTGGCTTCGGAATGTGCTGAAGCGACCAGAACCAGGGCTCAGGAATGTGTTAGCACCTTGAAGCGTTCTGCACAAGCTGACTCAGCGTTTTGGATGTAAACGGAGTTTAAGAAGCAACTTTGCAGCAGATGAAAGAGAAAGTTAGTGCGTTGTGAAGGGAAAGGCTGCAGGGAGCTGAGCCCTGGCCGGGGACGATACCGCTGTGGTCTACGCTGATGCTTCGCAGCCATTTGTCATGTCAGTTTTGTGTGTAACTCTATGTTCCCACTGAGGTAAAAAACATACTGATTTGGTGCTCTTACTTCCTTTAAAATGTAGGTTTAAATTAAAAAAAAGAAAGAAAATGAAAGACATTTAATCTAAACATGACCTGTAAGAGTCTCAAACTGCAGTTGGAGGCATGTTGTTACAGGGTTCGTTTTTCATTCTGAGCGTTTTTTAGTAGTGTGTGCATTCAAGTGTCCTCTTTAATTTTAGCTGCAACCTTCAGGCTTGAAAACATCACGGTCATGTGAAGTGCGAGGAAGCCCACGCGGAGGGTCAAGCATGAGACTATCACAGAGGAGAGGGCCATTAGAATTTAATGTGACGTTCACTGTGAAGTAATGGAAGATCTGTTTTTATCTCCATCAGAGAATCATAATTCTAAATCAGAATTAACAGTTTTAGGAACATTTTGTGGAGTTCCAGTCAAATTATGCCTGAAGAATACATGAAGATGATGAATAAAGTCTAGGTGATAAGAATACCTGAGGTATCAGAAAATTAATAATGGAATCCATCAGTCTATAAAGAGAATGAAAGAAATATTCCTTTGAAATGTTCCTTTAAGATGATGAAAATAGAGTTGAGCTGGTAAATAGATGAATAAAAGGTGATGAATATCAAAACAAAGAGAAGAGAGTAAAATCAAATAATCAAAGCTCTCCCTGCTTTGATGTTGCTGAGGCGTCATTAAGATCCCAGTCCCAGTCGGAGTTTTGACTGGTTTAATGGCACTCACCATACATAAACCTGCACTAATTATGTGTTTACACACACATGCACACACACACATGCACACAAACACACACGCACTCACACACACACACACACACCCACACACACACACACACACACACACACACACACACACACACACACACACAAACTTTAAACCCTTCCAGATGCAGCCAGCTGTCAGATGTCTCACCCAAAAAGCACAAAAAGTCACAGTCGTACTCCCTGTATGTTGTGTGTGTGCATATGTGTGTTTCGGGGAATTCAGTATGTGATTCCTTTATGTTTGAAGTGGCAGGTGTGTCTTGGCTCCCTTATATTGGCTTTATTAGCTGTTTCCTCTGCACGCGTGTCTGTGCTGTCCATCATAGAGAGGAGTCACAAACCATTACTCCTCTTTAGATGAGTCCCAAAGCAGGATGTGTGAAACTCTATCTCACTTGTGCCAAAGGTCTCAAAGTGTGTGTGTGTGTGTGTGTGTGTGTGTGTGTGTGTGTGTGTGTGTGTGTGTGTGTGTGTGTGTGTGTGTAGTGCCGTAAGCTATCAGGTACCTTCTGACAATCTCTAACCCTGTAAGGAAATGTCTTACTTCTAATGAGACAAAATGTCATTCTTGAGAGTTGTTAAAGTGTGTGTATGTGTGTGTGTGTATGTTTGCATGTGTGTGTATGTGTCTGTGGGTGTGTGTGAAGATCTGCAGATACACAAATACTGTATAATGTGATTTGTGTTAGATTGTCTGCATGTGTGTCTGTGTGGGTTTGTGTGCTCACATTCCTTCACGTCTTCATGTTTTTGGCTTTTGTGTGTCAAATTCGATGGATTGTCTCTCTCTCTCCCCCTCTCTCTCTCTCTCTCTTTTTTCCTCAAACACACACACACACACACACACACACAGAGTTCATGTTTACTATTACTGTCAGCTTCCACAACACAACCAATTTTGACAAAGATGCTGGAGGTCAAAGGGTGAAAGTTCTTCAAATTGTTTTGATTTTTCTGTCTTTAATTTGTGGTTTAAAAATATGAAACAAATGAAACTCTTTCCATCTTTAGTGCATACTTTAAACGTAACACCTTATTCCATCACTTAAAAGGTTTTTTGTGTGTGGAAATAAGAGGGAATATTATTTTATCTGGTTGACAACAGTAATTTACTGACATGTGTGTGTACGACTCTAGTCTGTTTTTACTGATAATGCTTCCTCCCTGAGTCGCAACCTCGTGACCTCAGCATCATTAATTACAGCTCAGGCAAATAAATAACAGTTTGAAGTAAAAAAAAAAATACAACTGTTGAGTGACATTATCCCAGCATGCACCGTCATGCTCTGTCTGTTCATATATTTGTCAGTGTCATCCGTCTGCATCTTCTGCTTCCACTTTCTTTCTTTCTTTTTTCTCGAGATCCCCTAAGATTCCTCCGACTTGCATCATCCCAAAACAACTAGACATTATTTTGTCACATTTCAATAATCAGTTATGGCTCTCCAAATGAATTAGTCTGTCAACAATGGTAATATAGTGAGAAAAAGGCCCCCACAATAGAACAAACCAAACAGAGACCAGCTCAGGGAACAGTCTGTTTCATCCCTGGTGCAAATTCTGTTGTTATTTTGGGCATTATCCACAAAGTGATTATTTTCCACAGCATTTGGAAAGCCAAAGAATTCAAAATCTGTTTCATTTCAGGATCAAACTGTTGACTGGCTCATTCAGCCGCTCAAATTTGAGGCTCTTTCATCGCGTCTCTGTTTATATCTGTGGTCCGCTTCATAAGTGCATGCTTTTGGACCCCATATCCTGTTAGTATTTCAGAATACAACCTCACTTTACTTTAGGAGAGACCTGCCTCTCCTTCCCTCCACAACACAGTATGTCTGACTTGACTGTTCATCACATTAGCTCCTGCTCCGCTGTTGCTGCTAAACTGTTTGTGGTGACCTCACGCTTTCAACCTGTCTGAGAATAGTTTTCTCAAATTCTGGATTAGCAAGTGCATTAAACTGGAATCAGTCTGAAGTTTCAAGAACAACTTGTCTTATTTTAAATGTCTCACCAGATGAGGACCCTGCCTTTGGGGGGCTATTTTGGGGTCTCTTGTCATGGAATCAGCTTTCATTACTCTTATACACCTGAATCTTCCGCCTGCACACATCAGGACCCATAAATCGTAGACTTATTGAGCATGGATGTGCGTTTTAAGCATTTCACAATGTTATTTGTTCATCTTAAAAGTGCATATATCTGTATTTACTCTCAGAGTACCTGAATGGAAAGGCTTAAAGGCCCCTCTCTGGTTTTTCTCCAATAGGCTGAGTTCCATTTTGCACTGATTTGTCACTGGTATGCCAGTATGAAATAACCAGATGCTCCTGTTTCACTGAATCATCGTTGCTACTTCTTAGACCAAATCTGTTTCTTCTTTATTTTATGACTGGTCTGGTTTCGCTCTGGTGAGCCCACGGGGCAGTAGGCGAGGGCATTATTATGTAGTAAACGACGCTTCCTGCTCCGGTGACATGTTTTACATTGCGTCTGCAGCAGCTCAAAGCACTCGAGGAAATGACCAAGAGCACTCGCCATCTCCAGAGGGCCATCGGCCGCACATAAACGTCAAATAACTGATTTGCTGTGTTTGTTTATCCCCGGCGTGTGCCCCCCTATAAACAGAAAAAGACACACAAGTTTCAAAGGTGACGAAACACTCTGATATATGTTTGACGGGAGGCACACACACACACGCGGTGCACGCTCCAGTTTAGACCGAGGGACATCGCTGCTCTCGCTGCGACCGTATGAGTTTGACCTGCTAATCATGAGAGACCAGCGCCCCGGTGACCCTTCCTTCTTAGACGACATGTATTATCAGCCGCTCTTGGTGCATACAGGAAAAAGGAAGCAATCTGCCCGGTGTTTCCTGTGGACCTCTGAGTTTTACAGTCGAGTCTCGGTGCACACTTCCTCCACACTCCTTTTGTTCTCAGCGTATTAACGTGTCTCAGCCCCCGCGTCTGGACTTTTCCCATCAGCCACGCTAATTTGTTTTTGTGTGGTTATGGGAATGACACATGGGAATGAAGGAATTGGTATACTGTAGCTGGGAACTCGGATAGTGTCTAAAGGTCTTTTTTGGGCAGCTCTTTGTTAGAACCAGAACATGAGGGAAGTGTAGGGGAAGTTATTTATTTATTTAGACACATAAAATGCATCTTTTCCTGTATTTCTTTGTGAAAGGAAGCTTTAACGAGTGTATCTGTGTTTTGCAGACGGAGTGCGCTAACTTTGTTCGCCTCCTGCAGCCCCACAACCGCACCCACCTCCTGGCCTGTGGAACCGGTGCTTTCCAGCCAATGTGCGCTTTCATCAGCGTGGGCCACAGAGGAGAGGTGAGGCGTCTCAGCACATCACCCGCAAAGACATCGACAAACAGATCTACTACACCGATACAGCCGCGCCCACTAAAACACACAAAGCTTGGCTGTGTCTGAAGCACAACTTGAGAAATACGGAGCCCGTCATAAAGGGCCCGGCACTGTATTGTGTAAGGGCCACGATTCCGCGCTTGATACACCAAATCTCCACTAAATAATGACTAAATCCTCCCATTATGCCCCCACCCACACAAACCTCCAGATCTTTGGTCAGAAATGTTGACAGGAACCATGTGAAGGATCTGGACAGAAACATGTTGGTAGGTCATGAGCTCGCTGGACGGCCCCAGCAGTCTCCTGAGTTTATCTGAAGCTCAGCCAGATCCTGGGGGACAAACAGTGGTGTTGTGTCTAAAATCACACACTTGTTCCCTATTCACCACTCCCTATAAAGGGAGTTGGCTTGAGTGAACTACTTAGTGCACTCACTGATAAGCTGAAAGTCCATTTTTGGGCACAAAGCCGTGGTGCTTCAAACTGCGTCACATGCACCAGATCACATCATTTTACTTTTTTCTGCTATTTAAATATAAAACACTTATTGGCTGTTTGACTCTTGATGTGCTTTTATTTCCTTAATATTTAACTTAATTATTAATTAATAAATGTGGTTATGTCTAGCTTCTCAGGTGGTTGATGGGATAGATTGCTTGCTCAGGGAGCATCGGTGCATTTGGATGATACAGTGCAATATTTAGGGTATGGGGGCGGGGGTGTATATAGAGCAAGGGGGAGGGGGGGGCACAGGGCAGATTCACCCACAGACCTCTGCCCGGGCCTGGGTCTCCAATGGGGCCTCAGTTTTATTTTGTCTGCACTGAAAACAAAGAAAGGACCACAAGAAGTGTCGCGATATTTTTGATGCACCTCATTCATCATTTAACAAAAATCCCCCCTCCCCATCTAAACAGCCCTTCAGACCAGCCTCACCTCTATGTAAACACCGGTCTTGGTGGTGATTCTCCCCACACGACCACCAGCAACTTGCCACAGAAGTCTTGATGTCGCCTCCAAGCTCTGCAAACTCCCACTTTAATCAGATATGTTTTAGACGCTTATCTGATTAGAGCGGCGTGGCTGTACCACTGTAACATCAGGAGTTGACAGGAACCAAGTGTGTGGTCTCCTGTGGAGGAAACAAGGCTAATGGAACAAATATGGAGGGTGCCAAGATGTTTTTTTTTTTTATGAAGAAAGAGATTTGCCCTGTCCTGTTCTCAGAACCCTGAGTGTGAGGTTAAGCCTCAGCAGGCAGTGCAGCCAGGGGTTACTAAGCCACAGCAGTTCACCTCCGTATGCTGAAGATGCACCTACACACATCCATGGACGGACCAGAATCAATGGTGCAGTCTTTACTGAGCCACACTTAGGGTGAAAACGGACGAAGAAGGCTTGATGTTGGCAGAAGCTGGAAAATCAACCAAAATATAACGTACCATTATTGTCTACCAAGCCAAGTTAGTAGCCAATGAATGTTTGGCCCCCCCAAGCAAAAAGAACTTGGCCCGACCTGTTGGGATTCGTGGAAATGTGCTTGGCTCTGCAGCCGGCCAGACGGAAACCAGCACAGCCCTTGTTTTGATCACTTCTTTGTTTGGATGTGTGCATATCAAGGTCCACTCATTTCCCAGGATGTGGCAGATTCCCGACTGAGCTGTGTGTGTGCACGCGTATGTGTGTGTGCATGTGTGTGTGCGTGTGTGAGACCATTGCTCAGAGCACAACCCCTCTTTTCAGCTCTTCAGAGTGTCCGTCTGAATAGATGACACCACAGGGAGCCTGTCCATTTATTTAACCAGTCGTTAACTGGCGGAGAACACACAGTCTGGCGTTTGTCTGACCTCTCAAGGGAACAGAGGCCGCGTGCCCTCAGACTGGACTCTGGGTGGGATGACCTTTGACCCTCAAGGTATTTAATCTCAGTTAGGTGCAGAAATACCCTCAAGCCTTTCTCGTGTGATTCTCTTGTTTTATTCGTATGTACAGGCTGCTAGAAATGTATAAATTGTTACTATTTTCTCCTTTAATCCAGTGTAAATCCAGCGCAGCTTGAATCACAGTCACCTGGTTAAATACATTCACACATCAAAATTTCAACACTCTTTTCCAGATAAAATATTGTTGATAGTGTAGCAGCCAGACAGGCACTGCAGCATCATTAATAATGTTAAAACCTGTACACAAACAGCACAAGCCATGAGGTCAAAACCCAAACGGATGAAATGGGAAAGGGAATGTATTCAAGTCGAACATTTCTATTCATCCATGACCAGCATGTTCATACACAAGACTGTGGAAGCTGGGAGTTTATTATGTTGCTCAAGGACACTTTCACAATACTGACATTTAAACAGGAGGATGATGATAGTTAAACAAAAGAATTATGCAGTCAGCTGAGAAAAGGTTTTGTTCTGTTGGACCTGAATCTTACTTTGTTGGATGCTTCAGGAGCCAACGGTATTATTTATGTGAGGTGTTGAGCTCGACTGGCTGACACACACCAAGAAAGGGCCCAGAGACCTCTGGTCATGAGCTGACAGTGCATGGGTCTGTACAGGTATGCTGGTTTCCTCCCACAATCAAAGAATGTGCCTCAGGTTGATTAGCAGCTCTTAATCACTGATAGGAGTGTTCCCAATACAGTCTCTCTCTCTCACGCTCACACACACACACACACACACACACACACACACACACAGATACAGCTGTCCGGAACAGTCATAGATGGGAAAATAAACAAGATTGCAGTGATGACAAAGAGCAGTGAGACCCCCCCCCCCCCACACACACACACACACACACACACACACACATACACACATAAACAGATAAAAATACAAAATTGAAGGTTCAACACATAAATACGACACAGAGTCAGACCAAACATGTTGAAGCGCACATTTAATCCTTGACATAAGCACCCATCTGAGGCATTGCGCAGCACTTTACGGGAGACTGAAGCACTTTCTCACACGATAAAAGCTGCATTTTCTACCCCACTTTTTCCTTTTTGGCACATAAAACAGCAACTTGCTGAGTAAGTCACTTCCTCGCGCCGCGATGGCACAGGTCCACGACAGTCTTGTAAGTGCTGCACATGGGACACTTTCAAGTCCAGTGGGAGCGAAAAGTGAAGCCAGCTGGACTTACGTGGATGAATAAGTGGACTTAAAAGACTGAAAGCATCATAAAAAATTTATTGGATATGAACTATCTTTTTAGTTCTCCCACACATGTTGTCTTTGGACCAAAGCCTTCCAATACAAATGAATCAAGTCTCTTTCACTGCTTCTGCCTTTTCTAATCCCCAATTTCAGTCCTAATCCTTATCATTTATACTGGTATTAGCAACCATAACTCCCAGAACCACCCTTGTCTTTGCTTTTACTTTCCCTCACTAGAGGAGCATGACATGTAAATGGAGAAGAATATTCTTACGTCAGGGGTGCCTGGTTGTACCGTACACACTGGTGATCAGGAGTTGGGGGAGGTTGTAACACGATCGTTTATGAGTAAATAGTCATCAGTGTGTTTTGTAGAGATGCGGATTTGCGTCGCTCAAAGGTCGGTGTACACGCCTTGCCTGGCATGCCCGCGCAGCGGCCGCTCGGCGCTGCAGCATTCGCGCGTGTTTGTCTTGGCCGAGTACGGCCGACGTGCGTCTGTCAGCTTAATCAGCGGGCGGCAGCAGTGCTTGCGCAGAGACGACGCAGGCCCGCGCACCAGCGGCCCTCCACGGGCCTCACGCTCTCCGCTGAGCAAGTGTTTGGGTGCACGTACTCACCGTGTGTGGGCGTTGTGTTGTCTCAGAGCTCCTTAGACACTTGCCTCCCACTGACTTCAATGTCATCGTCCCTGCTTGCCCCCCCCCTCAGTAACAATACTCCATTGTCTATGGGAGGAACAGTGACTCCTGCATGCTGAGTTCACAGTAAGGACACTGAAATGAGTAATTTGATCTCGAATCAAACGGCAGGTCTGCCTTTTTGATCCCCAGAAGTCCCATCGATCACAGCGAGCCTGCACACGGGCTAAACTGGTCTAAACTGGGCCTTTTGTCCACCGTGACCCTGCGGTGACCCCATACATCAGACAATCCAAGGATGTGGTCGGTGTTTATGGCCGAAAGTGGTGACGGACAAACAGCCAGTCTGCTATTTTAATCACTTCCTTGTCTACGTTGTTCAATTATAAAAATAGCTGAAGTGAAAAGTGAGCTTTTCTTTAACACAGAGAGATGTTCTCCTTTTCCACTTTGAGCCTTTGTTAATGAATAAAGCATACAAACCCTTAAGGCGGGCCTTCACACGACGGTGTGTCATGTTTTCGTGTTTCATCACTTTAACAGAACTCCACCGCTATCAAAAAACATCACCACCTACATGAGTGGAGGAAGAAAGATGAAGTTTGTTCCAAAAGTGTCAGGACCTTTTCTCATGAGCTGTAATATTTGGATAGCGTTATGCTTGATAACGTTCTCCCGTTCCCGATTCTGTTCCTCGACGCAATAAAGTTGGGCTCTCAGCGTTAAAGCTCACAGGCTCCCTGGTGGGAGTCTCGTCTGAACTCTGGCACCTCTGACGATCCTGCATTTCCTTTTCTCTCAGAGGGCGCCCGTAGTTCTCAGACAAATGCAGGTCAGTCCGAGGACAAACGAATGGGAACCGCAGGCTGAATCTGAAAACGGCTCCAGTTACGTGTCTTTATTAGGGTCTGAAAATCCGAAAAAATTGCTTCAGGTCACAAAAAAAATGTGTGATTTTCAATTGGAAGGATTGATGAGGGACTTCTAATCCCGTTCGTGGTTTCAGATCCCACAGAGTGAGTTAATAATTCTAGTGTTCCTCTGAGAAGGCACAAATATCAACACAGGATGATGACGAAGTACCTGCTGGAGCTGTATCAAGGTCTTTGTGTTTGTTCCTCTCACAGCACGTCTTCACGATGGACCCTACCAACGTGGAGAATGGACGGGGGAAGGTCCCGCATGACCCCAGCCTCCCCTTCGCCAGCACCTTCAGTGGTATGTCCTTTGGGATATAATTGTTGTATTTCAAAAACAAACCCTGTACGAAGGCAGTTTATTCAGGTCATTTGGCCTCCAGATCAACGCTTTCCTGTTGAAACCAGGTGCAGTTGGTCTTCACTCCCAGGACGAGCTTTTCTCTTCTGCCTGTCGATCACTTTGAGCCTTTGTTTTCCAAATAGTTTTCAGCTTTTGAAATATTTCATAAAGGAGTTCTTTAAAAATGCAGCTCACTGTATCTGTTGTGTTTTCCCAGCTTTAAAGTGAGCAGTGCTTCCAGAACACATAAATATGCAATTATCTCTGTCTTCACCTCTTTATCAGCGTGTCAGTCATCTTCATCTGTGTTTTAGTTTAAAGCCTTTATGCTTTTAATTCCATTAAGGCTCACCGGAGCAGACTTTATCCAGAGTCCATGAGGACTTTAGGCTGGTGCTGGAAAAAAACGTCTGTCAAAACACTGAGTTGTTGTCTTTGTTGTAAGGTCCCTGCAGCCGAGAATCGGATCGGATCCGACTTCATGTTTTCTGATGAGATAAACATTTAAAGACTTGTTTACACTTGCTACATGCTAGCCTTGCTCCCAGACCCTCAGTTGTGCATTTTGTGCTCTTTTTCCATCACTAGACCAGCTGAGAAGTGGTGGAACATGGGTGGAAAAAAACAAACAAAAAAAAGAGGCTCATTCTAAAGGATGAAAGTTGGATGAAAGAATCGGTTGTAATGAAGTGTATCACGATCAAAAACAAATTAAAGCGTTTGAATGAAAATCTTTTGAACTAAAAAAAAAACACCTCTTGACTTATTTATTTATATCTCTGTCAGTGTGATCCTTCCAGGAGTTGCTCAGTTTTCTTTCCTCCTGACTCATTTCCCTGAAGCTGTGTCACCTCTCACATCCTTGTTGTTCTTCCTACCTTTAAATTCCCCAAAGATTTAGTCCCTCATTGTTGCAGACATTCTCAGCCTAAACTCTATATCATATGTACCCCCCCCCCCCCACACACACACACACACACTTCTCTCCATTAGGTGGGGAGTTGTACACCGGACTGACAGCGGATTTCCTGGGGAGAGACTCGGTGATCTTCAGGAGCATGGGGAGTCGCTCCACGATGAGGACGGAAACAGACCAGAAGCTGCTCCATGGTAACTAACCTGCTTACATTGGACTTAGTGGTGTATGACAGCTTTCATTGATGCTGAGGGGTTTCAGCAGGGACGTCTTTCTTACTAGTTTGTATGCACAATTGGACTTTTCCCTCTTTGAAGTCAGTATCAGCTTCTGACAGGCCCATCTCAGTTAATACTGTGGTGAAATCTGTCATTGTGCATTCAAGTGTTATAAAACACTTAATCTGACCCTGACATAAGGCGTTAAGCTCCAGCTCCAGGGGAGGAACACACCTGGTCCCCACAGATTTGAAACACCTGTGATGCAATGCATCCATGATCTGATTTTAGCCAAAAGAATATTGATTTTCTAGTTGCCATCCTAAGGAATTGCTCCGTATTCGCTCACTCGCCTTCTTCCCTCGCAGATCCGAAATTCGTCGCCGCCCACCTCATCCCCGACAATGCCGACAGAGACAACGATAAAGTGTACTTCTTCTTCACCGAGAAAGCCGCAGAGGCGGGGGACAGGGAGGGGGCCATACACACACGCGTGGGCCGAGTTTGCGCGGTGAGTTTCCACGCAGGAGAGATCCCGTTCCAGATCCAGTCCGTGATTTCCTTTTCCATTAAAGCCGAAGTTTAGCTGCAGCTGAGAGGCCTCGAGTCCTCTGAGGAGACACCGGACGGACAAAAGAACGCTGCAGGGGTTTCTGTTGGCAGGTAAAAATCAGAGCAGCTGCGTTGGTGGATGTCCAGGACTGCAACCTCAGCAGCCATGTTTTTTTTCTCCATGAAGATGTTGAGTGGTGATCTGGGAATGGACTCCTCGTGGGTGTTTTTTAGTGTCCAGCCCAGCACTTTAAGGCGGTTATAAAGATTCACTGTCTAACTGGGAGGAAAACATCACCTGTGAGATGATAACATTGTCAAGAAGGAGGCGGCAGTTTGATTTATTAGTTTTCTACATGGCTTGAGGGTGTTTTGTGCAAGATCACCTCAGACAGGTGGTACTGGTTTAATGGGTTTATCCTTCTTGTGTGACAGCGGGAGAGATAGAGAGAAAAAGGAAAGGAGCGCCCTTCTCTCGTGATGTTCGGAAACAGACGAGTCTGTTGACCCTCAGAAGTGATTGTCAGATTGATCCACACACTCTCTCACAGTCCCGGTGCACACGATCATGCACCCGGGGGGGGGTGCACACAAAACGCCTGCAATGAGAGCCAGCTGCAGGGATTTCAGGAGCTTCACTCCTGACTTTCTTTGTCTTCTTTAGCTCTTCTGCTCTTCCTCCCCATCTGCCCGTAATTCTCCGCACACACGTGTTGTCCAGGCCAAGTTGGTCCCGCTGAGGAAAACTATTTCATCACTTTAACACAGAACACTGCCACTCTTCTTGCCAAGGAGGCTGACACGCACACACACGCACGCGCACACACACACACTGTTCCCCTGGATTCTGTTACACATGAAGGTACATAACTGTATCTATTATGAGTCCCTCTGTCTCCTCTTTCTCTTCGTCATCTGCCAGCTGGATGGATCTGCGCTCCTCTCTCTCCACCTCTGACTCTGAGGCCCAAGTTGCTGCTGCACGCTGCCTGTGTGACTCACCGAGCACAAAAGATACCAGCAGTTTGTGATTAATTATTACTGTAGGTGATAAACACTGTGTTCTTTTGTTTTGTTTTTTTGTTTCTTTCCCCTCAGAATGACGTTGGAGGACAGAGAGTGCTGGTGAACAAGTGGAGCACCTTCATCAAAGCCAGACTGGTCTGTTCGGTTCCTGGGCCTCATGGCATCGACACACATTTCAACCAACTGGGTGAGATAAAAACAAGAGGTTTTGCAAGACAAGAGACTATGCTTTGGCACATGCAAGCATACACAGACACACACACACACACGACTGTACTAATTCTTGTGTTTTTTTACTCATAAACAGAGGATGTTTTCCTCCTGAGAACGAAAGATGAGAGAAATCCAGATGTTTATGCTCTCTTCAGCACTATAAGGTGAAGATTCCCACCACTTCCTGATCTCTGAATCATCCTGTACTTAAAGAGTTGTTTCAATGAGAGCAACTAAAATGTTATTCTTTTTTTAATCCGGTAATTTAACTCCCTAGCCTTGTGCTGATTATGTACTTAATGTCCAGCTGTGTAACTTTTTAATAGTCTTCTGTCAAAAATCAAATATAATACAAATAGACACAGTTTTTATAGTGTAGAATTACCAAAGCATAGTAATTACAATGTTTTCTTTGACGTTGGAGTGGGCTTTTTGTATAAATATTGATGCGGGTCCCCCGCCATGGCTGCTAGAAAATTACGCTGCCATGTTTCTTGGCAACCACTCAGACTCTGTTGTTTTGCAAAAAAATGATTCAAAATGTTCTTAACGCTTCCTCATTCAACTTATTCGCACCCCATAGCATTATTAAGTATATAGAAATAATGTAGAAAAAATATCACTGTATTTCCAGGTTGAATGCAGGAGCTGACCTCAACCCTCTCTTTCATATGAGTTTAGTTATTTTATCTGTATAAATGTTTGACATTATCAGTTTTAAAATCTCTCTTCTTCCCTCCGCAGTAATGTTTTCCAGGGATTTGCTGTGTGTGTTTACCGTATGAGTGATATCAGAGAAGCCTTCAATGGACCTTTTGCCCATAAAGAGGGCCCAGACTACCGGTGGGGAGCCTATGAAGGCAGGGTTCCCTATCCAAGACCAGGCGTGGTGAGCGACCGGGCGGCAGATACAATCACACTATCATTTTGAGCTTGAGCGGTACCATATTGTAACTTGCACTTAGCTTGGCAACCTTTCAAAGAAGCGGCATACCCTCATACGCTGATGACACACAGTTTCATATTTCCTAATGGTCCGCAGCTCTTTGCCTTGGTGAACTCCATCAATTCAGAGCCTCAAAAACAGATGAGAGGGTTTTTTTTTTTTCCCCCCTCTCATGCTGCCGATTCTCAATAGAATTAAAACAGAGACTTAATAATGAATAATGTAATAAATTGTTACAGATCTAATACAGAGGGTCGGAAACAGTTCCAAAAAGCAACGTGATTTAAAAAATGAGGCACAGAAAAGTTTCCATGTCGGTAAAATAAACTAATGTATCTGCTGTTGCAGCTGTGCTGACTGTATACAGAAGAGAGCTGTAACCTGGTTCAGCTCAGCAGAGCCCTGTCATGTTCTCTCAAGCACACCACCACGACTCAGAGTTACCATGTTAGCACGCGCACACACGCGCACACACACACAAACACACACGCACACACACACGCATATACATAGTCCTGTCGCGTGTCATTCCACCTCATTAGCGGAATCAAGAAGAGAATACGGAGGCAAAGGAAATATGGATGATGTGAGAACAGAGCAGTCACCTCTGTGGTTTCACTCCAGCGACACTCTGATTAACAGGAATGTTTTCGCTCAGGAACTGGGGGAGTAGTGGGGGAGAGGGTGGGAAACAGGAGAAGAGAACTCTCAGGGATGTTTAAACGCGCCTCCGCCAAAACCTGCCGGAATTTTCTGACTCATTTCATCTCAACAGGACATTAAAATCAGTTTTATGTTATTGAATTTTCATGAAATAGGCTTACTTGCATGGCCAAACACTTCCAGAGGTGGAACATTCATGGAAAATCTTGTTTTGGAAGGATTGGATGGATTATTTCTCCCTATAGATATTTATCCCTTTCTGAATTATTACTGTTCATATTTTTGTGTCATAAGTTGTGCCAGAACACCAATGATGGAAAAAGAGATAAACTTTATTGCAAATTAATCAGAGATTTAGTGCTTGACTCACCTGAATCAAAGCATTTGTTTTTTCTGGAAGGTACCAATTTAATATTATGATAAAGTATCATTGATTAAAAAAGAATAAATGTTACGATTATTATGACATGCACTTATTTACACAAAAGCTGACAATATAAATCTTAATGTTGACATTGATATTTTAACAAATACATAATAATAATATTATTAAAGAACTACATAAAGAATTAAGAACTACACAAGAATGGTTGAAAAAGAAAATCAGGGAGGAACTGTAAGTAATGTAAAGTAATGATAAGGAAAACATTTAGATCACCTGGTTTTAGGTGTTTCACCTGGTTTAGGTGTTTGTTAGTCATTCATCAATTAAATTTATTTTGTTTATTAATCACAATTTATTGTAAGTATTATTTCTGTATGTCTCTTTGCTCTATATTTTACACATAAATCTATAACTTTCTTGAATAAGATATTAGAATTTAGAATTGATGGATGTATACACTCATCAATTCACACCATTGTTTGATAGGAAAATGCATCATCTTTAATCAGATAGTTTGTGAATGAAATCACAACCAGAGAGGCCGATGTTGAACTGGAAAAAGCAATTTTCCAGGACTGTAACCACAGCTGGATCCATTTACTCTAATGGATCGGTTTCCTTTATCCAAGCCAACACAGCGCTTGGCCTGTTTAACCCTCGAACGGGCAAACACTCGCATACAAAGTCGTAAAGAGACAACATTTACTCTTTCATTGTCACTTGGCCCCAGAATGGAAACCAGTGTCTACTGGTGAGAGTTCAGGCATCTCAAGGTCAGATGTTTGGGATCTATTAAAGACTTTATGAGTGTGAAAGTTGAACATAGTTGTGTTTGCTATGGCCTAGTTCACTGTAGCGCACTTTTAAACAAAAAATAACTGTAAAGTTGAATCAAAGAAATAAAACCTTTGCCTCGTTTAAGCCAGTGTCACTTAAACGAAAACTCTACTGCCACCCACTGGCCTGGCTCTACCTTGATAAACAGATATTTAGACAGAATACGCTTGGGTCTCTCTGCCCCAAAATAGCAATTTTGTTGATTTTAATGCACTCACGGGTGGGTGAGAGCTTGAATAGTGTTCTTGGAGTCGTGTGGAATTACATTCAAACAACACAACTCGCTACACGCCGCACCTGGGATCGGTTACATTTGCTATTAAACATCAATCTCTGGAGCATTTTGAGTCTATAATGTCCCTGCGCAGTTCGGATCCCCCCCTGAAATTGAATCCAGGCCATTAGAGGACTGTTGAGTGTATCAGTTGCTATTGTGTTAAGCACGCAGAAGTATATTTCTACCATATGGAAGGACGGTCCGACCCAGTATGGTAGTTCAACTGTCTCTGTGACCCTCATCCTCCCTGAAGCTCTTGAATACAGAACAGTTGAGCCGATGGTGCAGGTAATATTTAGATCGCTGCCATCTGACTCAGAGCTGAAAGTCAAACCTGAGCCGCGGTCGTGCACAGCGCATCAGGCTCTACTTGGGATTAAAAGGGGGAGCCCGGACTTAACGAGAACAATGACTGGAGCGGCACGCCGCTGAGGAGGCCAAAGCTGCCTTCAATCGAGAGGCAACAACAAACAGGCTGTTGCTGAAGGAGGGCTTGGCCACCGTCACAGACAACAGCTCAGCAGACGCTACGGTCTCCACGGCTTCATTAGGGAAACGTGCTTAGTGTGTGTGTGTGTGGGAGAGATTCTGGCTGCTTCAAAAAGGACTAAGCCACAAGTTAACTTTCTTCATGATGGTTCATCCAACAGTCTTGACTTGTCCTGAATGTGTGAGCTCCACACCATCCCAGCCAAAAATCGAGCCCTTTTTCATGATTGCGGTGATGCAAACGGGAGAATTTCCATTTCCACACAGCTGTTTCAAACACAAAACCATCCACCAGTTTTATAAACAGTAAAACTTCTGAAGGTTCTCCAAGATAATGAGGCTTTTTTTCCCCTTAGCTCACCGCATGACTATCGCCATGAGTTAATCAGCCAACATCCTCGCTAAAAACGACACTAAACCTTATTGACCGTCTGCCTCTGGTCTTTTTAGTGCCCGAGTAAAATCACCAACCAGCCGGGCAGGGAGTTCGGAAGCACCAAGGACTTCCCTGACTCAGTGCTGCAGTTCACCCGTAACCACCCACTGATGTGGCGGTCCGTGTATCCCGCCCTGCGCCAGCCCGTGCTCGTAAAGGCCAACATTCCGTACAAGCTGAGGCAAATCGTGGTGGACCGCGTGGAGGCGGAGGACGGCCAGTACGACGTCATGTTTATCGGCACAGGTGTGAGCCACGCGCACGTCCCGCTGTTTTTCCTGTCGACCTGACCCTGGAATGCTCCATTAATTGGCGGGTGTGACCCACGTTCCTTGTCTTGTAGACATAGGTACGGTGTTGAAGGTGATCGCTCTGCACAGCGGGAACAGTCTGGAGACGGAAGAGGTCACACTGGAGGAGCTGCAGGTCTTTAAGGTATTCTGATTTCTTTCCTCACGTCCACGTTCCTTCCATTGAACCTCCACAACAATCCCGAAGTCGACCTCTAAAGTTCAAGCTGTTTCCTCCTCGTGTTCATGTCCTCCTGTCAGGTTCCTCCCACGTGTTAACCTTTCTTTATTACAGGTGCCAACTCCAATCACGTCAATGGACATATCTGTAAAACGGGTAAGTTACACCGATTTCAAACCATTAAACCAAGATTTTCCTGTGTTATTCAGTTTCCTCCCCTTCCCCTCCTGATTCCCAACAGCAAGCCCTGTATGCGGGCTCTCCTGCTGGTGTGGCTCTGGTGAAGCTGCATCGCTGCAAGACGTACGGGAGCGCCTGCGCGGAGTGCTGCCTGGCCAGGGACCCTTACTGCGCCTGGGACGGATCGGTGTGCGCACGATACTTGGCGAACAGCAAACGGCACTTCCACAGGCAGGACATCAGACACGGAAACCCTGTGCTACACTGTTCGGATCAGAATCCCAGTGGTGAGCAGCATGCGCACACACATCCTCGTATTACCCAGCATTACCCACCCTGACCCTAGACCTGACCTCAACCCTCAATCAGTCCTTTGAAATGTCCTCCCTTACGTAGTAAAACAAGTATTTTGGTACTCAATATGTAGTGAGTATAAGAACACACACAAAAAAAATGCTGACAGTTTAGTTTTGAATGATTCTAGAGAATACATATATTGTTTTATTACGCCTACATGAGCTGTAAAGGTGCTGACAGGTAGATATTGTTACCAATCTCCAGACTTTTTCCATAAAAACACGAGAATGGTGGTCATTCTGTGCAGGAAAGCATATATCAGTAAGCTCATGTGGACAGAGTATTTACTTCCAATGTAGGTTGGAGTTCATGTCTGTCAGCCTGCAAGAGAAAAATGGGATCACCGCATTATTTGATGCTCCCTCGCTGCATTAGCTTCCACGTAGGCACCCGGAGAGGCAGGCATAACAACACAGATCCGCGTTCTGGACACAGCCGCCACCTGTGCTCTTCTCGGCGGTGGTCTCCACACACTCTCTAAAGTATTTGCAACAGACGTGAATATTGCGTACGCTGGTAAACAAATAGCAAAGGTCCTGACGAGAGGCCAGTGGACACGTGCCGGCCCGCGTCTGAACGCACTGGCTCCGCATCTGTCCGCTCCAGAAGGGACGTACGCTCAAGGGTGTTTATGGGAGAAGCTTTCCAGTTTATCCGGGCTGCGCGAGGCAGATGGAAGCAATAACACAGAGAGTAAATGTTGTTTTATCCTCACTAATTAAAAGAAGGGAAACCAGACAGAGTGTGACAAATGTGTTTGGTGTAGAAACAGACGAGGAGACATTTAACCTCCGTTTAATTAAGGCACTTAAAGAAAATGAACGGGAGGGAGGGAGGATAAAAAAAGGGGGCATGTACGTGGGTTGGATCAACACCGGCACGCTGAATTCAGCTGTGGTTTGACGGTGATGAAAAATTCCTCCCTCTGGGCTTCTGTTCTTAAGTAAACTGAAGTTGGTTTTCAAGGATCCTTTGTGAGTGCTTCGAGCTTTAGCAGACAGTAATGACTGTGGTATCACAGCGGTAACCGCTAGTGAGGCCGGTCTGGCTTTAACTGGAGCCCCGCTCCAGTGAACCCGAGCAAACAGTGGGCTTCCTTAACACTCGGCCTCGCCCGCAGACCTGGACGTGACGGACGGCAGGCTGGTGTACGCCACCGAGAACAACAGCACCTTCCTGGAGTGCATCCCTCGCTCTCCACAAGCTACCGTCAGCTGGCTCGTCCAACGGGACGATCGGAAGGAGGAGGTAGGACGCTTGTGTTCCATCCATCCATCCATTCATCATCCATCCATCATCCATGCATCCATCCATCCATCATCCATCCATCCCTCTATCCAGCTATCTATCATGCATCCATCCATTCATCATCCATTCATCATGCATGCATGAATCCATCCATCCATCCATCCATCCATCATCCATCTGTCCATCCATCCATCTATTCATAATCCATCCATCCATCCATTCATCATGCATACATCCATCCCTCCCTCCCTCCATCCATCATCCATCCCTCCATCCACCAGAGCAGCTCAGGTAAGGGTGCCTGATAACAGGTAAACTTGATCACTTGTGGATTCTTAAACCCAGAGCAGCTGTTGTGCTCTGGTGGAGGACGGTGTGGGAGCTGTAGGAGTCGGGTCAGGTTGACGACGCCCCGATGAAGCACATCTGAATTTGGCACGTGGCTGACACATTTGACAGCCATTAACCATGTGGTTCAAATGAAGCCACCGAAGGACGACTCTCCCTCTCATGGAAAAGCGGTGAAGGCTTAATTGTCTGCCAGGTTGCCGCAGTGGCGGCACACTCTCCGTCCGCCAGTGGTAGCACGCTCAATCATGGAGACATGACCGCCCTGCTCGGTTCCTTTGCAAATAAACATTTGCTGCCACTCAAACTGACAAGGCGGCCATGTTTATGTTGGCTGAGGGGGAGGAACGAGGGAGTTGGAGAAGGGAAGAGAACGCTAGAAAACTAACATTGACTGGAGGGAGCAGCAATGTACAAACTGTACAAAGAGCTCTATGCATTCCACAGAATTTTCTAAAGAATTGTAAAGTTGATTTAAATTATACAGTACGGATGCTTTAATCTCATATTTCTCTATTTCCCTCTTTTCATAACAAACGGGAATGTTTTCAGGAGATACATCCACCACCTCCTCATGTATTTGTGGGCCAAAAAACTATACCTAAAGAGCTACAGTCTCACATAATTTTGATTAAATTTTAAGTTTAGAGTACATTAGAATGCAGATTGCAGAGATTCATTACCAGTATCGTTTTTTAATGATACCACATTTACACAACATGCTCGTATTATTCATCAGACTCGCTTCTCTAAACTATGTATATAATATACATGTTAATTATTCAAAATTATTGTTTTTTTGAGTAGTGTGGGGAGACTCTGCATATATTGGTATCAGTTGATATTGGTTTCAGAAATTAAGACTATCTGAACATCAGATATGGGTAAAAAAAATACTTGCCCTTAATAAATAAATAAATGCATAATATTTACTTGGAAATGTTATTTAACCAACTATTTTATTCTTCAGGTGAAACTGGATGATCGGATCATAGCGACAGATCAGGGTCTCCTCTTTCGCCGAGTATTCCACCAGGACGAGGGTTCCTATATCTGCCGCTCCCGAGAGCACGGTTTCACCCAGACCCTGGCCCGGCTCAACCTCCAGGTCCTGCAGGGGGACACTGTGGACGACCTCCTGACCCGCGACAACGCCGGCCTCCCCGACCCCTTCAAGGAGCGCTCCACGGGAGGCTACAGGGCCTGGATGCCCTGCAGCACCTACAGCAGGGCTGGCTCGTCCGGCACCATTGGACAGTCGCGCACGTGGTTCAAGGACATCATGCAGCTGATCGGGCCGTCCAACCTGCCGCACGTGGAGGAGTACTGCGAGAGGATGTGGTGCAACGACAAGCTGAGGAGGAAGCACAAGAGCATGGTGGAGAAGTACCGGCAGGCGCATGAGAGCCCCAAGAAGGTCCACAGCAAAACCCCTGGCGAGCGGAACCGGACGCCGAGGGACGTGAGCCTGTGGGAGGAGTAGTGGGGACGAGAGGACAGAAAGGACAGTTGACACAGCACGAGCATTTATAACCAGGACCCGAAGCTCTGACAAATGAGGTTTTCATAAATAAGCTAATTAGAGCTTTAACATGTAGTTTGTGTGAGTCACGGTTCTAAAAAGTCCCAAAAAGACATTAATGAGCCTTTGGGGGGAAAAAAAAAATCCTGATTTCATGTCATCCAATAACTTTACAACTTCCCAAACCTCAGATGACGACACGCTCGTCGACTGGTGTTGCTAACTGTCTTTGGCGAACTGACTTTTCAAACTGGGGAGTCTGGGACTATCCCAAGAGCTCTGACATCCAGCGAGCCTTGTCTTTCCACTCTCTCACCAGTCTGGATACGGGAACCACCGAGGCTTGTGTCTTCTTCAACGTTAACATGCTGTATTTTAACTGTGTATAAACTGAATACTCACACTTACTGTACATCCTTACATGGACACACACTCAGTCTCTGTCTCGCGTACACTGAACTCATAAACTCGACATTAGCGGGAGCGACCGTGAGACGAATGTTGACGGTTCAACAGATCTTCAAGCGTTATTCACACCCAACACCTCAGCAAAGCAACAGTGTGTTACTAAGTGACGCCTTTAGAATGTCAGCTTTGTCTCAACAAGCGGCTGAAATGAGGCATTAAGGGACAAGGGACATAAGGCGGCCCCTCTGCGGTATCATCCCCTCATGCTTTAATCATCGGCTGAGCTCCTTTTCCCACAGTTCCTGCGTGCCGTAGCTCTCCTGTGAAAATACAGGGAAGAAGAGAAGGCGTGAGCCGCGATGGCTGAGTTCTTTGCTTTGTCAACACTGGTTTTGAGACGGTTCGCGGCTTAATAACACGATAATCCACTCCATTGTCACGTTCAGCTTGTGGAGTTAAGGAAATGAAAACATACATTTTTTTTTAAGAGTTGGAAAAAAAAAAAAGCTGATGATCAGGACAGAAACTTTGGGTGGCTGTGGATCACTTACAGCTATAAAACGAACACCTCGTGAAGGAAAAACACCTTTTTTAAGCCTCTGTAGTTTGCTGCCAATGCACAGTGGATCATTCACATCTATCCAGCTCAGAAGAGATAAACAACATTCTGTTGTTGCCAGGAAACAGAGGGCTGTAGATCTATTCTGAGACAGCAGCGCACCCTCGTCATTAGCAACGTCCAATTTAAAAAAGAGACTTAAAGGAACCATGTAAGACTCTTTGTATGTAGGTACTGTGCATTTCCCCTCATGGTGATGATCGATATTAATACTACAGCAAATCATCATCTGAAGAGTTCCCTGATATTTCATTGTTGGCTTAAAGTACGCCTTGTACTCCAGTTAAGTGTTCTCTTAGTGTAACTAAGTAACTTCCTGTGACTTTCCTTATGTCTTTGTATTGTACTCTGTACTGTCTAGAATTGTTTCTGGTGTGTGTCCAGTGGAAGGAAAACTGTGTGAATGGCATTAAATGTTTTAGTAGGTAAGTTATTCTTGTTTCAGAAAATTTCAGAAAAAATAACAGAAACAAGTCTGCCTTGTTGTTTAATGACTAGCTGTCTGTGTTGTTTGTTGGGGTGATATATAAAAATTACTTTTAAAAAGGTGTAACTTTGTAATTCCTTAGTGTTCTAAAATTTGTGTTTCCATCTTAAAGAATTTACCACATAAAAAACAACAGTTCACTTCTGAAAAGAATCACAGAATTAAACTGTAAATATTAAAAGACCAAACAGAATTTCCCTGTCCTTGAACTGTTGCTGATTAAATGTTATTTTTTGCTGTTGAATTTACAGTTTAGAGAACATTAATGTTCAACTTCACGCCTTTCACTATGGCGACAAAAGACACAATCGTGCGTTAATGTGGCGAGAGAGTGTTTGGACACCAGAAAATGATTTCAGGTGATTTTCACTGATTGCTGATTGGTGGCAACAATCAACGAGCGCCTGCAGCTTCGTCTGGTTGCCATGGCTGCGCCACATGAAGCAGATGATACAGTCAGGCCCTGAAAATGCTGGCTGAGGCCCCCTGGCCTCCACGAAGCTATCCTCACAGGACTTGAAATGGTCCAGCGTGTAAGATCTCCCAGAGCCTGGACCGCAGTGAGCGTTACCACGGTGACCAGTCCCTGTGCTGTAAAACTGTACTGGTTGTGGGGTTTCTGACAAAGCAAAGGCATATTTATGGTTTATTTAAGTGACATTCTACCGTGCATGTATCTGTATGCTATTTGACGTCATTAAAGTTGAGTTTCTCACATAAAAGAGGAATTCTGACTTGCTGTGTGCACAGAAATATACACAAAGAGACTAGTTTTGTGTTTGGGCAGAACTGAAAAGGAGCCTTTTCTTGAAAACCACAGATTTTATTCCACTGAAATTTGCTGTTTAAGACTGAATCAATACCAGAAAATAAATTCCTAAGAGCCCAGTCATTTTGCAGTAAAAAAGTTTTTCTAAAACAGCTTAATAACCTCCGACAGCTAACATGAGGGTCGAGCCACACCCCCAGACCAGCCATCGATTTGCTGTCCTCACCTCAGTGACGGGGTCCGATCTGGGTCGTCACGTCTGGGGGTTAACGCTCATTAGAGCTTAAGCAAACAGTTTATCTCATAAAACACAACTAAAGTCATTACTGGGATTTATGCTGCAGCAGTGAGTGTGACCACAGGCTCATAAAAGCTTCACACACCCTGATGTGTGCACAAGTTCGTACACATGACGCACTATAAGGCCTTGGAATTTACCTTATATTGATGGTGAACATTTGGAAGTCAGTCACTCATAATTATAAAACTTCATAACCAAAAAGTATTTCACTGAAGAATTTGTCAATGTCAAGTAAATATTTGGCATTGCTGATTAACAGCGATCAACAACGTGATACAGAAAATAATAATAATAACCTCACATCTTTTATCTGCCTCCCTTCTCTTACAGTACAGAGGCAACAGGCCACATCTGGTTTTGAGACTGATGACTCCAAATTCTCTTGAGCCATGAAAATTGAGTTCCTCTGCAACAGATAGATGATCAAAACTCAAAACCACAAGTGAGCCTGGCACATTTTTGCTCAGCCAGCCTGTTATTCAGTAAACTGTAACACCTTGTTATGAATTGTTCTGTATGTTATGTAGATGAAATAACATCATTTATGATTTGTGGGTTGGCTTACAAATCTGAAATATGTCTCATTCTGGTTTGTCCTGAAGTTCTGGGCTGGAAAATGACCAGAGCCGGGGCATCAGGCCAAGAAAAAAAGGCCTTGTTGGCTCCGGTTTGCTCTCCGACTTACATCTGTTTTCTACATATGGAGACTTGATGTTGCTTGCATGCAGAAGCACCTGCATCATGTGATATCCAAGGTAACATCAGCAACATGGTCCAAGAGCTCATATTTACTGTCTCTGGATCATATGTGTGTGTGTGTGTGTGTGTGTGTGTGTGTGTGTGTGTGTGTGTGTGTCAGATCTGAGTGTGAGGTAGTAGGTTAAGTTTACTGCTCCAGAGGCTCAGAAATGTGTTGTTCAAGTGCTCTCCACATCTATATGGATTTAATTTTAAACATCAGTAAACAGTTAAAAAAAATGTTTTATTGTTAGCAGCGCTGTATTGATATACTGCACAAACTACTTACCTATTTAGTGAGCACCTCCTCCCCATCAACATCCATGAATCATAGCTGATGAAGTCACCAGATCAACAAGAAACCTGAATATTCCTCTAAAGCATTTCTCCAATTCTCAATGTCGTTATTGAATAGTAGTCTTTGCTTTCAGACAACCGAATTACAAAAAAGTAAAAGTTGAGTAGAAGAATTCCAGCATCAGTTTGCTGTTTCAGCCACCACAGGGTAAACACAGCACCAGCCCCCTGTCCTCTGCTCTGCAACATGGCTGTCTAAAACGTTCTGTCTCTGGAAGACCACAAATGCATAAAATGCATGTGAGAACAATTATATGTTACACATAAACACAGCGTACTGTTAACTTGGGTTCTGAGCAGTGAGTCCGAAGTTACCAAACACTGAAATTGAAACACTAAACAGTTTGAGAGCCTGGGGGTCTTTCCAGCCTTTTGGTTGCTAATCACTGCTGTTTTTTTCTTTCCTCTCTTTGTTTCTTCATAATCTATTCCTTCTTTACTTGTCTGAGGAA
This sequence comes from Lagocephalus sceleratus, assembly GCA_911728415.1. Classification (NCBI taxonomy): domain Eukaryota; kingdom Metazoa; phylum Chordata; class Actinopteri; order Tetraodontiformes; family Tetraodontidae; genus Lagocephalus; species Lagocephalus sceleratus. Next base: position 3,596,736 of record CAJVRN010000064.1, on the reverse strand, counting down.
AAATAGATGCATGCAATAACATGCAATAGAAACCCTGAAAGAACTAAAATGTTACTGCATTTGCTTGATGTGAAGTATTCCTGCTCAAACTAAATCTGATTTTTTTTATACAGAGCAATAAAAAGATCATAAAACTGAAATCCTTCACCGCTGGACAGCAAATATGGAACATTGCAATAGAACTGTTTTAAAAAAACACATTTTGAGGTGCTGGTTTGGAACTAGTCTGTTCAAGATACTTGAGATACCAAGTAGGGTGGTCCTCTTCTGACCAAAGATTAGGGTCACATCATCAATGTTTTAAAAACCCTTATATACTGATTCAAGACTATTATTTGAATTGGAACAGCTTTTAAGACTTTTTTTTTGCAAAATATATACCGTATGTAGAAATAAAGAGCTTAAATATGTTCTGTGATACTTGGTAGACCGCAGAAATACAATAATCTGTTGAAACAAGCCACAGAAACTTGTGTATACTTCCACATTTTGCAAATGTGTATTTAACAAAAGACAAAACAAATATGACAACCAATGGGAGAACAGCCATGTAAAGTATGATTGATCAATGTGAGAGTAAGAGTGAGTGAATAAGTACTGAGGTTACTCATCACTCTAAAGGTCCGTCACACTGTCCAAACACAGATGTACTGTAGAACTACTTTATCTTCCAGCATTGTCATGCCGATGTTTCCGAAAAGCTCCTTTTCCTTTCCTTTGACATCACACCTGGCCTTCTCCTGGCTGGAGAACTCCAGATCAGATGAGAGAGTGGGGCGCAGACCTGTTGGTGGTGGGCAAGTACCTTCTGGGAGCGCAGAGAAGTTTACGACCTTTTGTCAGGTTTGAGTCAAAAGGCATTTTCAGGGAGGGAAAGGGACTGTGCAGGTGAACATTGTCTATAAAGGGCTGAAATGGGTTTGACCGTAAATGTAAACACGCCTGCTGCGCTAAAAAGAATAAATCAGATTTATTTTGGAGGAAAAGAGAAGCTTGAATAAGTGGGTCTGAATGAGGTGATGAGAGGCAGAATGCGCCAGTGACACATGCGCTTCTGTAAGAGTGTAAATCAGGTCTGGTTCTGTGTGACCGTCGCTGTTGCCTGGATCTCTGGGCCATTACAGAGCATTAGTGACTCACCAGACGTCGCTCCAGAACTGTCGGAGCGGCCGTAAATATGGTGGCGAGCCATGCGTTCACAACCGCTCACCTGGCCCGGGTCCCGTTTGGAGAATAGCCTGCCTCTGTTAAACCACGCGTGCCTGTAAACCCGGAGCACGGCACCAGCGTTCTGAGCCCAGGCGGGACTGGCGGGGCAGCCTGAACGTCTCGCTACACCAGGGCCAGGAGAAACACATCACATTTCCAAAGTATGGAGCAATATTAATTAAAGACATGTGACCCGGGTTGGGCTTTTCTGTGAAATGAAGCAGCCTTCGCTTATGCAGATGATGTTATGCGGTTTGCCGTCGGCCAACAAAGGGCTGCGGGATGAGCTCATCGGTGGGTGAAATAGACCTGCTATTGACTGTTCAAACTCAAATCAGATAATTCCCTCAAATTTAAGGGTAACAACAAATAGATGACTGTTATCAGTCAGGCAAGCTTGTATTTTGTGTCCAGCTGTGAGCGCCTGATTATTAGAGATCTGAAGTTCGACGCGGGTGATTCACTGCAGTGCTTCCAGAGTGCATCCGGGGGGATAACACAGTACGGGCCCGCCATTTCCCGTCATTCACGCAATCCTTCGCAACAAACACGAGACTTAATAGATGTTTGTTGCAGTGATAATGCGAGCACATGCTTCCCTGCTGAGTCATGATTTATGCATCAGAAACTGTCGGAGGAAAAGGTTGTTTTCGACCCGTGCCGGAAAAACAACAACGGAGGGGAGGATGCACACCTGATTATTCAAAGATGGGAGTAATCCAGCGCAGCTGCCACGCGCTACAGACCCGCTCAGGGTCGCCTTCCTGCTCTTTTCCTGTTTAGGAACAAAGATGCATTTGAACACTCGCCAAATCGCGTCAGAGGTATGTGTGTGTGTGAACGCAGGCACCTCCAGAACTGCCCACAGGACCCGAGCGCTTCATGCATTCTTTCAAATGCTGCTTTATTGGCATGAAATTACGATGAGAAACCAGCCGGAGGGCATGTGTGAAGACGGGCTTCTTCAAAACTTAGAAGAGGCTGGGCGTTTGCACACACACAACTGATGTGGAGAAAAGGGCACCATAAAAGCTGCATCTCCAGTGTGTGTTATAATGATGGTCAGATTTTCCGGAATGTCCTGGAAGTCAAGGTAGGAATGAAATTATTGCAGTGAGATACACAAACAGCAGTGGATGAGATGGAATAATCTGAAAGGGCCTCAGTCTGATGGAGGAGCCGTTCTTGCCTGACCCCATCAGAGTTCCAAACTGCTGTGACTGCAGGTGATGTATCCCATGCAGCCATTTAGCACTTTACAGAAACCTGGGCTCTGACCCTCAACAAGCAGCAATGGCATGGAAAAAACTCCCCTTTAACAGGAAGAAACCTTGAGCAGGACCAGGCTCGTATGGGGGGGGGGGTGCTGATGGTTAGTTTAGTTAGTGTGCTTTGGTGTAAAAGACTGAAGGATTGAGCACAATTGGACTCTTGCTTACATGCTTGAATTTTGAAATATTTGCTTTCCTTGTAATTCAGATGCGTAGCCCAGAGGGTACCTGTCAATACTAATTGTACCACTCTCTTCTGAAGGAGAGTTGAACTAATGAATGCTAATGAGGCTATCATTGATAAAGGGGTACTTCAGAGCAGACATCTGATAAGGCGCTGTTGCAGGTTCTTCTGCTTTCCTGCCATACTCTTCAATAATTTAGCACTCTGCGAAGCTCAACATCAGCTTTTTAGCATAGTTTTAGCATGCACAGAATTCAAAATAGTGAGTACCGCAGGTCTGTGAACTGACAGCAGTTCAGGTTGTTCAGTAAACAAAGACTCACAAAACTGTCCAGTCTCCTGACACCAGCAATGAAGACAAAACCAGAGGGGCAAAATAGTTCCGTATGTGACCTTATTTCAGTTATCAGTTTATTAGCTCAAGTTTTTTGAGGTGAACATATGACTCCAGCAGTGCAAAACTAAAACTGACCGGTAGACTTTTAGTCATCTTATCACTTTCAAAACTGTCTCTCCTTTGTTGTGACATATTGCTAAAGTTCTTTTCTTACAGGAGAGGTAAACATTTCCAGCCAAGCAGGTCAGAAGGTCGATCTTCCTCATGTTCGTCCTCGTAAGGCTGTCAGGTTGTGTCTGAGGGCCTGCAGCTCCTGTATGAGCAGCGTCAGCTCCGTGGCTGCAGCCTCCTTTTCCCTCAGGGCCTCAGTCAGCCGCTGCACAGCGCCGCCCTGCTGGACTGAAGTCAAAAACACTCATCAGTAAAGTGCCCGTTTGGCCATGTTAGGTCGCGTTTATCAGGATCCTGTGCTATCAGGTGGAAAGTGTGTTCTAACCCAGGAAGTAGAAGATAAGGAACACTGTCAGGAGAAGCAGCGTGATGATGGCGCAGCCCATGGCGTAGGCTCGCGATGAACTGGGGGTGAACATCTCCTGTAGACGGGTCTGCCACTTGCTGATAGGGTGGCGTCTTTGATTGATGGCTGCCCTGTCACACGGGTAGAGAGTCCCATTTGGAGCAGGTGTGTAAGCGGGGCGAGGCGGTCTCATTCCTGGAAACAGTGTGTACAGCAGAACATAAAGGCAAAATATAATAAACATGTAGACACACTGAATAACAACGAACTAATGGATCTCGAGTGTCCATTGGTGGGGTGTGTGTGTATGTGTGTGTGTGTGTGTGTTTGCACCCTTGTGGCTGTGCTCATGCGTTCGGTGCAGGTCGTTGATGGAGTCCACAGAGTGGAGCTCGATCTCTGTCAGGTCTTTGTCGCTGATCCTGTAGAGCTGAGGAGTGCTCTGGCAGGAAGCGGGCCTCGACATCTTGGTTCCTCCAGAGATGATGAGCAGATGCGCCGGTGCTGCAGTTGATTTAAATTCATCAAAGGATTTTGCTTTGATCTGAGAGAGAAGTGATAAACTACCCAAATATTTTTTTTTACGATTTAATTTAAAAAGTATACATTTCTACTGAAATCATGCGTGTAAATCAGAGCAGGTGATTTAGTTTGAGCCCCATCGTGACTGAGTTGGTCCTATGAGACAGAACAGGCCTGTTTAGCTCTTCTGGCTTACCTTTGGAAACCTTATCCGTCTGTTAATTGTCTCTCTGTCACCCGTCTTTGCCCTCGCACTCAGTTACCGGAAGATTTAACTGATCCCACAAGAGCTGGGACAGACAACGTCACTGAACGTCGTCCATCTGTGGACAAAAGCGATCCGACCCATCCGAACGACAAGTAATTGATCCTGGTAGCGATCTTGATGTGTGAAAACAAAAAGGGGGATCCCCAGATTTTCCTGAAGGTCTGACTCCTCTACTGGGCAACTGCAGCACTCCCAAGTTGCCCCCGCCCCCCCAGCAGTGGAATGTTTTGTGTCACTCCATGTTCTAATTTGGGAACCCCCGCCTGCCCACTGAGATGGACGAGAGAGCGATAGAAACACAGAGAGTCACCCCCCCAAAATGTGCTCAGGCACAAGCCCAACCCCGTGGACCCTCACAGACTAAAATAGCAGACACACGGGGGTATTTTTAGCTGCTCAGGCCAAAGGATGACTCGGTGATCTAAGGATGAAAAAGTGCAACAAGATTTAAAAAAAGCTTTTTACATGAAAAGACAGACACTTTTAATTTAGGGCCAATCTGTAACACTGAAACAGAGGTGTAGTCTCTCAACAGGTATTCAAATCATTCACGGTCTGAAATTTCCTCTGATTGGTTCCCCCAGCTTTTCTTGGAGTGGCTCATTTCCAAACTCTATCCAGTTGGAAAACTAACTGAAAGTTTTTCTTTGTTTGTTTTTTGTTGAATATTATATTAAGAAATAGAATTAATAATTCTACAAACTCACCCTGATTTGCTAAATTGTAGTTGGTCCACATCAATATAGTGATTGTGACTTTAAGATTTTTTTTTATCCAATAGATTTATTTAAAAAAAAAACTGAAGAAAAATCACCTGCAGAAATAAAGGGATTTGGAATGGGCGAAAAACAGTAACAGGTTTGCTGCCTCCACCCCATCTCCTATGTCCACTTCAGTCACGGGGCTGTTTTGCTCGTTGTTGATCAGGGGCTCGGTGCCCTGACTGACAAAAGGGGGCTCTGAGCGGCAGAGATCTTCCATGTTCCCGTCCTGTGTCATGGGGGCCCTGGCACAATGAGGAGCCATCTCCACCTCAGGCAGAACAACAGGGTCGATGGGCTGCAGGGCTGCAGCCTGACCTGAAGATCCTGCCTAAAAGTGGCAAGCAGAGAAACACGGATTACACAAGCCTGCCGTGTCTGTTGGGTTCGTAACAGTCCTGCTTGAGTTCACGTATAAAATCCTGCATCACTGCTGACTCCAGGGTGGATTTATGACACCCCTGCTCACTTACCTGGTAACAGCCAAAGGGCATGAAGTATGGAGCCCCTCCGGGCATCTGGGCCGTGTTGTGGGAATGAGGGGGAGCCTCAACGTCGGCCCTTTCAGGGGAAGGTGACCGGGCGGTCCCGACTGGGCGCCGTTGTCGAGGTGGCCTCCTGATTAAGGAAAGAAGCTCCGGGTTGCTTTTGATGAAGTTGGGATGGGAGTACTCCCGAATATTTGGCTCGGCTTTGCTGTGGCGCTGGGACGTCCTGAAGCCGTAGTAACTCAGTTGGCGCACCAAACTGGGGAACCTGGTGGGCTTGCCTTCTGCAGACAAAACCTGGCTCCCTATGAGATCCGGCCGGATGATGATTCCATCACCCCGGCTGTTCCAGTTGATGGCACTGAGTTTATTGTTGTTGACCATATTCCATAATTTCATTGGGAAGATTGAATTATTTAGGGGATATCCTGCTGCTTCCATTTTCTTATCTATATAGGGGTAGATAATATTATCAGCATGTTGTCTTCAAATAAATCTCAGCAGTTTGTTGAATTAGTTCCTACTGGCCTCGTTTTAAAATAATCACTCATTTATTGGGTTATGTTAAAAGAATAAACTTAACTTGGACTCAACTCAACATATATTTAACAAACCTAAATTATTCTTGAAAGTTCCTCAATAATTCAAGTAGAACTCATGGGTCAAATGTCTTAAAGTGCTCTTTGATTAAGTGCTCTTTATTTAAGAGCTCTTTGTTTAAGAACTCTTTGATCTTTTAGTGTCCAAAAAAATATTTTTTGTGTTTGAACAAATACAAACTATAACAGCAAAATAAGGTGCAGTTTATAAGAGGGCACAATAAGGAAGGTTAATTTTAAACACCAGTTCCTTGGCAAATTGCAACTTAAAGAACAGCTGAGGAACTAAAACTTTCAAATAAATGTAAAAATATAAAGAGCTAAATTTAGCAGAGGATATGAAAGGAGTTTTACTTAGTTAAATAAGTGAGTTAAACATTTGATGGAGATGTAATTCTGATAATCCAAAAGGAGTTATAGATTGATTCAAGAATAGGACAATAGGCCTCAGAGAGAAAAGACTGATGTTAACGGTGGTAGACATGGAGGACCCCCACCCTCACCCGTCGTGATTGGAGCAGTGATCCAGGCGTCTGAAACCCGGAGCGGCTGCGAGCAAAAACTGTTTCCGCCCGGTTTC